>CM035157.1:36781810-37981810 GCA_020205615.1 Panax quinquefolius | reverse complement strand
TACGCAGATCCAAAGACCGACAACAACACCGGAGAGGACAGTTCTGTCTCGGTGATAACACCGCGATGTTCAGTTCCAGTCCTAGAAACAACACTGGGAGTAGCAACTCCACCCTTGGCGATAGCCCCAAGGGAGGCCATTACCGTTTCGGTGATAACCCCGAAAATTCTTGCTTCGCATGCGATCAGCTTCAATCTCAGACCTCCTTCCGAGGCACTCAGACCCGGAGCTAACACCGGGCAGACAGGCATCCTCACAGTTGACATTGCGACATACCAACAAGTAGACCAATCTCAGATGTAACCCTGAGCAACGTCTGCTTTCAACTCAATCCAGCGATAACCCTGGTGAAGAGTCAAATGTCATCTTGCTACACATACACATCGTCTCAACACTTCATACATACATACATCCTTGTCCTACAAGAGCTGAGGAGATACAATCCCGAGTGACTATTACGCGTGACAGTACATCGGATAAAATTTGAAGCTTGAAGACCATGGGCATGGTCCCCTCTTCCTGACTTTGTACAACCTCTAATCCCATGTCATTGCGTAACTCTCGACACCAGCAGTCCGAAGAAGGTCGTATATACCTCATTCGGATACTTGGATTGAAGTTCTGCAAGTTTGAGCGGACATTACAGTGCATGAGTGCGCGTACTTCGAGACGACATGCGGGACCCCGAGCGGTACCGCATGTACATATTCAAGGGCCTTGCAGTACACCATGACCATCGATTCTATAAATATAGAGCTTCGGGTCAGCCATTTGAAAAAAAGAAAAGGCTAGGAAGCCCTGTCCAATTTGCTCTGTACACACCCCATATTGAGTGTTTCCTCATTTTAAACACCTATTAGCTCATATATAACTATATTTTTACCCGACGGTAGCTGAGTGTTCATCCATATAGAGTCATAGAAGCCTGCATTGGCTGTAAGACCCCCACTTTTATGAATAAAAATGAATTTTCTATAAATATCATTTTTGAATATTATGGAATAAATTTGATATAATGTTATAGTCGTGGGTAATATTTATAAATTTTTGCAAAGTACGCAAGTTGTTATATAATATTCGATTGCCTGGGGATATTCGTTTTAACAGGAATATTCGATGCAGCAGCACAATCATTGGTGGACCCCATAATGTAATTATCATCGGATTGAGAAAAACGACAAAAATATTTTATTGAAAATAACGGAAGTTTTACCGATTATCATTGTTGAACTACTACGTAGTAAAAGTACGAAGAATACGCGTGATTGCATAGTAGTAATACCAGTATTGATTATCGATGCTTACGTGAAAAGTCATTCAGCTTTTATTCAATTATCATCGATATTTTATATATTATTAAATCAATAATTGAGATGACAGAGTTATTAATATTATTATTTGCAATATTAACGATGTTCAGAAGTTTTGCCAAGGAGAGGTTTGGTCACCAAATCAAGGCGCTATAGGAAGAAATCCTTATTGGAAAGCCCCTCTTTCCTGGGAACGACCTGGTCGATTAATAGTGTGAATAATAATAATGATGATGAAATTTTGTTTTATTAGTATTATTAATATAATAAAACAGAAAAGCTTTTTATATAAAATAGAATACTTTTATAAAGTTATTCGTTTTATTAGGCTAATAGTAAAATCTTTTTTATATAAAACAAAATACTTTTATAAAGTTATCTGCTTTATTAGACAATAATTGGAATATATTATATTTTATTATATATAGTGCACGATATAGTGTTCAGCATAGTGTTATGCATAGTGTTTTCCATAGTAAAATCTTTTTATATAAAAATGTAATACTTTTATAAAGTTATTCATTTTATTAGATTATAAATAGAATATATTATATTTTATTTAAAAGATTTTGCTTTAAATATGGATAAAATCTAATTAAAAGTAAATCAATTTGACTGTTTCATGAATTAGTTACTATGTAGTCCATTCTTCTATAAATAGAAGTTCATTCCTTCATTATTTCTTACTTAATTCAATTCGAAACTCTCAGAGAGAGAGAAACTATAGAGAGAAAGAAGAAAAGTATTCGCTACTTCATTACTCCGATATCAAGTTTCTTTTTTACTGTAAGGGTATTATTTTTTTTTGTATTCATGAAGAGAACTTCTGTTATTCCATTCTTTATTATTCTATTGGGATAATCTATATACGCGGGCTACCCTATACTTGGTGAAATTCTTCTGTTATTCCATTCTTTATTATTCATTGGAATATATCTGCATGCATGCGTTTCTTATGGGACATTCGGGTTAAAATCTTTATTATTCTGTTGGAACATCCTCTGCTTGCGGTTAATTTTGCCTCGACACAGTTCTCGTTATTTAGTATTCTGTTGGAATAACCTGTCTATGCGAAGTACCGCATGCATGGTGATTTCTGTTGTTATTCCATTCTTTATTATTTTGTTGGAACATCCTGTTGGTGCGAATTTCGCCTGACCTTGTTCTGTTAATTATTATTCTATTGGAATAACCTGTCTATGCGAAGTACAGCATGCATGGTGATTTCTTTTGTTATTCTATTCTTTATTATACTCAGTTGGTTAAAGTTTTGACTTCTATACTCCATGAAATTAGTGGAGTATCTTTGATATTTGTGCTTCATCCAGTATCTTTTCATGGAAATATTCTTATAAGCATTCTTGAATTTTACTCTACAAAGAAGTATCATGTTGACAATTTGGACGTTATTAGTTCCTGAATAAATTAATTCTTGAACTTGTTTTATTGAATTCTTATATCATTATCATCATCCTCATGTTTTATTTTTTTTTAAAGTCATCTGTATTCAGTAGTGCATAGATGGACTTGGTATGATTATGACCGAGGATTATTGGCGTAATCATGACCGTAATGTTACAAATGATGTGGTAAAAGTCCTCATTTGGCCCGTAGTGCATTGATGGACAGCTTGTTGGCATGATCATGACCATTGATGAATACACGAATATCCTCGCCCCGTAGTGCATGGATAATTTGTGGTCGTGATATTAATGAATATCCTTGGTCGAAAAGGTGGATGATATGGATTATTTATTGTCGAGTCCCGTAGAGATAAAAGTGATGAAAAACCTTTTAAATCATAAAAGATAGTAGATTTTATTCTCTACTTGACTCTTTTAATGGATTGCTGTTGTTCACCGCAGCTTAAACTTGATGTCTATTATATTTTATCGGTTTAACATTTTTGAAGACTAATGATAATTTATTCTGCATTATCTTAGTCATAATATTTCTTACTGGGCTAGTTGAGCTCACCCTTTCTTTCACTGTTCTCTTCTGGAAATGAAAACATAGCCGGGACTAGTCGGGGAACAGAGTGATGGTCCAAGATGGTGTCTTAGTAGTCCTCACTATTCTATAAAATAGTGTGATAATAAATGTAATGAGGACTTATTCTGAGAGTGGATATTGTCTAGAAAATAATATTTATATTAAAACTCACAGCTCTTGTTCTATATTTAAGATTGTATTTATATTCTGTACCATGTATTTGGCGACTCAGAATAGGTGATGTATACCTATTTTGGGGGCGTCATAGTTGGTATCAATGCTTAGGGATATGATCCCTGGCTAAGATGTGAGACAAAAACTAGGAGGGGAGAGACGGGGAATTCTTTCGCTAGTATGACCTACCTAAGTTTATTTGGTATTTAATTGGTCGGTCAAAGTATAGGGATAATATTTGATATGTTATTTAACCATTGTTTCTTGGCAGTATTTGAAAATGACATCCGAGAATATTGAGAATATCAATGGAGCACAGGAGACCGTTGAGTCTCCACAGATCAATAATCAGGATAATGTGCATCAGGAAGGCGACATTCCTCAGGCAAACAACAACACTGACCAAATGATGAACGATGGAATGTTCAGCGGCTCCTGTCCAAAATGCAGGTGGAAATACTGGCAACTCTCGGACGGTCACCACCAAGCAGTTTAAGGAACTGGGACCACCGAAGTTTTTTGGAGAGCCAAAACCACTTAAGGCAGAGACATGGATTAAACAGATCAACAAGATATTTGATGTCTTGGGATGCTCCGAGGAGAAAAAGGTTCCCTTTGCCACCTTCATGTCATGCAGGCAGAGGCGACATTGGTGGGAATCAGAAGCGACTCAACTTGCCACACTGAAGATGTCTTGGGAGAAGTTCCAAGAACTGTTCAAGGACAAGTACTTTCCCGAAAGTATTCATAACATGAAAGAGGTAGAGTTCATCAAGCTGGAGCAAAACAACATGACCGTGTCGCAGTACGAATCCAAGTTTGCCGAGTTATCCCGGTTTGCGTCCCATTTGGTTGATAATGAAGAGAGAATGACACGAATGTTTTTAAGAGGTTTGAAACCTGAGATACGTCAATATCTTATCTCTCATAAACTGTGTTTGTATTCAGATGTTGTTAATAGGGCTCAGTTATTGGAACGTGCTAATGAGTCAACCCAACCAAAAGATAGCAGCCGGCAAAATGATAATACTAGTGAGAGCAGTCATCGAAGCGGTGACAATAAGCGTGGAGGGAATCAACAGTCCAGAAATGGTAACCACTTCAGTCTATACCTTATTTGATACCAGTTCTACCCATTCCTTTATTTCTCCTACTTGCGCTCAACGTTTAAATTTGACTCCGGAGAAATTAGACTTTGACTTATTTGTTGAAACTCCGTTGGGAGAAACCTTCATTATATCTACTGTTTATAAGTCTTGTTTGGTTCAAATCAGTACCCTCGCATTACCTGTCGATCTTATTTTATTGAAAATACTTGCATTTGACGTAATTCTAGGGATTGATTGGTTAACTACTCATCATGCAAAAATTGATTATTTTCGTAAGGTTGTTAGCTTTCATATTCCTAACCAACCTATTATACGAATTCAAGCAACCAAACCATTAAAATCAATCACTGTCATCTCAAGCTATAAAGCTATTCGTTTATTAAAAATGGATGTCAAGCTTTCTTAGCTCATGTCACGATCTAAACAAAAATACGCCGGTTTTGAATGATATTTCTATTGTTAATGAATTTCCTGACGTATTCCCTGAAGAACTTCCTAGCTTACCCCTAGAGCGTGAAATTAAATTTTATATCGACCTTGAACCCGGTACAAAACCTATTTCCAAAGCCCCATATCGAATGACTCCTATTGAACTTCAGGAGTTAAAGACCCAACTGCAGGAATTGTTAGACATTGGCTTTATTCGTCCTAGTACGTCTCCTTGAGGTGCTCCTGTTTTATTCGTGAAAAAGAAAGACGGGAGTATGCGACTTTGTATTGATTATCGGGAGTTGAATCATATCACCATCAAAAATAGGTACCCATTGCCACGTATTGATGACTGTTTGACCCGGTTGCAAGGCGCCAAATTTTTTTTCAAAGATTGATCTTCGTTAAAGAATATCACCAATTGAAGATTAGAACCGATGACATTCCAAAGATGCGACTTTCGAACTCCCAGACGGGCATTATGAATTCCTAGTCATATCTTTTGGATTGACTAATGCTCCTGCTGCCTTCATGGATATGATGAACCGAGTATTCAAGGAATATTTGGATCACTTTGTGGTCTTTATTGATGACATCCTCATATATTCCAAAAGCCATGAAGATCATGAGCAACACTTGAGGCTAATACTCCAAAAGCTTCGTGAATATAAGTTTTATGCCAAGTTGAAGAAATGCGAGTTCTGGCTTGAGGAAGTAGCATTCCTTGGGCACGTAGTATCAAGTCGTGGAATATCTATTGACCCAGCAAAGATTGAAGCTATTCAAAGCTGGGAGCAACCTAAATCAGTGACCGAAGTATGTAGCTTTCTCAGCTTAGCTGGTTATTATCGGAGATTCGTAGAAGGGTTTTCTCGAATAGCTACTCCATTAACTCAGCTAACTCGGAAAGATACAAAATTCAGTTGGAACGAAGAATGTGAGAAGAGTTTTCAAGAACTCAAGAGGAGACTCGCTTTCAAAGACCTGCTCGACAATACCATCCGCACGGGAGGATTTGTCATCGACAGTGATGCTTCAGGCAAAGGGTTAGGATGTGTTCTCATGCAACATGGGAAAGTCATAGCCTTTGCCTCTCGATAACTCAAAGAATATGAGAGGAATTATCCTACTTATGATCTAGAGTTGGCAGCAGTTGTTTTTGCACTAAAGATTTGGAGACATTACTTGTATGGGGAAAAAGTGGAGATCTTTACGGATCATAAAAGCCTCAAATATTTCTTCACTCAAAAGGAACTCAACATGCGACAGCGATGTTGGCTTGAACTGTTGAAAGATTATGATCATACCATCCAATACCATCCTGGAAAAGCAAACGTGGTAGCTGATGCATTGAGTAGAAGATCATATGCGGGTACGAGTGCGATATTGTCAACGCAAAGGCCCATTTTATATGACTTACAAAGGATGGAGATAGAGATAAAGACTCCAGGGACCCATGTGATGATGGCGAATATACGAGTAAAACCGACTTTAATCGATAAAGTTAAAGATGCTCAAACTACAGACCTGGAGCTGATGCGTATAAGGAAGAAAGTGCAAGAAGGTGCTATGCCGGAAGCAAGAATCGATGAAGAAGGAATACTTCGAGTCAACTCCAGACTTTGTGTTCCTAACGACCCTGATTTAAAGTATAAAATCATGATGGAGGCGCACAACACACCGTTTGCAATCCATCCTGGGAGTACCAAAATGTATCGTGATCTTAAATATACATTTTTGGTGGAGCAATATGAAGAGAGAGATAGCAATTTTTATCTCAAGGTGTCTAACTTGTCAACGAGTCAAGGCAGAGCATCAAGTACCAAAAGGTCCATTGCAACCACTTGAAATTCCAGAATGGAAGTGGGAACATATTACCATGGATTTCGTTACTGGTCTTCCCAAGGTTTCTCCAGGCATAGATGCAATTTGGGTCATTATTGATAGATTGACCAATTCTGCTCATTTCTTACCAATACGAGAAACTTATACACTTGAACGTCTTGCTCGTATGTACATAAACGAAATTGTAAGACTGCATGGTATGCCAATATCCATAGTTTCTGATCGAGACCCAAGATTCACTTCACGATTTTAGGTTAGTTTGCAAAAAGCTATGGGCACGGATTTATAATTTAGTTCGGCATATCATCCTCAGACAGACGGACAATCAGAGAGGACTATTCGAACTCTTGAAGATTTATTAAGACTCTGTGTCCTTGACTTCAAGGGAAGTTGGGACAAGTTCTTACCATTGGTGGAGTTTTCCTATAACAACAGTTATCAAGCAAGTATTGGCATGGCTCCATTTGAAGCGTTGTATGGAAGAAAGTGTCGTTCTCTAGTATGCTGAGATGAGGTGGGTGAAGCAACGTTGTTGGGACCGAAGTTGGTACGTATGACTACGGAAAAGATTCAAATGATCCAACAACGTATAAAAACCTCACAAGATCGACAAAAGAGTTATGCTGATCTTCATCGAAAGGACGTGGAATTCGATATAGGAGATCATGTGTTGTTACGTGTTTCTCCATGGAAAGGAGTTATGAGATTTGGAAAGAGAGAAAAGCTCAATCCTCGATTCATTGGTCCATTTTTAATCCTCGATCGAGTAGGAACTGTGGCCTATAGACTCGCTTTACCGCCAAGTATATCTCGTGTTCATAACATTTTTCACATATCCATGTTATGTAAATATGTGGAAGACCCAAACAACATTATTGAGTTAGAACTGGATGAAATAGTTGAAGATTTAACGTATGAAGAGGTTCCTGTTCAAATCTTGGATAAGAAGGAACATATTCTACGCTCCAAGGTTATACCTCAAGTCAAAGTTTTATGGAGGAACCACGATGTTGAGGAAATGACCTGGGAGTTAAAATCTAAAATAGAATCAAGGTATCCTTACCTCTTTGAAATACCAGGTACGTACCCTAATTTCGAGGGCAAAATTTCATAAGAATGGGAGATTGTAAGACCACAACTTTTATGAATAAAAATGAATTTTCTATAAATATCATTTTTGAATATTATGGAATAAATTTGATATAATGTTATAGTTGTGGGTAATATTTATAAATTTTTGCAAAGTACACAAGTTGTTATATAATATTCGATTGGTCGTGGAATATTCGTTTTAACAGGAATATTCAAATACGACCAAGACAATCATTGGTGGACCCCACAATGTAATTATTGTCGAATTGAGAAAAATGACAAAAAATATTTTATTGAAAATAACAAATGAAAGTTTCTGAATTAATACTATTGAACTACTCGGTAGTAAAAAGTACGATGAATACGCATGGTTGCATAGTAGCACGGTATTGATTATTAATGCTTACGTGAGAAGTCATTCGGTTTTATTCAATTATCATTCGATATTTTATATATTATTAAATCAATAATTGAGATGATGAGTTACTAATATTATTATTTGCAATATTAACGATGTCTAAAAAGTTTCGCCAAGGAGAGGTTTGGTCACCTAATTGCGCTACCAATAGAAGAAATCCTTATTGAAAGCCCCTCTTTCCTAGAACGACACTGGTCGATTAATAGTGTGAATAATAATAATGATGATGAAGTTATGTTTTATTATTATTATTAATGTAATAAAATAGAAAAGCTTTTTATATAAAAATGTAATACTTTTATAAAGTTATTCATTTTATTAGGCTAATAGTAAAATCTTTTTATATAAAACAAAATACTTTTATAAAGTTATACATTTTATTAGACAATAATTGGAATATATTATATTTTATTATGCATAGTGCTCAGATAGTGTTGCATAGTGCTACTGATAGTGTTTTGTATAGTAAAATCTTTTATATAAAATGTAATACTTTTATAAAGTTATTCATTTTATTAGATTATAAATAGAATATATTATATTTTATTTAAAAGATTTTGCTTTAAATATGGACCGTCTAATTAAAAGTAAATCAATTTGGACTGTTCATGAATTAGTTACTATGTAGTCCATTCTTCTATAAATAGAAGTTCATTCCTTCATTATTTCTTACGAATTCACTGAAACTCTAGAGAGAGAAACTATAGAGAGAAAGAAGAAAAGTATTCTCGCTACTTCACTACAATCGATATCAAGTTTCTTTTACGGTAAGGGTATTATTTTTTTGTATTCATGAAGAGAACTTCGTTATTCCATTCTTTATTATTCATTGGGATAACTCAGATACGCTGCTACCCTATACTTGGTGAAATTCTTCCGTTATTCCATTCTTTATTATTCATTGGAATATCACATGCATGCGTTTTTTATGGGACCGGGTTCCTTCTCTATTATTCTACATTGGAATATCCCGTCTCGCATGCTTTTTGGGACTTGGTTCGATCTTCTTTATTATTTTGTTGGACCATCTTGCTTGCATTTAATTTCACCGACTGGTTCTCATTATTTAGTATTCTCATTGGAATAACTCGTCTACATCGCAATTACCGCATGCATGGTGATTTCATTGTTATTCCATTCTTTATTATTCTACATTTGAACATCCCGCCGGTGCGTAATTTCATGAGCACCGGTTCCGTTAATTATTATTCTAATGGAATAACCGTTTCATATATCGGCACCGCTTGCATGGTGATTTCTTTTGTTATTCCATTCTTTATTATACTCAGTTGGTTAAAGTTTTGACTTCTATATTCCATGAAATTAGTGGAATATCCTTGATATTTGCGCTTCATCTAGTATCTTTTCATGGATATATTCTTCTGAGCATCTTGAATTTTACTCTACAAAGAAGTATCATGTTGACAATTTGAACGTTATTAGTTCCTGAATAAATTAATTCTTGAACTTGTTTTATTGAATTCTTATATCATTGTCATCATCCAAATGATGTGGTAAAAGTCCTCATTGGCCCGTAGTGCATTGATGGAAAGTTGTTGGCATGATCATGACCATTGATGAATACACGAATATTCTTAGCCCGTAGTGCATGTATAATTTGTGGTTGTGATACTAATGAATATCCTTGGCCGTAGTGCAGGGATGATGTGGAATATTTATTAAGCTGAGTCCCAGCGTTAAAAGTGATGAAAAACCTTTTAAATCATAAAAGATAGTAGATTTTATTCTCTACTTGACTCTTTTAATGGATTGCTTGTTTATTACCGCAGCTTAAACTTGATGTATATTATATTTTATCGGTTTAACATTGTTGAAGACTAATGATAATTTATTCTCGCATTATCTTAGTCATAATATTTCATTGGGCTAGTTGAGCTCACCCTTTCTTTCACTATTCTCTTGTGAAATGAGAACGTTCAGGGACTAGTCGAGGAAACGGAGTGACCGGTCCGAGATGGTGTCTTAGTAGTCCTCACTATTCTATAAAATAGTGTGATAATAAATGTAATGAGGACTTATTCTGAGAGTGGATATTGTCTAGAAGATAATATTTGTATTAAAACTCACTGCTCTTGTTGTATATTTAAGATTGTATTTGTATTCTGTACCATGTATTTGGCGACTCAGAATAGGTGATGTATACCTATTTTGGGAGCGTCACATTGGCAGCCCACTGTAAGCCTTCTAACACTCTATAAAGCCTTTCTTTTCATATTGGCACACACTATTATACACATTGAGAGTCGTGTTGTGTGTGTATACCCGGACTTCGGTCCGTGGCTTTCATTTCTGTCTATATATATATACTTATATATATGTATATATTTTCATATGGACTAACATTTTCGAGTTATGCCTCGATTGAGCCTAGACTTGATTCGAGGCGTTTATTTCTTTTCATATATATATATATATATATATATATATATATATATATATATATGTACTTATATATATAAACTGTTGTCAAACTCTGTCTGATGAGCCTGGATTTTATATCTGGATATATATAATTGTTGTCGGATATATCCGATGAGCCTGGATTTACATCCGGTGTGTTTCCTGCTTTTATATATATATCTCTATATATATATATTTACATTTACATTTCGTCCCGCCTGGAGTTTACTTTGAGTCGGTTGATCGCTTTTACTGCTTTATTGTCATTTCGTCCCGCCTGGAGTTTACTTCAAGGCGATTGATCGCATTTATTGCTTTATTTACTTTTCTTATCCCCCATGAAGAATAATTCGTGGTGGCTGATCATGTCTATATATATATTTACAGCTTTTATATATATACCTGCTTACTGTTTTTCATATAAACTGCGGTATCATATGAGCCTAGGAATCATGTGATCTAACATATTCAGAATAATGAATCTAGATTCGGTTCCCGTGATGGACATTTTTCAGCTGTAAGCAGCTTGTATTTTATTTTATAGTGTCTACATTTCCTTGGATGGCTGTCATGCCCGTGAGGAGTTCGGCACTGCTGTATATTATTTTTGTGACAACCCGAAAATCCGGATTGTCCAGAAATTAAGATTTTAAAGAATTAGTTATTAATAAAATGAATTTTTATTAATACTATTCTGTGCTATGTGTTTATTAATCGTTCTATAACCTAGAATGATTATTAATAGGGAGGATTCTGGCTACGAGCTAGACTGAACGAGTAAGAATTTTCAAGATAAAAATAAAAATTTTCCAGGGACAAAATATTTTCGAGGAAAAAGACGAAATAGGCATTTATTCACCCGACGAAACCTAAGGGTTAGGGTTTGAATAACCTAAGCCTTTCCGAGAGTTCGGTATGTCGAAATGACATTCCGTCGAAAGATTTGACGATAATTTATCGTGAAAAGTTAAGTAAGCCGATAAAAGTTTTTCTCGAAAAACGTGCAGAAATCGGATAAAATAAAAATGACGAAAAGTACTGTTATGTATATTTCATTCGTTTAGCTACATTAGGGGAAAACGTGAAGGAAAACGCTTATCGTGGAAAAGTGTTTTTCAATTTTTTGGAAACCCGAAGAATATGTAATATTCAATCGGTAAAGGAAAGACGAAATATCCAAAAATATTTGGATTTCGAGAATCGCAGTTTTTAAAACTGTCAGACGAAACCTGAAAGACGGAACTACGAAACTAAAGGGCTAAGCAAACTTGAGGGCTAAGTTAACTTAGTCCTTAAGTAATGAATAGTAGGGAGGTTAGGGTGTGAAAAGACCAAAATGCCCCTAACCTTGGTTTTCTATAAATAAGAAGCTTATTTCATTTGTTTGATAATTTCAAAGTTGTCTAACATTTGAGAGAGAGAGAGAGAGAGAGAGATTTTGGATGAAGGAGAAAAGGAAAAGGAAGAGGAAAAGTTGTCCGTGAGCAAACTTTGTCCGACGTAATGAAATTAAAGAAGGAAGGTAATCCGAAAACATAACTTCTATATAATTTTCTTTAAGTTTTTATTTTAGAATCATAACTTAATGAGAATAAGGAGTAAAAGATAATAAGAATGATTTCATATGGTTGAAATCGTAAGAAAATGAAGAAATAAGAATTAGAAATTTACTTTATAAATTTCTTAATGAAGTATAAGATTCGTAAGGATTTTGAGCGATCTGAATGAATCTTATGAATGAGTAGGTCAAATAAGTAAGGAATGGTGTTCTATAACATCAAATTCCAAGAAAAAGTAGAATCGTTATCTAAAATATCGATTAAAACGAAGAACGAACGAAGAACACGTAAAGAACGCGAAGAACGTTGTTGATGGACAAATTTAAAACCATCGTAGTGTAATTGTTGTTGATGGACAAGTTTAAAACCATCGCGTATAAGTTAGATGCTTATTGCATGGTTAGGAATGGTAGAAACATTCATGAAGAACGGATTAAAACGGAGCTATAACGAAGTTATGGCAAAAATTTCGTAAAAGACGAACGAGAATTAGAAAGTTTGTAAATGAACCCGAACATGTAGGGTTTCATAAGAATATAAGAGAATGATGAAAACGTGAGTCATAGACTCAAGAATGAATGAGTTCCGAGTTTGGATGACCGAATTACAGACTAACGAACGAAGAACGTTAAAAATGTTAAAATGAACGAAGGGTGAAGATTAAGCCAATTGAATGGCATGTTAACGGATTCAGAACAAAGTTCAGTCTGAGGGTAATTGAAGTACGTAAGATAAGGAAGAAAATGGCTTTGGAACTATCTCGTTCCGAGTTATAACGAAGAAGTTCTGAGATTTCAAAGTACGCGTCTTAAAACGACCAAAGACTTGGAAAAAAAATTTGGGAAGAAGGTCTTTGCACCGCGGTGCCAGTCATGCCTTGAATGGTGGCACTGCAGCGCCAAGCCGGAGGGTCACGTACTGCTAACTCACGCCGCAATGCAGCGAAGTCTTAATAAAGAGAGTGGTAGCAATACGCAAGCAGAGCAATGCCGCCGAAAGATTTTTAACTGCTCAATTTCTGGGGGATGTGCAAGAAAGAGATACGAACATGTAGTTCAACTAATGTAACACTTAATCGAGTGTTTTAAACCTTTAATGAAGGTTGAACGGAAAGATTAAACGAGATTAAAAGAATGTAATTACGGGTTACGGGACCGATAGCCGGGGACCGTAGTCGCAATGAATTGAACGTGAGGGATTGCTATGATGGTGATTCCTTAGACGTTGATGGACGATAGTAATGTATAACATTTTGATGTTATGACATGGTAATGAGAGATGAATGTAAAGCGTATAGACGCTGTGAATGCAACAATGTTGCAATGAATGATCGGTTTTAGCATACAACGATCAGTATGGCTTCGACATTATGAAAGAATAATGAACATGGGGTTCATGGGATGGATAACGATCGAAAGTGATTAAAACCTTGAGTAAAGGTTGAATGAGAGATTAAGAGACGAGCAACATGAACATTGAATACGTAAACGATCCTTGTGAATCGTATTCGCGTTGGACGAACGTTCTATGTATACCCTAGTTGTATGACTTAGACGTTGATGAAAGTAGTAAGTAAGATACGAATGGTATCAAGAAAGCTGTATCGAATGGTAATAAGATTAATGAAAGCCGAATGTGAGTCGGATAAGAATGAATCCTGAGGTATGACATTTAATTGTCAGAAAGCCATAAGGAATAAGAAATTGACTTAACAAACATTATATTTAATAGTTTGTATAAGTTAAGATAAGTTAGGTTTTGGTACAATCGTAACCTTTGATGGTTGACATATGGGAGCTGGGCTAAACAATTCCTTCAGAGAGCGAAGGTATATACGAAACTGGCAACCGATCTAACTCACTGTGTGGGCAGCGTAGATGAGACGGGAACTTGTTTGTTGGTTGTTTGTGGGAAACCACTCAGAGTACCATATGGACTACCAGCAGAGAAGCGATGTGTGCTGAGTCCTAAAGAAGTTATAAGAAGAAGATAAGAATGTAAATCATCAAAGATGAAGAAGATTTTGAGTAAGACATCTCCGTATGTCATGAAGCCGTAGAATGGTAATGAAAGTTGGTCGTGTAAACTTAGATTGCAAGAACGCGAACCTTAAGAAGTAAAGTTAAGTAAACCAATGCGTAAGTCAAGTATATGACTAATTGGTGTATATGTTATTTCCTTATGTGTTATAGGGAATGGAATGAGCAGTTCAGCGTAAGCTGTAGCTGTGTGTAAGGCAAGGTTCCTAACTTCATTCATATTTTAAATGAATGTTAGTTTCTTAAACTTCTCAGATGTTGAACTTGAGAAGTTCTGTCTATGTGCGAATGTGTGATATTTGTATAAGGTGGTAGAACGTATGAGGCCTTGTGCCACAATGTGAACACACTTTGTTGTTTATGATATGAACTGCTCGTGATTGAACTATTCAATAAGAGAATGTTCATTTATACATGAACCGTTATTTTTAAGTCTGTGCTATTGATTCTAGCCGCATGAATAATGTATGAAAGATAGTAGAGAATGAAAGTATTTCAAAGTGAATGTGACTAATGTTTTAAAATGATAGGAATCAAGATTATTCCTATTGTTCAAGCTGCTTCATAACCTTTGTTCGGTTATCAAAGTTCCAAAGGAATGTTAAACTCTTGAAGTTGTTTGTTCAACTGCTAAGACTTGCTGAGCAATTGAATGCTCACACTTGCTTTAAATGAAAAACATTTTTCAGCGAACGATGTTAGAAGAACTTAAGAATCCCGTAAAGATCAAGCTGATTGGTATCCAGAAGAAGTGTTGTTCATTATATGAATGTGCGTGAAGATCAAGCGAAGACTTGTAAGATAGAATGATGGAATTAAACTATAGAATAGTTTAATGAACGATTATGTATCCTTGGTGGCAGATAAAAGTCACTCGTGCAAGATGTAAAGAATAATGTAATTATCATTATTTGTAATGAGAAAAGCTATAAGGTTTTTAGAACCTGGGATTTGAGAGTGTATGTTGTTATATTTCATTATATAATGACGTATGCGGAATGAATGAAGTACTAGTGACGCACGGAATCCGGGTGTAAAGATAGACCGGATTTTGGGGCGTTACAAGTTGGTATCAGAGCTGATAGGTTATAAATCTTAGGTATGAGTACCTAAGACTATAATCGTAAAGAGAAGGATAAGAAGATCACCACGTGATCATAGTAAATCGTAGTAACAGATGATCTGTTAAACGATGGATGATTTATAGCTAATGCTATGAACGAATGGTACTACGAAGTAGTATGGGAAGAAGAACTCAAATTGAGTGGTAAAGGATAGTATACGAATTAAAGAAAATTCGTATTAAGTAAAGAGAAAGTTAGAAGTTGTAAGATTTCAATTGAGGACTCATGTGATGGCCGAAAGTATATGAATCTTTGTATGGACAGAGGTTTGTGCTTGGTGTAACAACCACTCAGTTTAATATAGTGATAATCATTGAAATTGGTCGCGCTATCAAGATGTATATGACGAGAAGGTGAATCTTTTCTTATGTATATACTTGATAGGTAGAGAATGATAAGATAGGTGCGGGTTCTTGAAACTCATACTTATGAAAAGTTTGTGACTCATAGTTATATGCTATGTTTCTGAGCCCTAAGCATATGGATAGTCCTTGATTTGTTCTTGGATTACATATTGCGAAGATAAGTTCTTAAACACATATGGTTGTGGAAAGTTCCTAAACACATAAAGTGTGGTAAGTGGATGAACTATACTAAGGTATAGGAATGTGTAGACTGAAAACGAGTTATTTTTAGTAGACTTAGCATTGAAGGTGCTAGAGAAGATTAAGTATTGTCACAAGTACGACAATGAAAGAAGATGGAGTAAAAGATATTCCAAGTCATCTAGCTATACTAGATTTCGAAATTTCTTGAAATCATGCTGATGTGCGCCTTTTGGAAAATGAAAGAATTGGTTCAATTTTTGGAACAAATGGATTTTAAAAGAACTATTCTTGGTATGTCTATGCTAGTTGATTCAGCTAGACAGAAATTGATTTAAAATATCAAAATGAATTTTATATCATCAGTGCATTTGATGCAAAGATGGTAAAAGGATGGAGTTATTAATGCAATTAAACCTGGTGTGGAATTTGATCAGAGGATCAATAACCTTCTATGGTGGGGTGCATAATGATGAAGTCATAAACTGAAGAAGTCCTCAACGTACTGTGAAAAGTGTGGTATCATGACGTCATGAAACGTTTTGATGTATTGCAAAAGAGTTTAAAGGAATGGTCGATGTCAAGCGAGTTGACTAGACGAATGTTTCAAGTTGATGTTCAATTTATTGGTATGGTCTAAGCTACTTGATTTAGCTATGACGAATGGAATGTCATGATTAAAAGAAAATCGAGCTTTCTTTAAAGAGTTATGCCAAACCAAATGGTTTTGGTGCGGAATCTAATGAGTAAGTCTGGGGTGAACATACCCTGAAATGGAGTTATACGATAGGCTGATCACCTACGTATGGAAGAGGTAGTTTACCTTCTTTGTGATTATAAACTTACCGTGTAAGAAAGGTTTACGGCGAAAGGCTATTTAACCTTGTAAGAGTTCATGGTCAATTTGACCCCTCAGCAAAAGAATGAAATGTTTTAAAAGAATCTTTATATTCCTCGTTATTCCTTTCACTTCATGATTCTTGATAAGTTATGAAGGGTAGGGAATGTTTGAAAGATAAGAACTTCTTTGAAGAGAAGTTGAGAAGAAAGGTAAGCTAAAATTTTGAGGATGAAATTCTGTGAAGAATGGGTGAATGTGATGACCCGGGAATGGGTGTGGTTTAAAGAAATTCCGAGGACGGAATTTTTATAAGGGGGAAAGGATGTGACAACCCGGAAATCCGGATTGTCCAGAAATTAAGATTTTAAAGAATTAATTATTAATAAAATGAATTTTTATTAATATTATTCTGTGATATGTGTTTATTAATCGTTCTATAACCTAGAATGATTATTAATAGGGAGGATTCTGGCTACGAGCTAGACTGAACGAGTAAGAATTTTCAAGACAAAAATAAAAAAAATTCGGAGACAAAATATTTTTGGGGAAAAACACGAAATAGACACTATTCACCCGACGAAACCTAAGGGTTAGGGTTTGAATAACCTAAGCCTTTCCGAGAGTTTGATATGTCGAAATGATATTCCGTCGAAAGATTTGACGATAATATATCGTGAAAAGTTAAGTAAGCCGATAAAAGTTTTTCTCGAAATACGTGCAGAAATCGAATAAAATAAAAATGACGAAAAGTATTGTTATGTACTTTTCATTCATTTAGCTAAGTTAGGGGAAAACGTGAAGGAAAATGCTTATCGTGGAAAAGTGTTTTTCAGTTTTTCGGAAACCCGAAGAATACGTAATATTCAATCGGTAAAGGAAAGACGAAATATCCAAAAATATTTGAATTCCGAGAATCGCAGTTTTTAAAACTGTCAGACAAAACCTGAAAGATGGAAATACGAAACTTAAGGGCTAAGCAAACTTGAGGGCTAAGTTAACTTAGTCCTTAAGTAATGAATAGTAAGGAGGTCAGGGTGTGAAAAGACCAAAATGCCCCTAACCTTGGTTTTCTATAAATAGGAAGCTTATTTTATTTGTTTGATAATTTGAAAGTTGTCTAACATTTGAGAGAGAGAGAGAGAGAGATTTCGGATGAAGGAGAAAAGGAAAAGGAAGAGGAAAAGTTGCTCATGAGCAAACTTTGTCCGACGGAATGAAATTAAAGAAGGAAGGTAATCCGAAAACCTAACTTCTATATAATTTTCTTTAAGTTTTTATGTTAGAATCATAACTTAATGAGAATAAGGAGTAAAGGATAATAAGAATGATTTCATATGGTTGAAATCATAAGAAAATGAAGAAATAAGAATTAGAAATTTACTTTATAAATTTCTTAAGGAAGTATAAGATTCGTAAGGATTTTGAGCGATCCAATGAATCTTATAAATGAGTAGGTCAAATAAGTAAGGAATGGTTTTCTATAACATCAAATTCCAAGAAAAAGTAGAATCGTTATCCAAAATATCGATTAAAACGAAGAACGAACGAAGAACACGAAGAACACGCAAAGAACGCGAAGAACGTTGTTGATGGACAAATTTAAAACCATCGTAGTGTAATTGTTATTGATGCACAAGTTTAAAACCATCGCGTATAAGTTAGATGCTTATTGCTTGGTTAGGAACGGTAGAAATGTTCATGAAGAACGGATTAAAACGGAGCTATAACGAAGTTATGGCAAAAATTTCGTAAAAGACGAACGAGAATTAGAAAGTTTGTAAATGAACCTGAACGTGTAGGGTTTCATAAGAATGTAAGAGAATGATGAAAACGTGAGTCGTAGACTCAAGAATGAATGAGTTCCGAGTTCAAATGACCGAATTATGGACTAACGAACGAAGAGCATTAAAAATGTTAAAATGAATGAAGGGTGAAGATTAAGCCAATTTAATGGTATGTTAATGGATTCAGAACAAAGTTCTATCCAGGGGTAATTGAAGTACATAAGATAAGGAAGAAAATGGATTTGGAACAATCTCGTTCCGAGTTATAACGAAGAAGTTATGAGATTTCAAAGTACGCGTCTCAAAACGACCAAAGACTTAGAAAAAAATTTTGGGAAGAAGGTCTTGGCGCCGCGGTGCCAGTCATGCCTTGAATGGTGGCGCTTACAAGGCCAGGGAGGGTCTATCTCTCTAACTCAGCATGCCAAATGTGGAAAGTCTTAGTCTTAGAGAGTGGCGTCGGCTCCGGTCAGAGAAAGCAATGCCAGAAATGAGATTTTTAAGCGCTTTCGATTTACGGGGATGTGCAAGAAAGAGATACGAACATGTAGTTCAACTAATGTAACACTTAATCGAGTGTTTTAAACCTTATATAAAGTTTGAACAGAAAGATTAAACGAGATTAAAAGAATGTAATTACGGGTTACGGACCGAGATGGTAGGGGACCGTAGTCGCAATGAATCGAACGTGAGGGATTGCTATGATGGTGATTCCTTAGACGTTGATGGACGATAGTAATGTATAACATTTTGATATTATGACATGGTAATGAGAGATGAATGTAAAGCGTATAGACGTTGTGAATGCAACGTTGTTGCAACGAACGATCGGTTTTAGCATACAACGATCAGTATGGCTTCGACATTAAGAAAGAATAATGAACATGGGGTTCATGGGATGGATAACGATTGAAAGTGATTAAAACCTTGAGTAAAGGTTGAATGAGAGATTAAGAGACGAGCAACGTGAACGTTGAATACATAAACGATCCTTGTGAATCGTATTCGCGTTGGACGAACGTTCTAAGTATACCCTAGTTGTATGACTTAGACGTTGATGAAAGTAGTAAGTAAGATACAAATTGTATCAAGAAAGCCGTATCGAATGGTAATAAGATTAATGAAAGCCGAATGTGAGTTGAATAAGAATGAATCCTGAGGTATGACATTTAATTGTCAGAAAGCCATAAGGAATAAGAAATTGACTTAACGAACATTATATTTAATAGTTTATATAAGTTAAGATAAGTTAGGTTGTGGTACAATCGTAACCTTTGATGGTTGACATATGGGAGCTGGGCTAAACAATTCATTCAGAGAGCGAAGGTATATACGAAACTGGCAACCGATCTAACTCACTATGTGGGTAGTGTAGACGATACGGGAACTTGTTTGTTGGTTGTTTGTGGGAAACCACTCAGAGTACCATATGGACTACCAGCAGAAAAGCAATGTGTGCTGAGTCCTAAAGAAGTTATACGAAGAAGATAAGAATGTAAATCATCAAAGATGAAGAACATTTTGAGTAAGACATCTCCGTATGACATGAAGCCGTAGAATGGTAATGAAAGTTGGTCGTGTAAACTTAGATTGCAAGAACGCGAACCTTAAGAAGTAAAGTTAAGTAAACCAATGCGTAAGTCAAGTATATGACTAATTGGTGTATATGTTATTTCCTTATGTGTTATAGGGAATGGAATGAGCAGTTCAGCGTAAGCTGTAGCTGTGTGTAAGGCAAGGTTCCTAACTTCATTCATATTTTAAATGAATGCTTGTTTCTTAAACTTCTCAGATGTTGAACTTGAGAAGTTCTGTCTATGTACGAATGTGTGATATTTGTATAAGGTGGTAGAACGTATGAGGCCTTGTGCCACAATGTGAACACTTCGGTGTTTCTATGATATGAACTGTTATGTGATTGAACTGAAAGTATTATGTATACAAGCCAATCATGTATGATGATAAAGCATATACTGTGTAATCAATCTTATTTATTTATTAATAAAAGAATTATTTATTAAAGGCATTTATTATCTACATGGTGCTGTTTTAATAATATGTGATAAACCCATAGTTTTAAGCAACGCATTTAGAATAATGATGATCATTCTAATGAGATCTAAATTCTTAGAAAGCTTAAAACTAAAATAGTTCCCAATCATTGGATTACTAAATTGGGGATTAGTGAATCCGGATAGATTGGTACATACGTTGCTTGCTCATTGGATGAGGATGATTGATCTCATGATCATTTGTGTGGAGACACTAAAGCAAGTATGTAGGTGCTTATTAGAGAATAAGTTCCTTCGAGCGTGACTCGCTAAGGAATACCTAATGGAGTTTTACTTACCGGTCAATAGGAATTTCTGTAGTGATAGTAAGACAAATGATCCTTAGACTTGAGATCATCATAGTATCTTATATATAATGAATTGCACTTTGACTTATTCCTTAAGACTCTTAGAGTATATCAAAGGGTATGCTTGGGTGTAATAAGTTATATATGAAGATAATGAATGATCAATAAAGAATCTACCACTTCTAGTAAAAGGAGAAATGTCCTATGTGATTCGATAAATGACAACCCAGAATCCTTGGTTAAGGTGGAATGAAATTAGAAAGTAGTTTCTAATTTGCATTCATTAGGAGTTATTCATTTAGGAATCGAAATAAATATAATTAAATAAAATAAGATGGGACAAGTAATTCCATATCTTATATTTAATTGGGACATTGTATGGTGGAAGGATTGAATTGTACGGTAACTATTTACTCAAAGGTTCTTTTATGATTAATGTTAAAATCTATATTATACGGAAAGTCGTTGATCGTTAGGGAGGCTTATCCCTATTGTAGAATAAATATTATTTATTTAAATAAATTATTTGTTTAATTTATTTATTTAAATGAGATTAGAATTGTTTCTAATTGATTTATTCACAATAGGTTTAATATGGAGAACCTAAAGGGTCACACCATAAAAGGGAGAATAATTATTTAAGAAGTTAATGGCATAATTGTAATAATATGTTAAGTATATTTAATTTAATCTATGGTGATAGAATAAATTAAATAGCTTAATATTTATTATTTAATATTTTAGAAATATTAAATATAAATTAATAAGAGGAGTCTTATTAATATTATTATAATTATTATTATTTTAATTTCTAAAAGGTTTAGGAATTAATTTAATATAAGTACTCTCATTTATTCTAATTGGATTAGGAAGGAAAATTAGTTAAAGGAGTTTAATTAATTACCCCTAATAGGATTAGGGAGCCCATTTTATAAAAGAGTTTAATTAAATAAATAATACCTTATTTTAATTAAAATAGGGTTACATGATATCTTTATAAGAGAGTCTTATATTAGATATCTAACATCACGTAATTCTAGAGTTGAGAAAGACGCCCCTTTTTCTTATACAGATAGGAAAAACTAGGGTTTGAGCCAACATCCCTTCTTCTTGATAATTATTCTTCTTTGGTGGATCACCTATAGAGGCCATACACTTGGGTGGCTTACATTGATCAAAGGAAGGAATCTACCTGGAGATTCAAGGAGATCATGGAGAAGTAGGAGGTGAACTCGTGCACGAGAAAGCTCGTTTCTACAAGGTATGATTTCATAATTTCTTATTCTTCGTTTAATTAATAATACGCATAAAGGATGATCCAAGGTAATTGGTTTGTGAAAAATTTTAAAATCGATTTTATTTCGCTCGCTTATTTTTGCAATTTAATTGCTACTTTGATTTTCACAAAACCTAACAAATTGGTATCGTAGAGCCAAACTTTATGCGAATTATTAATTATTTTGATTCCATATATGTATGGGTATGTATTTTGAATAATTTATTAGGCACATAATTTGTTGTATAAAATTATTATTTTAAAAAAAAAAAAAAAGAATCTGAGCATCTTTTGCGGAATCTTTTGAATAGGTAATCTTTTTTTTTAAAGTGAGTCAGGTTTAACCTTTTTTGTGTAACCTTTTTGTGTTGTTCACTTTTATATATATATATATATATATAAATCGAAGCTTTAATCATACTCCATGCATGGCTATCCGTATGGCAAATGATGTAATTTGATTACATGAAAATCACGTGGATGACATTTAAAAAAAAAAAAAAAAAAAAAAAAAAAAAATATACGCTTCTTTGTTATATCATATAACATGGCAATCATTTTTTATTTTCAAGGAATCCGTGTGGCTGTTATTATATATATATATATATAATAATAATAATTGTTAGCACCTCTTGTCGCATTTATTTTAGCCACCGTTATTGAGGATCAAGGAATTTAAAGAAGGTGTCGCGAGGTTTAATAAAAGTGTAGGACTTTTATTATATATATATATATAATTGTTATATATATATTAATCTTAATAATTTTATAATTAAAATAAAAGAGTTTATTTTAATCTTGAAATTGGATTTCATGCAACATAAAATTGCCCATTAAATGATACTCATATATATATGGAATGATTTTATTTATTGATACATATGATGATATGTATGATAATAAATGGGATTGATTATGGACAATTGACCAATATGATTGGATTTATTTTAGTTGGATGTTTGAATGAATGGGTTTTATTAAATGGGGTCTGCGTACCTCGTCTTTTCTGGTTTTCTTCTTGATGTAAATTCTATCTCTCTCCTATGTACTTCCCTCGATCACGATCAAGGTTTCTATTTAAATTAAATAGTTTATGTAATAGGACTAGTTAGAATTTTTCAAGAATAGAAGATCAAGGAGCAAGAGAGCTTAAAAGACCCGTTTGTAATGGAGCCCAGGGTTTAAATGTAATAGTTATATTTAAATGTTTATTCTTTGCACCCTGGGGGGTTTGACCTTTTGGTTCACTTGGTGGCTCTAGTGAACCAAACTAGAATAAAAGTCCATAATCAATAAAGGTAGAATATATAGTATTCTATATGTGCATGCTAGTATTATATATATTATATATTATGCAAACATGCTTCAGATGTTTAATAATATATGACGCGTATTTTATATATATATTTTATGCTGCAGCTAAACAAGATGAGACAAATAATAACAAATCCTCAAAGTTTTTATATATTAAGTCTTAAGCGTTCAAAGATATTTAGAATATCGAACGTCAGCCTTCTAGCATGATAAAATTAATAGAGTATTAAATATTTAATATGAGTTTGTTGTGTCACCACAAGGCAAGTATTAAGTATTTAAGATGTTAATTTATCACATTTGATGCTTATAAAGAAAATTGAACAATATTGTTTTGTTGTGTCACCACAAGGGCGATATTTTCTTTTTGAATATATGGAAGTGCTAGGTTGGACTTAACTTAGATAATTTTGTTTTGGATGTGCCACCACTTGATCAAAATAATCCAAGAGGCAAAATATAAGGAGTTACATGTTGATGTAATTGACAAGGAGTTGTCTACCTATTTATTTATATATAGTTTGTTGTGTCACCACAAGGCTATATATATTTGAAATGGGATCCTTATTCTCACTAAAAAAAACTTTAATTAGATTTTTTCGAACTATATAAATGAGGGTAATATAGTTTGAAGAAAATAGTGGGAGATACCAATATAAAATAAGACCTAATTTATTTTGGTAATTAATTAAATGAATGTTTGCTAAAATATTGTCTTTTTACATGAAATTTTGAAAATGTCACATTCACTAATTTCACTCGCGCGCATACTTGATGCTAACAAACCGACCGGACCGAACTACACGAATTTGGTTAAGGAATCGAGAATTGTTCTCACTTCTTTGAAAAGATTTCTTATGTCCTAAATTCGCGATGCACTGCAAAAGTTGCGCAGAAAGACGACCTCGAGGAAGAGATTGCTACTTTTAAGCGGTGGCAAGATGATGCATCTGCTTTCAATGCATCATGCTCGCATCCATGAGTAACGAGTTGTCGCCACAAGATGAAAACATGGATGCTCCTACTATGCTACTGCACCTTCGAGAGTTGTATGGTGAGCAAAGTAGGACTACTAGATATGAAATATCTAAGGAGCTCTTCCGATCTCGGATGACCGAGGGCACTACCGTTGAGACTCATGTCCTAAAGATGATCAATCTGATTGAAGCGTCTTGGATGACTTGGGTTCGTCATGGATGGGGAGTTGAGTCAAGATTTAGTCTTGCGGTCACCCCGGACACCTTCTCACAATTTGTTGTGAATTTTCACATGAATAAGTTGGATGTCGACTTTGCGAATTACTTAACATGTTGAAAATCGCTCAAGGTCACTTCCCATCCAAGAAGAACCATGTCTTCATTGGTGGATGATTCTTCCAAGAAAAGGAAAAGGCCCAAGGTATCTTATGAAAAGAAGAAATCCAAGAAGGCTAAGGAAAGGCGAAAGTGAAGGATCAAAGAAACACGATCCAACTAGCAAAGGAATTTGCTTCCATTGCAATAAAGCGGGTCATTGGAAGAGGAACCGCAAGGATTATCTCATGAACAAAAGCGAAGAAGCTTGGAGAAGCTTCAATCCTAATCAAGGTTTGTTTATGATTGAAATTAATTTTACGAAAGTCAATCTTCTACTTGGGTATTGGATCTGGGATGTGGTTCTCACATATGTAATAATATGAGGGACCGGTCGAAGTAAAAAGTCGAAAGCAAGGATGAGGTTAGATCCTACGAGTGGGAAATGGAGCAAAGGTTCTTTGCATTACATTTGTAAGGGACTTATTATTTTTAAGACCGCCTACGGGCAAGTTCATTAATTTAAATAATTGTTATTTTGTTCCAAATATCATTAGAAACATTATTTCTATCTATGTATTGGATATGGATGGTTTTAATATTATAATAAAGAACAAAAGTTGTTCCATTTATAATGATAATGTTTTATATGGTGTTGGTAATTTGCGAAATGGACTTTATATACTTGACTTGCATGAAAATATATTTCAAATTGAACAAACTAAGAAAAGGAAAAGAGATGATGTTAATTATACCTTCATGTGGCACTGTAGACTCGGTCATATTAATGAAACAAGATTATCCAAGTTGCATATAAAGATGGGCTCCTAGAGCTATCTCGATTATGAATCATATCCAACACTGTGAATCTTGTCTCATGGGTAAAATGACTAAATCTCCTTTTAGTGGAAAAGGAGAAAGAGTTCAGAGTTGTTAGGGTTGGTACACACGGATGTATGTGGACCTATGACAACGACCGCATACGAGGAGGGTATTCTTATTTTATTACATTCATTCGACGACCACTCAAGATTTGGATATGTGTATTTAATGAAATACAAATCGAATCATTTGAAAAGTTCAAAGAGTTCGAAGTGAAGTTGAGAAGCAAGCTGGTAAGAGTATTAAGATTCTTCGATCCGATCGAGGAGGAGAATACTTAAGTGGTGAGTTTCTCAATTGTCTCAAAGAAAATGGTATAATCTCACAATGGACTCCACCAGGACGCCATGTAGATGAATGGTGTATCTCGAAAGGAGAAATCGAACATTGTTGGACATGGTTCGATCTATGATGAGTTTTATCGACCTTCCGGTTTCATACAGGGATATGCCCTAGAATCTACCATTGCATACCTACTTAACAAGGTACCTACAAAATCCATCCCCAAGACCCCATATGAGTTATGGACGGGGAGGAAACCAAATCTTAAGCATGTTAAGACTTGGGGTTGTCCGACTTATGTCAAAAAGTTTGAAAGCGATAAGTCTGCAGACTAGATCGACAAATGTAGATTTGTGGGATACCCTAAAGAAACATCGGGTATTATTTCTATCATTTAACCGATCAAAAGGTGTTTGTTGCGAAACATGCTGCCTTCTTGGAAAAGGAGTTTATTCTTGAAGGGGTCAGTGGGAGTAAGATATATCTTGAAGAGGTTCAAGAACCACAAAATACTACAGATCAAAGTGAGGTACCTAACCAAGTAGAGATTCCTTCACACATCACACCCTATTCAGTAAATCTGGAAGAGTACCAAAGATGCAGACGGTATGGACTTGTCATAGAAGATGACAATGAGGTACGCATCATAGATGATGATGATCCATTGAATTACGAACAGGCTATGAGTAGTAAAGACTCAGAGAAGTGGCAAGAAGCCATGAAATTCGAGATGGACTCCATGTATGAGAACCAAGTATGGACTTTGGTCTCACCACCTGAAGGCATTAAGCCTATTGGGTGTAAATGGGTCTTTAAAAGAAAGACTGGAGCAGACGGCAAAGTAGAGACCTATAAAGCCCGACTGGTTGCAAAAGGTTTCAAACAAAGACAAGGAGATGACTATGATGAAACCTTCTCACCAGTAGCAATGCTCAAGTCCATTCGGATTTTGCTTGCGATTGCAGCTTACCATGACTACGAAATCTGGCAGATGGACGTGAAAACGGCCTTCCTCAATGGGAAACTTGAGGAGGATGTGTATATGACACAACCAGAGGGATTTGTTTCAAAGGTTGGAACAAATCAAGTGCATAAGCTTCAACGATCCATTTATGGATTAAAGCAAGCTTCTCGTAGGTGGAACATCCGTTTTGATGAGACAATCAAAAAGTTTGATTTTATCAAAAATGAGGATGAACCATGTATGTACAAGAAGGTTAGTGGGAGCGCTGTTTCATTCCTTGTATTATATGTTGATGATATACTACTGATAGGGAATGATATTCCTATGCTGCAATCAATTAAAATCTGGTTATCTAAACACTTCTCCATGAAGGACTTGGGAAAAGCATCCTATATTTTGGGGATAAAGATCTATAGAGATAGATCTAATAGGATGCTTGGCTTATCCCAAGGAACGTACATTGACATGATGCTAAAAAGGTTTAGCATGGAAGATTCCAAAAGAGGTCTCATGCCGATGAGCCATGGAATAAATCTCTTCAAGAAACAAGCCCCAAAGACACCTGAGGAGAGAAACCGTATGAGTAAGATTCCTTATGCTTCAAACAATAGGATCTATCATGTATGCAGTATGATATGTACTAGACCAGATGTCGCTCATGCACTTAGTGTAACAAGCGAGATATCGGTCGAATCCGGAGGAGAAGAACACTTTGGAAGGCGGTGAAAAATATCCTAAAGTACTTAAGAAGAACTAAGGATGTATTTCTTGTCTACGGTGGGTCCGAATTAAAACTAGAAGGCTTCACAGACTCAAGTTTTCAAGCAGACCAAGATGAATGATAAATCCGTTTGAGGTATGTGTTTACCTTAAGCGGTGGCGCAGATGAGTTGGAAAAGTTCCAAGCAAAGCAAACGATTCTTGATTCATGTGTGATGAAGAGAGTGAGTACATAGGCTGCAAGTGAAGTCGCAAAGGCGAAGTCATTTGGATGAAGAAGTTCATTACCGAACTTGGTGTGGTTCCTAGCATTAAAGGACCGGTGCCTTTTATTACGTGACAACACTTTGGAGTCATTAAGCATGCTAAGGAACCCGTGTCTCATCGTAAATACAAACACGTGTTCATGCGATTTCATTTGATCGAGAGATCATTGAAAGAGGAGGCGTCACCCACAGGCGTGTGGACTCTCAAGACAATATTGCGAGATCCATTTACTAAAGCGTTAACACACAACAACAGTTTGATCGTCACTTATAGAAGATGGGTATGAGATACCACGGCGATTGGCTTTAGTGCAAGTGGGAGATTGAAAGTATTATGCATACAAACCAATCATGTATGATGATAAAGCATATCTTTGTGTAATCAATCTTATTTATTTATTAATAAAAGAATTATTTATTAAAGGCATTTATTATCTACATGTGTCTTTGTTTTAATAATATGTGATAAACCCATAGTTTTAAGCAACGCATTTAGAATAATGATGATGATCATTCTAATGAGATCTAAATTCTTAGAAAGCTTAAAACTAAAATAGTTCCCAATCATTGGATTACTAAATTGGGGATTAGTGAATCCGGATAGATTGGTACATACGTTGTTTGCTTTCATTGGATGAGGATGATTGATCTCATGATCATTTGTGTGGAGACACTAAAGCAAGTATGTAGGTGCTTATTAGAGAATAAGTTCTTTGAGCGTGACTCGCTAAGGAATACCTAATGGAGTTTTACTTACACCGTCAATAGGAATTTCTGTAGTGATAGTAGTACAAATGATCCTTAGACTTGAGATCATCATAGTATCTTATATATAATGAATTGCACTTTGACTTATTCCTTAAGACTCTTAGAGTATATCAAAGGGTATGCTTGGGTGTAATAAGTTATATATGAAGATAATGAATGATCAATAAAGAATCTACCACTTCTAGTAAAAGGAGAAATGTCTATGTGATTCGATAAATGACAACCGAGGAATCCTTGGCGAGGTGGAATGAAATTAGAAAGTAGTTTCTAATTTGCATTCATTAGGAGTTGTTCATTTAGGAATCGAAATAAATATAATTAAATAAAATAAGACTTGATAAAGTAATTCCATGTCTTATATTTAATTGGGACATTGTATGGTGGAAGGATTGAATTATACGGTAACTATTTACTCAAAGGTTCTTTTATGATTAATGTTGAAATCTATATTATCGGAAAGTCGTTTAATCGCTAGGGATGCTTATCCCTATTGTAGAATAAATATTATTTATTTAAATAAATTATTTATTTAATTTATTTATTTAAATGAGATTAGAATTGTTCTAATTTATTTATTCACAACCTAGGTTTAATATGGAGAACCTAAGCGGTCACACCATAAAAGGGAGAATAATTATTTAAGAAGTTAATGGCATAATTATAATAATATGTTAAGTATATTTAATTTAATCTATGGTGATAGAATAAATTAAATAGCTTAATATTTATTATTTAATATTTTAGAAATATTAAATATAAATTAATAAGAGGAGTCTTATTAATATTATTATAATTATTATTATTTTAATTTCTAAAAGGTTTAGGAATTAATTTAATATAAGTACTCTCATTTATTCCTAATTGGATTAGGAAGGAAAATTAGTTAAAGGAGTTTAATTAATTACCCCTAATAGGATTAGGGAGCCCATTTAATTAAAAGAGTTTAATTAAATAAATAATACCTTATTTTAATTAAAATAGGGTTACATGATATCTTTATAAGAGGAGTCTTATATTAGATATCTAACATACGTAATTCCTAGAGTTTGAGAGTATGCCCCCTTTTTCTTATACAGATAGGAAAAACTAGGGTTTGAGCCAACATCCCTTCTTCTTGATAATTATTCTTCTTTGGTGGATCACCTATAGAGGCCATACACTTGGGTGGCTTACATTGATCAAAGGAAGGAATCTACCCGGAGATTCAAGGAGATCGCGGAGAAGTAGGAGGTGAACTCGTACCTGAGGAAGCTCGTTTCTACAAGGGTATGATTTCATAATTTCTTATTCTTCGTTTAATTAATAATATGCATAAAGGATGATCCGGGTAATTGGTTTGTGAAAAATTTTAAAATCTGATTTTATTTTCGCTCGCTTATTTTTGCAATTTAATTGCTACTTTGATTTTCACAAACCTAACATGAACTATTCAATAAGAGAATGTTACATTTATACATGAAGCCGTTATTTTTTGAAGTCATGCTATTGATTCTAGCAGACGTAATGTATATGAAAGATAGTAGAGAATGAAAGTATTTCAAAGTGAATGTGACTAATGTTTTAAAATGATAGGAATCAAGATTATTCTATTGTTCAAGTCGCCTTTGTTAGGTTATCAAAGTTCCAAAGGAATGTTAAACTCTTGAAGTTGTTTGTTCAATTTGCTAAGACTTCAGCGAGCAATTGAATGCTCACACTTGTTTTAAATGAAAAACATTTTTCAGCGAACGATGTTAGAAGAACTTAAGAATCCCGTAAAGATCAAGCTGATTGGTATCCAGAAGAAGTGTCGTTCATTATATGAATGTGCGTGACGATCAAGCGAAGACTTGTAAGATAGAATGATGGAATTAAACTATAGAATAGTTTAATGAACGATTATGTATCCTTGGTGGCGGATAAAAGTCACTCGTGCAATATGTAAAGAATAATGTAATTAACATTATTTGTAATAAGAAAAGCTATAAGGTTTTTAGTGAAAGTAGTATGCACACAAGCCAATCATGTTTGATGATAAAGCATATACTTTGTAACAATCTTATTCATTTATTAATAAAAAGTATTAATTTTTTAAAAGGCTTTTAATTATCTACATGATGTTGTTTTATAATATGTGATAAACCCATAGTTTTAAGCAATACTTTTAGAATAATGATGATGATCATTCTAATGAGATCTAAATTCTTAGAAAGCTTAAAACTAAAATAGTTCCCAATCATTGGATTATTAAATTTGGGATTAGTGAATCCGGATAGATTGGTACATACGTTGCTTGCTCATTGGATGAGGATGATTGATCTCATGATCATTTGTGTGGAGACACTAAAGCAAGTATGTAGGTGCTTATTAGAGAATAAGTTCCTTTGAGCATTGGCTCGCTAAGGAATACCTAATAGAGTTTTATTTGCTGTCAATAGGAATTCTGTAGTGATAGTAGTACAAGTAATCCTTGGACTTGAGATCATCATAGTATCTTATGTATGATGAGTTATACTTTGACTTATTCCTTAAGACCCTTAGGGTATATCAAAGGGTATGCTTGGGTATAATAAGTTATACATGGAGATAATGTATGATCAATAAAGAATCTACCACTTCTAATAAAAGAAGAGAAATGTCCTATGTGATTCGATAAATGACAACCAAAGAGTCCTTGCGGCGTAGAATGAAATTAGAAAGGAGTTTCTAATTTGCATTATTTGAGTTGTGCATTTAAGGATCGAAATACATATAATTAAATAAAATAAGACTTGACAATAATTCCATGTCTTATATTTAATTGGGACATTGTATGGTGGAAAGATTGAATTGTGCTTGTAACTATTTACTCAAAGGTTCTTTTATGATTAATGTTGAAATCTATATTATCCGGAAAAGTCGTTGATCATTTAGGGAGGCTTATCCCTATTGTAGAATAAATATTATTTATTTAAATAAATTAATTGTTTAATTTATTTATTTAAATAAGATTAGAATTGTTCTAATTGATTTATTCACAACTAGGTTTAATATGGAGAACCTAAAAAGGGTCACACCATAAAAGGAAGAATAATTATTTAAGAAGTTAATGGCATAATCGTAATAATATGTTATGTATATTTAATTTAATCTATGGTGATAGAATAAATTAAATAACTTAATATTTATTATTTAATATTTTAGAAATATTAAATATAAATTAATAAGAGAGTCTTATTAATATTATTACAATTATTATTATTTTAATTTCTAAAAGAGTTTAGGAATTAATTTAATATAAGTACTCTCATTTATTCCTAATTAGATTAGGAAGGAAATTAGTTAAAGGAGTTTAATTAATTATCCCTAATAAGATTAGGAGCTTAATTAATTAAAAGAATTTAATTAATTAAATAAAACCCAATTCCTTAATTGTTAAGATGGGTTGCCCACATCTATAAATAAGAGGAGTCTTATTATGGGTGGTGTGGGTTGTTGACTTTTTCAACATACGGCATAATTCCAATTTGTTGGAGAGCACGCCCTTTCTATAGAGATAGAAAACTAGGGTTGAGCCAATACCCCCCTTCTTCTTGAAATTTTTTTTTCTTGGTGGATCACCTCTAGAGGCCAAACAACTTGGGTGGCTAATGTTGATCAAAGGAAGGAACCAAACTCGGTGGATTCAAGTTGAACGCGAAAAGGATTGGAGGTGAACTTGTATCTGAGGAAGCTCGGATCTTCAAGGGTATGTTTGTTCTTCATATCTTTTCGTTTAAATTAATAATTGTGCATAAAGGATGATCCGGGTATATGGTTTGTAAATTTTTTTTAAACTCTGATTTTTACTCGCTTCCGCTAATTTATGCAATTTGATTGCGTTATGAATATTACAAACCTAACAGTGGCATCAGAGCCAAACCTTTATGCAAATTATTAATTGTTTTAATTTGATATGTATATTGATATGTGTTTAGAACAATTTTTTGGGCATAATTTTATTGTATAAAATTTATTTTAAAAAAAAAAAAAAAAAAAAAAATTTTATTTTTTTTATAAGATTTTTTAAAAAAGCGGTACTTTGGTCCCACGGACTTAAGTTTGTTATCATGCAAGTACTAGGATTATTTAATAAGATTAATATTATTTATATATATTAGTTATATATATAAATTCTAGCATCCGAAGCATAAAATGTTAATGTTTTTTTTTTAAATACGTGGTAGCCAAGCATGTTAATGATTTTTTAAAAAAAAAGGGTATCGCACGGTTTTTATATAATATATATATATTGGTTATTATATTATATATATATATATAGAATAGTTATATATATATATATATATATATATTATTCTTAATTATTTTATAATTAAAATAAAATGTTTATTTTAATTTTAAAATAAAAGTTTATTTTAATATTAAAATAAAGTAGTTTATTTTAATTTTAAAATTAGAATTTCATGCTAAATAATTAGAGTTGGAATTGGATTTCATGATAACTAATTGGAGTTGAAATTGGATTCCATGTGTTCTTAAAATAAAGGAGTTTATTTGTGAATAGAAAAATGAATCCATCTTTCCTTAAATAAAGGAGTTTATTTAGATATGAAATAAGATTTCATATTATTCAAAATAAAAGAGTTTATTTGTGAATAGGAAAGAGAATCCTAATTTTCTTAAATAAAGAAGTTTATTTAGATATGAAATAAGATTTCATATTATTCAAAATAAAGGAGTTTATTTGTGAATAGGAAAGAAAATCCGTATTTCCTTTAATATTTTTTTTTTTTTTTTTTTTTTTTTTTTACATGGAATTGGATTCCATAATTAATTAAAATAAAGGAGTTTATTTTGATTAAAAATTTTGATTAAAATAAAATAGTTTATTTTATTCAAAATTGGATAAATTAAAATAAAATAGTTTTATTTTGATTTAAATTTGGATTAAAATAAAGGAGTTTATTTTGATTCAAAATTAGATTTTATACTAACTAAATTTTGCCCATTAAATGATATCAATATATATATTAAATGTTTATTATTCATAAGATGAATGTTATTTATTGATGCATATGATGATGTGTATGATAATAAATGGGATTGATTATGGACTATTGACCAATGCGATTGGATTTTATTTTAGTTGGATGCATGAATGTATGGGTTTTATTAAATGGGGTCTGCGTACCTCGTCTTCTCTAATTTTTCTTAATGTAAATTCTATTCCCTCCTATGTACTTCCCTCGATCACGATCAAGGTTTCTATTTATTTTAAATAGTTTTGTAATAGGAATAGTTAGAATTAATTTTGAAAAATTGGAGATCAAGGAGCAAAGAGCGCTTGAAGACCCGTTTGTAATGGAGCCCAGGTTTAAATGTAATAGTTATATTTAAATATTATTTTTTGCACCCCTAGGGTTTGACCTTTTGGTTCACTTGGTGGCTCTAGTGAACCAAACTAGAATAAAAGTCCATAATCAATCCGAGTAGAATATAGTATTCTATATGTGCATGCTTATACTATATATATTATATATTATGCAAACATGCTTCGCATGTTCATTAATATGACGCGCGTTTTTATATATATATATGCATGCACGCTAAACAAGATGAGATAAATTAATAACAAACCCCTCAATTTTTATATTAAGTCCTAAGCGTTCAAAGATATTTGGAATATCGAGCGTCGCCTTTCTAGCATGATAAAATTAATAGAGTATTAAATATTTAATATGAGTTTGTTGTGTCACCACAAGGCAAGTATTAAGTATTTAAGATGTTAATTTATCACATTTGATGCTTATAAAGAAAATTGAACAATATTGTTTTGTTGTGTCACCACAAGGATGATATTTTTTTTTTTGAATATATGGAGTGCTAGGTCGGACTTAACTTAGATAATTTTGATTCGGATGTGCCACCACTTGATCAAAATAATCTAAGAGGCATAAGAAAAGGAGTTGCATAGTTGATGTAATTGACAAAAGTTGTCTACCTATTTATTTATATATAGTTTGTTGTGTCACCACAAGGCTATATACATTTGAAATGGGATCCTTATTCTCACTAGCAAATCTTTAACTAGATTTTGCCGAACTATATAAGTGAGGGTAATATAGTTTGAAGAAAATAGTGGGAGATACCAATTTAAAACAAGACCTAAATTATTTTGGTAATTAATAAAAGAATGTATGTTAAAATGTTGTTAATTACAAATTCATTTACTGAAATTTTACAATGTCTAAAATTACTATCCTCTGCGTAGCATATTAGATGCTAAATTAATAGGACCTAATTAAGCGGATTGGTTAAGGAATTTGAGAATAGTTCTCATAGATGAAAAGCTATCTTATGTCCTTAATATGCCTATCCTCGCAATGGTTGCGCACAATGCCTCGAGGAAGAGATTGCTACTTTTAGAAAGTGGCAAGATGATGCATGATTGGCTCGATGCATCATGCTCGCATCCATGAGTAATGAGCTTCAACGTCAAGATGAAACTATGGATGCTCTTACTATACTCCTACACATCAAGTAGTTGATGGTGAGGAAAGTAGGACTGAAAGATATCAGATATCTAAGGAGCTCTTCCGATCTAGAATAATCGATGACACTATAGTACAGACAAAAGTTCTTAACATAATCAATTTGATTGATCAATTAGGACAACTGGTTTTGTCATGGATGGAGAGTTGAGCCAAGATTTGATCTTTCACTCACTCCTGGACTCCTTTCACAATTGTTGTGAATTTTTCATATGAACAAGCTAGATATCAGCTTCGCTGATTTGCTTAACATATTGAAAAAATGTTGAGAGTCACTTTCCAACCAAGAAAAACAAAGTCTTACTGGTAGGGGCCAAAGGATCTTCTGAAAAGAAGAACGATTCTAAAAAGGTAAATAGAAAGGCAAAAACAAAGGATAATAAGAACAAAACTGATATGGATAGAAAAGGAGTTTGCTTCCACTGCTATAAGCCCGGACCTTTGGAAAGAAGCTGCAAGAAGCATCTTTTGCAGAGGCTAACCAAAGAAGCTTAGTGAAGTTTGGTTCATAATCGCTTTTTGTTCATGATTGAAATAAATTTTTCTTTAAGTCAAGGTTCTACTTGGGTATTGGATACCGACTTTGGTTATCATAAATATAGATTTATGAAGGACCAAGCGTAAGTAGAAAGTTAAACAAAGATAAGTAATCCTATGTGTGGAAAATGAAGCAAAGGTTGCTGCATTAGCTATAGAAACTTATAGTTTAGCAATGCCTACGGGCAAATCTATTAAGTCAATAAGTTGTTATTGTATTCCAGTTCTTGTTAGAAACATTATTTATATTTTGTTGTTGGACAATGAAATCTTTGGTATTATATTTAAGAACAATTGTTGTTTATATATATAATAATAATGTTTTGTATAGAAGCTGGAATATTACTTAATGGATTTTACATACTGACTTACGTGAAAAATAATTTTACAAATTGAACAAACTAGTATAAGAAAAGGAGATGATCATTCAAAGAGTTGAATATATGTATTTGTTGAAATACAAGTGTGAATTATTTGAAAGGTTCAAAGAATTCAGAAGTGAAACAAATTGACAATGTATTAAGATTCTTTGATTAGATCAAGGAATAAATACTTGTGAAATAAGTTTCTAGATCATCTCAAATGGTTTTGTCATAATGGACACCTCATGATACGTAATAATTGATTGATGTATCTGAAAGGTAAAATCATACCTTGTTGAACATGGTACGGTCCAAAATGATTTTACCGACATTCCAAAGTATCCTTCAGGATCATGTCCTAGAAATGGTTGCATATCTACGAAAAGGTAACCTCAAAATCCAGCCCCAAGACTCCATAAAAGTTATGGACAGGGAGGATTCCTAATCTTAAGTATGTTAAGATAAGGGGTTGTCCAACTTATATGAAAAGGTTTCGAAGGATAAGCTTGGGACAAGATTTGACAAGTGTCGATTTGTGGGATATCCTAAAGTAAGTTTAGGGTATATGTTCTATAATTCTACTTAGCAAAAGGTGTTTGTTGTAAAACACACTGCCTTCTAAGATAAAGGTATTTATCATTGAAGGGGCTAGTGGGAGAATAATAGATCTTGAAGAGCTCAAGAACCACAAAACACTATAAGTCAAATAAGAGGAACCTGTAGATAGACCTATTGTACCACAACCGAATCATAAATCTGGAATAGTACCGAAGATACCTAGGAGGTATGGATTCATCATGGATGATGATGATGAGGTACGCATCATAGAAGAGATGATCCCGAGTTACATACGATGATGAGGTAAGAGTTCTAGTGTGTACAAAAGGGTCAGTGGGAGCGTCGTGAAATTTCTAGTATTATATGTTGATATACTACGGATGAGGAATTACATACCAATGCTACAATCAGTAAAGATAAAGTTGTCTAAACAATCCTCCATGAATGATTTGGAAGAGTATCTTAATTGGGGATATAAATCTATATAGATAGATTTAAGAGGATGCTCGACTTAACCCAAGGAATATATTCATTTGATGCTAAAGTCGTTTAGCATGGCAAACTCCAAGAGATGTCTCATGTCGATGAGCTATGAAGTGAATCTCTCTTAATAGTCCCCAAAGACTCCAAAAGAGAGATCACATGAGTAACTATCATGTATGCAATGAAATATACGAGACCTGATGTTGATCAGTCATATTCTGGAGAAGTTCACTGTGAGTCAGTGAAAAACATCTTAAAGTTCTTAACCAGCACTAAGGATGTGAGCATACATGGTGGGTCTTAATTAAAACTAGAGGGCTTAACAGACTCAAGTTTTTTTAGGCATGCAGACAAGACGCGACCAGAAAATCCACTTTAAGGTAAAAGCGTTATCTTGAGCAATTGGTGCGTTGAATTGGAAAGGTTCCAAAAAAGAAAGAGTTGTTGGTTTAGTAATAAAGACAAAATATATAGCTATAAATGAAGTCGCAAGTTGATTGTTTGGATTAAAAGTTCATTCTGAGAACTAGGAATAGTTCCTAAGTCTCATCTTGGATCTAAACATGTGTTGTGGCACTTTCATTTGATTATTAGAATCATTGAAAGATGGGAAATCACTATAGAGATAGTGGACTCTCATGAACAACATTACATATCCATTAATTAAAGCTTATCCAACAGCAGGATAATCGTCACTTAGAGAAGAAGAGTATGAGATACCATGACGATTGGCTTTAGTGCAAGTGGGAGATTGAAAGTAGTATGCACACAAGCCAATCATGTTTGATGATAAAGCATATACTTTGTAACAATCTTATTCATTTATTAATAAAAAGTATTAATTTTTTAAAAGGCTTTTAATTATCTACATGATGTTGTTTTATAATATGTGATAAACCCATAGTTTTAAGCAATGCTTTTAGAATAATGATGATGATCATTCTAATGAGATCTAAATTCTTAGAAAGCTTAAAACTAAAATAGTTCCCAATCATTGGATTACTAAATTGGGGATTAGTGAATCCGGATAGATTGGTACATACGTTGCTTGCTCATTGGATGAGGATGATTGATCTCATGATCATTTGTGTGGAGACACTAAAGCAAGTATGTAGGTGCTTATTAGAGAATAAGTTCACTGAACGTGGCTCGCTAAGGAATACCTAATAGAGTTTTATTTGCCTGTCAATAGGAATTCCTGTAGTGATAGTAGTACAAGTAATCCTTGGACTTGAGATCATCATAGTATCTTATGTATGATGAGTTATACTTTGACTTATTCCTTAAGACCCTTAGGGTATATCAAAGGGTATGCTTGGGTATAATAAGTTATACATGGAGATAATGTATGATCAATAAAGAATCTACCACTTCTAATAAAAGAAGAGAAATGTCCTATGTGATTCGATAAATGACAACCCAAGTAGTCCTTGGTTAAGGCGAATGAAATTAGAAAGGAGTTTCTAATTTGCATTATTTGGAGTTGTGCATTTAAGGATCGAAAATACATATAATTAAATAAAATAAGACTTGATAAAGTAATTCCATGTCTTATATTTAATTGGGACATTGTATGGTGGAAGGATTGAATTGTGCGATAACTATTTACTCAAAGGTTCTTTTATGATTAATGTTGAAATCTATATTATCCGGAAAGTCGTTGATCGCTGGGGAGGCTTATCCTATTGTAGAATAAATATTATTTATTTAAATAAATTAATTGTTTAATTTATTTATTTAAATAAGATTAGAATTGTTCTAATTGATTTATTCACAACTAGGTTTAATATGGAGAACCTAAAGGGTCACACCATAAAAGGAAGAATAATTATTTAAGAAGTTAATGGCATAATCGTAATAATATGTTATGTATATTTAATTTAATCTATGGTGATAGAATAAATTAAATAACTTAATATTTATTATTTAATATTTTAGAAATATTAAATATAAATTAATAAGAGGAGTCTTATTAATATTATTACAATTATTATTATTTTAATTTCTAAAAGAGTTTAGGAATTAATTTAATATAAGTACTCTCATTTATTCCTAATTAGATTAGGAAGGGAAATTAGTTAAAGGAGTTTAATTAATTATCCCTAATAAGATTAGGGAGCTTAATTAATTAAAAGAATTTAATTAATTAAATAAAACCCAATTCCTTAATTGTTAAGATGGGTTGCCCACATCTATAAATAAGAGGAGTCTTATTATGGGTGGTGTGGGTTGTTGACTTTTTCAACATACGGCATAATTCCAATTTGTTGGAGAGTACGCCCTTTCTATAGAGATAGAAAACTAGGGTTGAGCCAATACCCCTTCTTCTTGAAAATTCTTTTTCCTTGGTGGATCACCTCTAGAGGCCAAACACTTGGGTGGCTAATGTTGATCAAAGGAAGGAACCAAACTCGGTGGATTCAAGTTGAACGCGAAAAGGATTGGAGGTGAACTTGTACCTGAGGAAGCTTGGATCTTCAAGGGTATGTTTGTTCTTCATATCTTTTCGTTTAAATTAATAATTGTGCATAAAGGATGATCCGGGTATATGGTTTGTAAATTTTTTTTAAACTCTGATTTTTACTCGCTTCCACTAATTTATGCAATTTGATTGCGTTATGAATATTACAAACCTAACATTTAGAACCTGGGATTTGAGAGTGTATGTTGTTATATTTCATTATATAATGACGTATCTTGGAATGAATGAAAATTTTTAGTGACGATTACGGAATAAGGATTTTGTAAAAGATAGGACCGGATTTTGGGGCGTTCTGAAGTTGTATATCGAGTGATAGGTTATAAATCTTAGGTATGAGTACCTAAGACTATAATCGTAAAGAGAAGGATAAGAAGATAACCACGTGATCATAGTAAATCGTAGTAACAGATGATCTGTTAAACGATGGATGATTTATAGCTAATGCTATGAATGAATGGTACTACGAAGTAGTATGGGAAGAAGAACTCAAATTGAGTGGTAAAGGATAGTATACGAATTAAAGAAAATTCTTATTAAGTAAAGAGAAAGTTAGAAGTTGTAAGATTTCAATTGAGGACTCATGTGATGGCTGAGCTGTATGAATCTTTGTATGGACAGAGGTTTGTGGTTGGTGTAACAACCACTCAGTTTAATATAGTGATAATCATTGAAATTGGTCGCGCTATCAAGATGTATGTGACGAGAAGGTGAATCTTTTCTTATGTATATACTTGATAGGTAGAGAATGATAAGATAGGTACGGGTTCTTGAAACTCATACTTATGAAAGGTTTGTGACTCATAGTTATATGCTATGTTTCTGAGCCCTAAGCATATGGATAGTCCTTGATTTGTTCTTGGATTACATATTGCGAAGATAAGTTCTTAAACACATATGGTTGTGGAAAGTTCCTAAACACATAAAGTGTGGTAAGTGGATGAACTATACTAAGGTATAGGAATGTGTAGACTGAAAACGAGTTATTTTCAGTAGACTTAGCATTGAAGGTGCTAGAGAAGATTAAGTATTGTCACAAGTACAACAATAAAGGAAGATGGAGTATAAGATATTCCAAGTCATCTAGCTATGCTAGATTTGGAAATTTCATGAAATCATGCTGATGTGCGCCTTTTGGAAAATGAAAGAATTGGTTCAATTTTTAGAACCAATGGATTTTAAAAGAATTATTCTTGGTATGTCTATGCTAGTTGATTCGGCTAGACAGAAATTGATTTAAAATATCAAAATGAATTTTATATCATCAGTGCATTTGATACAAAGATGGTAAAAGGATGGAGTTATTAATGCAATTAAACCTGGTGTGGAATTTGATCAGAGGATCAACAACCTACTATGGTGGGGTGCATAATGATGAAGTCATAAACTGACGAAGTCCTCAACGTACTGTGAAAAGTGCGGTATTATGACGTCATGAAACATTTTGATGTATTGCAAAAGGGTTTAAAGGAATGGTCGATGTCAAGCGAGTTGACTAGACGAATGTTTCAAGTTGATGTTCAATTTATTGGTATGGTCTAAGCTACTTGATTTAGCTACGACGAATGGAATGTCATGATTAAAAGAAAATCGAGCTTTCTTTGAAGAGTTATGCCAACCCAATTTGTTTTGGTGCCGAATCTAATGAGTAAGTCTGGGGTGAACATACCCTGAAATGGGGTTATACGATAGGCTGATCACCTACGTATGGAAGAGGTAGTTTACCTTCTTTGTGATTGTAAACTTACCGTGTAAGAAAGGTTTACGGCGAAAGGTTGTTTAACCTAGTAAGAGTTCATGGTCAATTTGACCCCTCAGCAAAAGAATGAAATGTTTATAAGGAATCTTTATATTACTCGTTATTCCTTTCACTTCATGATTCTTGATAAGTTATGAAGGGTAGGGAATGTTTGAAAGATAAGAACTTCTTTGAAGAGAAGTTGAGAAGAAAGGTAAGCTAAAATTTTGAGGACGAAATTCTGTGAAGAAGGGGTGAATGTGATGACCCGAGAATGGGTGTGGTTTAAAAAATTCTGAGGACGGAATTTTTATAAGGGGGAAAGGATGTGACAACCCGGAAATCCGGATTGTCCACAAATTAAGATTTTAAAGAATTAATTATTAATAAAATGAATTTTTATTAATACTATTCTGTGCTATGTGTTTATTAATCGTTCGATAACCTAGAATGATTATTAATAGGGAGGATTCTGGCTACGAGCTAGACTGAACGAGTAAGAATTTTCAAGACAAAAATTAAAAAAATTCAGAGACAAAATATTTTCGGGGAAAAAGACGAAATAGGCACTATTCATCCGACGAAACCTAAGGGTTAGGGTTTGAATAACCTAAGCCTTTCCGAGAGTTTGATATGTCGAAATGATATTCCATCGAAAGATTTGACGATAATATATCGTGAAAAGTTAAGTAAGCCAATAAAAGTTTTTCTCGAAATACGTGCAGAAATCGGATAAAATAAAAATGACGAAAAGTATTGTTATGTACTTTTCATTCGTTTAGCTACGTTAGGGGAAAACGTGAAGGAAAATTCTTATCGTGGAAAAGTGTTTTTCAATTTTTCGAAAACCCGAAGAATACGTAATATTCAATCGGTAAAGGAAAGACGAAATATCCAAAAATATTTGGATTCCGAGAATCGCAGTTTTTAAAACTGTCAGACGAAACCTGAAAGACGGAACTACGAAACTTAAGGGCTAAGCAAAATTGAGAGCTAGGTTAACTTAGTCCTTAAGTAATGAATAGTAAGGAGGTTAGGGTGTGAAAAGACCAAAATGCCCCTAACCTTGGTTTTCTATAAATAGGAAGCTTATTTCATTTGTTTGATAATTTGAAAGTCGTCTAACATTTGAGAGAGAGAGAGAGAGAGATTTTGGATGAAGGAAAAAAGAAAAGGAAGAGGAAAAGTTGCTCGTGAGCAAACTTTGTCCAACGGAATGAAATTAAAGAAGGAAGGTAATGCGAAAACCTAACTTCTATATAATTTTCTTTAAGTTTTTATGTTAGAATCATAACTTAATGAGAATAAGGAGTAGAAGATAATAAGAATGATTTCATATGGTTGAAATCGTAAGAAAATGAAGAAATAAGAATTAGAAATTTACTTTATAAATTTCTTAAGGAAGTATAAGATTCGTAAGGATTTTGAGCGATCCGAATGAATCTTATGAATGAGTAGGTCAAATAAGTAAGGAATGGTGTTCTATAACATCAAATTCCAAGAAAAAGTAGAATCGTTATCCAAAATATTGATTAAAACAAAGAATGAACGAAGAACACGCAAAGAACTCGAAGAACGTTGTTGATGGACAAATTTAAAACCATCGTAGTGTAATTGTTGTTGATGGACAAGTTTAAAACCATCGCATAAAAGTTAGATGCTTATTTCTTGGTTAGGAATGGTAGAAACGTTCATGAAGAGTGGATTAAAATGGAGCTATAACGAAGTTATGGCAAAAATTTTGTAAAAGACGAACGAGAATTAGAAAGTTTGTAAATGAACCCAAACGTGTAGGGTTTCATAAGAATGTAAGAGAATGATGAAAACGTGAGTCATAGACTCAAGAATGAACGAGTTCTGAGTTCGTATGACCGAATTACGGACTAAAGAACGAAGAACGTTAAAAATGTTAAAATGAACGAAGGGTTAAGATTAAGCCAGTTGAATGGCATGTTACCGGATTCAGAATAAAGTTTTGTCCTAGGGTAATTGAAGTACGTAAGATAATGAAGAAAATGGCTTTGGAACGATCCCGTTCCGAGTTACAACGAAGAAGTTATGAGATTTCAAAGTACGCGTCTCAAAACGACCAAAGACTTAGAAAAAAATTTCGGGAAGAAGGTCTTGGCGCGCAGCGGCTTTCCACCCATGCCTTGAATGTTGGTCTTTGCAGTAGCCTGCCACGGAGGGTCATAGATCGCTAACTCATGTGTTGCATACGAGTCTTAATCTTGAGAGAGTGGCCATTGCCGCCAAGCATAACATGCCGAGAAATGAGATTTTAAGCGCTTTCAATTTTGGGGGATGTGCAAGAAAGAGATACGAACATGTAGTTCAACTAATGTAACACTTTATCGAGTGTTTTAAACCTTTAATGAAGGTTGAACGGAAAGATTAAACGAGATTAAAAGAATGTAATTACGGAGTTACGGGACCGAGATCAGGGGACCGTAGTCATGATGAATCGAACGTGAGGGATTGCTATGATGGTGATTCCTTAGACGTTGATAGACGATAGTAATGTATAACATTTTGATGTTATGACATGGTAATGAGAGATGAATGTAAAGCGTATAGACGTTGTGAATGCAACGTTGTTGCAACGAACGGTCGGTTTTAGCATACCACGATCAGTATGGCTTCGACATTAAAAAAGAGTAATGAACATGGGGTTCATGGGATGGATAACGATTGAAAGTGATTAAAACCTTGAGTAAAGGTTGAATGAGAGATTAAGAGACGAGCAACGTGAACGTTGAATACATAAACGATCCTTGTGAATCGTATTCGTGTTGGACGAACGTTCTAAGTATACCCTAGTTGTATGACTTAGACGTTGATGAAAATAGTAAGTAAGATACAAATTGTATCAAGAAAGCCGTATCGAATGGTAATAAGATTAATGAAAGCCGAATGTGAGTCGAATAAGAATGAATCCTGAGGTATGACATTTAATTGTCAGAAAGCCATAAGGAATAAGAAATTGACTTAACAAACATTATATTTAATAGTTTGTATAAGTTAAGATAAGTTAGGTTGTGGTACAATCGTAACCTCTGATGGTTGATATATGGGAGCTGGGCTAAACAATTCCTTCAGAGAGCGAAGGTATATACAAAACTGGCAACCGATCTAACTCACTGTGTGGGCAGTATAGACGAGACGGGAACTTGTTTGTTGGTTGTTTGTGGGAAACCACTCAGAGTACCATATGGACTACCAGCAGAGAAGCGATGTGTGGTGAGTCCTAAAGAAGTTATAAGAAGAAGATAAGAATGTAAATCATCAAAGATGAAGAACGTTTTGAGTAAGACATCTCCGTATGTCATGATGCCATAGAATGGTAATGAAAGTTGGTCGCATAAACTTAGATTGCAAGAACGCGAACCTTAAGAAGTAAAGTTAAGTAAACCAATGCGTAAGTCAAGTATATGACTAATTGGTGTATATGTTATTTCCTTATGTGTTATAGGGAATGGAATGACCAGTTCAGCGTAAGCTGTAGCTGTGTATAAGGCAAGGTTCCTAACTTCATTCATATTTTAAATGAATGTTAGTTTCTTAAACTTCTCAGATGTTGAACTTGAGAAGTTACATACATATCTTGAATGTGTGATATTTGTACAAGGTGGTAGAACGTATGAGGCCTTGTGCCACAATGTGAACACTTCGGTGTTTCTATGATATGAACTGTTCTGTGATTGAACTTTTCAATAAGAGAATGTTCCATTTATACATGAACCATTAATGTTAAGTCTGTGCTATTGATTCTAGCTAGACAGAATGTGTATGAAAGATAGTAGAGAATGAAAGTATTTCAAAGTGAATGTGACTAATGTTTTAAAATGATAGGAATCAAGATTATTCCAATTATTCAAGCTCCTTCATAACCTTTGTTCGGTTATCAAAGTTCTAAAGGAATGTTAAACTCTTGAAGTTGTTTGTTCAACTGCTAAGACTTGCTGAGTAATTGAATGCTCACACTTGCTTTAAATGAAAAACATTTTTCAGCGAACGATGTTAAAAGAACTTAAGAATCCCGTAAAGATCAAGCTGATTGGTATCCAGAAGAAGTGTCGTTCATTATATGAATGTGCGTGAAGATCAAGCGAAGACTTGTTAGATAGAATGATGGAATTAAACTATAGAATAGTTTAATGAACGATTATGTATCCTTGGTGGCGGATAAAAGTCACTCGTGCAAGATGTAAAGAATAATGTAATTATCATTATTTGTAATGAGAAAAGCTATAAGGTTTTTAGAACCTGGGATTTGAGAGTATATGTTGTTATATTTCATTATATAATGACGTATGCAGAATGAATGAAGTACTAGTGACGCACGGAATCCGGGTGTGAAGATAAACCGGATTTTGGGGCGTTACAATTTTCTCACAGATGTTTCGCATCTCGAAAATAAAGCAAACAAGCCGAACATTTAATAATAAAATGGAAATAACAAAGGTCTGAATTACTATTGAGCACAGGGTTTGAAAAACCTCTTTTTACAAAACATCATTGCTATATCTTGTTTAAAACTGAATTTTTCTATAAATTCAAACCCTATGTATATAGGTGCGAACGAGGCATAGCACTATTTCCAAATAATTGCACATTGATCCACACACACACACACATATTCATATAACAGTTTCTTGAAAAGTGGCGGTCACCGTGGCAACACGGATGTCGGGGGGTACCTAACACCCTCCCTCCGCATAATCAAGCCCCCGAACCCAAATGAATTTTGGTTTCACCGACCCGTTTAGCAGTGTCACATCACTGGGTCAATGTATAAACCTTTTCGATTGCGTTGGTGCAACCAGTTAAATACACCAACTGGCGACTCTTAAAGTCAAATCGTCGACATTATACATGTCGGACCTTTTTCACTTATTTTTTCAAACAAATCTCACATTAACATGAGAACACCAAAGAACAAGTAACGAAAAGGGACACTTAAAAATCTCGACGTCGACAATGATAATTCTGTCATTTTCTAACTACGACAATACTTCCGTTGTGGGGTCCACTAATGATTGTGCCGTCGTATGAAGATTCCCTGTTAAAACGAATATTTCCCGACCAATTGAATATTATATATCCACTTGCTTACTTTGCAAAATTTGTAAATATTACCCACAACTATAACATTATATCAAATCCACACCATAATATTAAAAAAAATATTTTGAGAAATTTAAATCTTTATTCATAAAATTTGGGGTCTCACAATCTCCCCTCCTTATGAAATTTAGCCCTCGAAATTTACGTACGTACCTGGTATGCCGAAGAGGTGAGGATACCTCGCCAGATTCTAACTCTTGAGGTATAACCTTTGAGCGTAGAATATAATCCTTCTTATCCAAGATTTTAACACGTATCTCCTCATACATTAAATCTTTTGCTATCTCGTCTAGTTCTAATTTAAAAATGTGGTTCGGGTCATCCACATATTTACGTAACATCGATACGTGAAAAATGTTATGAACACGCGACATACTTGGCGGTAAAACGAGTCTATAGGCCACAGTTCCTACTCGATCGAGTATTTCAAATGGGCCAATTAAATTGAGGGTCGAGATAATGCCTTCTTGAACCTTCTTCTTCATATTCACCAGCTCCAGGTGTGTAGTTTGAGCGGCTTTAACTTTATCAATTAAAGCCGATTCTACTCGTATATTTATTATCTTCACGTGGGTCCCTAGAGTCTTTAACTCTATCTTCATCATTTATAAGTACGAAATGGGTTTTTGTGTTAATAACATCGCACTCATAAACGCATACGATCTTCTACTCAACGCGTCAGCTACCACGTTCGCTCTTCCACAATGATATTGAATGGTACAGTCGTAATCTTCAATAGCTCAAGCCAACATCTTTGGCGCATTATACGTTTATTTTGGTTGAAGAAAAATTTAATGGTTTAAGAAATGGGTTTTGTACTGGGGTCAATACAAAATTTGATTTCACGCTCTAGGGGTAGGCTAAGAAGTCTTCAAGAATACGTCAGGAAATTTATTAACAATAGAAATATCATTCAAAATTGTGACTCTCATCCAAGACTTGGATAGCACGTCACATTGATACCTATCACTTGCCACCGTCATTCACGACGACGCCTACGAAAAGTCTGGCTTCGGTGCATTCCACACAAAGAAGTCACCAGATAAAGGCTCGGGGTTCTTTACTTATGGCTTGATATGACAATAATTAACTTTAGTGGTTTAGTTGCTTGAATCCGCATAAAAGGTTGGTTAGAAATATGAAAGCTAACAACCTTACGAAAAGCATGATGAGTAGTTAACCATCGATTCCTAAAATCACATCAAAGGCAAGTATTTTCAAAGAGATAAGATCGACAGGTAATATGAAAGTGTCGATTTGAATCAACAAGATTTATAAACAGTGGAGCTAACGAAGGTTTCTCTTAACAGAGTTTCAACTTATAAGTCAAAGTCTAATTTCTCCTGAGTTAAATTTAAACGTTGAGCACAAGAAAGAGAGATAAGAGAATGGGTAGAATCGGTATCTAATAAGGTATAGACTTCACAAGAATTGATAATTAACTAACCCGTGCTAACTTCGTTCGGGTTACTCGCTTTTTGAGGAGACATGAAAAACGCTCTTCCTGAAACCACCGACTTTGTTTTGTCCGTATCCGCCTTTGGTGCCACCGTCCCAGCTGGACTTGACTTTGGTGCACGACAAAATCGGGCTAGGTGGCCTTCTTTTCCATAATTATAACATGCTTTGGACTGCATCGTGCAGCTTGGACTGATATGTCCCTCCCCTCCGCATTTGTAATATACGATCGACAGTCATTCTCCTTCCTTAACAACAGGTGCTGATGCTGACGTCTTTCCATCGTTATTGAATTTCCTCTTCTTGAAACTTCCACTTCTATTATCTTGGCCATGATTACCACCGAAGTTGTTACCATTCTTGGCCTGATAATATCCCCAACGATGTTTATCATTGTTCCGATGGCCGTTGCCACCGGTACGATTATTATCGTGCTATTGGTCGTTACCTTTTGGTTGGGCTGACTCATTATTGCGCTTTAATAACTGAGCCCTATTTACAACATCTGAATACAAACACAATTTTTGAGAAATAAGGTATTGACGTATTTCGGGTTTTAAACCTCTTAGAAACATTCGCGTCATTCGCTCCTCATTATCGACCAAATGGGATGTAAACCGGGATAACTCCGCAAATTTAGCCTCGTACTGCGACACGGTCATATTGTTTTGCTCTAACTTGATGAACTCCACCTCCTTCATATGACGAATACTTTCGGGAAAGTACTTGTCGTTGAACGGCTCTTGGAACTTCTCCTAAGACTTCTTCAGTGTGGCAGGTTGAGTACGCTTTACGGATTCCCACCAGTAATCTGCCTCTCCTCACAACATGAAGGTGGTAAAGGGAACCTTTTGATCCTTGGAGCATCCCAAGACATCAAATATCTTATTGATCTGCTTTATCCACGTCTCCGCCTTAAGTGATTTTAGCTCTCCAAAAAACTCTGGTGGTCCCAGCTCCTTGAACTGCTTGGTGGTGACCGTCCGAGAGTTGTCAGTGTTTTCACCTGCATTTTGGACAGTAGCCGCTCTCGCCTGATGTTGGATGAACTGTATAAAGCCTCTGAACATCCCATCGTTCACCACTTCATCGGTGTTATTGTTTACATGAGGATTATTGTCTTCCTGTTGCACATTATCCTAAGTATTAATCTGTGGTGACTAAATGGTCTCCTGTGCTCCATTGCTATTCTCAACATTTTTAGATGCCATTTTCAAATAGTGCCACAAAACAAGGGTTAATTGACATGTCACATATTATCCATATACTCTGACCGACCAATTAAATACCAAATAAACTTATGTAGGTCATACTAGAGAAGGAATTCCCCGTCTCTCCCCTCCTAGTTCTTGTCTCACATCTCAGCTAGGGATCATATCCCTAAGCTTTGATACCAACTGTGACGCCCCCAAAACAGGTATACATCACCCATCTTGAGTTGCCAGATACATGGTACATAAATTCAAATACAACTTAATTATACAACAGTCGTGTAAAATACAACAAAACATAGCTGAGAGTTTAAACAAGAATATTGTCATCTAGACAATATCCACACTCAATGGAGTCCTCATTGCAATTATTATCACATTATTTCGTAGAATAGTGAGGACTACTAAAGCCATTTATCCTGGACCATCACTCCATTCCCCTACTCGTCCCAGCTATATTCTCATTTCCTGAAGAGAACAATGAAAGAAAGGGTGAGCTCAACTAGCCCAGTAAGAAATATTATGACTAAGATAATGCAGAATAAATTATCCTTAGCCTTCAACAGTATAACAACTGATAGAATACCATAGACAACAAGTTTTAGATCAACAACTACAGCGGAAATAAGCAATCCATTAGAAGAGTCAAGTAGAGCATAAAATCTACTATCTTCTATGATTTAAAAAGTTTTTCATCAACTTTATCACGAGACTCGATTTTAATAAATAAAATCAAATCATCCTCGCACTACTATGCCAAGGATATTCATGTAATCATCAATGGTCATGATTATACCGAATAATCCCTGGTCATATTCATACCAACAACTGTCCATCAATGAACTACAGGCCAATGAGGACTTTTACCACATCATTCGTTACATTACGGTTATGATTATACCGAATAATCCCTGGTCATAATCATACCAAGTCCATCTATGCACGTAAGCCAGAGATGACTTTAATCACAATATAAGCATGAGGATGATGACAACGACATAATAATTCAATAAAATAAGTTCAAGGATAAATTTTAAAGATTTATAATTTAATTTATCCAGAAATCAATAACGTCCAAATTGTCAACATGATACTGCTTTGTAGAGTAAAATTCAAGAATAATATTCATGTACCAAAAATAATTTGGACAAAAAAGAAATATATTTTTCGGGTAAATAGTACCCCGTGAATAGTATCCTGTGAATAGTACTTCGGGAATAGTATCTCGTGAATAGTATCCTGACATGAAAAGTACCCCAAATACCCGAATGAATAATATTCGGGTGAATAGTAACCCGTGAATAGTAACTCATAAAAAAAATACCAAAGGAAATGATATTCCATGACGAGTTCAAAAGAAATGATATCTCATACGAGTATAATAGAATATACGAAACTGTAAATGGATTTTCACCCGCCATGCGGTAATCCACGTAGACAGATCATTTCCACAATTTAATAAAGAATGAATATGAAGGATCATTCACCATGCATGCTGTAATCCACATATAAAAGTTATTCCAAATGTAATAATAAAGAATGGAATAATAAAAGAATTCACCATGCATGCAGAGTAGTCCACGTAAACAAAGTTATTCCAAATGTAATAATAAAGAATAGAATAATGAAGAATTCACCAAGCATGCGATAGATCGCATGCATGAGTTATTCCAATGTAATAATAAATAATGGAACCAGGTCATGCGTAATCCGCACGCATGCATGTGATATTCCAATGTAATAATAAAGAACGGAACCGAATGTGTCATGCATGTCATATACATGATAGGATATTCCAACAAAATAATAAAGAATGAAATAACAGAAGAATTCACCATGCATGCGATAAACCGCACAAATAGGTTATTCGAATAGAATAATAAAGAATGGAATAACAGAAGAATTTCACCATGTATGCGGTATCAGCAGACAAAGTTATTCCAACATAATAATAAAGAATGGAATAATGTAAGAATTTCACCATGTATCCAAAGACTTAGATAGACAAAGTTATTCCAACATAATAATAAAGAATGGATTAACAATAGCTCTCTTCATGAATACGAAAGAAATAATATCCCTTAGCTCAAAAGAAGACTGGATATTGGAATAGTGAGGTAGCAGACTTCTCTTCTTCTTTCTCTCTATAATTTCTTTCTATAATAATTGTTCTATAGCTTTAGTGAATTGGTGAAAAAATAATGAAGGAATGAGCTTCTATTTATAGAAAAATATAGTTTCGATAATTGCACGTTTTGGGGCTCAAAATATTATAGTATAATACCTTCCTCTTTTCCTTCATTTTTAATTTAGTCCTGCAAGTATTATCAAACTTGCACCACCTCCCCTAATAGTAAATCATGTGAATCAATAGTAAATCATGTGAATCAATAGTTCTAGACATGTGAAAATACGAAGTACAGTATAGTACCTCCATCTATACCTCCATTTTTAACTTAGTCATGCAAGTATTATCAATCTTGCACCAACTCCCCTAATAGTAAATGAATGTAAATCAATAGTACACACATGTGAACAAATAGTTATAATCATGTGAATCAATAGCAATTAATTCCTCATTTATCCGGTTAATTACCCGATTGGTCAATATAACCTCCAGACATTAATTATTATCGAAATAAATGTCGATTTTCACTAACACTAATAATTCAAACACAATGAAACTATTAATTTCATCTTTAATCAACACAAACTTATTCATCATTAATATTATAATTATTAATATTTAACAAACTTGTGTCGTTCCGTGAAAGGGGGCTTTCAGATAAGGATTTCTCCTTATCAAGGCGCGCAATTAGGTGACCAAACCTCTCCTCGATGTAACTTCTAGACATTGTCAATATTGCAAATAATAATATGAATAACTTTTTTCGTCTCAATTATTGATTTAATAATATATCATATTATGCGATGATAATCTTTGTGACAATAATTGAATCAATAATATGAGAGATATGATGCAAAGAATTATCTTTGTAGTAATAATTGAGTATAACCGAGTGACTTCTTACGTAAGCATCAATAATCAATACCTGGTGCTACTATGCAACCACGCCAGACATCTTGTACTTTTACTATTGGGTAGTTCAACAGCTTTTAATTGGTAACACATTCGCCATTTATAAAATGATAATTACATGCGTTTTTAACCACAATAATACATTGTGGGGTCCACCAATGATTGTGCCATCGCATTTAATATTCCCTGTTAAAATGAATATTCCCCGACCAATCGAATATTATATATCCACTTGCTTACTTTGCAAAATTTGTAAATATTACCCACAACTATAACATTATATCAAATCCACACCATAATATTAAAAAAAATATTTCGAGAAATTTAAATCTTTATTCATAAAATTTGGGGTCTCACACATACCATTCAATACGATCCTGGAAAAGTAAACGTGGTAGCTGACGTATTGAGTAGAAGATCATATGCGGGTACGAGTGCGATATTGTCAACGCAAAGGCCCATTTTGTATGACTTACAAAGGATGGAGATAGAGTTAAAGACTCTAGGGAACCATGTGATGATGGTGAATATACGAGTAGAACCGACTTTAATCGATAAAGTTAAAGCTGCTCAAGCTACAGACCTGGAGCTGATGCGTATGAGGAAGAAAATGCAAGAAGGTGCTATTCCGGAAGCAAGAATCGATGAAGAAAGAATACTTCGAGTCAACTCCAGACTTTATGTTCTTAACGATTCTGACTTGAAGTATAACATCATGATGGAGGCGCACAACACACCATTTACAATCCATCTTGGGAGTACCAAAATGTATCGTGATCTTCGACATACATTTTGGAGGAATAATACTTAAAGAGAGATCGTAGAGTTTATCTCAAGGTGTCTAACTTGTCAACGAGTCAAGGCGGAGCATCAAGTGCCAAAAGGTCCATTACAACTGTGACACCCCCAAAATAGGTATACATCACCCATCTTGGATTTCCAAATACATGGTACTGAATACAAATACAAACTAATTATACAACTGTCGTGTAACATACGACAAAACATAAGCTGAGAGTTTTAAAACGAATACTGTCTTCTAGACATAAATTCACACTCAATGGAGTCCTCATTACAATTATTATCACACTATTTCACACCATAGTGAGAACTACTAATGCACCATCTCGAACCATCACTCTGTTCCCTGACTAGTCCTGGCTATGTTCTCATTTCCTGAAGAGAACAATGAAAAGCAAAAGGGTGAGCTCAACTAGCCCAGTTAGAAATATTATGACTAAGATAATGTAGAATAAGTTATCGTTAGCCTTCAATAATGTTAAACTGAAAGAATATAATAGACAACAGGTTTAACTACAGCGGAATAAGCAATCCAATAGAAGAGTCAAGTAGAGCATGATATCTACTATCTTCTATGATTTAAAAAGTTTTTCATCAACTTTATCGCTGAGACTCAGCTTAATAAATAAACCACATCATCGAATCATCCCTGCATTACAGGCCAAGGATATTCATGTAATCATCAATGGTCATGATTATACCGAATAATCCCTATTCATAATCTTACCAAACAACTATCCATAAATGCACTACAGTCTAATGAGGATTTTTACCACATTATTTGTAACATTACGGGTCATAATTATACCGAATTATACCTGGTCAAAATCATACCAATCAACAGTCCATATATGCATGTAAGCCAAAGATAACTTTCATCACAATATAAGCATGAGTATGATGACAATGATATAAGCATTAATCAAACGAAATCAAGGATAAATATTAAAGACTTTAAATTTATCCAGAGTTTAAAAATATCCAAATTGTCAACATGATACTTCTTTGTGGAGTAAAATTCAAGAATAATATTCATGTATCAAAAATAATTTGAACGGAAAAGAAATAAATTTTTCGGGTGAATATTACCCCGTGAATAGTAGCCTGTGAATAGTACTTTGGGAATAGTACCTCGTGAATAGTATCCCGACATGAAAAGTGTCCCAAATACCTGAGTGAATAATAATAGAGTGAATAGTAATTGGGTGAATAGTAACCCGTGAATAGTATGTCATGAATAGTACTCCAGCACGAAAAGTGCCCCGAATACCCGAGTGAATAATACTAGAGTGAATAGTAACTGGGTGAATAGTAACCTATGAATAGTAACTCATAAATAGTACTCTAGCATGAAAAGTGCCCCGAATACCCGAGTGAATAATACTAGAGTGAATAGTAACTGGGCGAATAGTAACCCATGAATAGTACCCCGGGTGAAAATATTGAAATTTAATAAAAATGTTCATATCAATATTCCAATAAACGATACAGAATGAAGCGCAAAACTCAAGAATATTCCACTAATTTCAAGGATTATAGAAGCAATACTTACCATAGCAAGTTTAGATTTAAGAATATGAAAAGAAATAACATACTTAAATCAAGAATGAATTTTCAATCATACTACGAGACGTAATCACAGATATACAAAGTTATTCGACATATTAAAGGATAAATATGAAAAATAGTATTCCTTATGAATACGAAAGAAATAATACTCCTTACCAAACAAAAATAACATCCCTTACGAATGCAACAAATAATATCCCTTACCTTAGTAGAAGACTGGATACTGGAATAGTGAAGTAGCAGAATACTCTTCTTCTTGCTCTCTATAGTTTCTCTTCCTATAGTGTCTTGTGAATCTCAGTGAATTGGTGAGAATGAAAGAAGAATTAAGCTTCTATTTATAGGAGAAATGACTAAATAGTAACTAATTCACGAACGGTCTAGATTAATTCACTATTAGAACGGACGGTCCAGATTGATTACTATTAAAACCACAACCGACGGTCCAGATTGATTTACTTTTAAAACCATCACCGACGGTCCAGATTGATTACTTTTAAAACCACCACCGACAGTCCAGATTAATTTACTATTAAAACCACCACCGACGGTCCAGATTGATTTACTATTAAAACCAGCACCGACGGTCCAGATTGATTTACTATTAAAACCACCATCGACGATCCAGATTGATTTACTATTAAATCCACCATCAATGGTCCAGATTTATTACTATTACAGCCACCATTAATGGTCCAGATTGATTAACTATTAAAACCACCATCAATGGTCCAAATTGATTTAACTTAATACACTTTAGTACCCTTAAAGTTTTCCAAGTTTGCATTATTCTCCTCTAACTTTTTTAATTCACTTATCTTCAATAAACACATTCTTAATACATCAACAATTATTCATCATTAATATTATAACTCACAATATTTAACAACCAGATCATTACCAGGAAAGAGAGGGCTTTCCGATAAGGATTTCTCCCTATTAGCGCGCAATTAGATTATCTAACCTCTCCTTGACAGAACTTCTAAACATTGTCAATATTGCAAATAATAATATGAATAACTTTGTCGTCTCAATTATTGATTTAATAATATAACATATTATGCAGATGATACTGTGACAATAATTAAAGCAATAATATGAGAGATATGATGCAGTAATTACTGTAGCAATAATTGAGTATAACTGAGTGACTTCTTACGTAGGCATCAATAATCAATATCGTGGTGCTACTACGCAACCAACGCCAGACATCATGTACTTTTACTACCAGGTAGTTCAATAGTTTTAACGGTAACACTTTCGCCGTTATTTTTATAAAAAGATAATTCTGTCATTTTCTAACTATGACAATACTTTCGTTGTGGTTTCCACCAATGATTGTGTCATCGAACGAATATTCCCTGATAAAAAGAATATTCCCCGACCAAACGAATATTCCCCGTCACAACGAATATTTTATATCAACTTGCTTACTTTGAAAAATTTTCACATATCACCCTTAACTTTAACCTTTTATCAATTAAACCATTTACTGAATAGAATAATAATTATAAGAAATTTTCATAAAATTCGGTGTCTTACAATCTCCCTTCCTTATGAAATTTTGCCCTCAAAATTTACGTACGTACCTGGTATGCCGAAGAGATGAGGATACCTCGTCAGATTCTAACTCTTGAGGTATAACCTTTGAGCGTAGAATATGTTCCTTCTTATCTAAGATTTTAATAGGTACCTCTTCATATGTTAAATCTTCTGCTATCTCGTCTAGTTTTAATTCAATAATGTGGTTTGGGTCGTCCAAATATTTACGTAACATCGATACGTTAAAAACACTATGAACACGTGACATACTTGGCGGTAAAACGAGTCTATAAGCCACAGTTCCTACTCGGTTGAGGATTTCAAATGGACCAATAAAATCAAGGGTTGAGATTTCCTCTCTTTATCGACTCTTGCTTCTAGAATAACGCCTTCTTGAACCTTCTTCTTCATATTTATCAGCTCCGGGTCTGTAGCTTGAGCAACTTTAACTTTATCGATTAAAGTCGGTTCTACTCGTATATTTGACATCATCACGTGGGTTCTTGGAGTCTTTAACTCTTTCTCCATATTTTGTAAGTCGTACGAAATGGGTCTTTGTGTTAACAACATCGCACTCATAAATGCGTACGATCTTCCATTCAACGCGTCAGCTACCACGTTCGCTTTTCTAGGATGAAATTGAATGTTATAATCGTAATGTTTCAAAAGCTCGAGCCAACGTCTTTGGCGCATGTTACGTTTGTTCTGGGTGAAGAAATATTTGAGGGTTTTATATCGGATTCATGGTCGATACAAAATTCAATTTCACGCTCTGGGGGGTAAGCTAGGAAGTTCTTCAAGGAATACGTCAGAAAATTTATTAACAATAGAAATATCATTCAAATCTGACGTATTTTTATTTAAATCTGTGACATGGGCTAAGAAAGTTTGACATCCATTTTTTAATAAACGAATAGCTTTATGGCTTGAGATGACAGTGATTGAATTTAATGGTTTGGTTGCTTGAATTCGTATAATAGGTTGGTTAGGAATATGAAAGCTAACAACCTTACGAAAATAATCAATTTTAGCATGATGAGTAGTCAACCAATCAATTCCTAAAATCACATCGAATGCAAGTATTTTCAAAGAGATAAGATCGACAGGTAACGTGCGGGTGCCGATTTGAATCAAATAAGATTTATAAACAGTGGATGTGATGAAGGTTTCTCCCAACGGAGTTTCAACCAATAAGTCAAAGTCTAATTTATCCGTAGTCGAGTTTAAACGTTGAGCACAATTAAGTAAAATAAAAGAGTGGGTAGAACCGGTATCGAATAAGGTATAGACTTCGGAAGAATTTATAATTAACCAACCCGTGCTAACTTCGTTCGGATTACTCGCTTTTTGAGAAGTCACAAAAAACGCTCTTCCTGAAATCGCCGACTTTGTTTTGTTCGTATCCGCCTTTGGTGCCACCGTCCCAGCTGGATTTGATTTTGCTACAGGACAAAATCGAGCTATGTGACCGTCTTTTCCACAACTAAAACATACCTTAGAAGGCTGTGGACAATTTGAACTTATATGTCCCTCCTCTCCGCATCTGTAGCATCTAACTGGTGGTCGTTCTCCTCCCCTAGAATTTGTTGTTGTTGCTGGTGTTGGTCCCGACGTCTTCCCGTCATCATTAAATCTTCTCTTCTTGAAATTTCCACTTGAATCATTTCTTCTATTATCTTGGCCAAGATTACCACCGAAGTGGTTACCATTTCTGGCATGTTGATTCCCTCCACATTTGTTGTCACCGCTTCGATGACTACTACCATTGGTATTATCGACTTGTCGGCTGCTCTCTCTTGGTTGGGTTGACTCATTATCGCGCTCCAATAACTGAGCCCTATTTACAACATCTGAATACAAACACAGTTTATGAGAAATGAGGTATTGACGTATTTCGGATCTCAAACCTTGTAGAAACATTCACGTCATTCTCTCCTCATTATCAACCAAATGGAATGCGAACCGGGATAACTCAACAAACTTAGCCTCGTACTGCGACACGGATATATTTTTTTGTTCCAACTTGAAAAACTCCACCTCCTTCATGTGACGAATACTTTCGGGAAAGTACTTGTCGTTGAACAGCTCTTAAAACTTCTCCCAAGACATTTTGAGTGCGGCAGGCTGAGTATGCTTTACTGATTCCCATCAGTAATCTGTTTCTCCTCTCAACATGAAGGTGGCAAAGGGAACCTTTTGCTCCTCGGAGCATCCCAAGACATCAAATATCTTGATGATCTATTTTATCCACATCTCCGCCTTAACTAATTTTGGCTCTCCTAAAAACTTCGGTGGTCCTAGCTCCTTGAACTGCGTAGTAGTGACCATCTGAGAGTTGTCAGTGTTTCCACCTGCATTTTGAATAGGAGCCGCTCTCGCCTGATGTTGCATGAATTGTATGACGCCTTTGAACATCCCATCGTTCATTATTTGATCGGTGTTGTTGTTTACCTGAGGATTATTGTCATCCTGTTGCACATTATCCAGGATTTTGATCGTTGGTGACTCAATGGTCTCATGTGCTTCATTGTTGATCTCAACATTTTTGGATGCCATTTTCAAACACTACCACAAAACAAGGGTTAATTGGCATGTCACATGTTATCCTTATACTCTGACCGACCAATTAAATACCAAATAAACTTAGGTAGTTCATACTAGCGAAGGAATTCCTCATCTCTCCCCTCCTAGTTTGTGTCTCACATCTCAGCCAGAGATCATATCCCTAAGCTTTGATACCAACTATGACGCCCCCAAAATAGGTATACAACACCCATCTTGGGTCGCCAAATACATGGTACTGAATACAAATACAAACTAATTATACAACTGTCGTGTAACATATGACAAAACATAAGCTGAGAGTTTTATAACGAATATTGTCTTCTAGACAATATCCACACTCAATGGAGTCCTCATTACAATTATTATCACACTATTTCACATCATAGTGAGGACAACTAATGCACCATCTCGGACCATCACTCCATTCCCCGACTAGTCCCGGCTATGTTCTTATTTCCTGAAGAGAACAATGAAAGCAAAAGAGTGAGCTCAACTAGCCCAGTAAGAAATATTATGACTAAGATAATGCAGAATAAGTTATCGTTAGCCTTCAATAATGTTAAACTGATAGAATATAATAGATAACAAGTTTAACTGCAGTGGAACAAGCAATCCATTAGAAGAGTTAAGTAGAGCATGATATCTACTATCTTCTATGATTTAAAAAGTTTTTCATCAACTTTATTGCTGAGACTTAGCTTAATAAATAAACCACATCATCGAATCATCCCTGCACTACGGCCAAGGATATTCATGTAATCCTCAATGGTCATGATTATACAGAATAATCCCTATTCATAATCCTACCAACAACTATCCATAAATGCACTACAGGCCAATGAGGATTTTTACCACATTATTTGTAACATTACGGGTCATAATTATACCGAATTATACATGGTCATAATCATACCAATCAACAATCCATCTATGCATGTAAGCCAAAGATAACTTTCATCACAATATAAGCATGAGGATGATGACAATGATATAAGCATTAATCAAACGAAATCAAGGATAAATATTAAAGACTTTAAATTTATCCAGAGTTTAAAAATATCCAAATTGTCAACATGATACTGCTTTGTGGAGTAAAATTCAAGAATTATATTCATGTATCAAAAATAATTTGAACGAAAAGAAATAAAATTTTTCAGTGAATATTACCCAAGTGAAATGAATAGTACCACCGTGAATAGTACTTTAGAATAGTACCTCATGAATAGTATCCCGACATGAAAGTGTCCCAAATACCCGAGTGAATAATAATAGAGTGAATAGTAATTGGGTGAATAGTAACCCGTGAATAGTAAGTCGTGAATAGTACTCCAGCACGAAAAGTGCCCCGAATACCCGAGTGAATAATACTAGAGTGAATAGTAACCAGGTGAATACTAACCCGTGAATAATAACTCATGAATAGTACTCCAGAATGAAAAGTGCCCCGAATACCCGAGTGAATAATACTAGAGTAAATAGTAACTGGGGGAATAGTAACTCGTGAATAGTATTCCAGGTGAAAATATTGATATTTAATAAGAATGTTCAGATCAATATTCCAATAAAACGATACTGGATGAAGAGCAAAACTCAAGAATATTCCACTAATTTCAAGGATTATAGAAGCAATACTTACAATAGTAAGTTTAGATTTAAGAATATGAAAAGAAATAACATTCAAATCAGAATGGATTTTCACCGTCATACTAAGACGTAATCCGCGTGTAGAGACAAAGTTATTCCGACATATTAAAGGATGAATACGAAAAATAGTATTCCTTATGAATACGAAAGAAATAATACTCCTTACCAAACAAAAATAACATCCCTTACGAATGCAACAAATAATATCCCTTACCTTAGTAGAAGACTGGATACTGCAATAGTGAAGTAGCAGAATACTCTTCTTCTTGCTATCTATAGTTTCTCTCCCTATAGTGTCTCTTGTGAATCTCAGTGAATTGGTGAGAATGAAAGAAGAATTAAGCTTCTATTTATAGGAGAAATGACTAAATAGTAAGTAATTCACGAACGATCCAGATTGATTTACTTTTAGAACAGACGGTCCAGATTGATTACTATTAAAACCACAATCGACGGTCCAGATTGATTTACTTTTAAAACCACCACCGACGGTCTAGATTGATTACTTTTAGAACCACCACCGACAGTCCAGATTGATTTACTTTTAAAACCACCACCGACGGTCCAAATTGATTTACTATTAAAACCACCACCGACGGTCCAAATTAATTTACTATTAAAACCAGCACCGGCGGTCCAGATTGATTTACTATTAAAACCACCATCGACGGTCCAGATTGATTTACTATTAAATCCACCATCAATGGTCCAGATTGATTAACTATTAAAACAACCATCAATGGTTCATATGGATTTAACTTATTACACTTTAGTATCCCTAAAGTTTTCCAAGTTTGCATTATTCCCCTCTAACTTTTGTAATTCACTTATCTTCAATAAACACATTCTTAATACTTCAACAATTATTCATCATTAATATTATAACTTACAATATTTAACAACCAGATCATTTCCAGGAAAGAGGGGACTTTCCGATAAGGATTTCTCCCTATTGGCATGTAATTAGATTATCTGACCTCTCATTGACAGAACTTCTAGACATTGTCAATATTGCAAATAATAATATGAATAACTTTGTCGTCTCAATTATTGATTTAATAATATAACATATTATGCAGATGATACTGTGATAATAATTGAACCAATAATATGAGAGATATGATGCAGCAATTACTATAGCAATAATTGAGTATAACTGAGTGACTTCTTACGTAAGCATCAATAATCAATATCGTGGTGTTACTACGCAACCACGCAGCAGACATCATACTTTTTACTCTTTGGGTTGTTCAACGGTTTTAACGGTAACATTTTCGCCGTTATTTTTATAAAAAGATAATTCTGTAGTTTTCTAACTACGACAATACTTCCGTTGTGGATTCCACCAATGATTGTGTCATCGAACGAATATTTCCTGACAAAAAGAATATTCCTCAACCAAAAGAATATTCCCCGACACAACGAATATTTTATATCAACTTGCTTACTTTGAAAAATTTTCACATATCACCCTTAACTTTAACCTTTTATCAATTAAACCATTTATTAAATAGAATAATAATTATAAGAAAATTTTCATAAAATTCGAGGTCTTACAGCAACCACTTGAAATTCCAGAATGGAAGTGGGAGCACATTACCATTGATTTTGTTACTGGTCTTCCTAAGGTTTCTCAAGGCATAGATGCAATTTGGTTCATTATTGATAGATTGATCAAGTTTGCTCATTTCTTACCTATACGAGAAACTTATACACTTGAACGTCTTGCTCGTATGTACTTAAATGAGATTGTAAGATTGCATGGTATGCCAGTATCCATAGTTTCTGATTGAGACCCAAGATTCACTTTAAGATTTTGGGTTAGTTTGAAAAAAGCTATGGGCACGGATTTACGATTCAGTTTTGTATATCATCCTCAAACAGACGGGTAGTCAAGGAGGACTATTCAAACTCTAGAGGATTTATAAAGTCTCTGTGTCCTTGACTTCAAAGGAAGTTGGGACAAGTTCTTGCCATTAGCTAGTGGAATTCTCCTACAACAACAGTTATCAAGCAAGTATCGGCATGGCTCCATTTGAGGCGTTGTATGGAAGAAAGTGTCATTCTCCAGTATGCTGGGATGAGGTGGGTGGAACCACATTGTTAGGACCGGAGTTGGTACGCATAACTACGGAAAAGATTCAAATGATCCGGTAACGTATAAAAACCTCACAAGATCGACAAAAGAGTTATGCTGATCTTCATCGAAAGGACGTGGAATTCAATATTGGAGATCATGTGTTGTTGCGTGTTACTCCATGGAAAGGAGTTACGAGATATGGAAAGAGGGAAAAGCTCAATCCTCGATTCATTGGCCCATTTTTAATCCTCGATTGAGTAGAAACTGTGGCCTATAGACTCGCTTTACCGCCAAGTATGTCTCGTGTTCATAATGTTTTTCACATATCTATGTTACGTAAATATGTGAAAGACCCGAACCACATTATTGAATTAGAACTAGACGAGATAGCGGAAGATTTAACGTATGAAGAGTTACCTGTTAAAATCTTGGATAAGAAGGAACATATTTTACGCTCCAAGGTTAACCTCAAGTCAAAGTTTTATGGAGAAACCACTATGTTGAGGAAATAACTTGGGAGTTAGAATCTGAAATGAAATCAAGGTATCCTTACCTCTTCGACATATCAGGTACGTACCTTAATTTCGAGGGCGAAATTTCATAAGAATGGGAGGTTGTAAGACCCCAAATTTTATGAATAAAAATAAATCTTTCTATAAATATCATTTTTGAATATTAAGATGAGAATTTGAAATAATGTTATAGTTGTGGGTAATATTTATAAATTTTGCGAAGTAAGCAAGTGGTTATAAAATATTCGATTGGTCGGGGAATATTCGTTTTAACAGGGAATATTCATACAACGGCACAATCATTAGTGGACCCCACAAACGTAATTATTGTCAAAATGGGAAAACGACAGAAATATCTTTTTATGAAAATAACGGCGGAAGTTTTACCGTTAACCGTTGAAATAACTGGTGTTAAAAGTACAAGAATACGTGGTTCGATAAGAAGACATTAATTGTATTGATTATTGATGCTTGCGTGAGAAGTCACTCAGTTATACTCAATTATTGCTATAGTAATTGTTGCATCATATCTCTTATATTATTGATTCAATTATTGTCACAGTACCATCTGTATAATATTTTATATCATTAAATCAATAATTGAGACGACAAAGTTATTAATATTATTATTTGCAATATTGACGATGTCTAGAAGTTCTGTCAAGGAGAGGTTAAGTAATCTAATTGCGTGCCAATAGGGAGAAATTCTTATCGGAAAGGCCCCTCTTTCCTGGGAACGACCTGGTTGTTAAATATTGCGAATTATAATAATAATGATAAATGTTGTTAAAAACATTGAGGTGATTTTTATGAAGTATTTGATGTAAATTTTACTTATTTTATGGACCCCCATTTACCCATTTTTTTAAATAATGGGTAGAAAGTTGTTCAGTATATTTTTATATAATAAAGGTGGGGCCACATGTGGGGCCCACGTGTGGAAAAAAACTGATATTGGGGGGGATTTTTTTTTGTTTCACGGGAAGGTTGAAAAGTCAGGGGAGAATATTATATATATATATATATATTATAATATGTTTTATTTTTTATGAAAAATAGAATATATTATATTTTATTATGGATTGTATTTGTATAGTGTCAAAGATAGTGTTTTGACAAAGAAGATTATAATGAAAATTTATTTCAAGCGTCAAGTGAATTTTTTTTAGTACTGTGCATCCGTGATATTCAAATAGTATCCTTCCATTCTCCTATAAATAGGATGCTTAGTTAGAATTGAAAATCACACCAGAATCAGAGAATTCTTCTTCTATAATATTGAGCGTATTTCTTTAGAGTTTTATAAAGCTTTGAGCGTAGAAAACAGTGAAAGTTTTCTTCAAGAATATCCTCGCTATACCAATTGGAATACTCTTCTTTTCAAGGTAAGGGATGTTATTTTTGTTCAATATTCGCTTGAAATAATATTTTCTTCCATACTCTATAGTATGTAAGTAATATTATTTCGTTTTATTTCAATTCTATACTCGTTTTGGTTAAAGTTTTGGCTTCTATACTCCATGAAATTAGTAGAATATCCTTAAAATTTATGTTTTATCCAAAGATCTTTTCATGAAAATATTATTCTGAGCATTTTTGATAAGTTTTAACTTTTTCATGCCAGAGTACTATTCACGGGGTACTATTTATCCAGTATCTTTTCATGAAAATATTATTCTGAGCATTTTTGATAAGTTTTAACTTTTTCATGCCAGAGTACTATTCACGGGGTACTATTCCCGAATTACTATTCACAGGGTACTATTCAATCGAGTATAATTCACCCGAGGTACTATTCATGATAAAAATTAATTCATTTTCGGTCCAAATTATTTTTGGTACAATATTATTCTTGAATTTTACTCCACAAAGCAGTATCATATTGACAATTTGGACTTTATTGAATTCTGGATAAATTAAATTATAAATCTTTAAAAATTTATCCTTTGCTTTCATTTAATTGAATTCTTATATTATTGTCATCATCCTCATGCTTATATTATGTTGAAAGTCATCTTTGGCCCGTAGTGCATAGATGGACTTGGTATGATTATGACCAGGCATTATTCGGTATAATCTTTATCATAATATTACAAATGATGTGGTAAAAGTCCTCATTGGCCCGTAGTGCATTGATGGACAGTTGTTGGCATGATCATGACCATTGGTGAAAACACGAATATCATTGGCCCGTAGTGCATAGATAATTTGTGGTTATGATACTAATGAATATCCTTGGACATAGTGCAGGGGTGATTCGATGATGTGGATTATTTATTAAGTTGAGTCTCAGCGATAAAGTTGATGAAAAATTTTTAAATTATAGAAGATAGTAGATTTTATGCTCTACTTGACTCTTCTAATGTATTGATTATTCCGCTGCAGTTAAACTTGTTGTCTATTATATTCTATCAGTTTAACATTGTTGAAGGCTAACGATAACTTATTTTGTATTATCTTAGTCATAATATTTCTTACTTGGCTAGTTGAGCTCACCCTTTGCTTTCATTGTTCTCTTCAGGAAATGAGAATATAGCTGGGACTAGTCGGGGAACGGAGTGATGGTCCAGATGATAGCATAAGTAGTCCTCACTATTCTGTTAAATAGTGTGATAATAAATGTAATGAGGACTCCATTGAGTGTGGATATTATCTAGATGACAATATTCGTTTTAAAACTCTAAAATTATGTTTTGTCGTATTTTACATGATAGTTGTATAATTAAGTTGTATTTAAAATTTGTACCATGTATTTGGCGACTCAAAATGGGTGATGTATACCTATTTTGGAGGCGTCACGTTTTCCATCATTGTTGTATATGTGGATGATTTGAATCTTGCAGGTACTCCTGAAAAACTCACAAGAACTGCTACTTATTTAAAAGATGAATTTGAAATGAAAGATCTTGGAAAGATAAAATTCTATTTGGGAATACAAGTGGAGCATTTAGCATCTGGAATTTTTGTTCATCAATCCACATATGCTGAAAAATTCTCAGTCATTTTCATATGGATAAAGCTCATTCTTTGACTACCCCGATGGTTGTTCAATCTTTAGAAGTTGATAAAGATCCATTTCGGCCTCTAAAAAGTGGGGAAGAAGTTCATGGACTTGAAGTTCCATACCTAAGTACAATAGGTGCTCTTATGTATCTTGCAAACTGTACATAACCTGATATTACTTTTGCTGTCAACTTGTTAGCAAGATACAATTCTTCTCCGACTAAGAGACATTAGGATGGGATCAAACACATTTTGAGATACCTCCGTGGAAGTATAGATCTTGGGTTATTTTAACCAAGAGATTCAACGTTGCGATTGGTTAGATATGCCGATGCAGGATATTTATCAAATCCACACAATGGAAGATCACAAACAGGTTATATATTTACATATTGTGACACGGTATATCCTGGAAATCCACAAAATAAACCATGACAGCTACATCTTCAAATCACTCATAGATTCTCGTTATACATGAAACAAGCAGAGAGTGTGTTTGGTTGAGATCAATTATTCAGCATATTCAAAAATCATGTGGATTACCATCAATCAAAGACATTCCTACAATTTTGTATGAGGATAATGCTGCATGCATTGCTCAACTTAGAGGAGGGTACATCAAGGGAGATAGAACAAAGCACATTTCACCTAAATTCTTCTTCACACATGAGCTACAAAAGAAGGGTGATATAAATGTGCATCAAATTCGATCATGTGATAATCTAGCCGACTTATTCACAAAGTCGCTACCAAATGCAACGTTTGCAAAACTTCGGAAAAAGATCGGAATGTGTCGACTGAAAGACTTATGACAACATTTCATCAAAGATTAATGAATTCCTTTTGAGGGGAAGACTGTACTCTTTTTCCTTAGTCACGGTTTTTATCCCAATGGGTTTTCCCTGACAATGTTTTAACGAGGCAGTCAATTAAAAGATATTTATATAAAAGATATGTACTCTTTTTCCCTTCGTTAAGTTTTTTCACTGAATTTTCTTAACAAGGTTTTTAATGAGACATAATCTTCTATCGTAGGAAATCATGAGAAGTGTTATAATCTTGATTACCTACTCCTCAGGGCATTGCCTCCCCTTTCCTCCTTCTCTTCTCCTGTGACTCCCATTTCTTATTCCTTCTCCCCGTGACTTCTCCTTTTCCTATATAAAGGAAATGATACTGAAGGAAATAATAAGAACTTCTCTGAATGATTTCTCTCTCTTTATCTCTTACTTATTCTCTCTAAATTTATGCAATTATAAGAGTATCTTTCTATACTTTACTAAAGTTTTATAACAGAATTGAAGTTGTATAAATTTTTATTTCATTTCCAATTCCACTTTGTGTATTGAGCCTTTGCAAGCAAACAAGTTTTATTCAAATGGTAGGTACTCCTTGTCTTTTTTTTTAATTCACGTTTAAGAAATGTAATTAATATTTTATTTGATAGACTAAATTGAGTATATAATTTCAATATTAGTCTTTTTAAAATTTATTGAAAAGATGATAAAGAAATAAATTAGCTTAAAATTATAAAAAATAATATAGAATAAGTATTTTTTTTTCACTTTTTGTCACAAACTTGAAAGATAAATTACTCAAATCAAGAGTACTTTTAAGACTCAAAAATTTTACACCCATAGCATTACATGTACAATGGGCTAGACTACCTAGAAGACATATATACTACTTGTATTCCAAAAAAGAGGCCTATTTTATTATTTATGAAACTATATTCTTAAATTTAAAATTAATAATTAAATTTTATTTTCTTCAAAATTTGTAGAATTTTGTTATTTGACTTAATAAGAATGAGTTATATCTTAACGTAAGATTTTAACATTAATATTTCTATTAATTTATTTTTTTTTAAGTAATTATATTTAAATATGCGGTTGACAAAATAATACTCTATTCGTCTCCAAAAAGATGAACAAAATAAAATTTGTACGGAAAGTAAAAGTAGAGGGAAAAAATTAAAAAAAAATCAAATTTATTCTCGTGGGTCCACAAGATTATATAAAATCCCAAAAACTTTTATTTTTTATACTAAACTGACAAATACTTTTCGAAATAATTTTTTTTTAAATCTTTAGTCATGCTTGAATACAGATAGAGTAATATGAGTGAAAGGAATTGTAAATCAAATTGAACAAGAGCTTCTTTATTTTTATTTAAAATAAATAAATAAGCAGGATACACAAATTGATTAATAATATGTCAACATTATTGAACCGGGAAATATTTAAAGGAGACCGGCTGAACCGGAACAGTAAAAGAATTAAAAACAGCCCCAAATTTCCCTCTCCGCTGCAGAGTCTCCAGTCTGATATTCAATTTTCAAAATTCCCCGTGTCTTTAATTTTCTTTCTTCCCCCAACACTTCCAATTCCCAAATCTCGATTTCCACCAAGCAGAGAAAAAATGGCTTCCCAATCTCAACAAGGAAACCCTAATAAAAGGCAGTGGTCTTTCCAAGATTTCGAAATCGGAAAACCCCTTGGCAAAGGCAAATTCGGTCGCGTCTACCTCGCCCGTGAAATCAAGGTATACGTATATATATAGAGAGAGAGGAAGGGAAAATAAAATTGGATTTGGACCAAAAAATTTATTGTTTTTACTGAGTGATTTGGGTTTCTATTGAAAGTTGTTTGATTTTTGTGTAGAGTAAGTACATAGTTGCATTGAAGGTGATATTCAAGGACCAGATAGACAAGTACAGGTTGCATCATCAGCTGAGGAGAGAGATGGAGATTCAAACGAGTCTTGATCACCCTAACGTTCTCAGGCTCTTCAGTTGGTTTCACGACAGTGAGAGAATTTTCTTGATTTTGGAGTATGCTCACGGCGACGAGCTTTATCGGGAGCTTCATAAAATCGGCCATCTCTCTGAGAAAAAAGCCGCCACAGTAATTTCCTCTGTCTCTCTCTATGTATATATATATTTAAAGAAAATGAGACGGGTAGAATCAAAATAATTTATAAGGAAATTGTTTTAATATAAGAAAATATTGCACTTAATATATTATCCTATTAGAGTTGGAAATCAGGTAAAAGATACTATTTACGCATTGTGTATGTAACAAATAACATGTCATAATTGGGTTATTGTTGGTAAGTTAGTTTTTATTTTATAAGCAGTAAATAAAAATAATGAGAAATCAGATATAAGTCCAGTATGAGCTGGAGGAAGGATAGCAATTTGGTGAACGATACGACTGTTTTAGTATGAGCTGTCCACGTATTGTGCATTTAGGCTTATGACTGGGTTAAGCTACTTTATAGGGAGCAAAGGAGTAATGCTCTATAATCTCTGAATTTTGAAAGAAACCGGAAACTTCCTTGTTTTCTTTCTCTCTTCACCTGACTCCTCACCTAGCTAAGTCATACCGGAATTTTTTCTCTTGCTTGTTGCACTCGCCAACTTCTCCAACTCTTCAATCCGTGTACCTAAGGAATAACTTGCCTCTTTCTATATGAGTTAAGTTATTCGAAGTTAACCTTTTCCAGTCCAGTAGCAAGAAGTCTTCAAGCATCCGAATTGATTTCAAGTATAAAGAATAAGAAAGCAAGTGTTAGAAGGTATGGTATCCTATTATGCTTATATTGTGTTGTTGTGGGTTAAATAGTTGAATTATTGTAATTGGTAAGACAATTGATAAGCTTAATTTTCATAGCAATTGACCATGGGTTATTAAAAACTCACTGTTAGTTTGTTGATATCAAACCTTTAAAATAATCAAAGGTTAGTAGGTATTTAATTATTGCTCACAGTCAATATGTTTGGTTTAACTGTGAAACCAACTGCTATGGACTAGAATAGAACAAAGGAGAATAAATTTGGGTTGTGTGGAGCAATAAAGGAGCTAAAGCGGGTTTTAAAACAAACCAATAGCTATGAAAAGAGTGTTTTAAAAGCGTGTGCGTAAGGTGTTTGTTAGAATGCTCCAATGAGCTGCTTTTTATCTAAAATCAAAAATTTGATAGAATTAGAGCTTGGGCTTGATTTATTAAACATATGTGATGTTAACTAGAGGGTTTGAGTGTGTCAAGCTAAAACAAAGCTCAATTTCTAGTTAACAATGAAAAGTTAGACTTAGTATGTCAAGTCACTTGGAAACTCTGTTTTGGGCAGCCTATTGAAGCTGAAATGGAAAGGTTATAACTTTTAATGCAGTCTCATATGCTATGTAAAACATATTTAAAATTTGTTCTAATTTGGTATATGTGCTAGAGGTAATAAGGTCGTGAAATAAACATGTTAGGAACTGAAAAATTGTGAACTGCTGACCCTAAAATGAAAATTCGGGGTTAGCTAGGATGTTCGAAAAATTCGGGCTTTTGGTATGTTATAGCACAATTGAATAAGCTTTCCATAGACTCGGAACGGACTAATTGAACTTTGAGCAACGAGTTATGCCGATTCAAAGCAAAGTGGCGTTAATCTGTCTAACAAATTCGGAGTAGTTCTCTTGCACGAATTTTCTGAAATTTGCTTTTTGAATTTGGAAATGGTCAAAGAATGAAAGTTGTAGCCTCGGAAGTTAGCTTCGCGTGGGCTCAAGAATCGCTCAAAAATGTTTTGAAACGAAAAAGTTATGACTGTTTGAGCAAGAGAGGGTACAGTTGGAAAAAAATTGAAAACTGTTTCGATATGGCAGTTTTAGCCCTTTGTTTAACCTGTCTAGGATGCCCAAATTAGAAGAGTTATATTTTTTAAAAATACTATGATATACCCTTTATAACATGCTAAATTTTGGTTTCCAATGGACTTGTGATCTGCAAACTAGAAAATGAAAAAGGAGGCCAGAGAGCAATATGGTTTGGCTGCTGCGGCTGGCCTGTTTTGTTTTAGTCCTTTGGGGCTGTTTTGAACACGAATGCAATAAATTGAATTGAAGTTATTGGGATTTAGTAAGGATACAAGTAAGGATATAAAGTGCATATAACATGCTAAAAGTTATGGCAGTTGAATTGACACGTGAGGAAAGTAAATTATTTAGAGTGAGAGGTAAGGGTTGCGACCATAGTAAAGCGAAAGAAAGAAGCAAACACATGACACACTATTTTTGGCAAATGTGGGCAAGACCAATTTGAGTTAGAAATATAATAAGAGGATTAAGGTGTATCAAAGTAGGAACTAAAAGAAAGGGCTGCTACCCACCGGCAAAATGACTATAACCAAAAGCAATGACGTCAGTGAAAATAGATGCTACAAAGAAGAATGACAAATAATAAAGCAAAGAATTAGTCGCTACATAAAGAAAGAAAGACCACTTGTGGTTCTGTTTTGTAGCATAAGTAAAGGGCAACATATAACAGTAGGAAACTGCTATGGCGGGCAGCTCAATTTAAATTAAAAATGCAACTGGAGCGCATTAGTGACCAAAGGAGAGGCAAAGTTGCTGCACATTTGCAGCAGCAGTGGTTAGTTAACTGCTAATGCAGTGTAAAGCCACACTAAAATTAATATAATTCCACAGTCAAATATAAGTGACTAATAGCATAAAGAAATGCTAAGAAACCGTTAGTGCATTTAGTGAGCTACTAGACTCACTTAGTTAAATAGACGAAACAAAAGGATAACAAGCAAAATTTAGCCTCAACATAGTGAAATGATAATAAGCCAAATTAAATTATGTGAAAGAATTGTTGAAGCAACAATAAAGGCTGGAAGATATATTTGGCCAAAGAGGGCTGTTTTGACATTAACTAGGAAACGCAATAAGTTTAAACGAATAGTTTGACAATATAATTTGCAAAGCAGATTGGAAACTAAAAGTTCTACCCTTATGATGTACAATCATATTTAATACATGAAATACCTTACGTATTCACCTTGAATACTTAAGTTATAAAGCAGATTGCAATGTATGCTTATGGCAAACAAAAGAAGTAAAAGGAGTGTGAACTAATATCATGAAAAGTTCATAAACAAAAATTATGTCAAACCCTATGAAAGAAAGAAAAGGTTATTGTAAGAACATGGATGAGATATTTGAAAAATGTATCTTAAATATAGAACATGAACTAAAAACATCATGATTATGTGATATGTGAACATACAAGCTATATGACTTGGTTATTTGGCTAATATGCTTGTAAATGCTAATAATTGTGTAGGATCTGTGAGAATACACAAGTTAAGCTGAAATTGTACCAATAGTCTACGAACAAGACAAGTTTTTCATTTTATTATGTTTGTGGATTGAATGTGGTTATGTGCTAAATTATATATCATGCTCTATGAATTGTTAAAGTCAAAATAAAATATGACTAAGTTAATTGGGTATGGAACTCAATTTATATGTGATATGTGATAACACATGTTGTATGATGTAACACGATAATTGAAAATGTATAATGCAAGAATATATGCATTGTACATAATTATTGATGCATGTAGAATATGCATAGCAAAGAAAGTATATTTGCATGTGGTGAATATAGAGTTGTGTGTTATGTGAAGCATGATAGACTGTTGAATTTGTTGGGCTGTCGAGCTCAATCTTGTAAACACAAACTTTTTGCAGGTTAATGATGTTAAGCAATATTACTTGCTATACGGATGATGAAGATTGAACGATGTGCAAAATGAATATATTAGAAATGGTATAAATTTATGTTTGATAGTTTTGTCAAATGTAAATGGGCAGTTATGTATAGTTTGAAATGTTGAATGGATAAAGAATGTTTATTCTGAAATGAGAATAAATATGATTCTAGTATAAAGAAGAATTGTAAAGGTTGCGATTCAGGGAATGAATAAATGTAAAGAAGAGAAAAAAAATTTATTCCGCTTTTTTAGCTATTTTAACATTAAATAATGTTTTAAAGCTAGAACAAGATAATATTAACGCACAAGATTGGGAAGAGAAATTGTCCCGATTTTGGGGTCGTCACAATCACTCTTGAACAAATCCTTATCCTCCATGTCTAGCAAGTTGTCAAAAGTTTCAATTTTCTTCTTCCTTCCTCTATAACCAATAAGCCTCTGCACTTTCTCCTTCCAAACAACTATTGGACATTTCTCAATCAACTCTGAACCTTCATAAGCTTCAGTTAAAAACACGCTAAATCAACATAAAAAATCCCAAAATGCTTAAGTAAGTCTCATCAACTTCTGTGGCATCACAAATTCCCTTCTAAAATGAGTAAGATGATCAGTAACCAACCTCTTCTCGTTCATAAAACTTAACATCTCATTCATCACCGCGACTGCCCTCTTATCAAACTCTTGTGATCCAGCTTTAAGCTTCCTAGCATCTGCGTACGGTGACAAATACTCCCTTTTTTGAAAATTATCAATCTATCCACCATATCTGTACACTTTCTTGTAATTTGGCGGAAATTTCATTGGAAAAACAAGAGAAAGCAAACCTGGAACATGATCCTCTACTGATTTAGACAAACCCAATACCTTTTTCTCCAATTCTGTTACAGCCCAATATGGGTTCCAAGAAACTAACTCCAAAAGCTCCACTTCATCCTCATCTTTCACAACCTTAAAGTTTTTTGGATACTTAAATACCCAATTTTTCCTAAAATCAAATGGCAAACCCAAATCCCTCCTAAAATTGGCAATTTTATCCAATCTAATACGCTTATCAATTGACATCATTAACATCCTAGTAACATATTCCACTGCTTTTACGCTGCTTTCCTCTACAATTCTCTCTTCTTCTTCCACTAATTCTTTTGCCTGTTTTGTTAATCCACACCACAAAACACCCTTTTAGTCCTTGTAAAGTTCAAACAGTTTGGGGAATTTTCGAATAAAGTCTGATACTTTATGAGGTTTTGGCAAATTAATCTGTCGCCGATGCTGGTCAAGTGATCTTATGGGGATGACTTGTTCTGGCTCTTGCTTTAGGGTTTCCATTAAGAATAACTTTTGACAGTATTTTCCATTTTTCTGTTGCAATTTCGAGATCGTGGATTCTCTTTTTCATACTTCGGTCTTGGACTCTTTTTCTCGTTGTCATTGATCGGCATAGTAAAGATTGTATGTGATGATTTATATCGGAAGAATCTGAAATGTAAGTGATTGCACCTTTGTTTGCTTCAACAAACAATAACAAACAATAACGTTGGAGTTCGAATGAGTCTGTTGGCCATCACTGATAAACCATGAATGAGAAAGGGAGTGAGCTTATGTAGGCTATCAACTGCTTGGAAAAATGCCTGAAAGAGACACCACTCAGCTTTGAAATTTGAATTTTGAATTTTGAGAGCTAGATTTACTGACCGGAGGAATGCTAGTATCAAATTGAACAATATTCTGTCATTAATATACCTTTGAAACTTTTTTCTATTGGGACAATGTTGCTTTATACTCTAAAATTTAGGCATAGCATCAGCACCCTTGGATTGTCAAAAATGCTGACCCCACTAGTACATGCTCGAAGTAAGAGTTCTAGCTTCACCCCAACTCTTCAATCACTCCAGGCAAATCAGGACGGAATATTTTGTGATAATTTTTTAATTTTTTTTTAAATGCGCGCAATTTGTTTTTAAGCATCCATCAAGAGGGTATTCTGTTATATATTTATACTAGCGATAACCTGTGCCTAAAGGAACGGTATAATTCAAAAAAATATAAATAAAAACAAATCATGAACACAAAAAAAAAATGAAACACTGAATATGGACACACTAAACTAAAAGACTAAATTAATTCTTAACACACCCGCACTAACCCGCACTTAACATACATACTCCACAAAGCATTTAAATGAAAATTTTTATGAAGACAAATTTCAATGAATAAATAAAGAATATCCAACTTTAATAGTCAAATTCTCATAAATTTAAACTAAGTTTAACTATATTTCAAGATTTATTTTTTATTATTTATAAGCCTTTTTGATTGGTTGTAACTTTTTAAATAGTAACTTGACATTTAAAAATTATTATTTGTTTGTTATAACAACTTTTTTTTTGTCGCACGTAGATGGGTATACAGTTTTGCTGAGTCGTAACTTGATACAAAAGCTGATTGCAAGTCGTTATATAAATTTAGGATTAGCTCAGCAACGAAGTTTAAAATGAACAACCAAGACAAAAAAAGAGAAAGGGAGAGGTCAAATAAATAAGGTGACGAATGACTAATGGTCAAGTTATATGATCAAGTCTTTATTGTAACAGATTGCATGATCAAGTCTTTATGAATTTTCATCCATAGATATATGAATGAACCATGTAGCTTCCTTCATTAGATCAATCAAATAATGGTAAACAACTATAAAAGGACATGCAGAAACAAAATGTTTTAAAACAGTCAAAGAAAAAACACATCCATCCAAAAGGAAGGTACAAGAGCACACAAATGAAGTCACCCACAAAAAACTTTTCCAAATAAAGGAAATAGAAAATAGGATGAGGGAACGTAAATTTGTTGTCTTACTTTGACCATTTAGGTAAAATGACAAGGGCTCTAACAGGGACATGTCAATAAAAGAATATAATCTCAAGCCAAAGAATTTTAAAAATAATTGTTCTCCTCCAACCCAGGTCAAAAAATGCAAAAGATGAAAAGCAACAAGAATTTACAATTTCAAATCACATGTATTCAAACAAAATCAAAAAAAGGGTAAATTTCAGCTGGCCCAATTACTCGATATATTTAAAGTAGCAGTAAAATAAGAAACATCAAGCAAACATAAATTTTGTTAGCTTAAGAATATGAGCAACAGAAGTAATAACAAGATAGAAAAACTTAAATTTTTTCATGCCTTGAGACACCAGAAAAAACAAACATCCACCCAAGGAGGCATAACATAGCCATTTGACTCTAAGATGTGATTTTGTTTCTTTCATTCCTTTTTGGGAAGTCATAATCAACATAATGACTATACCCAACAATCAATACAGTTCTATTTATTATTTTAAAAATAAAGAACACCCATAAATCTATTTATCAAAATAAGAAAATTGAAAAAAAAATAATAACCACTAAAAAGGGGAAAAGAAAAGATTCAAAACTTTTCAATCAAATTTCTGCTAGTTTATTCTACTTTCTCAGCAACCAAACAAGTCCAAAGTTTCAATTGGTATTTCTGATTAAATACATATAATAACAGTGAAGGTGGCATTAAATTATCATTTACTTACATAATTTTTTGCACACTCCATAAATATTCATAAAAAATTAAAATATACTCCTAACAACTAACACTAATTGTATTATAGACAAATTATTTAATATAAATAAATATTTAACTTAAAATTATCTAAAATAATAATAATAAGATTAATAATTATCTAAAATATTTAACTTAAAATTATCTAAAATAATAAAATTAATAATATTTTTAAAATATTTACACAAATGCATAAGATAAATTTAAAATTTGAAGATAATAAGAACTTTCCACTTTGCTTCCTTCTAGAGATACATTAAATATGCATTCAACCATAACAATATAGAATTAAAATTGTTATTTTTTACTCTTTATTTTAATTATAATCAGATAAGAATAGAGGAAAAAAGATTATACACCAATCTAAGACTCTTATACTTATTTTTTTTATATTACATTCTACTAAAAGAAAATTTTAAAAAGTTATTAAAAAATTCCAAAATTTTCAAGCTTTCTCTTTGAAGAGAGAAGCTAAACAGGTGACAACCACCACTTGCCTCTCTCGTCGCAGACTCTTTGGTTTGATGCCACGGTCAATCACTGGGGATGCAATCACCTCATCACTCTCTCTCTGTCTGCTTTGATTGCTCCACAGTCTCCTTGACAATGTCATTTGGAGGAGTGGTTCTAAAGGCACGACGTAACGAAAAATTAGATTAAAATTCAAAAAATACTACATTACCTAACGACTCTTTGCAACCTAAAATCACTTATAAGACTTATCAGTCAAAATAAAATAAGACGAAGGATAGCTTTTAATGAAACTTTTCACTTGTGGAGCTATAGAAAGATGTTCTGGTAAGTTTTTTTAAAGCTTATATGTATACATAGCAATTTGAATGCCCAAAGTTTCACCAAATATTGTAGTTGCATTGTAAATTACTATTGTCAGAATCACATCCATTAAAGCTTATATGTATACATAGAAAGTGATTTATACTACCACAAAGCTCACCAAACGGGCCAGCTCAACAAAAAATTTAGACATTTAATAATCCCAATAATCCTGAAATTATAGCAACGAATGAATTAATTTCAAACTTAAAGTGGAATATTAGAAACATTCAAGTGTAGTGATGATTACATTTTCAATGTAGATTTGGAGTTGTAGCAATCACCAAGGAAGACATAGTAAATGTACAAGTAAATGCAAAAACCACCCAATCATAGGAAAACAAAGTTCATCAATCTTTAAGAAATAAAATATCAATTTATTGTACTCACTGTGGAGACTGTCCCTTAATTTAAATTGTCCAGCTTCAACATTTTTCTTCTCAGATGGCAGAGACTCATACTTTCCATCAACTAATTTGGAGGAATTTTTCTGGCGTTTACCTCTCCTTCTCGTCTGTCGATCAGTAAGTAAAACACCATCCTCCCCATTTACTCCATTAGGTAAGCCTGCACAAGACAGAAAATGACAACATTTTCTAATACTATTCATTGTTCCAAACTCCATAGCCTTATGATACAAAAACTAACTTTGTTTAATTTCTCCATTATGGTGATTGTTGTGGGTAATACTACCAATCCTTAGGGATGCTTCATCTCCAGTGTCTCCAGCACATTCTCTAAAATGTTCATGAATCCATTGCTCTGACCCAAGGGTCTCTATAATGCAAGTTTGACAGGCACCTCATAGTTAAATGAAATTTTCTTGAGAATGTAACCGTAGTGATATTTCTCATCTTCTTGAGAAACAGAAGGTCCAACATATTATCATTCACAAAGAGAAAATCAATACAAGAAACGCTCACCTACCTACAAAGTTTCAATTGTTCAAACAATTTTTCATCATTATCACTGTGCTTGAAGGAAACATCTAGCAGTCCAATTGCTACCTTTTCCTCTGAAATTGCTACAGTAATTCTTTTATGTTGCTCAACAAGGCGCTTCTGTTTAACCTCAATTTCAATTCGTCTTTAATACTCCAAAGTTTCTTCAAGCTTTCTTTCCTCTGCTTCAAGCTCAATTTTCCTCCATCTTAGTTCTTCATGTTGATTTAAGTCAATGCCACTCCCACCAACAACAGTTGCAAAATGTAGATGATCTCCATCACATGCAACTGTCGAGGAGCTGCAGATAGACAAATATTGACAATGCATTATATGATGTCATATTTGAATGTATGAAAAATGTCAAATTTTGAGAGAAAGAGAGCATACATCAATTCAGCAGTCTCGTGATGAAGAAGCTCATTGCTATCAAACACCTGCAAAGAGATGTAAAATAATTAGACCTACATAATCACATTATACATAAATACCAGCAAATAAGACATTAAAAAGACTGATTATACATTTCATACTTTTAAATTCTTGGTTCTCCTGTGGTCTTTATTCTTCTTCTTTTCCTTAGACTTCTCATGTAGATGTCTTGAATTATCAGTTCCCGCACCACTACCCTTTTTATAATCTAAAACAAGTTCTGCTAAAAATGTTTTTTTAGCAGCATCAGATTTCTCAGTGGCATCTTTTTCTGCTAGACCCTCCAGGGTGCCTGGAGAAGAAGAGATTAACACAGGTTAATAAAGTATTTCAAGACGAAGATCCATAAATAAGCAGATATAACCGAAAATAAGCAAAACCATACACCGAAAATAAGCAAAATCAGACAATATTTCTTTTAAATTTGTTTTTATGAGTAACCCATAGTCACTTTTAATCAAAAATCCTAACACAAGCTAAGAAAACACAGAAACACACCATAGCAACAGATGAAAATATCCCAAATCTGTAGTTGTTTTAACTAAGTCAGCTATTAATAAATGTGTAAATGTGTATAGAAATAAAGAAACCCAAATCAACTTAAGCCTAATCTAGAACACCCAGAACCATAAATCAAGAAAAATAAACTAAGAAGCTAAATGAAACCAAGAAGAAAGAAGAACCTGCTTTAATGTGCCAGAGTAAAGCCAACCTAGAAAGTTGCAACACAGATTCAGATCAATTTAAGAGTTCTAAAATTAGATCCCCAATTTTTTGTCGACTGGATTGAGAAGAAAATGTTAAAATCTTACAACACAGACTTCCGATCCAAAATTGCAAATTAAAAATTGCATAATCCGATCAAAATAACATTTTCAGGCCAGAATCAGCTTTGCAAGTAGAAACTCCCCAACCAATCAAAATTTCAGGCTTGAATCAGCTTTTCAAGTAGTAATTCTTGCAGGTCCATGTCCTTATTGTCTATTCGAATATTTAACGACTTCAAGTCCACGTCCTTATTATTGCAATCCTGCAACTCAAAAGCAACCCTAGCTTACTCAGAATCGAACACGCGATTCATCAACACATAGACTACAAAAAGATTTTATAAATGATAAATCTGTCATCAATACCATATCTCAAGTCTCTCTCAAACACACAGGCACAAAAATATACTACTACAACTTACTTCAAACTGATCCATTAAAAAATAAATTCTAATCTATCATAATAATTTTCGCAAATCAAATTACTATAAATATAGGCCATTACACACAAACACAGATAGCACACACCACAGATCTAAATATATAACAACATTATATTCCATAATTTTGCAATCAAATAACAAACCACCCATTTCATTAGCTAATATACAAAAAATCAATAACCAATACCCAAATCTTCTCAGCAGCCAAATAGCGAAACCCTAGAGTGATTGATTTGTAAATTTTTAAAAAATATCATATTAGGGTATGGACCTGATTTGGGTAGAATTGTTTTGAATTTAACGAGAATTTTGTAATTAATTTTAATATTTATTGAATTAAATAAATATTTTTCGATGATTTAATTATTAGATTAAATAATTAATCGATTTAATTGTGGTAGATTAATTTAATTATATGTGTTACATTTATTAAATTAATGTGAGAGTTTTTATTATCAAAGTATGTGATTATGTGAGTTTATCAGTATTAAAAGAAATATTTAATAAGCATATTGGTATTTTAATTAATTTAATTATTAATTAGAGTATTAATAATTTGACAATATTTATTAATGAAAAAATTATTTATGTGACTATGTGAATTTATGAGAAATTATTATATTTTATTTAAAATATATTAAATAAAATATTGGATTTATTTTATAAGGAGTGTGACATTTTCAAACTATATGATAAAGCTTTATTAAATTAAATGACTTTGAATCAATTAAGGGTTGCCAAACAAGGCCCTAGTAGTGGTTGGATGCACGATTACCCATGTTTGGGTTAATCGACCATTATTATGCAGATCGCTTCTCTTCTCCTCCGTTATATTACGCCTTCTTTTATTATTATTATTCTAAGTTTGGAAAAGCAGAGAGGCGAGAGAGAGTTTGAGAACTTTGAGAGAGATTGCAAATCTTGTGATTAAAGGTGAAGAAGTGTGAGAAATTGAGAATTGTTGTCACCTGTGTAATCTAAGGTAGTATTCAAGGGTAATCCTTCTTCCCAAATTTTAAAGTTACGTCATTTAGTTTTTATAAAATGGCTTTCATATATTTTGTAAAATCTCAGTAATTGAAAAAGGGTTTGATTATGAGTTTATATATGGGTTAAGATATATCAAATCGTATTTGATTATATATATATTATGTGAATTATCATGTCATCAGTTTCATAATACTATGAATTGCTATTTCAAAATTTACAGAGTTTGGGTTTTGGCCATATGGCCTTATACGTGATATTTCATGTATTGAACGTATATTATCCCTAAATTTTACATTCAGTATGTTGTTATGCATGTTGATAATGAAGAGACCAAAGTTTAAATAAACGGATTGGTGTTATAACGAATCCAGTAGTGACAATTTTCATTTTTTATTTTCAAAACCTTCAAGAACATCAAGAACAAGTGGAAGTAAATGTGTTGATTTTGCAAATTATGTGTTATAACTTGTTAAAAATCATGCTAGATGGGTTAAGTAATGATTATATATGTATTACAATGATCGGGTAAGTCTAAATTTGTAAAAAAAATAACTAATTGGAAGTTATGGCCATATTCATGTATAATTTTACGTGTGATTGATTTTTGGCCTAATTTGGCCTTGTTATGTTTGAATCGCAGAATCGCAGTAATCGCAGCAAATGACGCAGAAATGAATGACTCGGTAACTCCTTTGCCGTGCGCATGCTACTAAACTACATTACCCGCCTACTTGCCACAAAAAAAAAAAAAAAAAATAAATAAATAAAAAATAAAAAAAAAAAAAATAAAAATAAATATTCGATAAAATTATTATTAAAATATTTATAAAATAAATTAAATATTTTAATTGAGATATTTATGGAATAAAATAAATATTCGATGAAAATTATTATTAAAATATTTATAAAATAAATTAAATATTTTAATTGAGATATTATGGAATAAAATAAATATTCGATGAAAATTATTATTAAAATATTTATAAAATAAATTAAATATTTTAATTGAGATATTTATGGAATAAAATAAATATTCGATGAAAATTATTATTAAAATATTTATAAAATAAAGTAAATATTTTAATTGAGATGTTTATGGAATAAAATAAATATTCGATGGAAATTATTATGAAATAATTTATTCGAGTGTAATAATAGTAAGAGAATGAAAATATTCTAATTTAATTAAGTAATTAAATTAGAAGGGTAATGATTTGTTAAATAAAGTAGTGGGTTTATATTAAATAATTAAGTGAAAATGTAACTAATGAATGTCGTGAATACATATGGTATGTGTGTAGGATTTGTGGTGAACTAAGTAGTAATCGTTTAGCTTTCACGCACGAGGCAGGCAAAGTTTCCTAACCCTATACTTGTCATTATTGTTCAAGTTTATTAATTACCTCGAGTAAATTATCATTATTATTATTCATGTTCAAATGTTATATTAAAGATTGATTATCTTTTCAAAGCATGATTCAGCTTATACAATAATTGTTCTATTGTATACTTCCCGAGATTATTATTCAATTTGAATATCATTATTATTGAACCTTATTAGACTAAATAACCCTTATTGATTCGACTAGTCCATAGTTGATGAGCGTTCTAAATTTCGTAACCCTTCGATGAATATCCAAACCAAACTTCCTTTGGTGCGGACTCGAATGTCAAATCGAGATGAACAACCCGCAAAGGGATTTTTACGTTTAAGCGTTAAGATATTATTGTGCATGATTGGTACTAAGGGTCGATCCCCCTAAGTACGCAGTAGAAAGGTCCATAGTCTTACGATCGTTAAAGGTTTCAAGTATAACCCTTGATAACCTAGGACATAGTTCAAGGTCTTATGACCCTCGTAATTCTTTTGATTCTTGTTATTCATTCTTGATTCAAAAGTTGAGCTTTTATTCAGATGTCTTTGATTTACTCGCATGTTATTATATCGTTATTTCATTATTATACTTGTGGGCATTAGTGCTCACTCTTGCTTAATAATAACATTGCGCTTAAGAACGAAAAGAACCGATTTAACCTTCCACTAGTAAAGGCAAAGGCAAAGTTAGCAAGTGTTGAAGACTTGTTATTTTATTTGATGATGTATTTAGGTTAGACTTAAGTTAATGATGTTGTTTAAGACTTAATTGTTTATGATTTCGCATGATGTTTAAGGTTAGAGTAACTCCGGGATTGTATTTATTATGTAGTTGATGTAACCCCATAAAGGGAGATTTATTATTATTTCTATCTATTGCATGGTTTGCATTTATTATGGGTAGATAGATAGATGATATTTATATAAATGAACACCAAATCCCGTGGAATCGAAGTACCCGGATTTGGGGGTGTCACAAGTTGGTATCAAAGTCGTAGGTTATGAACCTTAGGTGGGGGAACAACCTTAGGTAGTAGCCTTATAGAAAGAAGATAGTGATGGAAAACTCTTATCGAGTTATAAGAAATGAATTTATGTAATTCATTGAAGATAATAAAAGACCTTATGTGTTTATGTGTTAAAGTATGCGTTAGATGATACGACTTAGTAACTAAAACTTAAAATTTTGTGTCAGGATGTCGAATGTTGGAGAAGCTAGTCAAGCTGGGGAGGAAGAACCCCGTGTACCTATAGTACCGACAGAGGAGGAGCCCGAGACATTCATGTCGTTAGGGAGCAGCTGGTACAGAGGGAGTCATCTCCATTGATCACCGTTGTTGGTCAGGAGCATGAGCCCGAGACTGATCCTGAGGAGGATCCTGAGGAGGAATTTGTTGAGGAAGAGGAAGAGGAAGAAGAGGAGTTACCACGGTCAGACACACCGTTGATGCTGAGATGTATGACACGTTATACGCACCGTAACGTGGAGTTACTTAGACGAGGTCCGTGGATTTGACCGAAGAAAGCGGTTATTCAAAGATATTACTACTCAGAAGCGTAAGGAGAGGGAGATTTCGACTCTTCACTCTCGACTGGCAAATGTAGAATGGGATTTGGTCCATGAGAAGGGTCAAAACCAAGATAAGACCCAAGAGAGAGAGAAAAATCAAGAAGAAGGAATCAAGGAAACATCCGAAAAGATTTGAACATAGCAGAAGAAGGATGGGTAAGAGAATCGCGCCGAAATGATCGTGCAGAAGATGATAGTCGTGCAAAGAAAGCAAAGATTGGGGAAACATATTCTACACTTAATCATGCAATGGATGAGGCCCAAGATCGAAGTTTTGAGATACCCATCCAGTTCAAGGACTTCCATCGATATGTTGGATCGCAGGACGATGTCTCGTATCATGGATGAGGAGCGTGGCAAGGCTATTCAAAGACCTCGATGATGTGATGATAGAATTTGTTTAATTATGTGAAAGACTTAATTAGTTTTTATATGTAAATTTCGACGTGTTTATGAACGAAAAGAATATTTGAATGTTTTAAACTCGTGGATTCTTTATTCCAGATAGTTGATGTAAAATAGCAGCTTATGCTATCGCTTAATGTTAAAACTTTGATTTGAATGCAAATATATCAAGTTGTTTGAGATGATGTGTTAAGTGATATGTTAAATTGTTGAGTAATGCCTTAACTATTTAGAGAAATAAATAAAGTTCTAATAAAGCGCTTATTTAATAGAAAAATGCCGCCAAGGAGAAGACAACAACGCCAACCCGGCCAGAAGAGTCAACCAATAATAACAATTATGCTAACAATAATCCCCGTGCAAAGAATTGGTGAACTATACCGACCGGAGCCATGAATAACCAACCTCAAGCTCCACCAAACACAACATTTAAGGACTTCAAGGGTGGGACCGCCAGAGTTCAAAGGTTCCATGAACCCAATCGAGGCTCAAACGTGGGTTATGGAAATGGAGAAGGTTTTCGACGTTGCTAGTTAGGTTAGAGAAGACCGTAAGACCGCTTTTGCAACGCGTTTTATGTCAAGTCCGAGGCTAGCTATGGTGGCAAGCAAACAAAGCGAGGAGGTGAAGGTGTAATTACGTGGGAGAGATTTAAAGAGATGTTTTTGAAATGTATTTCCCAACTAGTTCACGTAACCGGATGGAGGTTCAATTTCTAGAGTCAAGCAGGAAATATGAGCGTTCGACTATGCGGCTAAATTCAACGAAGTTGGCAAGGTTCGCCCCAGATCAAGTTCACACTTGATGAGAGGAAGGCGAGACGATTTGAAAGCAAGGACTAAAGCCTTGGGTGTACAAAGAAGGTATCAATGTTTCAAATTTAAACACGTTTTGTCGGAGTATCGAAAAGGCCATCCTCGCCAAGGAGGAAGCGAAGCGCAAGTGACCAAGTACAATCAAGATCAAAAGAAGAAGAAGAGTGAAGGTGAAGGAAATAACAAGGTCAAGTGGAAGTGGCACAGAGGTGAGGTGGAAATTTCAATCAAGAAAAGGTGGAACGACAACTCATCATCGGGAATCAACAAGGTAGTCAAGAAAAGAATCAAGCATGCCCGACTTCATGGAAAGCCCATCCGGGAGTTTGTATGAAAGGAAAAGAGTGTGCTACAATTGTGGACAGAAGGCACATATAGCACCAAACCGCCCAAACCCAAAGAAGGGTGCTTGTTTTACTTGTGGTTCAAGGACCATCTGGCAAGAGATTGTCCCAAGAAGGGATCGGAGGGTCGTGGATCAGGAGGAAACCGGGAAATAATAAAGGAAATGCCTTAACCATCACCGACCAACCGCAACAAACAAACCGACCAATCGCCGGACTTTCAATACGACGGTGCAGGATGCAATCCAGTCTCGTGATGTGGTGTCAGGTATCATTCCGATCAATGAAATTAATGCTTATGTTTTATTTGATTCGGGTGCTACTTGTTCCTTTATATCCGAAGACTTTGCTACTAGTTTAGATTTGCTTATGGATGAGTTAGATATCCCATTAATATAGAAATTGCGAATAGGGAGATAATTCCTGTTAAGTACGTGTTTAAGAACTGTAGGGTGGATATTAAGGGTAATATCATGAACGTAGATCTTATCCCAATTCGACTTGGGGAATTTGACGTTATTTTCGGAATGGACTGGTTATTCAATTACGGGTCAGAATTGATTGCCAAAAGAAGCGATTAACCTTATGACTCCATCAAAGGTCAGGTTTTATGGTAAGAAGTCGCCTAGACAAGCGAAAGTTGTCCGACGATGATGCGTGCTGTGAAGTTGTTAAGACAAGGCCAGTAGGATACTTAGCTTACATAGTCGATAGTCGAAAAGAGAATCCAAGGTAGAAGAAATACCGATTGTGAGGGACTTCACGACGTATTTCCGCACGATTTACCGTGACTTCCACCAGATAGAGAGGTAGATTTCAGAATCGATTGGCGCCGGAATCGCGCTCCAATATCGAAGGCACCATACCGAATGGCACCAAGAGAGATGAAGGAATTAATGGTACAACTACAAGAATTGTTGGACAAGAAGTACATTCAACCGAGCGATCGCCGTGGGGAGCGCTTTTGTTGTTGTTTGTGAAAAGAAGGATGGATCGATGCGACTCTGCATCGACTACAGAGAACCGAATAAGGTCACGATTAAGAACAGATATCCATTACCGAGGATCGACGACTGCTTTGATCAATCAAGGAGCGAGATACTTTTCCAAGATAGACTTGAGAAGCGGTTATCATCAATTGAAGGTGAGGCCGAGGATGTACCAAAAAGATGCGCGTTCGTAACACGATATATGGTCACTACGTAATTTTTAGTAATGTCGTTTGGTCTTACGTAATGCTCCCCGCAACATTTATGGGACTAATGAATGGTGTGTTCAAGCCATTTTTGGACAAGTTCGTAGTGGTATTTATAGATGACATTTTGGTCTATTCAAAACCAAAGAAGAACACGAAGAGCATTTGAGATTAACGTTGGAAGTATTGAGAAGGGAAAAGTTGTATGCCAAGTTTTTGAAATGCTAATTTTGGATCGAACGAGTGCAATTTCTTGGGCACGTGATCGATAAAAATGGAATTTTGTGAGATCCATCCAAAGTCGAAGCCGTGATTAATCGGGATCAGCCGAGGACGCCATCGAAGTCTGAAGTTTTCTTGGATTGGCGGGATATTATAGAAGGTTCATACAAGACTTTTCCAAGATCGCAACTCCGCTAACTAATTTAACTCAAAAGCTATGAAATTTGTTTGGACGGATAAGTGTGAGGAAAGTTTTCAAGAATCAAGAAGAGGTTGAGTACTACCCCGTGTTATCTCTTCCGGATGATACAGAAATTTTGTTGTTTATAGTGATGCATCGCATAAAGGACTTTGGTTGTGTGTTGATGCAAAACGGCAAAGTCATCACTGCATGATGCATCACGACAATTGAAGGATTACGAGAAGGGTTACCCACCCATGATTTGGAGTTAGTCTGCAATTGTTTTTGCTCTAAAAATTTGGAGGCACTATCTATACGGGGAGAAGTGTGAAATATATACGGACCACAAGAGTTTGAAATATATTTTTACACGTATGATTTGAATATGCGCCAAAGAAGATGGTTGGAATTAATTAAGGATTACGATCGTGAGATTTTATACCATCCGGGAAAGCAAATGTGGTTGCCGACGCCTTAAGTAGAAAGAAAGGGTCGTGAGAAATTGATGATGTTAATCGCTCAGAGGAGCTAATTACGTAAATGGAGAAACCGGAGTTGGAAGTGAAGTATCCTATGGAGATTGATGAGAAGCTATTTCAGATGCAACTGTACAACTCTACTACTAGATAAAGTAAAGGAGGCTCACTTCGTGATTTAAGAATGTAAAAAGGTGACAAAGAAGATATCTGAAGGAACCGAACCAAGATTTAAGATGGATAAGGAAGGAATACTGAGATTTGAAAATAGAATCTGGATTCCGCCAGTACAAGAAATTAAGGAAGAAATTCTGAGTGAGGCTCATAGTTCGAGATATTCGATTCACCCAGGTAGTACAAAGATGTATCAAGATCTTCGACAACATTTCTGGTGGCCGAATTTGAAACGCGATGTTGCAGAATGTGTTGCCAAGTGTCTGACCTGTCAGAAAGTAAAAGCAGAACATTAGAGACCGAGTGGATTGCTACAACCATTAGAAATCCCAGAATGGAAATGGGAACATATTACAATGGACTTCGTGGTTGGCCTTCCGACGACTCAGAAAGGCTACGACGCAAAGATGGGTTATCGCTGACCGATCGATTTAAATCCGCACACTTCCTTCCAATCAAAATCAGATTCAACTTAGATCAGTTGGCAAGGTTATATGTGAAAGAGATTGTTTCGAGACACGGAGTGCCGGTGTCAATTATTTTTGATAGAGATCCGCGCTTCACATCAAATTTCTGGAAACGTCTTCAGGAATGCATGGGTACGCAATTGCGAATGAGTACAGCTTACCACCCTCAAACAGACGGACAGAGTGAGAGAACGATTCAAACATTAGAAGATATGTTGAGAGCCTGTGTGATGGACTTCAAAGGAAATTGGGATGATCACTACCATTAGTAGAGAGTTTGGCCACAACAACAGTTACCACGCTAGTATAGCATGCCGCCACGAAGCGTTATACTACAGAAAGTGCGTAACTCCGCCATCGGGATGAAGTTGGTGAAAGACAATTTTAGGGCCGTAAATGGTACAGTACAGAGACGGCAGAAATAGTCAAAGTGATCCGAGCACGACTGGTAGCGGCTCAAGATCGACAGAAGAAATACGCTGATCCACATCGTAAAAATATCGAGTTTGAATCAGGTAGTTATGTTTTCTTGAAGGTCTCTCCCGAAGGGGAAGATCAGTTCGGAAAGAAAGGGAAATTGAGCCCAAGATTCATTGGACCCTTTCAAGCATCGAGAAGAATCGGAGAAGTTGCATGACGAGGTAAATTTTACCTCCAAAGACTCGAGAATGTCCACAACGCCTTCCATGTTTTTCAGACACGACCCTACAAGGCCGATTACAAGCATGTAATTGAATATGAACCCCTACATTTTGAGAAAGACTTATCTTTACGTAAGAAATTCATGTCCAAATTGTCAATTTAAAAGAACAAGTTCTCGTAAATAAAGTTATACCTTTTGTTAAGGTAATTTGGAGGAACCACAACACCGACGAAGCTACGTGGGAACTCAAAGAGAATATGATGAAGAATTACCTCATTTATTTACTTAATTATGTGTAACCGATTCGGGGACGTAATCTTTTAAGTAAGGGGGGGAGAATGTAACGGTCGAATTTATTGAGTCGTGATTCGGGGATGTAATCCTTTTAAGGGGGGAAAGATGTGATTTAACGAGAATTTTGTAATTAATTTTAATATTTATTGAATTAAATAAATATTTTCGATGATTTAATTATTAGATTAAATAATTAATCGACGCATTGTGGTAGATTAATTTAATTATATGTGTTACATTTATTAAATTAATATAGAGAGTTTTTATTATCAAAGTATGTGATTATGTGAGCTTATTGTATTAAAAGAAATATTTAATAAGCATATATGGTATTTTAATTAATTTAATTATTAATTAGAGAATTAATAATTTGACATTATTTATTAATGAGAAAATTATTTATGTGACTATGTGAATTTATGAGAAATTATTATATTTTATTTAAAATATATTAAATAAAATATTGGATTTATTTTATAAGGAGTGTGACATTTTCAAACTATATGATAAAGCTTTATTAAATTAAATGACTTTGAATCAATTAAGGGTTGCCAAACAAGGCCCTAGTAGGGTTGGATGCAAGCTACCCATGTTTGGGTTAATCGATTATTACGCTGCATCGCTTCTCTTCTCCTCTCGTTATATTACGCTTTTCTTTTTTATTATTATTATTCTAAGTCCGGAAAAAAGCAGAGAGAGAGAGAGTTTGAGAACTTTGAGAGAGATTGCGAATACTGTGATTAAAGGTGAAGAAGTGTGAGAAATTGGGAATTGTTGTCACCCTGTTTAATCTAAGAAGAGTATTCAAGGGTAATCCCTTCTTCCCAAATTTTAAAGTTACGTCATTTAGTTTTTATAAAAATGGCTTTCATATATTTTGTAAAATCTCTGTAATTGAAAAAGGGTTTGATTATGAGTTTATATATGGGTTAAGATATATCAAATCGTGATTTATTTGATATATATATATATATATGAATTATCATGTCATCGGTTTCATAATACTATGAATTGCTATTTCAAAATTCTGAGTTTGGGTTTTGGCCATATGGCCTTATACGTGATATTTCATGTATTGAACGATATTATCCCTAAATTTTACATTCAGTATGTTATTATGCATGTTGATATGAAGAGACCAAAGTTTAAATAAACGGATTCTTGTTATAACGAATCCGTAGTGACAATTTTTTTTTTTTTTTATTTTCAAAACCTTCAAGAACATCAAGAACAGTGGAAGTAAATGTGTTGATTTTGCAAATTATGTGTTATAACTTGTTAAAAATCATGCTAGATGGGTTAAGTAATGATTATATATGTATTACAATGATTGGGTAAGTCTAAATTGTAAAAATAACTAATTGGAAGTTATGGCCATATTCATGTATAATTTTACGTGTGATTGATTTTTGGCCTAATTTGGCCTTGTTATGTTGTGAATCTGCAGAATCGCAGAATCGCAGAAACTCAGCAGAAAATGAGTTCTGGTAACCCGCTTGCCTACTACATGCTACTAAACTATATTACCGCCTTTGCCAAAAAAAAAAAAAAAAATAAATAAATAAATAAAAAAAAAAAATAATAAAAAAATAAAATAAAAAATAAATATTCGATGAAAAAATTATTATTAAAATATTTATAAAATAAATTAAATATTTTAATTGAGATATTTATGGAATAAAATAAATATTCGATGAAAATTATTATTAAAATATTTATAAAATAAATTAAATATTTTAATTGAGATATTATGGAATAAAATAAATATTTGATGAAAATTATTATTAAAATATTTATAAAATAAATTAAATATTTTAATTGAGATATTTATGGAATAAAATAAATATTCGATGAAAATTATTATTAAAATATTTATAAAATAAAGTAAATATTTTAATTGAGATGTTTATGGAATAAAATAAATATTCGATGGAAATTATTATGAAATAATTTATTCGAGTGTAATAATAGTAAGAGAATGAAAATATTCTAATTTAATTAAGTAATTAAATTAGAAGGGTAATGATTTGTTAAATAAAGTAGAGTTTATATTAAATAATTAAGTGAAAATGTAACTAATGAATGTCGTGAATACATATGGTATGTGTGTAGGATTTGTGGTGAACTAAGTAGTAATCGTTTAGCCTACGCACGAGGCAAGTTTCCTAACCCTACTTGTCATTATTGTTCAAGTTTATTAATTACCTCGAGTAAATTATCATTATTATTATTCATGTTCAAATGTTATATTAAAGATTGATTATCTTTTCAAAGCATGATTCAGCTTATACAATAATTGTCCTATCAGATACTTCCCGAGATTATTATTCAATTTGAATATCATTATTATTGAACCTTATTAGACTAAATAACCCTTATTGATTCGACTAGTCCATAGTTGATAAGCGTTCTAAATTTTCGAACCCTCGATGAATTGTCCAAACCAAACTTCCTTTCAAGTGCGACTCGAATGTCAAACCGAGATGAACAACCCCGCAAAGGGATTTACTTATGCGTTAAGCGTTAAGATATTGTGCATGTGATTGTACTAAGGGTCGATCCCCTAAGCACGGAAGTAGAAAGGTCCATAGTCTTACGATCGTTAAAGGTTTCAAGTATAACCCTTGATAACCTAGGACATAGTTCAAGGTCTTATGACCCTCGTAATTCTTTTTGATTCTTGTTATTCATTCTCGATTCAAAAGTCGAGCTTTTATTTCAGATGTCTTTGATTTACTCGCATGTTATTATATCGTTATTTCATTATTATACTTGTGGGCATTAGTGCTCACTCTTGCTTAATAATAACATTGCAGCTTAAGAACTAAAGAACCGATTTAACCTTCCACTAGTAAAGGCAAGGGCAAAGTTAGCAAGTGTTGAAGACTTGTTATTTTATTTGATGATGTATTTAGGTTAGACTTAAGTTAATGATGTTGTTTAAGACTTAATTGTTTATGATTCAAGCATGATGTTTAAGGTTAGAGTAACACGGGATCAGATTTATTATGTAGTTGATGTAACCCCATAAGGGGAGATTTATTATTATTTCTATCTATTGCATGGTTTGCATTTATTATGGGTAGATAGATAGATGATATTTACAAAATGCCTCTTCAAAGGAACACCAAATCCCGTGGAATTGAAGTAAAGATGTTGAATTTGGGGAACTTCAACAGGAAAAATATAATAGAATACAATAGACAACAAATTTTAAATCAATATTCGCAATGAAATAATAATTCATTAGAAGAGTTAAGTAGAGAATGCAAACTACTATCTTCTATGTATGAATTTAAAAGTTCATCGCTCATCTTTTATCCTCAGTAACATCAATCAATATACATCGGAATCAAATATTCATCTTTGCACTCTGAGCCAAAGATATTCATCGATTAGTCATGTTCATTTAAACACTGTTCATCTTTGCACTACTGGGCCAAAGATATTCTTCAGAAATCATTCATCTTTGCACTACTGTGCCAAAGAAGATATTCCATAATATCATCATTTAAGACCGAGGATGATGAAAAATTTTTTTTTTTAAAGAAAGCGAATCCAGTGAATCAAAATGACAAGGATTAAGGATTAAGGATTCGTACTTGGTTTTATCCACGTCCAAAAATACCTCAAAAATAATCATAGTGGTGTAAAATTCAAGAATGATCAAAATATGGATACAATCGAGTTAGTATCCGAATATATATTTTAGACGAAAAGAAGAAATTTTATTTTTAATTGAATAGTACCAGTATAACGTGAATAGTACAAGTATACATGAATAGTAACTCAAACACCAAAAGATAGAAATTCCACAAAAACATCTTCACGCTTCATGAATAGTACTCGTGAATAGTAACTCGTGAATAGTAACTCATGAATAGTAACTCGTGAATAGTAACTCATGAATAGTAACCCGACATGAAAAAAGTTCCAAATTTGATAAAAACTTCGGATCAATATTTCAAAGATAATGATATTGAAGAAATAATATCATTTGAGAAGAAAATAACATCCCTTACCTCGAAAGATCAAGACTTCTAGCTAGAATAAGGGTATAGTCTTTGAAAGGAACTTGCACAAGTCTAGCAATACTCAAAGTATACTCAAAATACTCACAAGAATACGCTCGATAATATAGAGAGAAAACTTCGAGTTTACGGTGTGATTTTCAATTCTAACCCAAGCACCCTATTTATAGGAATTTGCTTAGAACACCAAAAGCGTAAAATTTAATAAAATAATAATATAATTAAACAAATTCAAGCCCACCTTAGACCAACTGAATTCAGCACATTTGTATCACATGTGGGATTGCAAAAAACGTTTTTCTTAAATAAAACAATTAAAACTTCCAAAAATTAATTATTTGTAAACTTGAGCTTCAATAATTCATAATAAATAGCCCTTTCATCAGAAAAATTCGAATCTCGCGAGTTTTATAGGAAATTCAATTCTCTACAACTTTGCAGAAGAAAGTTTTTCCAAATTCCAAATAGAAATTGACCGAAATCCACAAACGGTCGATTTTATAAATTTATAATCAAATTTCAATCAATAAATGGGGTCCACCGAAACATGTTTAACATGTTTTAAACATTTATTGCAACAAAATACTCTTCCTCCTCGTATACTCATATATCCCACATTCATTGTAAAAATATCACCGTTAATATATTATTAAAATAATATATTTAAATGAATTATTTTATCGGAAAAAGATAAAATTTCAATTTTCAACAATTGTCACTATAAAAATTTTCTCCATCTATATCCACATAAAATCAATATTTTCCTCATCATATAAATCAATAATTAATTATTCACAAATAATATTACGTGAATCACAATATTGACAACAGGCGGTTCAAGGAAAGAGGGCTTTCAATAAGAATTTCTTCTTCTTTGGCGCCGCAATTAGGTGACCAAACCTCTCCTTAGACAGAACTTTCTAGACATTGCCAATAATGTTATCTAATAATATTATTAGGATAATATGAATTATTGCTTCGATAATGAAAAATCTTTGTGTAATGACAATTATTGAAACAACAAGAATATAAAATATCAACGCAAACAATTATTGAATCAATAAAATAAATAATTGAGCAGTAATTCTGTAACCATTATTGAGTAGTGCCTTCTTACGTAAGAATCAATAATTGGTGCAATCTACCGTGTCTTCTTGTTCAACAACGCGTATTAGTGTGTTTTAACCACCGGGTATTCCAACAAAGATTATCTGTGACGCTCGTTATTTAAAAACAACTTATATTTGTCGTTTTCTTCATCCATTCGCTTTCAGTTATGGGGCCCACACATGGTCTGCTGTGGTCGAATCTAATATTCGACAAAGACGACAGCTGATTTGAATATTCCACGACCAAACGAATATTCCCAAACAACAATGAATATTTTATAACCACTTGCTTATTTTGAAATATTTGCGTGATTTAACCCTTAACTATCCACATTAATCAAATCAACCCTTACTATTTCAAAATAATAAATAGAGAAAATTCCTTTTATTTAAAAATTTTGGGGTCTTACAACCTCCCCCTTATGAAATTTCGTCCTCGAAATTAACGTACGTACTAATGTTTGAAAAGGTGAGGATACCTCGCTTTCATTTCCGCTTCCAATTCCCGTGTCATTTCTCTATATAGCATGATTCCTCCACAAAACTTTAACTTGTGGTATGACCTTTCTTGGCGTAGGACATGCTCCTTCCTATCCAAGATCTTGACAGTACCTCCTCATACGTTAAGTCTTCTTGGCTATCTCGTCCGGTTCTAACTTCAATAACGTGGTTCGGGTCTTTCACATATTTCTGAAGTACGGATATGTGAAACACATTATGAACACGAGACATACTGAGGTAACGCAAGTCTATAGGCTACATTTCCTACTCGGTCAAGAATTTGAAATGGACCAATAAATCGTGGATTGAGCTTTCCTCTCTTTCCAAATCTTGTAACTCCCTTCCATGGAGCAACTTCAACAACAATACATGATCCCCACATTAAATTCCACGTCCTTTCGATGAAGATCCGCATAACTCTTTTGTCGATCTTGTGCCGTTTGTATCGTTGTCGAATCATTTGGATCTTTTCGGTGAGTCATACGTCTTAACTCGGGTCCCAACAATGTTGCTTCACCCACCTCATCCCAACATATTGGAGAAGCGACACTTTCGTCCATATAATGCTTCAAATGGAGCCACACCTATACTTGCTTGATAAGCTGTTGTTGTAGGAGAATTCCACCAATGGTAAATACTTATCCCAAGCGCGCCTTGAAGTCAGGACACGAGTCTTAATAAATCTTCAAGAGTTTGAATAGTCCTCTCGATTGTCCGTCGTTTGGGGATGGTATGCCGAACTAAATCGTAAACCGTGCCCATAGCTTTTTGCAAGCTAACCCAAAATCTTGAAGTGAATCTTGGGTCACGATCCAAACTATGGATACTGAGCATGCCATGCAACCTCACAATCTCATTCACGCATATACTAGCAAGGCGTTCAAGGGAATAAGTCTCCGTATCGGCAAGAAATGAAGCGGACTTGGTTAATCTATCAACAATAACCCAAATAGCATTGATGCCTTGAGAAACCGTAGGAAGACCCGTAACGAAATCCATAGTAATGTGTTCCCACTTCCATTAGGAATCTCAAGTGGTTGCAACGGACCCTTAGGTACAAGATGCTTCGCCTTTACACGCGTTGGCAAGTTAAACACATCGAGATAAACTTTGCAATCTCTCTCTTCATATTGTTCCACCAAAATGTATGTCGAAGATCACGATACATTTTAGTACTTCCAGGATGGATTGCAAATGGTGCATTGTGTGCCTCCATCATAATCTTGTACTTCAAATCGAGTCGTTAGGAACACAAAGTTCAGAGTGGACTCAAGTATTCCTTCTTCATCAATTCTCGCTTGGAATAGCTCCTTCTTGTACTTTCTTCTTCATACGCATCGACTCGGATTCGGTGGCTTGAGCAACCTTAACTTTTTCTATTAAAGTTGGCTCTACGCGATACTTGACATCATCGCTTTTCGTTCGCATATGATCTTCTACTCAATGCGCATTACCACTACCACGCTCGCTTTACCGGGATGGTATTGAATAGTGTGGTCGTAGTCTTTCAATAGCTCGAGCCAGCGTCATTGCCGCATGTGGTGAGTTCTTTTTGAGTGAAGAAATATTTAAGGCTTTTATGGTGCGAATATATCTCCACTTTCTCCCCATATAGATAGTGCCTCCATATTTTTAGAGCGAAAACGATTGCCGCTAACTCTAGATCATGAGTAGGATAATTCCTCTCATACTCTTTAAGTTGTCATGAGGCATAGGCTATGACTTTCCCACGTTGCATGAGAACACATCCTAACCCTTTGCGAAGCATCGTTGTAGATAACAAATCCATCCGAACCGGATGGTATTGTTAGAACAGTCTTAGAAATAAGTCTCCTCTTAAGCTCTTGGAAACTCTTCTCGCATTCTTCGCTCCAAACGAATTTTGTATCCTTAGAGTTAGTGAGTTAATGGAGTAGCGATTCGAGAAAACCCTTCCACGAATCTCCGATAATAACCGGCTAAGCCCAAAAGCTACGTACTTGATCACCGACTTCGGTTGCTCTAACTTTGTATTGCTTCAATCTTGGCCGGATCAACAGATACTCCATGTTTCGACACCACGTGCCCAAGGAATGCTACTTCCTCAAGCCGAACTCGCATTTCTTCAATTTGGCATATAGTTGGTTTTCACGAAGCCTTTGGAGTACCAAACTTCAAATGGTGCTCATGATCTTCACGGCTTTTGGAATATATGAGGATGTCATCAATAAAGACAACAACGAATTGATCCAAATATTCCTTGAATACTCGGTTCATCATATCCATGAAAGCCGAGGAGCATTAGTTAGTCCGAAAGACATGACTAAGAATTCATAATGCCCATACCGAAGTTTAAGGCGTCTTTGGAATATCCTCGATTCTAATCTTTGGTGATGATATCCCGAGCGAAGATCGATTTTTGAAAAGAATTGTGCCCCTACTTGCAATCGGTCAAACAAGTCATCAATACGAGGTAGAGGATACCTATTCTTGATGGTGACATGGTTCAATTCCGATAGTCAATACAAAGTCGCATACTCCGTCTTTCTTCTTTACAAATAAAACAGAGAGCACCCGAGGAGATGTACTAGGGCGAATGAAACCAATGTCCAACAATTCCTCGTAGTTGGACCTTTAACTCTTGAAGTTCAATAGGAGCCATTCGATATGGGGTTTTAGAAATGGGCTTTGTACGAGGTTCAAGATCAATAAAGAATTCAACTTCACGTTACGGGGTAGGTAAGGAAGTTCTTGAAATACATCGGGAAAGTCAATAACAACAGAATATTATTCAAATTTGGCGTGTCTTTATTCAAATCCATAACATGGGCTAAGAAAGCTTGACATCCGCTTTTTTTAATAAGCGAATAGCTTTATGATTAGATATGACAATGATTGATTTTAATGGTTTAGTTGCTTGAATTCGTACAACAGGTTGGTTAGGAATATGAAAACTAACAACCTTACGAAAACAATCAATTTTGGCATGATGAGTAGTTAACCAATCAATCCCTAAAATCACATCAAAAGCAAGTATCTTTAAAGAGATAAGGTCAACGGTGTAAGGTGATGGTGCCAACTTGAATCAAACAAGATTTATAAGCAGTGAATGTGATGAAAGTTTCTCTAACGGAGTTTCCACAGATAGGTCAAAGTCTAATTTCTCCGGAGTCAAGTTTAAACGTTGAGCACATGCAGGAGAGATAAATGAATGGGTAGCACCGGTATCAAGTAAGGTATAAACTTCGCAAGAATTTATAAATAGCTTACCCGTGATAACCTCGTTTGGGTTCCTCGCATTATGACCACAACAAACGCTTCTTCCGGAATCGTTGACTTTGACTTTTTCCGGGACGATCTTTTGAGTCACCGCCCCATTGAACTAGGTTTCTCATCTGCAATCTCGATCTCGGCGATATGTCCTTCCTTTCCACAATTATAGCATACCTTGAGCTGTTGTGGGCGGTTTTGGTGATATGTCCCTCTTTCCCGCATTTATAGCATATATGACCGGTGGTCGTTCTCCTCCCTTAGAACCGATTCTTCTTGGCCAAGATCTGTGGTCTTCATATATGGTCATTATTAAATCTCCTCTTTTTAAAATCTCCTCGACTCGCTTTCTTCTATTTTCATGGCCATGATTACCACCAAAGTGGTTACCATTTCTGTCCGTCTGTTTCTTTTCTCCGAGTTATCATTATTTTGTTATTTCGCTATCTACGTCACGATCTGGTTGTGGTCCCTCGAGTTGACCATACTCGTTATCTCGCTCTAATAATTGAGCCACATTTACAACATCTCGAATAAAGAGAAAATTTATGAGAGATGAGATACCGACGTATCTTGGGTTTCAAACCTCTAAGAAACATCCGCGTCATCGTTCCTCATTCTCCACCAAATGAGGTCTGAACACGGATAACTCTGCAAACTTTGCCTCGTCTTTGAGACAACCGTCGTGTTGTTTTGTTCAATCGATGAACTCCACTTCCTTCATATAGCCGAACACTTTCGGAAAGTATTTGTCATTAAATAGCTTCAAGCGTCTCCCAAGACATCTTTGAGTGCGAAATTTGGATGGAGTGCGCTTCCTGAGACTCCCACCGATGATCGCCTCGCCACGGAACATAAAGGTGGCGAATGGAACCTCCTCTCCTCTCCGCATCCCAAGACATCAAATATCTTAGTAATTTGCTTGACCCATGTTTCCGCCGTGATCGGATCGGCTTTCCCTTAAATTTCGGTGGTCCCAACTCTTTGAAGCGCTTGCTTGTTGTGACAACCCGTGAATTGCTATCATTTCGATCTGTATTTTGAACACGAGTTTCCTAAATGCGATTTTGCATGAAGCGCGAAAAAAACTTCTAAACATCCCTCGTTCATCATCTGCTTTCAATGGTGTTGTTCACGGGAGGAACATTACCCACTGACTGTTGCACGTTCTCCTCGTTGGTGAGTACTGAGGCGTCTCCACGGTCTCATTTCCATTGTTAATATTCTCGATTCGACATTCTCAAATCTTTGTCATAAAACAAGGGTTAATTAAGGAAATCAATATATCACATAATATCCCTATATCTTGACCAACTAACAAATAAGCTTAGGTATGACACACTAGCGAAGGATTTACTCGTCTCTCCCTCTAGTTCTATTCCCGATCTCCGCCGGAGATCATATCCCTAAGCTACGATACCATTTGTGGCGCCCCCAAAATAGGTATACATCACCCATTACGAGTTGTCAATACGTGGTACGTAAGCAACTACAACTTTATTATTACAACAAGAAAGCGTGAGTTTAAATACAAATATTATCTTCTAGACAATATCTATACTCAAATAAATCCTCATCACATTTATTGATACATTATTTTACAAAAATGGTGAGGACTACTAAACAATCCTTTCTAAAACCTTCATTCCATACCCAGGCTTCGTACTCTTATATTCTCGCCTCCCGAGAAAAATGGAACAAAAAGGAAAAGGGTGAGCTCAACTAGCTCAATAAAGAATATTATGACTAAGATAATATACAACAAATTATCGTTAGTCTTCAACAGGAAAAATATAATAGAATCACAATAGACAACAAATTTTAAATCAATATTCATGAATGAAATAATAATTCATTAGAAGAGTTAAGTAGAGAATGCAAACTACTATCTTCATGTATGAATTTAAAAGTTCATCGCTCATCTTTTATCCCTGTAACATCAATCAATATACATCTCGAATCAAATATTCATCTTTGCACTCTGAGCCAAAGATATTCATCGATTAGTCATATTCATTTAAACACTGTTCATCTTTGCACTACGGCCAAAGATATTCTTCAGAAATCATTCATCTTTGCACTTCTGAGCCAAAGATATTCTTAAGAAATCATTCATCTCTTTGCACTACTGAGCCAAAGATATTCCATAATATCATCATTTAAGGCGAGGATGATGAATTTTTTTTTTTTAAAGAAAGCGAATCCAAAGTGAAACAAAATGACAAGGATTAAGGATTAAGGATTCGTACTTGGTTTTATCCACGTCCAAAAATACCTCAAAAATAATCATAGTGGTGTAAAATTCAAGAATGATCAAAACATGGATACAATCGAGTTAGTATCCGAATATATGTTTTAGACGAAAAGAAGAAATTTTATTTTTAAATTGAATAGTACTTAGATATCGTGAATAGTCCAGTATCGTGAATAGTCGAAATATCGTGAATAGTAACTCAGACACCAAAAGATAGAAATTCCACAAAAACATCTTCACGCTTCACGAATAGTACTCGTGAATAGTAACTCGTGAATAGTAAACTCATGAATAGTAACTTCGTGAATAGTAACTCATGAATAGTAACCCGACATGAAAAAGTTCCAAATTTGATAAAACTTGGATCAACATTTCAAAGATAATGATATTGAAGAAATAATATCATTTGAGAAGAAAATAACATCCCTTACCTCGAAAGATCAATTACTTTTAGCTAGAATCTAAGGGTATAGTCTTTGAAGGAACTTGCACCGTCTAGCAATACTCAAAGTATACTCAAAATACTCACAAGAATACACTCGATAATATAGAGAGAGAAAACTTCAGTTTCTGGTGTGATTTTCAATTCTAACCTAAGCACCCTATTTATAGGAATTTGCTTAGAACACCAAAGCAGAAAATTTAATAAAATAATAATATAATTAAACAAATTCAAGCCCACCTTAGACCAACTGAATTCAGCACATTTGTATCACATGTGGGATTGCAAAAAACGTTTTTCTTAAATAAAACAATTAAAACTTCCAAAAATTAATTATTTCAGAACTTCAGAGCTTCAATAATTCATAATAAATAGCCCTTTCATCAGAAAATTCGAATCTCACGAGTTTTTATAGGAAATTCAATTCTCTACAACTTTGCAGAAGAAAGTTTTTCCAAATTCCAAATAGAAATTGACCGAAATCCACAAAGCAATTCGATTTTATAAAATTTATAATCAAATTTCGGTCGATAAATGGGGTCCACCGAGCATGTTTAACATGTTTTAAACATTTATTGCAACAAAAATCTCTTCCTCCTCGTATACTCATATATCCCACATTCATTGTAAAAATATCATAGTTAATATATTATTAAAATAATATATTTAAATGAATTATTTTATCGAGAAAAAGATAAAATTTTAATTTTCAACAATTGTCACTATAAAAATTTTCTCCATCTATATCCACATAAAATCAATATTTTCCTCATCATATAAATCAATAATTAATTATTCACAAATAATATTACGAGAATCACAATATTGACACGAGGAGGTTCAGGAAGAGGGGCTTTCCAATAAGAATTTCTTCTTCTTTGGTAGCCTTGATTAGGTGACCAAACCTCTCCTTAGGCGAACTTTCTAGACATTGCCAATAATGTTATCTAATAATATTATTTAGGATAATATGAATTATTGCTTCGATAATGAAAAAATCGTGTAATGACAATTATTGAAACAATGAGAATATAAAATATCAACGCAAGCAATTATTGAATCAATAAAATAAAAATCTTTGAGCGATAATTCACGTAACCATTATTGAGTAGTGCCTTCTTACGTAAGAATCAATAATTGGTGCAATCTGGTATCTTCTTGTTCAACAACGGCGTATTAGTGTGTTTTAACCACGGGTATTCAACGAGATAGCAGTGCAGTTATTTAAAAACAACTTATATTTGTCGTTTTCTTCATCCATTCGCTTTCAAGTTATGGGGCCCCACACATGGCTACTTGTGCCGTCGAGCGAATATTCCCACAAGCAGATTGAATATTCCACGACCAAACGAATATTCCAAACAACAATGAATATTTTATAACCACTTGCTTATTTTGAAATATTTGCGTATTTAACCCTTAACTATCCACATTAATCAAATCAACCCTTACTATTTCAAAATAATAAATAGAGAAAATTCCTTTTTATTTAAAAATTTCGGGGTCTTACATGACATTTGTCTATTTTCTCTCTCTGCTCTGTTTTATATATATATAGATATGTTACTTTCTCCCATCCGTCATAGTAGGTTGAGTAACATTTATAAATGGTGTTGGTTCTTTTACCTTACATTGGTAGATATAGCAGTTGTAGATTTGTGGCATTGTTGCATATGATTATTTGAATGGCGTTAAACAGTTGAATATTTAGATAAATTGTGAGACCCCAAATTTTATGAAATGAAAGTATTCAATTTTCTTATAATTATTCTATTTAGTAAATGGTTAAATTGATAAAAGGTTAAAGTTAAGGGTGATATGTGAAAAATTTTCAAAGTAAACAAGTTGTCATAAAATAATCGGTGATAAAAGTATAGTAATACGCGTGGTTGCATAGTAGCACACGGTATTGTACAATATCTTTGATAATTGATGCTTACGTGAGAAGTCACTCAGTTTTATTCAATTATTGTCATAATATTTTATATTCAATAATTGAGACGACAAAGTTATTCATATTATTATTTGCAATATTGACGATGTCTAGAAGTTTTGTCAAGGAGAGGTTAAGTAATCTAATTGCGAACCAATAGGGAGAAATTCTTATCGGAAAGCCCCCTCTTTCCTGGGAATGATCTGGTTGTTAAATATTGTGAGTTATATTATTAATGATGAATAAGTTCGTGTTGATTAAAGATGAAATTGATAGTTCCATTGTGTTGGGATTATTAATGTTAGTGGAAATCGACATTTATTTCGATAATAATTGATGTCTGGAGGTTATATTGACCAATTAGGTAATTAATCGGATAAATGAGCAATTAATTGTTATTAATTCACATGCTTATAACTATTTGTTCACATGTGTGTACTATTGATTCACATGTATATACTATTAGGGGAGGTGGTGCAAGATTGATAATACTTGCATGACTAAATTAAAAATGGAGGTATAGATGAATGTACTATACTGTAATTATTTTTTTCACATGTATAGAACTATTGATTCACATGAATGTACTATTAATTCACATAAATGTACTATTAGGGGAGGTGGTGCAAGTTTGATAATATTTGCAGGACTAAATTAAAAATGAAGGAAAAGATGAAGGTATTATACTGTAATATTTTGAGCCCCAAAATGAGCAATTATCGAAACTATATTTTCTTATAAATAGAAGCTCATTCTTCTTTCATTATCACCAATTCACTAAGACTCACAAGAGCAATTATAAAGAGAGAAGCTATATAGAGAAAGAAGAAGAGAAGTCTACTACTTCACTATTACAGTATCCAGTCTTCTTCTGAGGTAAGGGGTATTATTTATTTCATATTCAGAAGAGATTATTTTTCGTATTCGTATGAATATTATTTTTATTCAATATTCGTAAGGGGTATTATTTATTTCATCTTCGCTTACGATATTATTTTTTATATTCGTAAGGAATATTATCTTCGTTCAATATTCGTAGGAATATTATTTTCGTTCCACAGTTGTAAAGGTTATTATTTATTTCATATTCTGAAGAGATATTATTTTTCGTATCCGTATGAATATTATTTCCGTTCAATATTCGTAGGGAATATCATTTTTGTTTAATATTCATTGTCTTTGTTTAATATTCGTAAGGAATATTATTTTTGTTCAATATTCGTAAAGGATGTTATTTATTTCTTATTCGTAAGGGTTATTACTTCTTACTCCCTCCATTCCTAAATAAGTGACGTTTTAGAAGAAAAATTTTGTTCAAATTTATTTGTCGTTTACAACTTTCTAGGAGAATAAATTATTTATTTTCCTATATTACCCCTACCTTCTCTCATTGTCCCAAGAAATGCTCTCTGTTGTATTAATAGTTTTTAACTCCCCATAAAGGGTAGTGATGAAATTTTACACATATTTTAACTATTAAATGACTTTCTTAATCTATGTGCAAAAATCTTAAACGACACTTATTTTGGAACGGAGGGAGTACTATTCATGAGATACTATTTACGGGTTACTATTTACCCGATTATTATTCACTCGAATATTATTCACTTGGGTATTTGGGACACTTTTCATGCCGGGGTACTATTCACGAGGTATTATTTCCGAAATACTATTCACAAGGTACTATTCACGGGGTACTATTAACCCAAAATATATATTTCTTTTCTATCCAAATTATTTTTGATACGTGAATATTATTCTTGAATTTTACTCCACAATTGGTGATCATGTTGACAATTTAGATATTTTTGAACTCTACATAAATTGAATTATAAATATTTAATATTTATCCTTTATCTCATTTGATTGATTCATTATATCATTGTCATCATCCTCATGCTTATATTGTTATGATGAACTTTATACAAACTTCAAAAATAATTATATTCATGTGATAAAATAGATTCTACTTTAATAGATGGTATTCTATACATATCATTTATATAATATATTTTCCTTACCACACGTATAGTATAATTATTCATCTATAAAGACCCAATAGAACCGAGACCCAAACCACGTTTGTGTTACTATATATGTAAATTAAGAATAAGCGGATTTAGAAGAATCAATTTGTGATATAATCAACTTATGGGAATCAAGAAAGGGAAATCTGATCTTTATCCTCAACAAACTTTATGCTTATAGAAGGAGATCTCGCCGGAAATTTCATCAGAACATAAAAGAAGAATGACGTTGATGGTCTCTCTGTTTAAAATTGGAGAAGAAGAAATCAATTACGGATAAGGGTACTCGTGTAACAAGGAATTCAGATGTTCCTATCTATGATTTTTGAGGGTGTTTGGAAACAAGTACTTATAAGTTGTTTTTCATTGTTAAGGTGTTCGGAAAGAATTTATTTTTTGACTTATAAGTCAATTTCCATTTTCCACAAGTCACAAATTTTAAGTTATGAAAAAATGACGTATAAGTCATTTTATATAAGCAACTTTGACCCGTCCATTATTTTTTAAGTGCCAACTTTTTACCCTTTGAACCTAAAAACTTCAGCTCTTCCTAGCGTACAAATGGCTCTTTCCAGATTTGCCATACTCTCTGCGTTGCGCTGCGCTCCGCTCGATCTCTACTCTCTCTCTCTCATCTATCTGCTCTCTCGGTAAAGATCATCTACTCGCTGATTTTAAGTTTTATGTGTTTAATTTCAAGCTTGTTAAAATTGGTGGGAGAAGAATTGTTTTCGTTAGGCTTTTTTGAATTTCATGTCTTTCCGAAATAGAGGCAATCCGTTTTTTTACCAAACACAAACAACAATCTGGGTCTGTACGAAAAAGATACAAAGGTTTTAAGAGACAATTAGATGTAACCAAACACTAACCTAAAGTTAATTCATTTTTTGTTTCTCTTCTTCTCCACCGAGTGCCGATTACCAAACCCTCTTCTACTCCTCCCTTTTACCGTCATCACCTTCTATCCAAAGCCGTCCAGCTCCAGGTTTGTCCTTTGTTTCTTGCCGGTGCATTATTTTTCTCCCAGTACACACTTGGGTTGATTTCTTTTGAGTCTGATTTAGCCATGTTAAAAAGCCTGTTCTTTTCAAGCCTAAAAAACATTTCTTTTGGTGAAGTAGAATACGATAAGAAGACATGTAAGAGTGTTGTGACATTTAAATTTTGATCAGTTTAGTAATGATAAATTAGTTTTTTATTGAAATTTTCAAACTTTGGCTTTGTCACCTAAGCATAAATTTTTATCCCTTAATGCTGATGCTATGCTTAAATTTTAGAGTATAAAGCAACATTGTCCCAATAGAAAAAAGTTTCAAAGGTATATTAAGGTTCTGTTTGATTACCTCTTCATGGCTCTTAATGGATTTGTCTCTGATTCGGTCAGAGGCAAATTTTGTTTGACAAATTTTTTTTGTCTCTTAATCAGTTAGACATAAAAATAATTTTGTACCATCTAGAGGCATGTCTGAGCGAGAAAATATTTTTTTGGGACAAAAATAACCTCTCTTTAATATTACAAGTTCTGGCTCCCCAAATCAAATTAATCCTACAATCTCGCGCTACTGATCTTCTCCTTCGCTATTGATCTTCTCCTTCGTTGCTGCTCGATCTTCTTCTTTCGCCGATAAATCTTCTCTCCCTTTTTCATCTATTGTTCGTTATTATCAATCTTCTCTCCCTACAATCTGCGTAAGATTTCTGTAGATCCTTATCAATGATTGTGTTATTTGTTCTTGTGTTTGAGCTGGGTTGAGTTTGATTTGATTTCACATTAGTTTGTGCTTGTGGGTTTTTCAAATTTTGTGACTTCATCTAAACTTTATCTATTTGTAATAAGTTTTTTGTGCAATATCTTCTGTTTTAACCATGCTTTTAGGGTTTTTTTGGGTAATGAGCAATCAACATAAATTGGTTTATATCTAAGTTCTGGATTCTAATGTCAGGATGAGAGACAGAGTTAGAGAGCTTGTAATCAAGAACCATTCTCGGCCTTCCGCTTCATTTCCGTTCCATTTCTTCTTCTCTCTCAATTACCAAACTCCCAAATTCTACTGAACTACCAAATTCCTCTAAAATTGAAGCCATCAACTGAAAATTTGAGAAAAGTGGAACAAGGTGCAGTTTTAAAGAGGGAGTAAACTCAATCAATTACAAAAATAAGGATTCAGTTATTACATCAATCAAAAAGGTAACCCATGTATTTCCATTATGCTCATACGAAATTAAGTGAAAATATATGTAAATGTTAATATAATTGTTATGATTGGTTGTGGATTGGTATGGATGAAGTGTTATACAGGTTATTAGGAGTTATAAAGGATGAATTTTTTGGTAAAACCATACCTTAATGTCTATGAAATTCTGATATGATGTTTGATAAAATACCTTTAATGCTTCATATACTACCACTTTTGGTTGATAATGTGGTTAAAGAGAGTGAGACCTTTTTTTTGGCAGACTTAAGTGTATACTTGGAGGCTTGGGGATTGTTGAAAATCTCCAACAAGAATGTTGTTAGAACGTATATTAATCGGCTTTTTGTAAAGCAACGAGTCATCAAACTGGCAATTATTCTAGTAGTATTTTTTCGTAGTTTGAGGTTCTATCTGTGCGCATTGCTCCTATTCTTCATTTTTCATACTAATTTGCTTGGTGTGCTTCATATACTACCACTTTTGGTTGATAATGTGCCTCTGTTATTCATTGACACACATCATCTCTTCTTTTCTTTTTTTTCTTTTTTTTTCTCCTGGTGAATGAACCTCATATATATATATATATATATATATATATATATATATATATATAATAAAACAAACAAAATGAACTTTAAAGCAATAACAAACAACATTGAAGTGTTGAATGAACTTTAAAGCAATAACAAACACACATCTTCTCTTCTTTTCTTTTTTTCTTATTGGGACATGATACTATGTTTGAAGTTAATTTAATTTGTACGTTTTCATTTTTATTTTATCATATTGTGGTCAAAATATTATAAATATGTATTTAAAATACTATTCAGACATTTCTGATTATTAAACAGATTTTGTTTAAACTGTTCAGAGGGTTAAAATGGCTCTGTTCTAAAAATCCCTTTAGGTCCCTTTAGGCCCCGCCTAAGCGCTAGGCCCCCTCTTGGCGCCCACTTTAGGACCTAGGCCCCCACTTGGCGCCTCTAAGCCCCTAGGTGCCTCACCCAGGCCCAAGGCGACAAAAAAATCCTCTATAAAATTAGGCGGGTTCTAGGCGGAGAGATTTTTTATTTTAATAACTACCCAAACCAAATCTTGATATATTTATTTTTCTAATGATTACCATATTCATAATACGAGGTTGTAGCATATCAAATCACAACAAGAAGTGAACAATATCAAGTCAAAATGGATAATTTTATTATAGTTGTAATTTTTTGAACTTGTACCAACTTCAAATTATATAAATCGAGAATACATTTGTAATATTTAGTTTAATTCAATTTTATAATTCTTAAATTTATGTTTAGTTTCTTAAGTTTTAATATTGAATTAAATTCTTGAAATTTTAAAATTTATTATTTAATAACAATCTTATTTATAAATAAAACTAATCGTTAAAAATTTGTTTAAACTTTGAACAATTGCATGTTTGAGTTTGAACTTTGACATTAGCAATATGGATATGTGTTTGAAATTTGACATTAGCAATATGGATATGTGTTTGAACTTTAAGAAAAGGCCTTTATTATCTTTATTATAGATTGTTTTGCTTTATATTATTATTTTGTTTGGATAAATTAAGATAAAATATTAAAATTACCTTAAAATAAAAAATCCCGCCTAGGCCCCGCCTAGGCCGCCTAGGCGCTAGGCCCCCCTCGGCCGCCCGCCTCCCGCCTAGCGCCTTTTAGAACATTGTAAAATGGTAAAATACTGTTATTCAGACATTTTGAAAAAATTAATTATCAAACAACATTTTTTCATTCAGACACAATTCTGGACAGAGACTCTAAATTATTCAGATGTCTAAACTGTTCAGATCTTAATAATCAGTTTTATCTAACAGCACCTAAGTCTGTCGAAAAATATTATGACACACTATTGTTTAATTTGATACTAGCATTTCGGTCAGTAAATCTAGCTCTCAAAACTCAAAATTCAAAGTTCAAAATTCAAAGCTGAGTGGTGTCTCTTTCAAGCATTTTTGCAAGCAGTTGATAGCCTATATAAGCTCTCTCCCTCTCTCATTCATGGTTTAACAGTGATGGCCAACAGACTCATTCGAACTCCAACGTTATTGTTTGCTGAAGCAAACAAAGGTGCAATCACTTACATTTCAGATTCTTTCGATATAAATCATCACATACAATCTTTACCATGCCGATCAATGACAACGAGCAAAAGAGTCCAAGACCGAAGCATGAAAAAGAGAATCCACGATCTCGAAATTGCAACAGAGAAATGGAAAATAGTGTCAAAAGTATTATTCTTAATGGAAACCCTAAAGCAAGAGCCAGAACAAGTCATCCCCATAAGATCATTTGACCAGCATTGGTGACAGATTAATTTGCCAAAACTTCATAAAGTATCAGACTTTATTCGAAAATCCCCCAAACTGTTTGAACTTTACAAGGACCAAAAGGGTGTTTTGTGGTGTGGATTAACAAAACAGGCAGAAGAATTAGTGGAAGAAGAAGAGAGAATTGTAGAGGAAAGCAGTGTAAAAGCAGTGGAATATGTTACTAGGATGTTAATGATGTCAGTTGATAAGCGTATTGGATTGGATAAAATTGCCCATTTTAGGAGGGATTTGGGTTTGCCATTTGATTTTAGGAAAAATTGGGTATTTAAGTATCCAAAAAACTTTAAGGTTGTGAAAGATGAGGATGAAATGGAGTTTTTGGAGTTGGTTTCTTGGAACCCATATTGGGCTGCAACAAAATTGGAGAAAAAGGTATTGGGTTTGTCTAAATCAGTAGAGGACCATGATCCAGGTTTGCTTTCTCTTTCTTTTCCAATGAAATTTCTGCCAAATTACAAGAAAGTGTACAGATATGGTGGACAGATTGATAATTTCAAAAAATGGAGTATTTGTCACCGTACGCAGATGCCAGGGAGCTTAAAGCTGGATCGCAGGAGTTTGATAAGAGGGCAGTCGCGGTAATGCATGAGATGTTAAGTTTTATGAACGAGAAGAGGTTGGTTACTGATCATCTTATTCATTTTAGAAGGGAATTTGTGATGCCGAAGAAGTTGATGAGACTCTTAAGCATTTTGGGATTTTTTATGTTTCTAAGAGAGGGAAGAGGTTTAGCATTTTTTTAACTGAAGCTTATGAAGGTTCAGAGTTGATTGAGAAATGTCCAATAGTTGTTTGGAAGGAGAAAGTGCAGAGGCTTATTGGTTATAGAGGAAGGAAGAAGAAAATTGAAACTTTTGAGGACTTGCCAGACATGGAGGATAAGGATTTGTTCGAGAGTGATTCTGAGGATGACTGTCTCGGTGTGGAACCTCTGCAGGAAGATACAATAAGTGCTTTTGATGTTGTTTCACTTTCAGAAAACTCTGAGATGGAGATTAGAGAAGTTTGCAGGGCTTACAATGATACGAAAAGTTCTTAAATAGGTTACAAATCTGGTGTTGAAGTTTATTTCCTCAAGTTTACTGCTTCTGAAAAATGAAAACGGTACGCTTGTCTATAAAATTTGATGACTGTCAGTGTGTCACTTTTTTATCTAGTTTAGAATGCTATAGTCTAAATGTTGTGCAGCGGTGCAAAAACCTTCCGTTTGTAGTCAGAACATCAAGTAATTATGTCTGCTCAAGGTAAACTGAAACTGACAATGTCATGCAACTAAAATTACATAGGTATGGATTAAGAAGCATATTTTGATAAATGGAGTCATAGTCTTGTGTCAGCAGCTAGTGTACTTTCCTGATTGTCCTTATCTTACATCTGATCTGAGTAACATGCGTTCTGATATTTTTCCCCCTTATGTTTACTAGAAAAGAAGGAAGCATACAACTTTAGTAGTAAGTTTTGATATGTCCTCATTTGACTTGTGTAGTTATTGGAATATATGAATTTAGATTGAAGTACACCTGACTTAACAAATCCTGATGTATCTACCGGTAGTAGGATAAATATGGACAAAATTCAAAACTTTTATCCTTTTCTTTTCTTTTTTTAATACTTTTAAAAATGACTTTTCGTGGTTTGTAAACAACCTCAAGTTCAAGTATTGAAAAATATTATATGTTCCCCTCAGGTATTTATAAAAACATGTAGCTAAGTCAATGTTGCTAGAATTTGGAATAACTTTTGACACTTTATAGGATACTGTCTTTGTCTCTAATAATGGAAAAATATGGAACATATGTAGTTACGTAAGTATTTGGATGGGAGGGTTTTCTACTGACGAGCGGAGCCGTGAACCACTTTTCTTTTTGCAATCAAGTATTGTAGATAACCTAGACAATGTATAGGTAGAGTTCTGACCAAGTGTAGCAATTCAATTCAACATATTGCAAGTAAGGTGAAGTAAATTAACTATTCGAAGGCTTCTGTAAAAGGGTTAAGAAAATCGAATGCTGCATTATCTCTTAAAAACAAATAACTATTTTGGGACTAGCATAGATACCATTTAACTCGGAGGAATAAAACTTTATTTCCCTGTAACAATTTTTCAGAAATAAAATAAGTATGTTAGTCTCATTGATTGGTTCTTCCTTAATTTATATCAGGCTTCCTGCTGGACCAGGATACTTTGTTCACTATTTTCATGTCCCTTGTCATCAAGAAATGTAGTTTTGAATTTCTATTCTATATCTTTTCAGATGAATTGTACCTTTTGGCTTATATAAGAATTTGAAATGATATTTTATTTTGGTTTTATTTATCTTCACAGTTGTAGGCAGCAATAACTTGCGTAGTGATAACGTCTGCGTCTCAGAAGTGTAGCCACAAAGATGCAGAAGAACTGGTGGCAAAAAATGTCCGTGTAGCCGAAATGTTAGTCCTTATCAGAAGTATTGTGACAGCCACATGCACATAGGGGCAAAAAGACTCACGGTAACCTTCAGAGGCCGTGACGTGATTGTTGCTGCAGCTCCTCCTCCCCTCACTATACCCAAAAATGATTGCATAAACTTGAACACCATTCTTTCCATCTTTTCCATCTCAACTGTGGAAGTCTTCGACCAACAAGCAGTATGTAGACAATTTTCTACTATTGGCAGCATCCGTGATGGATGAAAATTGTAAAATAATAGTGTTGTTTGGGCTTTATCGTCTTGATGTGGACCTGTCTCTATTAAAATTTGTGAGGGTTGGGATCTCTTTCTCAAGTTAGTTTTGTTCCAGAGTTGTTTCAACTAGAAGCAGCAGAGATGTTATGGTTGTCTTTGTAATGGTACTTGTGATTTATATGAAGTACGGTTTATTCCTTGAAAATGTTTACTTCAATATGCTGCAATGTCTTATCATTTTCATATATGAAGTACGGTTTATTCCTTGAAAATGTTTACTTCAATATGCTGCAATGTCTTATCATTTTCAGTTATGAAATCGCAATATTCTGCCCCACATCTTATACTCTTTAATATACCCAGGCGACGATATGATTTTTATTTGTCAATGCAGATTGGGCACATTTGATGCTCTTTTTAAGACTACAAGTCATTCCTTACAAGAGTTACATTTGCACAATTTAGCTGCATCACCTCAAATGGTACATATACCCATTGGCATTTTATCTAAATATTCAACTGTTTAACGCCATTCGAATAATCATATGCAACAATGCCACAAATCTACAACTGCTATATCTACCAATGTAAGGTAAAAGAACCAACACCATTTATAAATGTTACTCAACCTACTATGACGGATGGGAGCTAGAAAGTAGCATATACAAATATGCTTAAAAACAAACTGCAGGCATTTAAAAAAAACATTAAAAAATTATCACAAAATATTCCGTCCTGATTTGCCTAGAGTGATTGAAGAGTTGGGGTGAAGCTAGAAATCTTACTTCGAGCATGTCGGCATTTTTTACAATCCAAGAGTGTTCTATGATCTTCTGAAGAGAGAGCCTTTTAGAGGAGTCCTTCACTAGAAGCTGCACAATTTTCCAATAGCTGTTAAGCATGAAAAAGTAATTTTTTTATCACAACCATTCCTTCTCATTTACAAGCAAGGGATATATGCCAACGAACAAACTAACCCGACTAATGAGATTTTTAGCGTTTGCAGACACGTGTGGCGAGGAAGGGAAGGTAAGGTCAATTTTCATAATCCTGTAAAAATTGTTAGTATCTACTACACATCAACTAGTAATATGATTTAACACCAAATGAAGTAAAACAATACACATCCTACCTTCTGTATCTGCCCGTGTCTCTGCCTCAAATGGAGGAGTGCCATACAAAAACTCATAACAGAGGATACCAAGTGTCCAATTATCAACTGCATAATCATGGGCTTTGTTCTCAACCATTTCTGGTGATAAATAGTCCAAAGTTCCACACATGGTGTGTCTCTTGCCTCTTGATTGTACAGACCATCCAAAGTCAGCAATCTTCAATCGACCCTATTTTATTAAATGTAAGAGGACGTTACTTAATTTTGAAGTTTAATTTATAATGGTTTGTCTTTACTTTCCTTCGCAAAACTAATCTTGTGTATCAATCATGCAGGTATTCACACTTGCATTTTATTTAACATATTGCTGAAAAATTACTTGATGAACATAAATGGAAGTAAAGTTTGCCTATTTAACTCTAAATAATTGCAAGAATTTGTGTGCACTTTTTTTCCCAGTAAGAACCACTTCTAATAGAATCCCTACCGTTCCAACAAACCTAATTTATGACTTGATTAAATAATGGAATCCTCTTTGTTTTAGAGGGTAAACAAATTTTATTTTTTTATGAGCCACTACCTTAGAATACACAGCAACCTTAGAATACACAGCTACTACCTCAGGTTTTGTACAGGATAAACCACAGGGAGGATGGGTACCTGCAATACCCCACCAACCATGCACACCTAAAATCCCATACTAAACAATCTCTAGGTTGCCCAAAGACATCATTGCCTTGATGGAGTATTGAACTTATCCGTGAGTTAGCACTCAAGCTAAACCCCAAGAACATGAGTTGGACTTTTGCAAACTTATCTGAGTGATTTTACTGTTTGTCGTGGGATTCGATTAATATAGAGGATGGCAAAATTTAAAAGTTTTCAAGGACTAATAGATTCCAGTATGTTGAAGAAACATTTTCATGATAGGGGAAATTTAGGTATTGGTTTCATAATCATCAAAGTCAACATAGCGAAGATGCTTGAACATGAGCTAAACCCAAGAACATGATATGGACTTTAGTGTCTTAAATAGTGATTATATTGTTTACATAGTTTGTTTGGTGAGATTCAATTAATATTGTTTGAAGTTGAGTGACTTGTGTTGATGAATAATATAGTGTGATGAAGTATTTAACTATTTATGAGTATGAAACTTTGTTGTCCAGGTTTCGGTGTTAGAGTTGGGCTTATTTTAATATACTCAGTACTAGGATGTGGTCTAAATTTAAAATTCTCATTTTGTTTACATCGATATATATGCTAAGTTTTCATATGAGATGTGGACTTGTGTTATTCTACTTATTTGAAACAAGGGAAAAAAAGAGAAAGAAAGCCTTTTGTTAATATTTTTTTCTACTTCTCAAACTAATATGACCCTTGTGTAAACTCCTTGCATATCCTGTCGGCTGTCACTTTGAAAATTCCTCGTGGTGGACTTGTAATTTGTCTTGATTTCTTGTGTGTTTATGTTGGTAAGATTAGTTTATTGCTATTTTTTTTATATTTGTCGATAATATTGATGTGAATTCATCAGATTGATTGAATGGTTTGCATTCATTTATATTGAAGTATCTGAAATGGGTTTAAACTGTTTATTTGGATCTTGCAATGATTTATTGGTCTTTTCGTTTTGTGATTAATTTCAGTCATAGGCTTCAGTCCTCGGGGGATTGACTACAGGAGCTTGATGGATCCTGAACCAGGGAGATGTAGAAGAACTGATGGCAAAAAGTGGAGGTGTTGTAAAAATGTGGTTCCTGATCAGAAGTACTGTGAGCGACACATGCATAGAGGCCGTCTGCGTTCAAGAAAGCCTGTGGAAGCTGCTGAAAATATTTCACAATTTAATAGACCCACAACTAATTGCTCAAATAAGACCAAACAGACTATCAAGTCTCATGATCCTGCTGATACAAATACCAAGTTCCCTGCTCCAGGTAGTCATCAATTCAAGATGCCATCTTTCAAAAGAAGCAACGGTTTTCCTGCCACTGTCACATCTACCACCACCTCTTCTGCTAATGGTAAAAGTAGAGGTAACAGCAATGTGTTTGTCAACAGTGTGACATCTAAGCCAGGCGCCATCGACAATAGCAATATTAATAATTATAGCACAGATATCACCACTACAACGGTGACCAACACTTTTCACGATGCTGATACTGACAATGCCATCAGCAGAAACAACAGTAAGTACGTTGATGGCAAGAATGCAGGCTTCAGTCATATCAATGACAAGAAGAACAACAGAAACAGCAAAAATGGAAACAACCAAAATTGTTTTGTGACTCCGGGATTTGTCTTCGCCTTAAAGAGTGTTTGTCACGATGATGAGTAAGACTGATATCTCTGTGCATGCAACACGATTTCAATTAGTATTCTATGCTGATACATCATCTTAAATTTGATTTCCTCTTCTTTTGTTCCTTTAGTCTTACTTTTTAGATTGACAAGGAGATTCCTAAACATTTCAATTTTAGAAACTGGACAGTCATATTGATTGAAAACAAGGCATTCTTGTATACTAGATTCATGCTTAAGGTTTGATTTCCCTACCTTTTGGTGCCTTGGCCCTAATTATAAATTTGATTATGCTATTGAAAATGGGCACGTTGAGAAAACTTCTGATTGAATTGTAATAGTCAGATAAACTAATCCACTGATTAGGACTTAATTTTAGGATTCATAATTACAAGAACAAAAAAAACTGTCTAAAATGGATATTCCTTTGATAATATCAAAATTATATCCTCAGAAGATGATAGATATACAACCTGACATATGTGTTTGAATCTCAACTGGAAATCACAATGATTCACAACAATTGTACTCTTATCAGTAAGTTAAATGTATTTGGTTGAAACTTTTGTGGAAGATCCAACTCTCTAGATAAATGGATTGTTCGTACTCTAACCTCAGCAATGTATGGGTTAAGTTCCGACTGAGGGGATAGCTTATAGTGTGGCAGTTCAATTGATTTCTGTAGGGTCAGTAGCCATTTTGGGATTAGCATAGATCCCATTCAACTCTGTGGAATAAATCTTGTTTTTCCGTAACAACTCTAAAGAATTATCTACATCTCGTCTAACTTCTTAAAGAAGGACGAAAAAGTATCTTAAGCTCGTCTATTATGTCTTCCTTGGTTTGTATCAGGCTTCCTTTTTCCATCACTATCTTCATATCCACCAAGAAATGTAATTTTGGATTTCTATTGTATATTTTTTCAGGTCAATTTATCTTCCAACTTTCTTAATAATGTGAAATCAGATTGTGTTTATTTTTTCTAATTTGCTTTTTCTTCGGAGTTGTAGGCAGCAGTAAATCAAGTTGTGATCACCGCTGTGTCGCAGAAGTGGAGCGGCAAAGATGCAGAAGAACCGATGGCAAAAAATGGCGGTGTAGCAGAGATGTTGTTCCTCAGCAGAAGTATTGTGACAGCCACATGCACAGAGGGGCAAAAAGACTCATGGTGTCATCAGAGGCCGTGACTGTTGCTGCAGCTTCTCCTCCTGTTGCCATACCCAAAAATGATCACATAAACTTGAACATCACCGTTGATAGTCCTCGACCAACAAGCGATGATGTAAACAATTCTACTAGCTGCAGCAGCAGCAGCAGCAGCAGCAGCAGCGATGCCACCACTGTCACGGATGAAAATACTAGTGTTTCACACCTTTTGGCTCTCTCTCCTTGAGGCGGGGCGCTATCTATCAAGACTTTTGAGGGTTACCATCCCTTTCTCTAGCTAATTCTACTGCAGTAGTCGTTTCAACTGGGAGAAACTGGTCTTGGTGTCATTTTGATGGTAATATGTTAAATTTACTGGCTATCATGGTATGCACAAGGTTGGCAGCATGCAGCTTTAACAAACTATTTTGGAAAATGCTAATAGAATTTCAATGAGGTCAAATTTTTGAAAACAAGAAAAAAACTGCTTGTGCATGTATGTTAAATGTTCTTATGATCTACTACTTCAATCTGGGAATCATACAAGACAGTAGTTATGCACTAAATGTTGGTTTTGGTCCAAGACTTGTAGTTTTATATCCACTTGTTATACCATTCTGATTTCTGGGGATGAAATATGGAGCCTACTATCAATGGCCAGACCAGGGCTATGCTTTTTTTTTTTTTTGGTGGGGGGTTGGGGTGTTGGCGTGGTGGTGTGGGTGGGTTTGCCATCTGCTCGAAATCTTACTTTAAGCTGTCTTGTTTGTGGTAACTTCCTTGATCGATGGGACTTAAATGTGTTAATATAGAATTAGTCCCACTTGTTTATGAAAATAATCGGTAGAGTTTAATCACTCAAATTTGACTAAGGTTAGATTTTACTTGAGTTACTTATTAAATGCATCGAGTTTGAGTTACTTGCTAAATGAGTTGAATTTAATCACTCAAATTTTATAACTAAATCAACTTTATACAAACTTCAAAAATAATTATATTCATGTGATAAAATAGAATCTACTTTAATAAATGGTGTTCTATACATATGATTTATATAATATATTTTCCTTACCATACGTATAGTATAACTATTCATTTATAAAGACCGAATAGAACCGAGACCCAAACCACGTTTGTGTTACTATATATGTAATTAAGAATAAACGGATTTAGAAGAATCAACTTATGCTATAATCAACTTATGGGAATCAAGAAAGGGAAATATGATCTTTATCCTCAACAAACTTTATGATTATAGAAGGAGATCTCGCAGGAAATTTCATCGGAACAGAAAAGAAGTATGACGTTGATGGATTTACGGATAAGGGTACTCGTGTAACAAGATTTTCGAGGGTGTTCGGGAACAACTACTTATAAGTTGTTTTTTATTGTTAAGGTGTTCGAAAAGAATTTATTTTTTGACTTATAAGTCAATTTCCATTTTTCCACAAGTCACAAATTCTAAGTTATGAAAAAATGACTTATAAGTCATTTTATATAAGCAACTTTGACCCGTCCGTTCATTATTTTTTAAGTGACAACTTTTTACCCTTTCCACTTAAAAATTTCAGCTCTTCCTAACGTACAAACGTCTCTTTCCAGATTTGCCATACTCTCTCTGCGTTGCGCTCGATCTCTACTCTCTCTCTCCTCGATAATTTATACATACACTAATTTTATGTCAAATAAATTGCGACTAATGTGAAGCTGTAATCAATAATATAAAATAGTAATATATAAGATTATAGCCCAATAGGCTCATCAATAAGTTTATTTTTGTTCCATAGAATGTCTCAGCCCAGTGCCCATGTTCACAACGCTTTCTTCGTGTCATATAGCTAGGCCCGCAATTCGTAATCCATAGACTTGGTGATCACTATATATTATTCTTAAGTGGGACATGTACTAACACTAAACGATAAATCCAAAAGTATGAATATATATATTTACAATCTAACTTTAACAAAAACAATTATAAAAAAACACTTAATTAGTATTCTTTGAATGTATTTAATAATTACACAATATTATTTAATTATTTTATAATTATCTTTGTTTTACAAAAAAAATATTTACCAATTTATAAATATTAAAATTTTAATTTTATTCTATATTTATCTTTGTAATAATAAATTGTTACTTATGAGTTGCAAGATAGCATAAGCTCCGGGATGAAATTATTATTAAATCTGAGTATATATTTTTGGCATTTATTCCTTATATGAACAATAAATTTTAAAATAATTTTTTATTTGTTATTATTATTATTATTATTATTATTATTTTATCGAGGTTGTATCAACTTAAAATTCTTTTAAGAAACATTGGGACAGTCAAACCAACGTATAAGTTATTTTTAGTGTTAAGGTCATAAGGTGTTCGGAAAAAACTTATTTTTTGACTTATAAGTCAATTTCCATAAGTAACAAATTTAACTTGTTAAAAAGTCATTTTATGTAAGCAAGTTGACCAAATGTAATGACAAATTTACCCTCCATTATTTTTTAAGTGACGACTTTACCCATTCAACCTTAAAAACTGCAGCTCTTCCTAGTTCCAAACGTACGAACGACTATTTCCAGATTTGCTATACTCTCTCTGTGTTGCGCTCGATCTCTCTCTCTCTCTCTCTCTCTCTCTCTGTACTTGATCTCTGCTCTGTCGGTAAAAATCATTGCTCGCTGATTTAAGTTTTATGTGTTTAATTTCAAGCTTGTTAAAATTAGTGGGAGAAGAATTGTGTTCGTTAGGATTTTTTGAATTTCATGTCTTTCCGAAATAGAGGCAATCCGTTTTTTTACTAAACACAAACAACAATCTAGGTCTGTGCGAAAAAGATACAAAGATTTTCAGAGACAATTAGATGTAACCAAACACTAACCTAAAGGTAATTCATTTTTTAGCATTTTCTGTTTCTCTTCTTCTCCACCGAGTGCCGATTACCAAACCCTCTTCTACTCCTCCCTTTCACCGTCGTCGCCTTCTATCCAAAGCCGTCTAGCTCCAGGTTTGTGCTCTGTTTCTTGCCGATGCATTCTTTTTCTCCCAGTACACACTTGGGTTGATTTCTTTTGAGTCTGATTTAGCCAAGTTAAAAAGCCTGTTCTTTTCAAGCCTAAAAAACATTTCTTTTGGAGAAGTAGAATATGATAAGAAGACATGTAAGAGTGTTTTGACAATTAAATTTTGATCAGTTTAGTAATGATAAATTAGTTTTTTTATTGAAATTTTCAAACTTTGGCTTTGTCACCTAAGCATAAACTTTTATCCCTTAATGCTGTTAGAGTATAAAGCAACATTGTCCCGATAGAAAAAAGTTTCAAAGGTATATTAATGACACACTATTGTTCAATTTGATACTAGCATTCCTCCGGTCAGTGAATCTAGCTCTCAAAAGTCAAAATTCAAAATTCAAAGCTGAGTGGTGTCTCTTTCAGGCATTTTTGAAAGCAGTTGATAGCCTACATAAGCTCACTCCCTTTCTCATTCATGGTTTACAGTGATGGCCAACAGACTCATTCGAACTCCAACGTTATTGTTTGCTGAAGCAAACAAAGGTGCAATCACTTACATTTCAGATTCTTCCGATATAAATCATCACATACAATCTTTACTATGCCGATCAATGACAACGAGCAAAAGAGTCCAAGACAGAAGCATGAAAAAGAGAATCCACGATCTCGAAGTTGCAACAGAGAAATGGAAAATAGTGTCAAAAGTATTATTCTTAATGGAAACCCTAAAGCAAGAGCCAGAACAAGTCATCCCCATAAGATCATTTGACCAGCATCGGTGACAGATTAATTTGCCAAAACCTCATAAAGTATCAGACTTTATTCAAAAATCCCCCAAACTGTTTGAACTTTACAAGGACCAAAAGGGTGTTTTGTGGTGTGGATTAACAAAACAGGCAGAAGAATTAGTGGAAGAAGAAGAGAGAATTGTAGAGGAAAGCAGCGTAAAAGCACTGGAATATGTTACTAGGATGTTAATGATGTCAGTTGATAAGCGTATTGGATTGGATAAAATTGCCAATTTTAGGAGGGATTTGGGTTTGCCATTTGATTTTAGGAAAAATTGGGTATTTAAGTATCCAAAAAACTTTAAGGTTGTGAAAGATGAGGATGAAGTGGAGTTTTTGGAGTTGGTTTCTTGGAACCTATATTGGGCTGTAACAAAATTGGAGAAAAAGGTATTGGGTTTGTCTAAATCAATAGAGGATCATGTTCCAGGTTTGCTTTCTCTTGCTTTTCCAATGAAATTTCCGCCAAATTACAAGAAAGTGTACAAATATGGTGGTCAGATTGATAATTTTCAAAAAAGGGAGTATTTGTCACCGTACGCAAATGCCAGGGAGCTTAAAGCTGGATCACAGGAGTTTGATAAGAGGGCAGTCGCGGTAATGCATGAGATGTTAAGGTTTATGAACGAGAAGAGGTTGGTTACTGATCATCTTACTCATTTTAGAAGGGAATTTGTGATGCCACATAAGTTGAAGAGACTCTTACTTAAGCATTTTGGGATTTTTTATGTTTCTGAGAGAGGGAAGATGTTTAGCGTTTTTTTAACTGAAGCTTATGAAGGTTCAGAGTTGATTGAGAAATATCCAATAGTTGTTTGGAAGGAGAAAGTGCAGAGGCTTATTGGTTATAGAGGAAGGAAGAAGAAAATTAAAACTTTTGACGACTTGCCAGACATGGAGGATAAGGATTTGTTCGAGAGTGATTCTGAGGATGACTGTCTCGGTGTGGAACCTCTGCAGGAAGATACAATAAGTGCTTTTGATGTTGTTTCACTTTCAGAAAACTCTGAGATGGAGATTAGAGAAGTTTGCAGGGCTTACAATGATACGAAAAGTTCTTAAATAGGTTACAAATCTGGTGTTAAAGTTTATTTCCTCAAGTTTACTGCTTCTGAAAAATGAAAACGGTACGTTTAATGAATGTCAGTGCATCACATTTTTATCTAGTTTAGAATGCTATAATCTAAATGTTGTGCAGCGGTGCAAAAACCTTCCGTTTGTAGTCAGAACATCAAGTAATTATGTCTGCTCAAGGTAAACTGAAACTGAAAATGTCATGCAACTAAAATTACATAGGTATAGAGTAAGAAGCATATTTTGATAAATGGAGTCATAGTCTTGTGTCAGCAGCTTGTTAATCTAGTGTACTTTCCTGATTGTCCCTATCTTACATTCGATCTGAGTAACATGTGTTCTGATATTTTTCCCCCTTAAGTTTACAGGAAAAGAAGGAAGCATACGACTTTAGTAGTAAGTTTTGATATGTCCTCATTTGACTTATTTAGTTATTGGAATATATGAATTTAGATTGAAGTATACCTGACTTAACAAATCCTAATGCATCTACTGGTAGTAGGATAAATATGGACAAAATTCAAAACTTTTATCCTTTTTTTTTCTTTTTTTAATACTTTTAAATGACTTTTCGTGGTTTGTAAACAACCTCAAGTTCAAATATTGAAACATATTATATGTTCCCCTCAGGTATTTATAAAAGCATGTAGCTAAGTAAATGTTGCTTGAATTTGGAATAACTTTTGACACTTTATAGGATACTGTCTTTGTCTCTAATAATGGATAAATATGGAACATATGTAGTTACGTAAGTATTTGGATGGGAGGGTTTTCTAGTGACGAACGGAGCCGTGAACCACTTTTCTTTATGCAATCAAGTATTGTAGATAACCTAGACAATGTATAGGTAGAGTTCTGACCAAGTGTAGTAATTTAATTCAACATATTGCAGTAAGGTGAAATAAATTAACTATTCGAAGGCTTTTGTAAAAGGGTAAAGAAAATCTAATGGTGCATTATCTCTGAAAAATAAGTAACTATTTTGGGACTAGCATAGATACCATTTAACTCGGAGGAATAAAACTTTGTTTCCTTGTAACAATTTTTCAGAAATAAAATAAGTATGTTAGTCTCATTGATTGGTTCTTCCTTAATTTATATCAGGCTTCCTGCTGGACCAGGATACTTTGTTCACTATTTTCATGTCCCTTGTCATCAAGAAATGTAGTTTTAAATTTCTATTCTATATCTTTTCAGATGAATTATACCTTTTGGCGTATATAAGAATTTGAAATGATATTTTGTTTTGGTTTTATTTATCTTCACAGTTGTAGGCAGCAATAACTTGGGTAGTGATAACGTCTGCGTCTCAGAAGTGTAGCCACAAAGATGCAGAAGAACTGGTGGCAAAAAATGTCCGTGTAACAAAAATGTTAGTCCTTATCAGAAGTATTGTGACAGCCACATGCACATAGGGGCAAAAAGACTCACGGTAACCTTCAGAGGCCGTGACGTGATTGTTGCTGCAGCTCCTCCTCCCCTCACTATACCCAAAAATGATTGCATAAACTTGAACACCATTCTTTCCATCTTTTTCGTCTCAACTGTGGAAGTCTTCGACTAACAAGCAGTATGTAGACAATTTTCTACTATTGGCAGCAGCCGTGATGGATGAAAATTGAAAAATAATAGTGTTGTTTGGGCTTTATCGTCTTGATGTGGACCTGTCTCTATTAAAATTTGTGAGGGTTGGGATCTCTTTTTCAAGTTAGTTTTGTTCCAGAGTTGTTTCAACTAGAAGGAGCAGAGATGTTATGGTTGTCTTTGTAATGGTACTTGTGATTTATATGAAGTACGGTTTATTCCTTGAAAATGTTTACTTCAATATGCTGCCACATCTTATACTCTTTAATATACCCAGGTGACGATAGGATTTTTATTTGTCAATGCAGATTGGGCACAATTTAGATGCATCACCTCAAACGGTACATATACCCATCGACATTTTATCTAAATTTTCAACTGTTTAACGTCATGCGAATAATCATATGCAACAATGCCATAAATCTACAACTACTATATCTACCAATGTAAGGTAAAAGAACCAACAACATTTATAAATGTTACTCAACCTACTATGACGGATGGGAGAAAGTAGCATATACAAATATATAACAGAATACCCTCTTGATGGATGCTTAAAAACATACTGCACGCATTTAAAAAAAAAATTAAAAAATTATCACAAAATATTTCGTCCTGATTTGCCTGGAGTGATTGAAGAGTTGGGGTGAAGCTAGAACTCTTACTTCGAGCATGTACCAGTGGGGTCAGCATTTTTGACAATCCAAGAGTGCTGATGCTATGCCTAAATTTTAGAGTATAAAGCAACATTGTCCCAATAGAAAAAAGTTTCAAAGGTATATTAATGACACACTATTTGTTCAATTTGATACTAGCATTCCTCCGGTCAGTAAATCTAGTTCTCAAAATTCAATATTCAAAATTCAAAGCTGAGTGGTGTCTCTTTCAGGCATTTTAGAAAGCAGTTGATAGCCTACATAAGCTCACTGCCTTTCTCATTCATGGTTTAACAGTGATGGCCAACAGACTCATTCGAACTCCAACGTTATTGTTTACTGAAACAAACAAAGGTGCAATCACTTACATTTCATTTTCTTCCGATATAAATCATCACATACAATCTTTACTATGCCGATCAATGACAACGAGCAAAAGAGTCCAAGACCGAAGCATAAAAAAGAGAATCCATGATCTCGAAATTGCAACAGAGAAATGGAAAAAAGTGTCAAAAGTATTATTCTTAATGGAAACCCTAAAGCAAGGGCCAGAACAAGTCATCCCCATAAGATCACTTGACCAGCATTGGTGACAGATTAATTTGCCAAAACCTCATAAAGTATCAGACTTTATTCGGAAATCCCCCAAACTGTTTGAACTTTACAAGGACCAAAAGGGTGTTTTGTGGTGCGGATTAACAAAACAGGCAGAAGAATTAGTGGAAGAAGAAGAGAGAACAGTAGAGGAAAGCAGCGTAAAAGTAGTGGAATATGTAACTAGGATGTTAATGATGTCAGTTGATAAGCGTATTGGATTGGATAAAATTGCCCATTTTAGGAGGGATTTGGGTTTGCCATTTGATTTTAGGAAAAATTGGGTATTTAAGTATCCAAAATACTTTAAGGTTGTGAAAGATGAGGATGAAGTGGAGTTTTTGGAGTTGGTTTCTTGGAACCCATATTGGGCTGTAACAGAATTGGAGAAAAAGGTATTGGGTTTGTCTAAATCAGTAGAGGATCATGTTCCAGGTTTGCTTTCTCTTGTTTTTCCAATGAAATTTCCGCCAAATTACAAGAAAGTGTACAGATATGGTGGACAGATTGATAATTTTTAAAAAAGGGAGTATTTGTCACCGTACGCAGATGCTAGGGAGATTAAAGTTGGATCATAGGAGTTTGATAAGAGGGCAGTCGCGGTAATGCATGAGATGTTAAGTTTTATGAACGAGAAGAGGTTGGTTACTGATCATCTTACTCATTTTTGAAGGGAATTTGTGATGCCACAGAAGTTGATGAGACTTTTACTTAAGCATTTTGGGATTTTTTATGTTTCTGAGAGAGGGAAGAGGTTTAGCATTTTTTTAACTGAAGCTTATGAAGGTTCAGAGTTGATTGAGAAATGTCCAATAGTTGTTTGGAAGGAGAAAGTGGAGAGGCTTATTGGTTATAGGGAAAGGAAGAAGAAAATTGAAACTTTTGACGACTTACCAGACTTGGAGGATAAGGATTTGTTCGAGAGTGATTCTGAGGATGACTGTCTCGGTGTGGAACATCTGCAGGAAGATATAATAAGTGCTTTTGAAGATGTTTCACTTTAAGAAAACTCTGAGATGGAGATTAGAGAAGTTTGCAGGGGTTACAATGATACGAAAAGGTCTTAAATAGGTTACAAATCTGGTGTTAAAGTTTATTTTCTCAAGTTTTCGCTTCGAAAAATGAAAGCGAGACGTTTGATGAATGTCGATGCATCACATTTTTATCTAGTTTAGAATGCTATAATCTAAATGTTGTGCGTGATTGCAAAAACCTTCCGTTTGTAGTCGAACATCAAGTAATTATGTCCGCTCAAGGTAAATCAAAGCCCGAAAATGTCATGCAACTAAAATTACATAGGTATAGAGTAAGAAGCATATTTTGATAAATGGAGTCATAGTCTTGTGTCAGCATCTTGTTCATCTAGTGTACTTTCTTGATTGTCCCTATCTTACATCCGATTTGAGTAACATGTGTTTTGATATTTCCCCCCCTTAAGTTTACTGGAAAAGAAAGAAGCATACGACTTTAGTAGTAAGGTTTGATATGTCCTCATTTGACTTATGTAGTTATTGTAATATATGAATTTAGATTGAAGTATACCTGACTTAACAAATCTTGATGCATCTACCGGTAGTAGGATATATATGGACAAAATTCAAAACTTTTATCCTTTTTTTTCTTTTTTTAATTCTTTTAAAAATGACTTTTTGTGGTTTGTAAACAACCTCAAGTTCAAGTATTGAAAAATATTATATGTTCCCCTCAGGTATTTATAAAAGCATATAGCTAAGTCAATGTTGCTAGAATTTTGAATAACTATTGACACTTTATAGGATACTGTCTTTGTCTCTAATAATTGAAAAATATGGAACATATATAGTTACGTAAGTATTTTGGATGGGAGGGTTTTCTAGTGACGAGCGTAGCTGTGAACCACTTTTTTTTTGCAATCAAGTATTGTAGATAACCTAGATAATATATAGGTAGAGTTTTGACCGAGTGTAGCAATTCAATTCAACATATTGCAGTAAGGTGAAGTAAATTAACTATTCGAAGGCTTCTGTAAAAGGGTTAAGAAAATCTAATGCTGCATTATCTCTGAAAAACAAGTAACTATTTTAGGACTAGCATAGATACCATTTGACTCGGAGGAATAAAACTTTATTTCCCTGTAACAATTTTTTAGAAATAAAATAAGTATGTTTGTGTGACGCCCCCAAATCTGGGTTACCTGACTCCCGAGTTTGGTGCTCACGATCCACAATATAAATATCATCTAACTACCTATTTAATTATGAATAGACATACACACCACATTAACTGATATAGTTAATACATTCGTCCCAGGTTATCTAAGCTTTATATTACAAACATACCCTTTAGATATATAAAATGGTTTACAAATACAACATAATAATAATGTTAAACATAGCTATCACAACATAACACCTTTGCCTTTGTTTTTCACAGCACCTCCAGTCACTTCGTCCCTAGCTGAAATATTTTATTTAGCAAGGGTGAGCAACAAATTTGCCCCGCAAGTTAAGATATACAATGAATGTATAATAATCAGAACAATAGACTATCTAATTCGATAGAATAACTCCAAAGTTCGGAGAACTTTGAAACAACTAAACAATTTGTTCTTCTCTAACCAATCTTCTCGTAATCTATGCAATACATTAACGAAAGGATACAATGCTTTCAAAGTTTCTACGATATTCTATTAAATAATAATTTAAAAATACTCTCCATTGTTTATGATGACTGATCTTATAAGATTTTAAAATTCGCTTCTCGAGTAACTATCAAAGATTTACTCTGATATACCCAAATAACTGGATGGAAATATTTTCCAGAGTTTATGCTGAGTGATCACAAAGGATCAAGAACTTCTCTTCTCGAGTAACTATCAAAGATTTACTTTAATATACCAAGGTGTATCAGATAACCATAAAGATTAAGTCATACCCCTCTGCAAGTATAACAAGTGATCAACTTTATTATACCCGATATTATGCATAATACTTAAAACACGCACAATGGTCGAATATACGACCAAAAATGTTCCCTTTATATAAAAGGTTGTTCTTCTCAGTCTTTGAATCAGAATTTGATTTAACAACGAAATACAATAATTTTAATATCTATTCACTTCTCTTCTCTTCTCTTCTCAAACTTATCAAGTTTTTTTTTTCGATCTAGCCGAAACAATTGGCATCAATTTTATCAATAATAATTGAATTCTCTTATCTTCTCTTCTCTTCTCTTCTCGAACCTATTAAGTTCTAACAAATATTCGTCTAGCCAGAATAATTGGCAAAGACATTTCTCAACACGATTTAACAATAGACAAAATTTGACTGTACTATTTGCAATCAATAATAGCTTTTACGGATGTAAATATCCATAACAGTTATTCTCCAAGTATATTCTCAGAATCACTAATTCAATTTGAATTAATAAACATGCACTAACTGCGAATAATCAACAATAATTCTCAGACGTGGTCTAATTAACAATAATTAACCACCATAGTAATTAAACAGATATAACTCAAGGTTGAGTTATGAAACTTGCATTTCACGTTGATTACTGCTACACAATATACTTATCTGCGTTCACAAGACCTATAATCACAATATCGGTCTTACAATTAGCACAATATGTCACAACACATATCACTATAATTTACAGTCAATCTTTCTCCTAGGCACATTACCACATAGTCACATTAGTGTTTATAACCTGTATAAACACTTCTCAAGTCTAACTAGTTCAGTCAGGTTGGACTTCGATCTATTCTCAGTGTACTGGTCACCCTATCTGATAATTACCACTTATATTGTCAACTAAATTCGGTCTCTAAGGTTCAATATTATTTTAGATAGGTCAAATATCATTTATAATATTTTTCGGAAGTTTTTAATAATTTTCAAACAATTATTATAATTTATAATAATTTTTCAAACACTGAAATCATTTTTAAATGATTTAAATATCAAATAAATCCATCATTATTAATATTTAATAATATTAAAATATTAATGACATACTTTTCAAAATATTAAAGTTATTTATAATAACTTAAAATATTTTTAAATCACCAATATTCTACTTAAATGATTTTTAAAGTAATTAAAATTATTTTTAAACCATCACCATTAATATTTAAATATTAATGAAATTATCATCAAAATATTAAAAAGTCATTAATTATAACTTAAAATATTTTTATATCACTTTTCTCATTTTAAATGATTTTTAAATCAATAAAACCATTTTTAAATCATTTATTTAATATAATAATTAAATAAATCTAATATCATTAATATTAATTTATTAATGAAAATTCTCCAAAAATATTAAAAGTTACATTTTATAACTCAAAATATTTTTAAACACTTTATTCTTATTTAAAATGATTTTTATAATATTAAAATTATTTTTCTCTAATTTATTTAATACACTAATTAAATAAATTAAATATCATTAATATCCAAATAAATATAAATATTAATGAAAAATATCCCAAATTATCAAAAGTTATTTTTCATAACTTAAAATAAATTTTAATACCTTTTTTGGTAATTTTTATAATTTATTTTCTATTTTTAATCATTTTCCAGAAATTAGGAAAATAAAATTATTAAAACCGTCGCTGTAGCCCTTTAGCGACGCTTTCTGTCGTCTTAGGTGTTCTTGAGCTCAAGAACACTGACAAGTCAGTGTTCAAGGTTGTTCGTTTGACTCAATTTAATTCTCAGCTTATGCATGTTCTCGACAGTCTAAGACTTTGATCTTGTAGTATACATGTAGTACTACAATTATCAACCATCACTTTGGTCATACAACAACTCAGATTCAAGATCCGAGCCTTACAAAACATTGTCAGAACTGTTCTGGGTTTTTTGGGTAACCCAGAAACCCAGACAGTTTCGTGGTGCTACTTTGAAGCTCGATTACCATTATGTTTTGGTCATCAAATAGGTCTTCTCTTGGTCCAAACATGTAGTCCTTATGTCAAGGAACATTTAAACATCATGATCTTAGTCCAACAACAACAGAATCACAAGTTATGATCCGGTCAAAGGCTGTCAGAAAATTTGTTTATAGAGTTTCTGGGTTTTTCAGAAACTGGAACCGTGACCGAGTGGCCTGGTTTGACCACTCACTACGTTCGATCTATTGATATTTTGAAAGGTCTAAAGACATGGATCTATAGTCCACACAACACACTACAATCTGATTACAAACACATCATCATATCATCCAACGTCTGACAGATATAGGCCTTAGAAAATCTTGTCAAACTCGGTTTACACACTTTTTGGGTTACCCAGAAAGTGTTGGTCATGCTCGGTCAACTCTCTTTTACCATCAATAACTTATAATCTGGACATGGAATGGCTATGATTCCACTTCCAGATTACAGTCATCATGTCAGACTATGGATCTAACACTTAAAACACCACAAATCATTAACAAGCAACGATCTGTGGCCTCTGACATTAGCTTGTCAGAGCACTTTTCTAGGGTTCATGGACAGTTTTGAAAACTTGGTCTTTAAGGCCTTTTTGATGCCATGGATCTATGATATAACATCATAGATCACCATAAAACATCAAATAACACTTATCTAAACACATAAACACAAATTTTTCTTAAGCATACAAGATCAAACTATGAGTTAGGGTTTTACCTTCTCTTGTCCAATCTTTGATTCTAGCTCTTCTCCACTGATCTTAGTGATTTATAGGCTCAACTAAGGACTGATACACTTATATTTTTCGTGGGTTTGGGTGAGAGAGAGAGTTGGTTTCGTATTTGAGAGAAAAGTGACTAAGTTAGTAAATTTTCTCTCTTTAATCTTTCTAATATTAGATGCAATGTATACAAGTAATGCTAGGTGTCATGGAAGATCAAATTTGGTAGGATTTTAAGAGCACATAGCTTATCCTTATTGATAACTCACTAAATTCTAGAACTTTCTTAACTTAAGTTTTAAGTTAAGGGGTATTTTGGTCTTTTCGCCCCTAAAAGGGTAATTTCGTAATTTCCCTTATAAATTTAAGGGTATTCTAGTCAATTAACATCATTCTCCTTAATCTCATCATTAGGGTTTGATAATCTCAATTAGGGTTTCCTAATTAAGGTTTAGGGTTCCCGAATATGAAATTAGGGTTTCCCGGCTTTCGTTTAGGGTTCCTAACTTTACGTCAGATTTTTTAAACCTGATATTAGGGTTTCTAATCTTTTATTACGGTTTACTAATGTTTTACCCTTCTCGATTAAACACTAATCCAAATTCTATACATTACAAGCACGTACTGAACGATACAGTTATAATAACTATATTTTCTATCGAATCCTTATCCTGACTTAGGGTTAGGGTTTCTATTCTTATTAAGCACAACCCTACTCTTATTTTCTCAGTCAATACACAAATTGACTCATTCTCTAAACTTGAATCACAGATTCTCAGCTCAATATTGATAATCACTATCAATATTAACTAAAAAAAAATTAAATCGTAAAATTTGGTTATTCGAAATCATAGGTTATCACAGTTAGTCTCATTGATTGGTTCTTCCTTAATTTATATCAGGCTTCTTGCTGGACCAGGATACTTTGTTCACTATTTTCATGTCCCTTGTCATCAAGAAATATAGTTTTGAATTTGTATTCTATATATATCTTTTCAGATGAATTGTACCTTTTGGCTTATATAAGAATTTGAAATGTTATTTTGTTTTGGTTTTATGTATCTTCATAGTTTTAGGCAGTAATAACTTGGGAAGTGATAACGTCTGCGTCTTAGAAGTGTAGCCACAAAGATGTAGAAGAACTGGTGGCAAAAAATATCCGTGTAGCAGAAATGTTAGTCCTTATCAGAAGTATTGTGACAGCCACATGCACATAGGGGCAAAAAGACTCACGGTATACTTTAGAGACCGTGACGTGATTGTTGCTGTAGCTCCTCCTCCCCTCGCTATACCCAAAAATGATTGCATAAACTTGAACACCATTCTTTCCATCTTTTTTGTCTCAACTATTGAAGTCTTCGACCAACAAGCATGTAGGCAATTTTCTACTATTGGCAGCAGCTGTGATGGATGAAAATTGAAAAATAATAGTGTTGTTTGGGCTTTATCGTCTTGATGTGGACCTGTCTCTATTAAAATTTGTGAGGGTTGGGATCTCTTTCTCAAGTTAGTTTTGTTCCAGAGTTGTTTCAACTAGAAGGAACAGAGATGTTATGGTTGTCATTGTAATGGTACTTGTGATTTATGAAGTACGGTTTATCCCTTGAAAATGTTTACTTCAATATGCTGCAATGTCTTATCATTTTCAGCTATGAAATCGCAATATTATGCCACATCTTATACTCTTTAATATACCCAGGTGACGATAGGATTTTTATTTGTCAATGCATATTGGGCATATTTGATGCTCTTTTTTAGCCTACAAGTCATTCCTTACAAGAGTTACATTTGCACAATTTAGCTGCATCACCTCAAATGGTACATATACCCATTGGCATTGTATCTAAATATTCAACTGTTTAACGCCATTAGAATAATCATATGCAACAATGCCACAAATCTACAACTGCTATATCTACCAATGTAAGGTAAAAGAACCAACACTATTTATAAATGTTACTCAACCTACTATGACGGATGGGAGAAAGTAGCATATACATATATATAACAGAATACCCTCTTGATGGATGCTTAAAAACAAACTACACGCATTTTAAAAAAAAATTTAAAAATTATCACAAAATATTCCGTCCTGATTTGCCTGGAGTGATTGAAGAGTTGGGGTGAAGCTAGAACTCTTATTTCGAGCATGTATCAGTGGGGTCAACATTTTTCACAATCCAAGAGTGTTGATGCCATGACTAAATTTTAGAGTATGAAGCAACATTGTCCCAATAGAAAAAAGTTTCAAAGGTATATTAATGACACACTATTGTTCAATTTGATACTAGCATTCCTCCGATTAGTAAATCTAGCTCTTAAAATTCAAAATTCAAAATTTAAAGTTGAGTGGTGTCTCTTTCAGGCAATTTTGCAAGCAGTTGATAGCCTACATAAGCTCACTCCCTTTCTCATTCATGGTTTAACAGTGATGGCCAACAGACTCATTCGAACTCTAACGTTATTGTTTGCTGAAGCAAACAAAGGTGTAATCAATTACATTTCAGATTCTTCCGATATAAATCATCGCATACAATCTTTACTATGCCGATCAATGACAACGATCAAAAGAGTCCAAGACCGAAGTATGAAAAAGAGAATCCATGATCTCGAAATTACAACAGAGAAATGGAAAATAGTGTCAAAAGTATTATTTTTAATGGAAACCCTAAAGCAAGAGCCAGAACAAGTCATCCCCATAAATACATAATAATGAGCTTAATGTAAGCATCGGCTGTGACAACCCCAAAATAGGTTTACATCACCCATCTTGGGTCACCAGAAATAACACTACTGACAAATCCATTTATACAACTGTCATGCAAAATACGACGACAGATATACTGTGAGTTTGAATACAAATATTGTAGCGTATATAATACGACAATATTCATACTCAAATTATTACAATGTTATATAAAGTACAGCGGAAAATATTTCAAGTCTCCAAAGGAATACGCGAAGATTTTTGTCCTTCTCATTCTAATGGAGTGCATTTTTGACGCTTCCAAAATCGAATTTGCATCACCCTATTTAATTCACCAAATATAACTATTAAATGATGTATAAAATTTGTCACGCACATTTTAAATTTTTAGTACAATTATTATGCCCCACCGTTTCATAATTTGATTAGGATTTCGACTAATTTGAAACACCACTTTATACCCACGTCCTCTCTGCTAGTCCCAGCTACACTTTTATTTCCTGAAAGGGGTGGTGAAGTAAAAGGGTGAGCACAAATAGCCCAGTAAAGAATATCATGACTTAAGATAATTAAATTATCAAAATAATTCAGATATTTAGAACATATGGTAGAAGATAAAAGTTTTCAACCATAATAGTAGTGGAATCTATAATCCATTAGAAGAGTCAAGTAGAACATAATGTCTACTATCTCCTCTAGATTAAAAGTCCATTGTTAATATTTCATTCATGTAATACTCAACAACAGTTCTTTGTTATACCCAAGACAAAGAGAACTCTCACCATCTGTCTTCATCTGAACCACTACAGATTATAATTAAATCAGAATTCATATTTATAATCAGGTAAATCAACAGTTCATCTTTGCAATACAAGCCTAAGACATACAACTGTAAACTCAATAACGCTGAGACTCAGCTCATTAGTATCACGACCACGAATTATCCGTACACTACGGGCCAATGATATTCATGTTTTCACCAATGGTCATGATTATACCAAATAATCCTTGGTCATAATCATTTCAATCAACAGTCCATCTATGCACAACTGGCCAAAGATAGCTTTTACCATATCATTTGTAACATTACAATCATGATTATACCGAATAATCCCTGGTCCTAATCATACCAAGTCCATCTATGCACTACGGGCTAAAGATGACTTTTACCACATCATTTGTAACATTACGGTCATGATTATACCGAATATTCCCTGGTCATAATCATACCAAGTCCTTCTATGCACTACGGGCTAAAGATGACTTTTACCACATCATTTGTAACATTACGATCATGATTATACCGAATAATCGCTGGTTATAATCATACCAAGTCCATCTATGCACTACGACCAAAGATGATTTTCATCACAATATAAACATGACAATGATGACAATGATATATATAATGAATGAACATAAATAATCAAAACAATAAGATAAAATAGATCTTAGTGATTTTCAACTTAATTATCCAGAGTCCAAATTGCTAACATAATAATAGATGAAACACAAACTATTAAGGATATTCTAATCCTTTTAGTACTTTTCACCATTTAATGATAAACTGAATAAATGAATAATAATATCTTACCATAATATGGAGTATGAAAGAAAATGATATTCTTTTTACTATAAAAATGATACCCTCTTACCACAATAATGATATCCCTTACCTTAGCATGTGATTTGATTCTGCTTTCTGTGAAATTGATCAACATAAACAATACTTGCATTCCTTATCTACACTTGGAGTAACATTATACTCAATAGAAATACTCACAATATTATAGTACTCACAATATTGTAGTAAAAGAATTTTATATTTTTAGTGTAGTGATGGTGTGTGTTTAGTTACTCAACCGAGCAACCTATTTATACTAAAAATTTAGTAAACAGCTAGCACACCTGCTTTGACAAAATAACCAAATGAGGTATATAATAATGGTAGTAGAATTTATGGTCCCACTGAGAAAATTAAACCAATTTGTACACGTTTTTAACAAAATTTGTTCAATAATAGAGTTGTGGTCCATACTACTTTAGAAAAAGTAGAGTGTCGGTAAGTCCTGCCAAACTTACTTTTGTAAAAAGAAAATAATTGAACAAACATCTGTATATCATACTTATCTTTAATCAACACCTTTTATTCATCAATTATTTACACATCTTCAATCTTTCAACAATTATTCATAATTATTAACATAGACTCACAATACTTCTAACTGGTATGATTATATTATATCAAATAATATGAGTCACTGTGTAATAACTACTGTGACAATTATTGAATGAAAGACTGAGTGACTTCCTACGTAATTAAGAATCAATAATATGAATCACTATGCGATAATTACTATGACAATTATTGAATAAAATACATGGTGACTTCTTACGTAAGAATCCAAATCAATACCTTACTATAAACAATTTAAATTCTATTAAAAGTAGGGATCAACACCAAATCATATTTATCTCGAATAACATATAAATCAATTAATAATTCATTATTCATTCAAGTTATCTTTATTTATCGCATAAAATCATTATTCATATTCCAAAACTTTAGAAGTGAATAATAAAACTTGAGAAATCTAAAACCTCATAAATGAAAATCCACTATTATGATATTATCACCATTTTTATTTTAACAAAAATAGTATTTTTGTTTTTATCATAACTCATTCGTTACTAGTGCGTTTACATCTCGACACCTCATGAGCTTACTAACATTTCTAAAATATTTAAAAATATGATTACGAACTTTTCAAACAATTTTCACATTTTTCGGATTATCCAACAATTTTCTATAATTATTTCTATTTATAAAAACTATCATTTAATAGCTTGAAAATAGAAATACTAACTTCACATACTTTTATATCATTAAAACATCATCAACATTAATCTTACATTATTATAATATTTTTCAAAGGTAGAATTCATAATTTTCCACCATTCATAGAATTTTCTATGAATTTCCTCTATTTTTAAACTAACCATAAATAGCTTAAAAATACAATAAATATTTTTGTTATTCAATAATTTCTAAAAATTGTCCAGAAATTATAAAATAATATTATAAGATTTTTCACCAAGTTTCATAATTTTTCATCATTCATAGAATATTCTATGAATTTCTTCCATTTTTAAACTAACTATAAATAGTTTAAAAATACAATAATTACTTCGATTTTCAATAATTCATCAAAATTTTACGAAATTCTAAGATGATATGATAAACATTTTGTAAAAATATTTCAATCGATAAATTAATTATAAACTCCAATATTCGTAAATTTTAATAATTCACAATAATTAGCACTTTTATCGAAAAATACAGATCTTATGTCCTTTCCATGTAAAATTTAATTTTCTACAACTTTGTAGAAGAAAGTTTTCCCAAATTTCGACTCTAACATAGAGAGAAAGGCTTTACCAAATATTACATTTGATAATTTACGAACCAAACCACCTTACGAAATTCACAACAGATTATATATTAATCTTTAACGGTTCAAAATTTGTGAACATATACTCAACTTATATATGCATAACATATCCAAAAATCACAACGATCCAACGGTCGGATTAAAAATTATAACTCACGCAATAGAGCTTAATAAAACTGATTTTTCGGACTATAAGTCCTTCGGAGTATAAGTCCTTGGGACCAATTTCACTCAAACTGTCACCATGAAAAATCTACAAAATTTTTTTGGGTAATTCAAATTTGTACGTTTATCTTACTTCCATACCTTTCTTTTGATATATGGCTCATCTCCTAACTCATTATACACAAAGAGTTATGGATTTTACAAAATCAAGTAGTAAACTAATTTTTCTGAAAATTTTTGAATTTTGTTCTTGTTTTGATTTCTAGATTTCTTTCATTTGATTCATATTTATACAAGTTTGAAACATGCAATACATACCTAAGTATGTACTATTTACATAAAATTTATAAAACTAAAATAATCAAGATTTTAAAATTTACCTTTCTTGATTTCTTCTTTCATTCCTTCTTCATTCTTCTTCTTCTTCTTCTTCTTCTTCTTCTTCTTCTTCTTCTTCTTCTCTCTCTCTCTCTCTTCCTTCTCTTCCCACACTCTCTAATTCTTCTGATGACTCCCGTGAAAAAAAAGGGTGGGAGTGCCCTCTCTTTCCTCCTCTCTTTTTCTTTTCTTTCCTTCTCTTTTTCTTCCTTTCTTTCCTCCTTTTCTTCCTTTCCTTCCTCCTTTTCTTCCTTTCCTATTTCCTTTGTCTCCCACTTGTCTCCCATATGTTTTAGCTCTTAGTCACCTCCCCCTTTCTAGAAGAATTAATTCCCCTCTTTTATTCACTCATTTATCTGATTAATTGTTCATTTGACCAATTATCAATTTAACATTTTACAATTTTAGAATAATAATCATAAATTAAATTAGACTTTTATTTTATAAAAGTCGAGGTCTTACATCGGCGACAGATTAATTTGCCAAAACCTCGTAAAGTATCAGACTTTATTCGAAAATCCCACAAACTATTTGAACTTTACAAGGACCAAAAGGGAGTTTTGTGGTGTGGATTAACAAAACAGGCAGAAGAATTAGTGGAAGAAGAAGAGAGAATTGTAGAGGAAAACAGCATAAAAGCAGTGGAATATGTTACTAGGATGTTAATGATGTCAGTTGATAAGTGTATTAGATTGGATAAAATTGCCCATTTTAGGAGGGATTTGGGTTTGCCATTTGATTTTAGGAAAAATTGGGTATTTAAGTATCCAAAAAACTTTAAGGTTGTGAAAGATGAGGATGAAGTGGAGTTTTTGGAGTTGGTTTCTTGGAACCCATATTGGGCTGTAACAGAATTGGAGAAAAAGGCATTGGGTTTGTCTAAATCAGTAGAGGATCATGTTCCAGGTTTGCTTTCTCTTTCTTTTCCAATGAAATTTCCGCCAAATTACAAGAAAGTGTATAGATATGGTGGACAGATTGATAATTTTCAAAAAAGGGAGTATTTGTCACCGTACGCAGATGCTAGGGAGCTTAAAGCTAGATCACAAGAGTTTGATAAGAGGGAAGTCGCGGTAATTCATGAGATGTTAAGTTTTATAAACGAGAAGAGGTTGCTTACTGATCATCTTACTCATTTTAGAAGGGAATTTGTGATGCCACAGAAGTTGATGAGACTCTTACTAAAGTATTTTGGGATTTTTTATGTATCTGAGAGAGGGAAGTGGTTTAGCGTTTTTTTAACTGAAGCTTATGAAAGTTCAGAGTTGCTTGGGAAATGTCCAATAGTTGTTTGGAAGGAGAAAGTGCAGAGGCTTATTGGTTATAGAGGAAGGAAGAAGAAAATTGAAACTTTTGACGACTTGCCAGACATGGAGGATAAGGATTTGTTTGAGAGTGATTCTGAGGATGAATGTCTCAGTGTGGAACCTCTGCACGAAGATACAATAAGTGCTTTTGAAGATGTTTCACTTTAAGAAAACTCTGAGATGGAGATTAGAGAAGTTTGCAGGGCTTACAATGATACGAAAAGGTCTTAAATAGGTTACAAATCTGGTGTTGAAGTTAATTTCCTCAAGTTTACCGCTTCTGAAAAATGAAAACGGTACGTTTGATGAATGTCAGTGCATTACATTTTTATCTAGTTTAGAATGCTATAATCTAAATGTTGAGCAGCGGTGCAAAAACCTTTCATTTGTAGTCAGAACATTAAGTAATTATGTCTGCTCAAGGTAAACTGAAACTGAAAATGTCATGCAACTAAAATTACATAGGTATAGAATAAGAAGCATATTTTGATAAATGGAGTCATAGTCTTGTGTCAGCAGCTTGTTCATCTAGTGTACTTTCCTGATTGTCCATATCTTACATCCGATCTGAGTAACATGTGTTTTGATATTTTTCCCCCTTAAGTTTACAGGAAAAGAAAGAATCATACGACTTTTGTAGTAAGTTTTGATATGTCCTCATTTGACTTATGTAGTTATTGGAATATATGAATTTAGATTGAAGTACACCTGACTTAACAAATCCTGATGAATTTACCGGTAGTAGGATAAATATAGACAAAATTCAAAACTTTTATCCTTTTCTTTTCATTTTTTAATACTTTTAAAAATGACTTTTTTTGTGGTTTGTAAACAACCTCAAGTTCAAGTATTAAAAAATATTATATGTTCCCCTCTAGTTTTTATAAAATCATGTAGCTAAGTCAATGTTGCTAGAATTTGGAATAACTTTTGACACTTTATAGGATACTGTCTTTGTCTCTAATAATGGAAAAATATGGAACATATGTAGTCACGTAAGTATTTGGGTGGGAGGGTTTTCTAGTGACGAGCGGAGCCGTGAACCACTTTTCTTTTTGCAATCAAGTATTTTAGATAACCTAGACAATGTATAGGTAGAGTTCTGACCAAGTGTAGCAATTCAATTCAACATATTGCAAGTAAGGTGAAGTAAATTAACTATTCGAAGGCTTCTGTAAAAGGGTTAAGAAAATCTAATGCTGCATTATCTCTGAAAAACAAGTAACTATTTTGGGACTAGTATAGATACCATTTAACTCGGAGGAATAAAACTTTGTTTGCTTGTAACAAATTTTCAAAAATAAAATAAGTATGTTTGTCTCATTGATTGGTTCTTCTTAATTTATATCAGGCTTCCTGCTGGACCAGGATACTTTGTTCACTATTTTCATGTCCCTTGTCATCAAGAAATGTAGTTTTGAATTTCTATTCTATATATTTTCAGATGGATTGTACCTTTTGGCTTATATAAGAATTTGAAATGATATTTTGTTTTGGTTTTATTTATCTTCACAGTTGTAGGCAACAATAACTTGGGTAGTGATAACGTCAGCGTCTCAGAAGTGTAGCCACAAAGATGTAGAAGAATTGGTGGCAAAAAATGTCCGTGTAGCAGAAATGTTAGTCCCTATCAGAAGTATTGTGATAGCCACATGCACATAGGGGCAAAAAGACTCACAGTAACCTTCAGAGGCCGTGACATGATTGTTGCTGCAGCTCCTCCTCCCCTCGTTATACCCAAAAATGATTGCATAAACTTGAACACCATTCTTTCCATCTTTTCCATCTCAACTGTGGAAGTCTTCGACCAACAAGCAGTATGTAGACAATTTTCTACTATTTGCAGCAGCCGTGATGGATGAAAATTGAAAAATAATAGTGTTGTTTGGGCTTTATCATCTTGATGTGGACCTGTCTCTATTAAAATTTGTGAGGGTTGGGATCTCTTTCTCAAGTTAGTTTTGTTCCAGAGTTGTTTCAACTAGAAGCAGCAGAGATGTTATGGTTGTCTTTGTAATGGTACTTGTGATTTATGAAGTACGGTTTATTCCTTGAAAATGTTTACTTCAATATGCTGCAATGTCTTATCATTTTCAGTTATGAAATCGCAATATTCTGCCACATCTTATACTCTTTAATATACCCAGGTGACGATACGATTTTTATTTGTCAATGCAGATTGGACACATTTGATGCTCTTTTTTAGACTATAAGTCATTCCTTACAAGAGTTACATTTGCACAATTTAGCTGTATCACCTCAAATGGTACATATACCCATTGGCATTTTTTGTGACGACCCCAAAATAGGTATACATCACCCATCTTGGGTCGCCAGATAAATTGTACAAAATACAAATACAAACTTAAATATACAAATGTGCTGTGAGTTTTAATACAAATATTGTCTTTTGGACAGTATTCAAACTCAAAATAAGTCCTAATTTATTATCACATTATTTCACAAAATAATGACTACTACTAATGTGACGCCCCCAAAATAGGTATACATCACCCATTCTGAGTCGCCTAATACATGGTACAAAATTTAAATACAACTTAATTATACAAATGTCGTGTAAGATACGACAAAATATATGCTGTGAGTTTTAATACAAATATTGTCATCTAGACAATATCCACACTTAATGGAGTCCTCATTACATTTATTATCACACTATTTCACAGAATAGTAAGAACTACTAATGCAACCATCTGGACCGTCAATACGTTCCCCGACTAGTCCCAGCTATATTCTCAGTTCCTGAAGAGAACGGTGAAAAAAAAGGGTGAGCTCAACTAGCCCAGTAAGAAATATTATGACTAAGATAATGCAAAATAAAATTATCATTAGCCTTCAACAGTATAACAACTGATAGAATATAATAGACAACAAGTTTTAGATCAACAACTGCAGCGGAATAAACAATCTATTAGAAGAGTCAAGTAGAGCATAATATCTACTATCTTCTATGATTTAAGAAGTTTATCATCAATTTTTATCGCTGTGACTCAACTTAATAAATAATCCACATCATTGAATCATCCCTGCACTACGGGCCAAGGATATTCTTTAGTATCACGACCACAAATTATCCATGCACTACGGGCCAAAGATATTCGTGTTTTCACCAATGTCTATGATCATGCCATAAAACAATTCATCTTTGTACCCTTGGCCGAAGAGAACCCATGATCATGATCATACCAAAAAGTGTCCATCAATGCACTACAGGCCAATAAGGACTTTTACCACATCATTTGTAACATTACGGTCATGATTATACCGAATAATCCCTGGTCATAATCATACCAAGTCCATCTATGCACTACGGGCCACAAATGACTTTCATCATAATATAAACATGAGGATGATGACAATGATATAACAATTCAATCAAACGAGATCAAGGATAAATTTTAAAGATTTATAATTTAATTTATCCAAAATTCAAGAATATTTAAATTGTCAACATGATACTGCTTTGTGGGATAAAATTCAAGAATAATATTATATCAAAAATGATTTAGACCGAAAAGAAATCAATTTTTGTTATAAATAGTTCCCCGGGTGAATAGTACTCGAGTGAATAGTACCCCATGAATAGTAATTCGGGAATAGTACCCCGTGAATAGTACTCCGACATGAAAAGGTTAAAACTTATCAAGAATACTCAGAATAATATTTCCATGAAAAGATACTGGATGAAGCGCAAATATCAAGGATATTATACTAATTTCATGGAGTATAGAAGCCAAAACTTTAACAAAATGAGTATAAAATTCGAAATCTGAAACGAAATAATATTACTTACATACAACCGAGTATGGAAGAAAATATTACTTCATACGAATGTTGAACAAAAATAACATCCCTTACGAATATTAAACGAAAATAATATTCCTTACGAATATTAAACGAAAATAATATTCTTTACAAATATTAAACGAAAATAATATTCATTACGAATATTGAATGAAATAAAGTTTGTTTTGAATACGAAAAATAATATCGTAATCGAATATGAAATAAATAATATCCCTTACGAATATTGAACGAAAATAATACTCCTTACGAATATTAAACGAAGAAAATGAATATTGAACGAAAATAATTTTCCTTACAAATATTGAACAAAAATAATATTCATACGAATACGAAAAATAATATCTCTTCAGAATATGAAAAACATAATAACCCTTACCTCAAAAAAAAGAGTATTCCAACTGGTATAGCGGATATATTCTTGAAAAAAACTTTCACTATTTTCTACACTCAAAGCTTCCTATAACTCGAAAGAAATACGCTCAATATTATAGAAGAAGAATTCTCTGATTCTGGTGTGATTTTCAATTTTAACTAAGCATCCTATTTATAGGAGAATGGAAGGATACTATTTGAATTTAGAAAATCACGTGTGCACAGTATTTATTCACAGGCGTACGAATCGTTTGAATTTTTTTTTGAATTTACTATGCAAACACTATGTAGGCACTATGCAAATACTATGCATAATAAAATATAATATATTCTATTTTTCATAAAAAAAGAAAACTAATAAAATATATAAATATATATATTCATTACCTTCCTTACCAGGCAAACTTTAAAACCATCCGTGACAATTAATTTTTCAACACATGTGGCCCCCACATGTGGCCCCCACCTTTATTATATTAAATAATTTTCTACCGATTATTTTGAAAAATAGGTAAATGGGGGTCCATATAATAATCAAAATTTACACAAATACTTCATAAAAATCTCCTCAATATTTTTAACAATATTTATTAATATTATTATAACTCATGATATTAACAACCGTGTCGCTTCTGTGAAAGAGGGGGCTTTCCGATAAGGATTTCTCCCTATTGGCGCGCAATTAGATTATCTAACCTCTCCTTGACAGAACTTCTAGACATTGTTAATTATGCAAATAATAATATGAATAACTTGTCATCTCAATTATTGATTTAATAATATATAAAATATTGACAATAATTGAATCAAATGACGTGAGATACTATGCAACAATTACTGTAACAATAATTGAACAAAACTGAGTGACTTCTCACGTAAGCATCAATAATTAATACCTAAGTGTGTTACTACGCAACCACGCCAGACATCAGATTTACTTTTACTACCGTGTAGTTCAACAAAGATTAATCAGTAACACTTTTGCCGTAATTTTTATAAAAAGATAATTTTGTCGTTTTTCAACTACGATAATACTTCCGTTGTGGGGTCCACCAACGATTGCGCCGTTGTACGAATATTCCCTGTTAAAACGAATATTCCCCGACCAATCGAATATTTTATAACCACTTGTATACTTTGAAAAATTTATAAATATTACCCACAACTATAACATTATCTCAAATCCACACCATAATATTCAAAAAAAAAATATTTCAAGAAAATTAATCTTTATTCATAAAATTTGGGGTCTTACAACTAATGCAAACATCTGGACCGTCACTCCGTTCCCCGACTAGTCCTGGCTACGTTCTCATTTCCTGAAGAGAACAATGAAAGCAAAAGGGTGAGCTCAACTAGCTCAGTAAAAAATATTATGACTAAGATAATGCAGAATAAGTTATCGTTAGCCTTCAACAATGTTAAACTGATAGAATATAATAGACAACAAGTTTAACTGCAACGGAACAAGCAATCCATAAGAAGAGTCAAGTAGAGCATGATATCTACTATCTTCTATAATTTAAAAAGTTTTTCATCAACTTTATTGTTGTAATACCCATTAACAGTTCTTTATTATACCCAAGACAAAAAGAGAACTTTCATCACATGTCTTCACCTGAACCACCAAAGATTTTAGTTAAATTCACAATTCATGTTTATAATAATGTGAATCAATAGTTTCTCCTTGTCACAAAGGCTTAAAAGAACGTTCACTCAATATCCTTACCCCAAAGGCTAAAGATATTCAAATGTAATAACAATGATCATATTAATCGATTTTGTCATCTTTGCACTACGGGCCAAAGATATTCAACTATAAAACCAATGGTCATGATCATACCAATCAATTGACTGTCAGTGTACTACGGCCAAAGACATTCAACTGTTAACTAATGGTCATGATTCTGCCAATCAAATCATCGAATTATCCATGCACTACGGCCAAGGATATTCGTTAGTATCACCAGTAGTCATGATCATGTCATACACATGTCCATCTTTGCACTATGGGTCAAAGCTATCAATCAACAGTTCATCTTTGCACTACGACCAAAGATATCAATCAACAGTTCTTTTTTGCACTACAGGCCAAAGACATACAACTGTAAAACCAATAACCAACAGTCCATCTATGCACTACGGGCCAATAATTATTGTTTGAATATAATTATATTCAAACAATAATTATAATTATAATAATCTATTTTTGAATCTATTTGAAGTTTGTATAAAGTTCATTTAGTTATAAAATTTGAGTGATTAAACTCAACTCATTTAGCAAGTAACTTAAACTCGATGCATTTAATAAGTAACTCAATTAAGATCTAAAGTTCATTGATCGACATAGTAAAGATTATATGTGATGATTTATATCGGAAGAATCTGAAATGTAAGTGATTGCACCTTTGTTTGCTTCAGCAAACAATAACGTTGAAGTTCGAATGAGTCTGTTGGCCATCACTGTTAAACCATGAATGAGAAAGGGAGTGAGCTTATGTAGGCTATCAACTGCTTGCGAAAATGCCTGAAAGAGATACAACTCAGCTTTGAATTTTGAATTTTGAGTTTTGAGAGCTAGATTTACTGACAGGAGGAATGCTAGTATCAAATTGAGCAATAGTATGTCATAATATTTTTCGACAGACTTAATATACCTTTGAAACTTTTTCAATTGGGGACAATGTTGCTTTATACTCTAAAATTTAAGCATAGCATCAAGCATTAAGGGATAAAATTTATGCTTAGGTGACAAAGCCAATGTTTGAAAATTTTAATAAAAACTAATTTATCATTACTAAACCGATCAAAATTTAAATGTCACAACATTCTTACATGTCTTCTTATCATATTCTACTTCACCAAAAGAAATGTTTTTAGGCTTGAAAAGAACGGGCTTTTTAACATGGCTAAATCGGACTCAAAAGAAATCAACCCAGTGTGTCTTGGGAGAAAAAGAATGCACGGTGTAGAAGAAACAGAGGACAAACCTCGAAATGGAATGGCTTTGGATAGAAAGCGACGACGGGTGAAAGAGAGGAGTAGAAGAGGGTTTGGTAATCGGCACTCGGTGGAGAAGAAGAGAAATAGAAAATGAATTAACTTTAGGTTAATGTTTGGTTACATCTAATTGTCTCTAAAAACCTTTGTATCTTTTTCGCATAGACCCAGATTGTTGTTTGTGTTTGGTAAAAAAACTGATTGCCTCTATTTCGGAAAGACATAAAATTCAAAAAATCCTAACGAACACAATTCTTCTCCCACCAATTTTAACAAGCTTGAAATTAAACACATAAAACCTAAAATCAGCGAGCAGATGATCATTACCGAGAGAGCAGACAGAGGAGAGAGAGAGAGAGAGTAGAGATCCAGCGGAGTGCAGCGTAGTGCAGAGAGTATGGCAAATCTGGAAAGAGCCGTTTGTACATTAGGAAGAGCTGAAGTTTTTAGGTTCAAAGGGTAAAAAGTTGGCACTTAAAAAATAATGGACGGGTCAAAGTTGCTTATATAAAATGACTTATAAGTCATTTTTTCATAACTTAGAATTTGTGACTTGTTGAAAAATGGAAATTGACTTATAAGTCAAAAAATAAATTCTTTCTGAACACCTTATAAGTTCAAAAATATTCCATAATAATCAATTGTGGATCAAAATTCAAGAATGAAGATCAAAATAGGGATACAATCAAAGATAGTAACCATAAAAGATAACTTGGACAAAGAAAAGAAAATTTTAATTTTTCTGTGAATAGTGCCGTATTTGTGAATAGTGCCGTATACGTGAATAGTGCCGTATACGTGAATAATAACCCCGACACGAAAAGGTAAAAAATCCACAATAAAATTCATATCAATATTTTGGCATAATGATATTGAAGAAAATAATATCATTTACGAAGAAAATAACATCCCTTACCTCAAAATAACGGTACTTCTGATCGGAATATCAGATGTAACGCCGAAGGAAACTTGCACTGAATAGCAACTCTTAAAGTATCTAAATACTAACAAAAATATGCTCGATAATATAGAGAGAGAAAACTTATGTTTCTGGTGTGATTTTCAATTCTAACCTAAGCACCTATTTATAGAAAAATGCTAGAACGCCAAAGTAGACTAAATTAATAAAATAATATACGGATGATTTTTAATACCTCCATTTCGATAAAATACTGATAAAACACTTCAGCTTTAATTACTTCATTTATAACCACATAAAATAAATAAACCCATCATTTATATTCACATAAAATAAATATTTTCTTATCATATAAATCAATAATTAATTATTCACAAATAATATTACAGAATTATAATAATGACAACCAGGCCGTTCCCAGGAAAGATGGGGCCTTCCGATAAGGATTTCTCCTTACTGGCGCACAATTAGATGACTTAACCACTTTCCTCGACAGAACTTTCTAGACATTGCCAATAATGCTATCTAATAATATTATTCAGATAATATGAATTATTGATATGATAATGGGAAATACTGTGCAGTGACAATTATTAAAACAACAATAATATAAAATATCAATGCAGCTATGAGACCCCGAATTTTATGAAATAAAAGTATTCAATTTTCTTATAATTATTCTATTTAGTAAATGGTTAAATTGATAAAAGTTTAAAGTTAAGGGTGATATGTGAAAATTTTTCAAAGTAAGCAAGTTGTCATAAAATAATCGGTGGTAAAAGTACAGTAATACGCATGGTTCCATAGTAGCACACGGTATTGTACAGTATCTTTGAATATTGATGCTTACGTGAGAAGTCACTCAGTTATACTCAATTATTGCTACAGTAATTGCTGCATAATATCTCTCATATTATTAATTCAATTATTGTCACAGTATCATCTATATAATATTTTATATTATTAAATCAATAATTGAGATGACAAAGTTATTCATATTATTATTTTTAATATTGATGATGTTTAGAAATTCTGTCAAGGAGAGGTTATGTCATTTAATTATGTGCCAATAGAGAGAAATCCTTATCGGAAAACCCCCTCTTTACTGGGAACGATCTGATTATTAATATTTTGAATTATAATATTAATGATGAATGTTATTAAAAATTGAATTTGAGTTCGGAGTTGAATTTGGAGGCGCAGACGTGATATTTGAGTCCAGAACGATAAAATTAATAAAAATAGACTATAAACACAAAATTTACTGGGGTTGACTTTTTGGTTAAAAAGTCAACAGTTGACTTTTTCAGAAAAAGTCAAACTTTGAAAATTCAAAAATGAAATTTTGATAAAAATATTTTTATTGTGTTGGGATTATTAGTGTTGGTGGAAATCGGCAATTATTTCGATAATAATTGATTTCTCGAGGTTAAATTGACCAATCAGATAATTAATCGGATAAATGAGAAATTAATACTTATAACTATTTATTCACATGTATGTACTATTGATTCACATGCATGTACTTGTTGGTTGATTTTGCAATCAATGAATACGTGCAAGTATACACGGTCAACAAGTAATAAAGTGATAAGAAAAGTATCGTTCCCACGAGAAATTATTTAATAAAAATCACCAAGTACTAATTCTTAACCAAACTAATTTTATTTAAACAATCTCAAATCGTGATTTTTCTAATTAAGAAAACTAAATTAACCAATTAAAACTAGGTTACTTTATAAATGAATTCAAATAAATAAAGGCTAAGACTCCAATATCCCCAATTATGAACTATAAACCAATTATTCAATTATCCCAATTATTATGTCTACTGAATTGTTAACAGGAATTCTCAAATGCCAAAAGCCCTTTTTCAAGTGATTATTTGCCTTCTATTTAATCCAAGTTAATTTTGCTATATCCCTATGCAAAATAATTGAATTAAACTCACTACAATCCCAATTCCTTATGTGTTACATGTGGCAAATAGATATTCTCATTCTATTCACAAACCTAATTATTCACTGTGCAAATAACTAAGTCACATGTTATCATGCCCAGTTCTAACCCTAGAATTCCTTTCTCAATTCCTTCTAGAGTAACAAGGTAATTACTGATCAGATAATTAATCAATAAGCATAAGGCAAGATAAACAACTCACTTTGACACAAATAATTGGAATAAATCAAATAACTAATTTATAGCCATAAAAGGTTCAATTGAAATCTTAATAAAAGAATTAGTTCATAATTAATGAATTAAAACCAAGAATCCACAATTGAATAGACATTAAAAGATAAAAGTATGATAAAAAAAGAGAATAGAATCTATTGTCAGCAAATCTGATGCTCCCCTCTTGCTCTTGCTCTTGCTCTTGATCTTCTGTGTTCTTCAATGACTAATTAAGAACTAGGGTTTATATTCTAATCTAATGGAGTGTTTTATCTAAGCTAATCTATGTAATCTCTCTATTTTATGCCTTACATCATGTATTTATAGGTTATAAGTCCAATTTTTAGTTTAGGAACAAAACCAATCCAATTTGGAGTCAAAAAGGTGTCAAAATTCGTCCAAAACGCGTCCAGGCCATCACCAAGCCCTTTCCCAGCGCCCCAGCGCTGGGCTTGACGCTCAAACCTTGCTCCCCATCACCCTGGCGCTGGGCATAGGCCAAAAATGGGCGCCCCGGCGCTGGCCCCATGTTCTGACATTTTCTGCTCCGACGTCCTTTGGAAAAACGACCATAACTTCTTCGTCCGAACTCTGATTTTGAAGATTCAAGATGTTCCAGAAAGAGGAGAAGTAGATCTACAACCTTCATTCTTTAAGTTTTTCAAAATAAGATCTGGAGATATACTCAAATTGGCTCTAAAGTGACTGCTGTGTAAATGGCAAGCCGAAAACGCGAATCTAGCCACCCCAAACGTCGACCCAAGTAACTTTTGTCCCAATTCCTACAAAATAACATAAAACATTCATGAATAGACATAAACACTTAAAAACATCCGAAAGATTAAGCTCAAACACACTCAATTCATGGGTATAAAACTCACTCATCAGTACTATTAGGGGAGGTGGTGTAAGATTGATAATACTTGCATGACTAAATTAAAAATGGAGGTATAGATGAAGGTACTATACTGTAATTATTTTTTCACATGTATAGAACTATTGGGTCACATGAATGTACTATTGATTCACATGATATACTATTAGGGGAGTTGGTGCAAGTTTGTTAATACTTGCAGGACTAAATTAAAAATGAAAGAAAAGATGAAGGTATTATACTGTAATATTTTGAGTCCCAAAACGTGAAATTATCGAAACTATGTTTTCCTATAAATAGAAGCTCATTCTTCTTTCATTCTCACTAATTCACTAAGACTCACAAGAGAAATTATAGAGAGAGAAGCTATAGAGAGAGAAGCTATAGAGAGAAAGAAGAAGAGTATTCTGCTACTTCACTATTCCTGTATCCAGTCTTCTTCTGAGGTAAGGAGTATTATTTCTTTCGTATTCATAAAGAGAGTTATTTTCTTTCAATACTCGTAAGGGTTGTTATTCCATTCCTTATTATTCTGTTGGAATAACCTGTCTACGCGGATTACCGTATGCATGGTAAAATTCTTCTATTATTCCATTCTTTATTATTCTGTTGGAATAACCTGTATACGCGGACTACCGTATGCATGGTGAAATTCTTCTGTTATTCAATTCTTTATTATTCTGTTGGAATAACCTGTCTACGCGGACTACCGTATGCACGGTGAAATTCTTCTGTTATTCCATTCTTTATTATTATGTTGGAATAACCTGTCTATCCGGACTACCGCATGTATGATGAAATTCTTCTGTTATTTCATTCTTTATTATTTTGTTGGAATAACCTGTCTATGCGGACTACTGCATGCATGGTGAATGACCCTTTGTATTCATTCTTTATTAAATTGTGGAAATGATCTGTCTACGTGGATTACCGCATGGCGGGTGAAAATCTATTTACAGTTTCATATATTCTATTATACTCATATAAGATATCATTTCTTTGTACTCCTCATGAAATATCATTTTCTTTTGTATTTTCCTTTTATGAGTACTATTCACGAGTTACTATTCATAAGTTACTATTTATGGGTTACTATTCACCCGATTACTATTCACTCGAATATTATTCGCTCGGGTATTCGGGGCACTTTTTGTGCTGGAGTACTATTCACGAGTTACTATTCACGGGTTACTATTCACCCGGTTATTATTCATTCGAATATTATTCACTCGGGTATTCGGGGTACTTTTTGTGCCGGAGTACTATTCACGAGTTACTATTCACGGGTTACTATTCAACCAGTTATTATTCATTTGAATATTATACACTCGAGTATTTGGGGCACTTTTCATGTCGGGGTACTATTCACGAGGTACTATTCCCAAAGTACTATTCACATGGTACTATTCACGGGGTACTATTCACCCAAAAAATATATTTCTTTTCTGTCCAAATTATTTTTGATACATGAATATTATTCCTGAATTTTACTCTACAAAGCAGTATCATGTTGATAATTTGGATATTTTTAAACTCTGAATAAATTTAAAGTCTTTAATATTTATCCTTGATTTCGTTTGATTAATGCTTATATCATTGTCACCATCCTTATGCTTATATTAATGAAAGTCATCTGTGGCTTACGTTCATAGATGGACTTGGTATGATTATGACCAGGGATTATTCGGTATAATCATGACTGTAATTTTACAAATGATGTGGTAAAAATCCTCATTGGCCTGTAGTGCATTGATGGACAATTTTTGGTATGATCATGACCATGGGTTCTTTTCTGCCAAGGGTGCAAAGATGAATTATTTTATGGCATGATCATGTCCGTTGATGAAAACACGAATATCCTTGGCCCGTAGTGCATGGATAATTTATGGTCATGATACTAACGAATATCCTTGGCCGTAGTGCATGGATAATTTTGTGATGTGGATTATTTATTGAGCTAAGTCTTAGCGATAAAATATTGGTAATAAACTTTTAATTCGTAGAAGATAGTAGATATCATGCTCTACTTTACTCTTCTAAAATATAGTTGCATGTCTTTGGCCTGTAGTGCAAAGATGAACTATTAATGAATATCTTTGGCCCGTAGTGCAAAGATGAATTTATTAGTATGATTATGAACAGGAATTGTGATTTGGTATAACCATGATCTTTGATGTTTCAAGTAAAGACAGATGATGAAAATTATCTTCGTCCTGGGTGCGAAGAGGAATTTAGAACCACAATTATGATTATGAGTTATTCACGTGATTGTGGACAGGGACTGTTGATTGATGTTACAGGGATAAAATATTATTGGTGAACTTTTAACGTGGAGAAGATAATAGACTTTATAGTTTATTTGACTCTTCTAATGGATTGCTCGTTCCGCTGCAACTATGGTTGAAAAGTTTTATCATCTACCATATGTTCTAAATCATTGATTTATCACCGACGAAGACTATTGATAATTTAATTATCTTTAGTCATGATATTCTTTACTGGGCTAGTTGTGCTCACCCTTTTGCTTCATAATTCCTTTCAGGTAATAAAAGTGTAGCTGGGTCGAGCAAGGGTAACAGGGGATTAGAACGGTGGTCTATAGCCGTTGAGGTTCTCCCTAAATAGTATGAAAATAATTTTATTGAGAACTTTAGATAAGTGTGTTGTATTTTATACATCATTTAATAGTTATATTTGGTGAATTAAATAGGGTGAGGCGAACCCAACTTTGGAAGGGTGTTTTGCCACTATCATACAAGAGGTCTAATGACATACGACTTCGTGTTATCATAAAGCAGGGTTGTGTACATCCACTTGCTGAGTATATCTACGAGCACTACCTATATAATCTTGGAGTTTGATTGAAATATAATTCTCGATTGGAGACAATGGAGATAATTATATGTCAAGAGAAGACTCGCCATTGGAAAGAACATGATAGCAATCTTCTCATTTTTCTTTGGGGACTATTGGGTCAACCAAGGATAATTCTCGAGTCATATGATATTTATTATAACTTTGACACATGGCGTCCCATGTACGAAGGTTTCCTTGAGCATGTTGCAAAGATTTTAATTTCTAAAATAGTTATTGACTGTACCTTTATGTAAGTTACCATTGTAAGGTGTTGTGGTCGAGGCACCATGAGAGTTACATATATTTGTATTAAAACTCACAGTTTAAATGCGGTCGTATTCTGCACGACAGTTGTATAAATGGAGTTATCAGTAGTGTATTTTCTGACGACTCAAGATAGGTCGTGTGGACCTATTTTGGGGGCGTCACATTTGGTATCAGAGCTTAGGGATATGGTCGCTGGCGGAGATATGAGTCTAGAACTAAGAGGGGAGAGACGAGTAATATACTTCGCTAGTGTGTGACTTACCTAAGCTGAAATTTCTACTTGATAAGTTGATAAATTGTGATATGTCAATTAACCTTTATTTTGAAGATATATTCTAGAATGATATCTGAAATACAGAAGATGAGCAATGGGAAAATCATGATACAGAGGAAATAACAGGGAAGGTATAATCCAAAAAGAAAACAAGGTATTCTCATCTCTTTGAACTACCAGGTACGTAAATTTTAAGGGTAAAATTTCATAAGGATGGGAGATTGTGAGACCCCGAATTTTATGAAATGAAAATATTCAATTTTCTTATAATTATTCTATTTAGTAAATGGTTAAATTGATAAAAGGTTAAAGTTAAGGGTGATATGTGAAAATTTTTCAAAGTAAGCAAGTTGTCATAAAATAATCAGTGGTAAAAGTATTGTAATACACATGGTTAGATAGTAGCACACAGTATTGTACAGTATCTTTGATTATTGATGCTTACGTGAGAAGTCACTCAGTTATACTCAATTATTGCTACAGTAATTGCTGTATAATATCTCTCATATTATTGATTCAATTATTATTACAATATCATCTGCATAATATTTTATATTATTAAATCAATAATTGAGATGACAAAGTTATTCATATTATTATTTTCAATATTAATGATGTCTAGAAGTTCTGTCAAGGAGAGGTTAGGTCATTTAATTGTGCGCCAATAGGGAGAAATCCTTATCGGAAAGCCCCCTCTTTCCTTGGAACGATCTGGTTGTTAATATTGTGAGTTATAATATTAATGATGAAATTATTAAAAATTGAATTTGAGTTTGGAGTTGAATTTGGAGACGCGAACGTGATATTTGAGTCCGGAACGATGAAATTAGTAAAAATAGACTATAAACACAAAATTTACTGGGGTTGACTTTTGGGCAAAAAGTCAATAGTTGACTTTTTTCAAAAAAAGTCAAACTTCAAAAATGAAATTATTGATAAAAATATTTTCATTGTGTTGGGATTATTAGTGTTGGTGGAAATCGATAATTATTTTGATAATAATTGATTTCTGGAGGTTAAATTGACCAATTGGATAATTAATCGGATAAATGAGTAATTAATTGCTATTAATTCACATGCTTATAACTATTTGTTCACATGTATATACTATTGATTCACATGCATGTACTATTAGGGGAGGTGGTGTAAGATTGATAATACTTGCATGACTAAATTAAAAATGGAGGTATAGATGAAGGTACTATACTGTAATTATTTTTTTCACATGTATAGAACTATTGAGTCACATGAATGTACTATTGATTCACATGATATACTATTAGGGGAGTTGGTGCAAGTTTGTTAATACTTGCAGGACTAAATTAAAAATGAAAGAAAAGATGAAGGTATTATACTATAATATTTTGAGTCCCAAAACGTGCAATTATCGAAACTATGTTTTCCTATAAATAGAAGCTCATTCTTCTTTCATTCTCACTAATTCACTAAGACTCACAAGAGAAATTATAGAGAGAGAAGCTATAGAGAGAGAAGCTATAGAGAGAAAGAAGAAGAGTATTCTGCTACTTCACTATTCCAGTATCCAGTCTTCTTCCGAGGTAAGGGGTATTATTTCTTTCGTATTCACGAAGAGAGTTATTTTCTTTCAATTCTCATAAGGGTTGTTATTCTATTCTTTATTATTCTGTTGGAATAACCTGTCTACGCGGATTACTGTTTTCATGGTGAAATTCTTCTGCTATTCCATTCTTTATTATTCTGTTGGAATAACCTGTATACACGGACTACCGTATGCATGGTGAAATTCTTCTGTTATTCAATTCTTTATTATTCTGTGGAATAACCCGCTCACGCGACTCACCGTATGCATGGTGAAATTCTTCTGTTATTCCATTCTTTATTATTCTGTTGGAATAACTTGTCTACGCGGACTACCGCATGCATGGTGAAATTCTTTTGTTATTCCATTATTTATTATTCTGTTGGAATAACCTGTCTATGCGAACTACCGCATGCATGGTGAATGACCCTTTGTATTCATTCTTTATTAAATTGTGGAAATGATCTGTCTACGTGGATTACCGCATGGCGGGTGAAAATCCATTTACAGTTTCGTATATTCTATTATACTCATATGAGATATCATTTCTTTTGTACTTGTCATGAAATATCGTTTTCTTTTGTATTTTCCTTTTATGAGTACTATTCACGAGTTACTATTCATAAGTTACTATTTATGGGTTACTATTCATCTGGTTACTATTTACTCGAATATTATTCACTCGGGTATTCGGGGCACTTTTCGTGCCAGAGTACTATTCACGAGTTACTATTCATGGGTTACTTTTCACCCGGTTATTATTCACTCGAATATTATTCACTCGGGTATTCGGGGCACTTTTTGTGCTGGAGTACTATTCATGAGTTACTATTCACGGGTTACTATTTACCCAGTTATTATTCATTTGAATATTATTCACTTTGATATTTGGGTCACTTTTCATGCCGGGGTACTATTCACGAGGTACTATTCCTAAAGTACTATTTATATGGTACTATTCACGGGGTACTATTCACCTGAAAAATATATTTCTTTTCTGTCCAAATTATTTTTGACACATGAATATTATTCTTGAATTTTACTCTACAAAGCAATATCATGTTGACAATTTGGATATTTTTAAACTCTGGATAAATTTAAAGTCTTTAATATTTATCCTTGATTTCGTTTGATTAATGCTTATATCATTGTCATCATCCTTATGCTTATATTAATGAAAGTCATCTGTGGCTTACGTGCGTAGATGGACTTGGTATGATTATGACCAGGTTTTATTCGGTATAATCATGATCGTAATGTTACAAATGATGTGGTAAAAATCCTCATTGGCCCGTAGTGCATTGATGGACAATTTTTGGTATGATCATGACCATGGGTTCTCTTTGGCCAAGGTTGCAAAGATGAATTGTTTTATGGCATGATCATGACCGTTGATGAAAACACGAATATCCTTGGCCCGTAGTGCATGGATAATTCATGGTCATGATACTAACGAATATCCTTGGCCGTAGTGCATGGATAATTTGGTGATGTGGATTATTTATTGAGCTGAGTCTCAGCGATAAAATATTGATAATAAACTTTTAATTCGTAGAAGATAGTAGATATCATGCTCTACTTTACTCTTCTAAAATACAGTTGCATGTCTTTGGCCTGTAGTGCAAAGATGAACTATTAATGAATATCTTTGGCCCGTAGTGCAAAGATGAATTTATTAGTATGATTATGAACAGGAATTATAATTTGGTATAACCATGATCTTTGATGTTTCAGGTAAAGACAAGTGATGAAAATTATCTTCGTCCTGGGTTCGAAGAGGAATTTAGAACAATAATTATGATTATGAGTTATTCACGTGATTGTGGACAGGGACTGTTGATTGATGTTACAGGGATAAAACATTGTTGGTGGACTTTTAACATGGAGAAGATAATAGACTTTATAGTCTATTTGACTCTTCTAATGGATTGCTCATTCCACTGCAACTATGGTTGAAAAGTTTTATCATCTACCATATGTTCTAAATCACTGTTTTATCACTGACGAAGACTATTTATAATTTAATTATCTTTAGTCATGATATTCTTTACTAGGTTAGTTGTGCTCACCCTTTTGCTTCACAATTCCTTTCAGGTAATTAGAGTGTAGCTGGGTCGAGCGGGGGTAACAGGGGATTAGAACGGTGGTCTATAGCTGTTGAGGTTCTCCCTAAACAGTATGGAAATAATTTTATTGAGAACTTTAGATAAGTGTGTTGTATTTTATACGTCACTTAATAGTTATATTTGGTGAATCAAATAGGGTGTGGCAAACCCAACTTTGGAAGGGTGTTTTGCCACTATCATACAAGATGTCTAATGACATACGACTTCGTGTTATCACAAGGCAGAGTTGTGCACATCCACTTGCTGAGTATATCTACGAGCACTACCTATATAATCTTGGAGTTTGGTTGAAATATAATTCTCGATTGGAGACAATGGAGATAATTATATGTCAAGAGAAGACTCGCTATTGGAAGGAACATGATAGCAATCTTCTCATTTTTCTTTGGGGACTATTGGGTCAACCAAGGATAATTCTCGAGTCATATGATATCTATTATAACTTAGACGCATGGCCTCCCATGTACGAAGATTTTCTTGAGCATTTTCCAAAGATTTTAATTTCTAAAATAGTTATTGACTACACCTTTATGTAAGGTGTTGTGGTCAAGGCACCATGAGAGTTACATATATTTGTATTAAAACTCACAGTTTAACTATGGTCGTATTCTGCATGACAGTTGTATAAATAGGGTTGTCAGTAGTGTATTTTTTGGCGACTCAAGATGGGTCGTGTGGACCTATTTTGGGGGCGTCACAACAGCAATTATTGAACCAATAAAATAAAATATTGAACAGTAATTACTGTAACAATTATTGAGTAGTGCCTTTTTACGTAAGAATCAATAATTTAAAAATACTGTGCAATACCATGTGCTACTGTGAAACCACGCGTATTACTGCATTTTAACCACCAGGTATTCCAACAGTGTTAACGGTAACAATTATGCCATTATTTATAAAAACTCATACTTGTCATTTTCCTTCATCCGACCGTTTTCCATTATGGGGCCCACAAATGGTCAAGCTACCGCATTTAATATTCCCTCACAACAAGAATATTCCACGACCAAACGAATATTCCCCGACAACAATGAATATTTTATAACCACTTGCTTATTTTGCAAAATTTGTATATTTCACCCATAACCAAAGCATTATATCAAATTAACACCTTATTATTTCAAAATAATGAATAGAGGAAATTTAATTTTATTTATAAAAATTTGGGGTCTTACACCCTCCCCTCCTTATAAAATTTCTTCCTCGAAATTGACGTACATATCTGGTGATTTGAAAAGGTGAGGATACCTTGATTTCATTTCTGATTCCAACTCCCAGGTTATTTCCTCAATAGCATGGTTCCTTCACAAAACCTTGACTTGTGGTATAACCTTTGTGCGTAGGACATGCTCTTTCCTATCTAAGATCTTAACAGGTACCTCCTCGTACGTTAAATCTTCAGCTATCTCGTCTGGTTCTAAATCAATAATATGGTTTGGGTCTTTTACATATTTACGAAGCATAGATATGTGAAAAACATTATGAACACGAGAAATGCTTGGAGGTAACGCTAGTTTATAGGCCACATTTCCTATTCGGTCAAAGATCTCAAATGGACCAACAAATCATGGATTGAGCTTTCCTCTCTTTCCAAATCTTGTAACTCCCTTCCATGGAGCAATACGTAACAATACATGATCCCCAATATTAAATTCCACGTCCTTTCGATGAAGATCCGCATAACTCTTTTTGTCGATCTTGTGATGTTTGAATACGTTGTCGAACCATTTGGATCTTTTCTGTAGTCATGCATACCAATTCTGGTCCCAACAACGTTGCTTCTTCCACCTCGTCCCAGCATACTGGAGAACGACATTTTCGTCCATACAACGCCTCAAATGGAGCCATGCCTATACTTGCTTGATAATTGTTATTGTAGGAGAATTCCACCAATGGCAAGTACTTATCCCAACTTCCTTTGAAATCAAGGACACAGAGTCTTAATAGATCTTCAAGAGTTTGAATAGTCCTTTTCGATTTCTCGTCCATTTGAGGATGGTATGCCTAACTGAATCGTAAAACTGTGCCCATAGCTTTCTGCAAGCTAACCCAAAATCGTGAAGTGAATCTTGGGTCACGATCCGAAACTATGGATACTGGCATGCCATGAATTCTCACAATCTCATTTACGTATATACGAGCAAGACGTTCAAGGAAATAAGTCTCCCGTATCGGCAAGAAATGAGCAGACTTGGTTAATCTATCAACAATAACCCAAATCGCATCTATGCTTTGAGAAACCTTGGGAAGACCCGTAACGAAATCTATGGTAATGTGTTCCCACTTCCATTTCAAAATCTTAAGTGGTTGTAATGGACCCTTTGGTACTTGATGCTCCGTCTTTACTCGTTGACAAGTTAAACACCTCGAGATAAACTCCACGATCTCTCTCTTCATATTATTCCACCAAAATGTGTGTCGAAGATCATGATACATTTTGGTACTACCAAGATGGATTGCAAACGGTGTGTTGTGTGCCTCCATCATGATTCTATGTTTCAAGTCAGAATTGTTAGGAACGCAAAGTCTGGAATTGACTCGAAGTATTCCTTCTTCATCAATTCTTGCTTCTGGAATAGCACCTTCTTGCACTTTCTTCTTCATACACATCAGCTCCAGGTCTGTAGCTTGAACAGCTTTAACTTTATCGATTAAAGTTGGTTCTACTCGTATATTTGCCATCATCACATGGGTCCCTGGAATCTTCAATTCTATCTCCATTCTTTGTAAGTCATACAAAATGGGCCTTTGCGTTGACAATATCGCACTCGTACCCGCATATGATCTTCTATTCAATGTGTCAGCTACTACGTTCATTTTTCCAGGATGGTATTGAATGGTATAATGGTAATCTTTCAATAGCTCGAGCCAACGTCGTTTTCGCATGTTAAGTTCTTTTTGGGTGAAGAAATATTTGAGGCTTTTATGGTCTGTATATATGACTCCCCCAAAATAAGTATACATCACCCATCTTGAGTCGCCAAATACATGGTACAAAATTTAAATACAACTTAATTATACAACTGTCGTGTAAAATACGACAAAACATAATCTGAGAGTTTTAAAACAAATATTTTCATCTAAATAATATCCACACTCAATGGAGTCCTCATTACATTTATTATCACTCTATTTAACAGAATAGTGAGGACTACTAATGCTATCATCTGGACCGTCACTCCGTTCCCCGACTAGTCCCAGCTATATTCTCATTTCCTGAAGAGAACAATGAAAGCAAAGGGTGAGCTCAACTAGCCTAGTAAAAAATATTATTAATAAGATAATACAGAATAATTTATCGTTAGCCTTCAACAGTGTTAAACTAATAGAATATAATAGACAACAAGTTTAACTGCAGTGGAATAAGCAATCCATTAGAAGAGTCAAGTAGAGCATAAAATCTACTATCTTTGTGACACCCCCAAATTCGGTACTTCAATTTCCACAGGATTTGGTGTTCACTGTACAAGCATCATCTATCTAACTACCCAAAAATAAATTTCAAACCATGCAATAGATAGAATAAATAATAAATCTCTCCCCTTATGGGGTTACATCAACTGAATAATAAATAAATTCCAGGTTACTCTAACCTTAAAACATCGTCATGAAAAACATAAACAAATAAGTCTTAGTAACATCAATTCTAATTACATCACATAACCACAATAATAAAAAGCGGTCTTCATTACTTGCTAAGCTTGCCCTTACCCTTACTAGTGGAAGGTTAAATCGCTCTCTTTCGTTCTTAATCGCAATGTTATTATTACGCAAGAGTGAGCACGATTGCCCACAAGTATAACAATATAACAATGAATAATAACATGCGAGAGAAATAATAACTTCTGATATAAAGCTCAACTTTTGAATCAAGAATGATAACAAGAATCAAAAGAAATTCTGAGGGTCGTAAGACCTTGAATTATGTCCTAGGTTGTCAAGTGTTTTTACTTGAAACCTTTAACAGTCATAAGACTATGGACTCTTCTTCTCGTACTTAGGGGGATCAGCCCTTAGTACCATACTGTGCACAATATCTCAACGCTAAAGCGTAAATAATCCCCTAAGAGGGTTGTTCATCTTAGTTTGACATTCGAGTTCACACCAAAGGAAGTTTGGATTGGATAATTCATCAAGGGTTCTGAAATTTAGAACGCTCATCAACTATGGACTAGTCGAATCAATAAGGGTTCGCTAGTCTAACAGGGTTTAACAATAAATGGATATTTAACTTGAATAACATCTCAAAAGGTATACAATAGAATAATTATTGTATAACAGCATCATGCTTGAAGATTAATGAACTTTAATATACAAGACAAGCTTGATCAATAATAATGATAACTTGCTCAATGTAGTAAGATAAATTAATCAACTTATATAACGATAACAAGTAGGGTTAGGAAACTTGCTCAACGAAAGTTTAGGGTAAGAAACTTGCTCAACGTAAATGTAGAGTTAGAAAACTTGCTCAATGTAACAAGATAAGGTTTAGAAACTTGCCTCGTGCGTAGATTACACTTAAACAAACTCGTTCTTTGAATTAAATCCTACATACCAATTACGTTCACAATACCAGTCAATAATAACATACTAAACATCATAAGTTATTCTTTGTCTAATCTTGAATTCATGACTATACTTAGTCAAATTACCATACTTATTTTCACATAATATAATACTACACGAACAACAAGTTAATTACATAATCAACGATTCAAATAACATGTAATTGTCTTCTTGACTTGGTAAAAACTCATTTTAATATCTCATTATATGTCTAACAAGTTTTTATGTTCATTAGACTAGGTCACTAACTCATTTCTATACTTGAACATTAAAAATTTGCATTTTCTGAACAATCTGCTAAGTGGCGCTACGGCGCCACTTTTATCTTAACTCTCAAGGCCATGAAGACCGTATAGGCCATACGGACATTTATGGCCGTATGGTGGCGCCTATGACGTGGGGAAAAGAACTAGGAGTTGGCGTGCGTGGCGCGAGACTCTCGATTCGATTCGCAATTCGGGAAAATTGCAGAACACGACTAAAAATTTCCAATCAACTTATTTTTACACGAATTTAGACATACCCACATGCTAGAATTCATACATAATCAATACATAACATCTATGGAGTGATTTTCACCCATTAAAACACATAATCACAGAATTAAAGCATGCAAATTGGACTGTTCTTGATGTTCTTGAAGTTCTTGAACAAAAACATGGATTTTAATGCTACGAATTCGTTATAAAGCCAAATCCAACCATTCAAGTTTCATTTTCTTCATTTTAACATGCATAATCATATCAATGTGTGAATTTTGCAAAATAATTTATATTTGACATATAAAAATCACGTATAAGGCCATATGGCCATATCACGTACTCTGCAAATTTTTGAAATAACAAGCCATCATCATACGTTGTAATCTTATGAAATTAATGATATGGAAACACACAATATATATATAAAATATACCATACAACTCGAATTATTACATATATTCTCATAACAACAGAATTTTTCAAATACAGAGACTCACAGAAGACTTAAGCCATATTCATGAAACTTAAAAGACGTAAAATATATAAATTGGGTTGAAGAGATTACCCAAGCGTAGATTAATTTACTAGGAAGTGAATTCCTCCTCCACAAAACTCTGAATTCTCAACTCTCTCTTTGTATCTTTCTCTGAAACTCTCTCTGACACTTTCTAGACTTAGGAAAATTAATAAAGAAAAGGAAGGGGAAAGCGTATAATAAAGAAGACGTCTGACGAGTTGTGGTCAGTTACCCAGTCATGGGTAACTTCCCTCAACTCCCATTAAAGCCATGTTTGGCTAGCATACTAGGTTTCAAAACCCATTATTTTAATAAAACCTTATCATATAGTTTAAAAAAATGTCACATCCATTATAAAATAAATCAAATATCTAGTTTAATTTACTTTAAATAAAATATAATAATTTCTCATTAATACACATAGTCACATAATTCAAATTCTCTTTGATTAATAATGTCAAATTATTAAATCTCTAATTAATAATTAAATTAATTAAAATAACATAGGCTTATTAAATATTTCTTTTAATTCAATAAGCTCACATAATCACATACTTCGAATAATAAAAATTATCCACATTAAATTAATAAATGTAACACATATAATTAAATTAATCTATCACAACTTCATCAATTAATTATTTAATCTAATAATTAATTCATCGAAAAATATTTATTCAATCCAATAAATATTAAAATTAAATTACAAAATTACGGTTATCACATCTTTCCCCTCTTAAAAGGATTCTGTCCTCAGAATCACAACTCAATAATTCGTCCCGTTACATTCTCCCCCCCTTACAAAGATTTTGTCCCTAGAATCACATATAACAATCTAAGTAAATAAATAAGGATAATTCTTCATCATATTCTCTTCGAGTTCCCACGTAGCTTCTTCAGCGTTATGGTTCCTCCAAATTACCTTAACAGAAGGTATTACTTTATTTCTTAGAACTTGTTCTTTTCGGTCGACAATTTGAACAGGAATTTCTTCGTAAGACAAGTCTTTGTCGAAATGTAGGGGTTCATATTTAATCACGTGCTTGTAATCAGGTTTGTAGGGTCGTAGGACTGAGACATGGAAAACATTATGGACATTCTCTAGAGATGGAGGTAAGGCTACCTCATAAGCAACTTCTCCGACCCTTCTCAGAACTTCAAAGGGTCCGATTAATCTTGGGCTTAATTTTCCTTTCTTTCCGAACTTGATCTTTCCTTTCCAAGGAGAGACCTTTAAAAACACATAGCTACCCGGCTTGAATTCAACATTCTTGCGATGTGAATCATCGTATTTCTTCTGTCTATCTTGAGCTGCTGTCAATCTTGCTCGAATCACTTTGACTATCTCTGCTGTTTGTTGTACCAATTCTGGGCCTAGTAGTTGTCTTTCGCCAACTTCATCCCAATATAGTGGAGTTCTGCACTTTCTGCCGTATAACGCTTCATAAGGTGGCATGCCAATACTAGCGTGGTAACTGTTGTTGTAACCGAACTCTACAAGTGGTAAATGATCATCCCAATTCCCTTTAAAATCCATTATACAAGCTCTTAACATATCTTCCAATGTCTAAATTATTCTTTCACTCTGTCCATCTGTTTGAGGGTGATATGCTGTGCTCATTCGCAACTGTGTACCCATGCATTCCTGTAGACGTTTCCAGAATTCGACGTAAAATACGGATCTCTATCAGAAATAATTGACACCGGAACTCCGTGCCTTGACACAATCTCTTTCATATATAACCTTGCCAACTGATCTAAGTTGAATTTGATTCTGATCGGAAGGAAGTGTGCGGATTTCATCAATTGGTCAACAATAACCCATACTGCGTCGTAGCCTTTCTGAGTTATCGGTAGGCCAACCACAAAATCCATCGTAATATGTTCCCATTTCCATTTTAGAATCTCTAAAGGTTGTAGTAACCACTCGGCCTCTAATGTCCTGCTTTAACTTTCTGACATGTCAGGCACTTAGCAACACATTCTGCAACCTCTCGTTTCAAATTTGGCCACCAGAAATGTTGTCGAAGATCTTGGTACATCTTGGTGCTACCAGGGTGAATCGAATATCTTGAGTTGTGAGCTTCGCTCAAAATTTCTTCCTTAATCTCTGGTACTGGCGGTACCCAAATTCTGCTCTCAAATCTTAGTAGTCCCTCACTGTCTATTTTGAATCTAGGTTCAGTCCCTTCAGATATCTTCTTCTTCATTTTCTCACATTCTTCGTCCTGAAGTTGAGCCTCCTTAACTTTATCCAATAAGGTTGTACCAGCTTATATTTAGAACAGCTTCTCGTCAATCTCCATAGGATACTTCACTTCCAATTCTAGCTTCTCCATTGCTAAACTTAGCTCCTCCTGAGCGGTCAACATCATCAATTTCTCCTGACCTTTTCTACTTAGGGTGTCGGCCACCACATTTGCCTTACCCGGATGGTATAGAATCTCACAATCGTAGTCCTTAATTAACTCCAACCACCTTCTTTGACGCATGTTCAAGTCTTTTTGTGTAAAATATATTTTAGGACTCTTGTGGTTCATATATATTTCACACTTCTCCCCATAGAGATAGTGCCTCCAGATTTTCAAAGTAAAAACTATCGCAATTTAACTCCAAGTCATGGGTCGAATACCCTTCTCATAATCTTTTTCGGTTGTCGTGACGCATACGCAATGACTCGCCATTTTGCATAAGCTGCATGACCAAGTCCTTTATACGATGCATCACTATAAACCACAAAATTTCTTGTGTCATCTGGAAGAGATAACACAGGTGCTGAACTCAATCTCCTCTTTAATTCTTGAAAACTTTCCTCACACTTCTTCGTCCAAACAAATTTCACCGATTTCCTAGTCAAATTACAATGAGTTGTTGATCTTGGAAAAATCTGAATAAATCTTCCGTAATATCCCCCAATCCAAGAAAACTTTACTCCGACGCAGGCTTCTTGGTGATCCCGATTAATCACGGCTTCGACTTTGGAGGATCCTTTGAAATTCCGATCTCTATCAATCACATGTCCAAGAAATTGTACTCTTTCAATCCAGAATTGACATTTTGAAAACTTAGCATACAACTTCTCTCTTCTCAATGTCTCTAATGTCAACCTCAAATGCTCTTCGTGTTCTTCCTTGGTTTTTGAATATACCAAAATGTCATCTATAAATACCACTACGAATTTGTCCAAAAACGGCTTGAACACTCCATTCATTAAGCCCATAAATACTGCAGAAGCATTCGTTAGACCAAATGACATTACCAAAAATTCGTAGTGACCGTATCGTGTTTTAAACACTGTCTTCGGTACATCCTCTGGTCTCACCTTCAGTTGATGATAACCACTTCTCAAATCTAGCTTTGAAAAATATCTCGCTCCCTTTAACTGATCGAATAGATTGTCAATTTATGGTAATGGATACCTATTCTTAATCGTGACCTTATTTAGTTCTCTATAATCGATGCAGAGCGCATCATTCCATCCTTCTTCTTCACAAATAAAACCGGCGCTCCCCACGGTGATACGCTTGGTTGAATATACTTTTTATCCAATAATTCTTGTAGTTGGACCATCAGTTCTTTCATCTCTACCGGTGCCATTCGGTACGGTGCCTTCGATATTGGGGCCATTCCTGGAGCCAAATCGATAACGAATTCAACTGCTATATCTGGAGGAAGTCCCGGAAAATCATCCGGAAATACGTCTGCGAAATCTCTCACTACTGGAATCTCATCAAATTTCGGATTCTCTTTACGACTATCGACTATGTAAGCTAGATATCCTACACAGCCTTGCCTTAACAATCTCCTGGCCTACATCATCGTCAGACAACTCGCTTGTCTAGGCGACTTGCTACCATAAAACACAACCTTTGACGAAGTCATAAGGTTAATACGCTTCTTCTGACAGTCAATTATCACCCCATAATTGGATAACCAATCCATACCCAAAATAACATCAAATTCTCCAAGTCGAATAGGGATAAGATCTACGTTCATGATATTACCCTTAATATCTACTTTATAGTTCTTGTGCATATACTTAACAGGGTTAATTTCTCTATTCGCAATTTCTATGTTCATGGGGTATTCTAACTCATCCTTAAGCAATTCTAAGTTCTTAGCAAAGTCATCAGATATAAATGAACAAGTAGCACCTGAATCAAATAACACATAAGCATTAACTTTATTGATCGGAATGATACCTGACACCACATCGCGAGAGGCGAGACTGCGTCTTGCCTGGCTCATGTATTGAATGTTGAATGTTCGGGCATTGGTCGGTTGGTTGTGGTTGGTCTTTGCAATTGTCGAGTGCTTCCAATGAGATTCCTCTATTTCCTCCTGAACTCGTCCTTCCTGATCCCTTCTTAGGACAATCTCTTGCAAGATGGTCCTTTGAGCCACATGTGAAGCAGGCACCCTTCTTTGGGTTCAGACAGTTTGGTGCTATGTGGCCTTCCTGACCACGATTGTAGCACACTCATTTCCCTTTTAAGCAAGCTCCCATATAAGTTTTTCCACAGGTTGGGCACGGTTCAATCTTCTTCTTCTGCCCCCCCTGTTGACTTCCAGCCGATGAATTATCAGACCACTTCCTCTTCTGTCTGTGATAACCCCCAGTGCTACTCCCACCAGTCTTGTTATTACCTTCCTTCTCACTCTTCTTCTTCTTCTGCTCCTGATTATACTTCGTTACTGCATCACTTCAACCCTCAGCGAGTATGGCCTTCTCTAACATTCTAGCAAAAGTGTTCAATTGGAACATTGACACTTTGCTATACAACCAGGGCTTCAGCCCCTGCTCAAATCATCTCGCCTTCCTCTCATCGGTATGTACATGGTATGTGGAAAACCTAGCCAACTCGTTAAACCTTGCTGCATAATCAACTACTGACATGTTTCTCTGCTTCAACTCTAGAAACTGGACTTCCATCTGATTTTGTGAACTGGTTGGGAAATACATCTTGAAGAACATCTCTTTAAATCTTTCCCAGGATATTACACCTTCACCTCCTCTCACTTTGTTTGCCTGCCACCAATAGTTGGCTTCGGACTTCAGCATAAACATTGCATACGCAGTCTTCTGATCTTCCCTTACCCTAGCAACATCGAACACCTTCTCCATCTCCATTACCCACGTCTGAGCTTCAATTGGGTTTATGGAACCCTTAAACTCTGGCGGTCCCACCGCCTTGAAGTCCTTAAATGAAGTATTTGGTGGAGGTTGGGGTTGATTATTAACTGCTCAAGCTAAAAGGTTTACCAATTGCTGAATGGAGTTAGCATTGGCGTCATTGTTATTGTTTGTTGACCCTTCCTGGGCTTGCTGACGATTTTGTCTTCTAGGCGGCATATTTCTGTTAAGAATATATGCTTATTAGATCTTTACTCAATCTCTAAAACATTTAAGACTTAACTAAACATTTAATCATAACTTACTTAACACATTACTTCAAATAAACTTTGACATTTCATTTAATTCAAAAGTCCTTACATAAAAAGATAGCATCATTGCTATTTATATCAACTATCCCGAGATAAGGAATCTACAGGATTTAAAACATCACAATATTCCTTTATTTATGAACATATCGGAATTTACATCATTAACTATCAAATAGTTTTCACATATTTAAACTAATACTATCATCGGCTCTGTTAAAAGTATTTGGATGGCCTTGCTACGTTCCTCCTCCATGATGCGGCACATCGTTCTGCGATCTAGCATATATGATGGTAGGTCCTCAAACTAGATTGGATACTTCCTAACTCGATCTTGGACCGCATCCATTGCATTTTGTAGTGTAGAGTATGTCTCCTCAAGTTTAGCCTTCTTCGCACGGCGATCATCTTCTGCACGATCAGCACAACGTGACTCTTGTACCTAGCCCTCCTTTGCTATGGCAAGCCTCTCTGAGCTCTCCTTCAGATCCTTCTTTAACTTCTCTATTTATGCGGACTTATCCTCGGTCTGACCCTTCTCGTGAACCAGATCCCAATCCACGTTTCCTAAACGTGTGTGAAGAGTCACAATCTCTCTATCCCTCTACTCAATAGTAATTTGCTGACTAACCGCCTGCTCAGTCAGATCCCGAATAGTATCCTGCAACTCTACGTTACGATCATAGAGTGCATCATACATCTCTGCATCAATAGAGTTCGGTGGGAACTCCTCTTCTTCCTCTTCCTCAGGATCCTCCTCTGGATCTGTCTCTGGCTCATGCTCCTTACGCAAGAATGAGTATGATTGCCCACAAGTATAACACTATAACAATGAATAATAACATGCGAGAGAAATAATAACTTCTGATATAAAGCTCAACTTTTGAATCAAGAATGGATAACAAGAATCAAAAGAAATTCTGAGGGTCATAAGACCTTGAACTATGTCCTAGGTTATCAAGTGTTTTTACTTGAAACCTTTAACAGTCATAAGACTATGGACTATTCTTCTCGTACTTAGGGGGATCAGCCCTTAGTACCATACTGTGCACAATATCTCAATGCTAAAGCGTAAATAATCCCCTAAGAGGGTTGTTCATCTTAGTTTGACATTCGAGTTCGCACCAAAGGAAGTTTGGATTGGATAATTCATCAAGGGTTCTGAAATTTAGAACGCTCATCAACTATGGACTAGTCGAATCAATAAGGGTTCGCTAGTCTAACAGGGTTTAACAATAAATGGATATTTAACTTGAATAACATCTCAAAAGGTATACAATAGAATAATTATTGTATAACAACATCATGCTTGAAGATTAATGAACAATAATATACAAGACATGCTTGATCAATAATAATGATAACTTGCTCAATGTAGAAAGATGAATTAATCAACTTATATAACGATAACAAGTAGGGTTAGGAAACTTGCTCAACGAAAGTTTAGGGTAAGAAACTTGCTCAACGTAAATGTAGAGTTAGAAAACTTGCTCAATGTAACAAGATAAGGTTTAGAAACTTGCCTCGTGCGTAGATTACACTTAAATAAACTCGTTCTTTGAATTAAATCCTACATACCAATTACATTCACAATACCAGTCAATAATAACGTACTAAATATCATAAGTTATTCTTTGTCTAATCTCGACTTCATGACCATACTTAGTCAAATTACCATACTTGTTTTCACATAATATAATACTACACGAACAACAAGTTAATTACATAATCAACGATTCAAATAACATGTAATTGTCTTCTTGACTTGGTAAAAACTCATTTTAATATCTCATTATATGTCTAACAAGTTTTTATGTTCATTAGACTAGGTCACTAACTCATTTCTATACTTGAACATTAAAATTTAAAATTTTCTGGACAATCTGCTAAAGTGGTATTTGCTATTTCACTTTTATCTTAACTCTTGGTGTTCTTGTTGGCCAAGTAGCTGCTTCTATGAGACACTTGACATTGTGGTAGCGGTGGTGATACATGGTATACAGGGAAAAGAACTAGGAGTTGGCGTCGCGGTGCGAGACTCCAGTTCCAGTTTCTGCAATTAGCAAAAATTGCAGAACACGACTAAAAATTTCCAATCAACTTATTTTTACACGAATTTAGACATACCCACATGCTAGAATTCATACATAATCAATACATAACATCTATGGAGTGATTTTCACCCATTAAAACACATAATCACAGAATTAAAGCATGCAAATTGGACTGTTCTTGATGTTCTTGAAGTTCTTGAACAAAAACATGGATTTTAATGCTACGGATTCGTTATAAAGACAAAGCCAAATCCAACCATTCAAGTTTCATTTTGTTCATTTTAACATGCATAATCATATCAATGTGTGAATTTTGCAAAATAATTTATATTTGACATATAAAAATCATGTATAAGGCCATATGGCCATATCACGTACTCTGCAAATTTTTGAAATAACAAGCCATCATCATACGTTGTAATCTTATGAAATTAATGATATGGAAACACACAATATATATATATATATATATATATATATATATATATATATAAAATATGCCATACAACTCGAATTATTACATATATTCTCATAACAACAGAATTTTTCAAATACAGAGACTCACAGAAGACTTAAGCCATATTCATGAAACTTAAAAGACGTAAAATATATAAATTGGGTTGAAGAGATTACCCAAGCGTAGATTAATTTACTAGGAAGTGAATTCCTCCTCCACAAAACTCTGAATTCTCAACTCTCTCTTTGTATCTTTCTCTGAAACTCTCTCTGACACTTTCTAGACTTAGGAAAATTAATAAAGAAAAGGAAGGGGAAAGCGTATAATAAAGAAGACGTCTGACGAGTTGTGGTCAGTTACCCAGTCATGGGTAACTTCCCTCAACTTCCATTAAGGCCATGTTTGGCTAGTATACTAGGTTTCAAAACCCATTATTTTAATAAAACCTTATCATATAGTTTAAAAAAAATGTCACATCCATTATAAAATAAATCAAATATCTAGTTTAATTTACTTTAAATAAAATATAATAATTTCTCATTAATAAACATAGTCACATAATTCAAATTCTCTTTGATTAATAATGTCAAATTATTAAATCTCTAATTAATAATTAAATTAATTAAAATAACATAGAAGCTTATTAAATATTTCTTTTAATTCAATAAGCTCACATAATCACATACTTGAATAATAAAAATTCTACACATTAAATTAATAAATGTAACACATATAATTAAATTAATCTATCACAACTTCATCAATTAATTATTTAATCTAATAATTAATTCATCAAAAAATATTTATTCAATCCAATAAATATTAAAATTAAATTACAAAATTACGGTTGTCACAATCTTCTATGATTTAAAAGGTTTATAATCAATTTTATCGCTGAGACTCAACTTAATAAATAATCCACATCATCGAATCACCCCTGCACTACGGCCAAGGATATTCTTTAGTATCACGACCACAATTATCCATGCACTACGTGCCAATGATATTCATGTATTCATCAATGGTCATGATCATGCACAACGGGCCAATGAGGACTTTTACCACATCATTTGTAACATTACGGTCATGATTATACCGAAAAATCCCTGGGCATAATCATACCAAGTCCATCTATGCACTACGGGCCACAGATGACTTTCAACATAATATAAGAATGAGGATGATGGCAATGATATAAGAATTCAATTAAAAGAAAGCAAAGGATAAATTTTTAAAGATTTATAATTTAATTTATCCAGAATTCAATAATCTCCAAATTATCAACATGATACTGCTTTGTGGAGTAAAATTCAAGAATAATATTGTACCAAAAATAATTTGGACCGAAAACGAATCAATTTTTATCATGAATAGTACCCCGATTGAATAATACTTGAGTGAATAGTACTCTGTGAATAGTACTTTGTGAATAGTACTTCAGCGTGAAAAAGTTAAAACTTATCAAGAATGCTCAGAATAATATTTCTATGAAAAGATACTTGATGAAACACAAATTTCAAGGATATTCTACTAATTTCATGGAGTATAGAAGCCAAAACTTTAATAAAATGAGTATAGAACTCAAAATCTGAAACGAAATAATATTACTTACATACTACAGAGTATGGAAGAAAATATTATTTCAAGCGAATATTGAACAAAAATAACATCCTTTACCTTAAAAGGAAGAGTATTTTGACTGGTAGGGTGGGGATATTCTTGAAGAAAACTTATACTGTTTTCTACGCTCAAAGCTTCCTTAAACTCTAAAGAAATACGCTCAATATTATAGAAGAAGAATTCTCAGATCCTGGTGTGATTTTCAATTCTAACTAAGCATCCTATTTATAAGAGAATGGAAAGGATACTATACAATAAAATATTCTAATAAAACAAAAACTTTTAAATAAAATAAAATATAATATTATATATATATATATATATTATATATACAACATATGCTTAAAAAAAATCACAGGTTACAACCCTGTGAACTTGATTCCCTTCCCTCCAATTTCCTTCCAGTGGGCCCTACATGTGGCCCCACTTTTTTATTAAAAAAAAATACTAAATAACTTTCTACCGATTATTTTGAAAAATGTGTAAATGGGGGTCCATATAATAAGCAAAATACTTCATAAAAATCCCTTCAATATTTATTCATTATTATTATAACTTGTAATATTAACAACCAGGTCATTCCCAGAAAAGAGGGGGCTTTCCAATAAGGATTTATCCCTATTGGCGCACAATTAGATAACCTAATCTCTCCTTGATAGAACTTCTAGACATTGTCAATATTGTAAATAATAATATGAATAACTTTGTCGTCTCAATTATTGATTTAATAATATAAAATATTATACATATGATACTGCGACAAATGAATCAATAATATAAGAGATATGATGTAGCAATTACTGTAGCAATAATTGAGTATAACTGAGTGACTTCTCACGTAAGCATCAATAATCAATACCGTGTGCTACTATGTAACCACGCGTATTACTATACTTTTACTACCGGGTATATCAATAGTTAATGGTAAAACTTCTGCCATTAATTTATAAAAAGATATTTCTGTTGTTTTCTTATTAAAGACAAGAATTGGTTGTGGGGTCCACCAATGATTCTTGCTCATTGCATTTAATATTCCCCTGTTAAAACGAATATTTTCTGACCAATCGAATATTTTATAACCACTTGCTTACTTTGCAAAATTTATAAATATTAACCACAACTATAACATTATTTCAAAATTCACATCTTAATATTCAAAAATGATATTTTATAGAAGAATTCATTTTTATTCATAAAAGTTGGGGTCTTACAACCTCCCCTTCTTATGAAATTTTTCCCTCAAAATTAGGGTACATACCTAGTATGACAAAGAGGTAAGGATACCTTGATTTCATTTCAGATTCTAACTCCCAGGTCATTTCCTCAACATCGTGGTTTCTCCATAAAACTTTGACTTGAGGTATAACCTTGCAACGTAAAATATGTTCCTTTTTATCCAAGATTTTAACAGGTACCTCTTCATACGTTAAATCTTCCGCTATTTCGTTCGGTTCTAACACAATAATGTGGTTTGGGTCTTTCACATATTTATGTAACATAGATAAGTGAAAAATGTTATGAACACGAGACATACTTGGCGGTAAGGCGAGTCTATAGGCCATAGTTCCTAGTCGATCGAGGATTAAAAATGGGCCAATGAATTGAGGATTGAGCTTTTCTCTGTTTCCAAATCTCGTAACTCCTTTCCATGGAGAAACACGTAACAACACATGATCTCCAATATTGAATTTCACGTCCTTTCGATGAAGATCAACATAACTCTTTTGTCGATCTTGTGAGGTTTTTATACGTTGTCGGATTGTTTGAATCTTTTCCGTAGTCATATGTACCAAATCTGGTCCTAACAACGTTGCTTCACCCACCTCATCTTAGCATACTGGAGAACGACACTTTCTTCCATACAACGCCTCAAATAGAGCCATGCCAATACTTGCTTGATAATTGTTGTTGTAGGAAAACTCCACCAATGATAAGAACTTGTCCCAACTTCCCTTGAAATCAAGGAAACAGAGTCTTAATAAATCTTCATCAGTTTGAATAGTCCTTTTCGACTGCCCATACGTTTGAGGATGATATGCCGAACTAAATCATAAATCTGTGCCCATAGCTTTTTGCAAACTAACCCAAAATCGTGAAGTGAATCTTGGGTCTTGATCAGAAACTATGGATACTGGCATACAATGCAATCTTATAACCTTTTTTATGTACATACGAGCAAGACGTTCAAGTGTATAAGTTTCTCGTATAGGTAAGAAATGAGCCCACTTGGTCAATCTATCAACAATGACCCAAATTGCATCTATGCCTTGAGAAACCTTGGGAAGACTAGTAATGAAATCCATGGTAATGTGCTCCCATTTCCATTCTGGAATTTCAAGTGGTTGCAATGGACCTTTGGGTACTTGTTTTTCCGCTTTGACTCGTTGACAAGTTAGACACCTTGAGATAAACTCTGCGATCTCTCTTTTCATATTACTCCACCAAAATGTATGTCGAAGATCACAATACATTTTGGTACTCCCAGGATGGATTGCAAACGGTGTGTTGTATGCCTCCATCATGATTTTATACTTTAAATCAGGGTTGTTAGGAACACAAAGTCTGGAGTTGACTCTAAGTATTCCTTCTTCATCGATTCTTGCTTCCGGGATAGCACTTTCTTGCACTTTCTTCCTCATACGCATAAGCTCCAAGTCTGTAGCTTGAGCAGCTTTAAATTTATCGATTAAAGTCGGTTCTACGTGTATATTCACCATTATCACATGGGTCCCTGGAGTCTTTAACTCTATCTCCATCCTTTGTAAGTCATATCAAATAGGCCTTTGCGTTGACAATATCGCACTCGTACCCGCATATGATCTTCTACTCAATACGTCAGCTACTACGTTCGCTTTTCCAGGATGGTATTGGATGGTATGATCATAATCTTTCAATAGTTCAAGCCAACGTCGTTGCCGCATGTTGAGCTCCTTTTGAGTGAAGAAATATTTGAGGCTTTTATGATCTGCATAGATCTCCACCTTCTCTCCATACAGGTAATGCCTCCAAATCTTAAGCGTAAAAATGACAGCTGCCAACTCTAGATCATGAGTAGGATAATTCCTCTCATATTCTTTGAGTTGTCATGAGGCATAGGCTATGACTTTTCCATGTTGCATGAGAACACATCCTAACCCTTTTCCTGAAGCATCACTATAGATGACAAATCCCTCCGAGCCAGATGGTATTATCAGAACATGTGCTGAAATGAGTCTCCTTTTGAGTTCTTGAAAACTCTTCTCACACTCCTCGCTCCAACCGAATTTTTTATCTTTTTGAATCAGCTGAGTTAATGGAGTAGCGATTCGAGAAAATCCTTCCACGAATCTCCGATAATAACCAGCTAAGCCGAGAAAGCTACGTACTTCGGTCACTAACTTAGGTTGTTCCCAGCTTTGAATTTCTTCAATCTTCACTGGATCAATAGATATTCTGTGATTTAATATCACGCGCCCAAGGAATGCTACTTCCTCAAGCCAGAACTCACATTTCTTTAACTTGGCATAAAGCTTGTTTTCACGAAGTTTTTGAAGTATCAGCCTCAAGTGTTGCTCATGATCTTCACGGCTTTTGGAGTATATGTGGATGTCATCAATAAAGACAACTACAAAATGATCCAAACATTCCTTGAATACTCGGTTCATCATGTCCATGAAGGCAGCAGGAGCACTAGTCAATCCAAAAGACATGACTAGGAATTCATAATGCCCGTACCGAGTTCTGAAAGCCGTCTTTGGAATGTCATCAGTTTTAATCTTTAATTGGTGATATCCAGAATGAAGATCGATCTTTGAAAAGAATTTAGCGCCTTGCAACTGGTCAAATAGATCATCAATACGTGGTAACGGGTACCTATTTTTGATGGTGACATGATTCAACTTCCGATAATCAATACAAAGTCGCATACTTCCATCTTTCTTCTTCACGAATTGAATAGGAGCACCCCAAGGAGATGTACTAGGACGAATGAAACCAATGTCTAACAATTCCTGTAGTTAGGTTTTTAACTCCTGAAGTTCAATAGGAGCCATTCGAAATGGGGCTTTGGAAATGGGTTTTATACCGAATTCAAGGTCGATACAAATTTTAATTTCACGCTCTGGGGGTAGGCCAGGAAGTTCTTCAGGGAATATGTCAGGAAATTTATTAACAATAGAAATATCATTCAAATTTGACGTATTTTTATTTAAATCCGTGACATGGGCTAAGAAAGCTTGACATCCATTTTTTAATAAACGAATAATTTTATGGCTTGATATAACAGTGCTTGACTTTAGTGGTTTGGTTGCTTGAATTCGCATAATAGGTTGGTTAGGAATATGAAAGCTAACAACCTTACGAAAACAATCGATTTTAGCATGATGAGTAGTTAACCAATCAATCCCTAAAATCACATCAAATGCAAGTATTTTCAAAGAGATAAGATCGACAGGTAACGTGCGGTTACCGATTTGAATCAAACAAGACTTATAGACAGTGGATGTAATGAAGGTTTCTCCCAACAGAGTTTCAACAGATAAATCAAAGTCTAATTTCTCCGGAGTTAAATTTAAACGTTAAGCGCAAGTAGGAGAAATAAAAGAATGGGTAGAACTGGTATCAAATAAGGTATAGACTTCGCTAGAGTTTATCATTATCTTACCTATGATGACCTCGTTCGGGTTCCTAGCTTTCTGGAAGGTCACGACAAACGCTCTCCCTTGAACTACCGGCTTTGACTTTTCTAGGACGGCCTTTGGTGCCTCCATCCCAGCTGGACTTGTCTTCACTACACGACAAAATCGGGCCAGGTGACCTTCTCTTCCACAATTATTACACGCTTTGGACTGCATCGCGTAGTTTAGACTGATGTGTCCCTCCCCTCCACATTTGAATCATATGATAGGTGGTCATTCTCCTTCCTTAACAACGGGTGCTGGTGCTGACGTCTTTCCATCATTGTTGAATCTCCTCTTCTTGAAATGTCCACTCTTATTGTCTTGGCCATGATTACCACCGAAGTGGTTACCATTTTTGGCCTGTTGATTCCCTCCACGCTTATTGTCACTGCTTCGATGACTGCTACCACTGGTATTATCATTTGCCGGCTGCTCTCTCTTGGTTAGGTTGACTCATTATCGCGTTCCAATAATTGCGCCCTATTCACAATATCTGAATACAAGCAAAGTTTGTGAGAAATGAGTTATTGACGTATCTCAGGTTTCAAACCTCTTAGAAACATCCGCGTCATTCTCTCCTCATTATCAACCAAATAGGACGCAAACCGGGATAACTTAGCAAACTTAGCTTCATACTGCGCTACAATCATATTATTTTGGTCAAGCTTGATGAACTCTACCTCCTTCATGTGACGAATACTTTCAAGAAAGTACTTGTCGTTGAACAGTTCTTGGAACTTCTCCCAAGACATCTTTAGTGCGACAGGCTGTGCATGTTTTACAGATTCCCACTAATGATATGCCTCTCCTCGCAACATGAAGGTGGAAAAGGGAAACTTTTGCTCCTTGGAGCATCCCAAGACATCAAATATCTTTGTGATCTGCTTTACCCACGTTTCCGCCTTAAGCGGTTTTGGCTCTCCCAAAAACTCCGATGGTCCCAGTTCCTTGAACTGCTTAGTGGCGACCGTCTGAAAGTTGCCAATGTTTCCACCTGTATTTTAGACAGGAGTCTCTCTCACCTGATGTTGTATGATTTGCAGAAAGCTCCTAAACATTCCGTCATTCATCATTTGGTCGGTGTTGTTGTTTGCATGAGGATTGTTGCCTTCTTGATGCACATTATCCTGGTTATTGATCTGTGGTGACTCAACGGTCTCCTGTGCTCCATTGCTATTGTCAACATTCTCGGATGTTATTTTCAAATACTGCCCAAAAATAAGGATTAATTGATATACAACATATTATCCCTATATTTTGACCGACCGATTAAATAAAAATTAAACTTAGGTAGGTCATATTAGCGAAGGAATTACCCGACTCTCTCCTCCTAGTTCTAGTCTCACATCTCAGTCTGGGATCATATTCCTAAGCTTTGATACCAACTGTGATGCCCCCAAAATAGGTATACATCACCCATCTTGAGTTGCCAAATATATGGTACAAAATTTAAATACAACTTAATTATAAAATTGTCATGTAAAATATGACAAAACATAATCTGTGAGTTTTAAAATGAATATTGTCATCTAGACAATATCCACACTCAATGGAGTCCTCATTACATTTATAATCACACTATTTAACAAAATAGTGAAGACTACTAATGCTATCATCTGGTCTGTCACTCCATTCCCCGACTAGTCCCAGCTATATTTTCATTTCCTAAAGAGAACAATGAAAGCAAAGGGTGAGCTCAACTAGCCCATTAAGAAATATTATGACTAAGATAATGCAGAATAATTTATTGTTAGCCTTCAACAGTGTTAAACTAATATAATATAATAGACAACAAGTTTAACTGCAGCGGAGCAAACAATCCATTAGAAGAGTCAAGTAGAGCATAAAATCTAATATCTTCTATGATCTAAAAGGTTCATCATCAATTTTAACTCTGAGACTCAGCTTAATAAATAATCCACATCATCGAATCACCCCTGCACTATGGCCAATGATATTCTTTAGTATCACGACCACAATTATCCATGCACTACGGGCCAAGGATATTCGTGTATTCATCAATAGTCATGATCATGCCAACAACTGTCCATCAATACACAACGGGCCAATGAGGACTTTTACCACATCATTTGTAACATTACGGTCATGAATATACCGAAAAATCCCTGGTCATAATCATACCTAGTTTATCTATGCACTACGGGCCACAGATGACTTTCAACATAATATAAGCATGAGGATGATGACAATGATATAAGAATTCAATTAAAAGAAAGCAAAGGATAAATTTTTAAAGATTTATAATTTAATTTATCCAGAATTCAATAATGTCCAAATCGTCAACATGATACTGCTTTGTGGAGTAAAATTCAAGAATAATATTGTACCAAAATAATTTAGACCGAAAATGAATCAATTTTTATCATGAATAGTACCCCAGGTGAATAGTACTCGAGTGAATAGTACCCCGTGAATAGTACTTTGTGAATAGTAACCTGTGAATAGTACTTCAGCATGAAAAAGTTAAAACTTATCAAGAATGCTCAGAATAATATTTCCATGAAAAGATATTGGATGTAACGTAAATTTCAAGGATATTCTACTAATTTCATGGAGTATAGAAGTCAAAACTTTAACAAAATGAGTATAGAATTTGAAATCTGAAACGAAATAATATTACTTATATACTACAGAGTATGGAACAAAATATTATTTCAAGCGAATATTGAACAAAAATAACACCCCTTACCTTAAAAAGAAGAGTATTTCGACTAGTAGGGCGGGGATATTCTTGAAGAAAACTTATACTATTTTCTACGCTCAAAGCTTCCTTAAACTCTAAAGAAATACGCTCAATATTATAGAAGAAGAATACTATGCATCCTATTTATAGGATAATGGAAAGGATACTATGCAATAAAATATTTTAATAAAATGAAAACTTTTAAATAAAATATAATATATTATATATATACACAACATATTCTTAACAAAAATCACGGGTTACAACCCCGTGAACTTGATTCCCTTCCCCCCATTTTTCTTCCAGTGGGCCCCACATGTGGCCCCACTTTTTTTATTAAAAAAAATACTGAATAACTTTCTACCGATTATTTTAAAAAACGTGTAAATGGAGGTCCATATAATAAGAAAAATACTTCATAAAAATCATTTCAACATTTATTCATTATTATTATAACTTGAAATATTAACAATCAGGTCATTCCCAGGAAAGAGGGGGCTTTCCAATAAGGATTTCTCCCTATTGACGCGCAATTAGATGACCTAACCTCTCCTTGATAGAACTTCTAGACATTGTCAATATTGTAAATAATAATATGAATAACTTTGTCGTCTCAATTATTGATTTAATAATATAAAATATTATATAGATGATATTGTGACAATAATTGAATCAATAATATAAGAGATACGATGCAGCAATTACTGTAGCAATAATTGAGTATAACTGAGTGACTTCTCACGTAAGCATCAATAATCAATACCGTGTGCTACTATGCAACCACGCGTATTACTATACTTTTACTACCGGGTATTTTAACAGTTAACGGTAAAACTTCCGCCGTTAATTTATAAAAAGATATTTATGTCGTTTTCTTATTCCGACAGTAATTCTGTTGTGGGATCCACCAATGATTGCGTCATTGTACAAATATTCCCTGTTAAAACAAATATTCCCCGACCAATTGAATATTTTATAACCACTTGCTTACTTTGCAAAATTTATAAATATTACCCACAACTATAACATTATTTCAAAATTCACATCTTAATATTCAAAAGTGATATTTTATAGAAGAATTCATTTTTATTCATAAAAGTTGGGGTCTGACAGTATAAATCTCTACTTTTTCCCATACAAGTAGTGTCTCCAAATTTTAAACGCGAAAACGACTGCTGCCAACTCCAGATCATGAGTAGGATAATTCCTCTCATATTCTTTGAGTTATTGTGAGGCATAGGCTATGACATTTCCATGTTGCTTGAGAACACATCCTAACCCTTTGCCTGAAGCATCGCTATAGATAACAAATCCATCCAAACCAGATGGTATTACCAGAACAGGTGCCGAAATGAGTCTCCTTTTGAGCTCTTAGAAACTCTTGTTGCATTCTTCGCTCCATACAAATTTTGTATCTTTCTAAGTCAGCTGAGTTAATGGAGTAACGATTCGAGAAAATCCTTCCACAAATCTCCGATAATAACCAGCTAAGCCCAGAAAGCTACGTACTCCGGTCACTGACTTCGGTTGCTCCCATTTTGTATTGCTTTAATCTTCGCCGGGTCAACAGATACCCCATGTTTTGACACCACGTGCCCAAGGAATGCTACTTCCTCAAGCCAGAACTCGCATTTCTTCAGCTTGGCATATAGCTTGTTTTCACGAAGTCTTTGATGTATCAGCTTCAAATGGTGCTTATGATCTTCACGACTTTTGGAATAGATGAGGATGTCATCAATAAAGACAACAACGAACTGATCCAAATATTCCTTGAATACTCAGTTCATCATATCCATGAAAGCAGCAGGAGCATTAGTAAATCCAAAAGACATGACTAAGAATTCATAATGCCCGTACTGAGTTCTGAAGGAGATGTACTAGGATGAATGAAACCGATGTCTAACAACTCCTGAAGTTGGACCTTTAACTCCTGAAGTTCAATAGAAGCCATTCGATATGGGGTTTTAGAAATGGGGTTTGTACCCGGTTCAAGGTCAATAAAGAATTCAACTTCACATTTTTGGGGTAGACCGGGAAGTTCTTCAGGAAATACATCAGGAAATTCATTAACAACATAAATATTATTCAAATCTGACGTATCTTTGTTCAAATCCATAACATGGGCTAAGAAAGCTTGACATCCATTTTTCAATAAACGAATGGCTTTATGGCTTGATATGACAGTGATTGATTTTAGTGGTTTAGTTGCTTGAATTTGCATAATAGGTTGGTTAGGAATATGAAAACTAACAACTTTACGAAAGCAATTAATTTTGGCATGATGAGTGGTTAACCAATCAATCCCTAAAATCACATCAAATGCAAGTATCTTTAAAGAGATAAAATCAACAGGTAATGTGATGGTGCCATCTTGGATCAAGCAAGATTTATAAATAGTGGATGTAATGAAAGTTTCTCCTAATGGAGTCTCAACAGATAAGTCAAAGTCCAATTTCTCCGGAGTCAAGTTCAAACATTGAGCAGAAGCAGGAGAGATAAAAAAATGGGTAGAACCAGAATCTAGTAAGGTATAAACTTCACAAGAGTTTATGATTAGCTTACCCGTGATCACCTTGTTCGGGTTTCTCACGTTTTCGGCAGTCACGACAAACGCCCTTCCAGGAACCGCTGATTTTGACTTGTCCGGGACAGCCTTTGGAGTCACCATCCCCGCTGGACTTGGTTTAGCTACAAAATAATCTCGAGCTATATGACCTTTCTTTCCACAGTTATAACATACTTGAATTGTTGCGGGTTGTTTGGGCTGATATGTCCCTCTTTCCCGCATTTGTAACATACGACCGGTGGTCGTTCTCTTCCCCTAAAAACAATTGATGTTGGTGATGACGTCTTCACGTTGTCATTGTTGTATCTTCTTTTCTTAAAATCTTCTCCCGACTCGCTTCTTCTATTATCATGGTCACGATTACCACCCGAATGGTTACCGCTTTTGTTCGTATTCTTTCCTCCCCGCTGGTTATCATTTCTCCGATGACTGCTTCTACCGGTATGACCCTGGTTGTGGTCCCTCGGTTGAACATACTCATTATCTCGCTCTAACAATTGAGCCCTATTGACAACATCTGAATATATAGAAAATTTATGAGAGATAAGGTATTGATGAATTTCGGGTTTCAGACCTCTCAAAAACATCCTCGTCATACGTTCCTCATTCTCTACCAAATGAGGTGCAAACTTGGTTAACTCCGCGAACTTAGCCTTGTACTGGGACACCGTCATGTTGTTCTGTTCCAGTTTAATAAACTTTACCTCCTTCATATGACGAATACTTTTAGGAAAGTACTTGTCATTGAATAGTTTCTGAAATGTTTCCCAAGACATATTGAGTGTGGCTGGCTGAGTACGCTTCACAGATTTCCACCAGTAATCTGCCTCACCACGGAACGTAAAGGTGGCGAATGGAACCTTCTGTTCCTCTGTGCATCCCAAGACATCAAATATCTTGGTAATTTGTTTGATCCATGTTTCCGCCTTAATCGGATCCGGCTTTCCCAAGAACTTAGGTGGTCCCAACTCTTTGAACTGCTTGGCTGTGATAAACTGCACGTTGCTATCATTTCCACCCGTATTTTGTACACGAGTCTCCCTCGTCTGATTTTTCATGAACTGTAAAAAGATTCTAAACATCCCATCATTCATCGTTTGTTTAGTAGTGTTGTTTACAGGAAGAATATTGCCTTCTTGTTGCACGTTCTCCTGGTTGATGAATAAAGGTGTTTCCATAGTCTCATACACTCCATTGTTAACGTTCTCAGCTGCCATTCTTAAATACTGCCATAAAACAAGGGTTAATTAAATAAATTAACATATCACATAATATCCCTATATTATGACCGACCAACAAATAAGCTTAGGTAGGACACACTAGTGAAGGATTTACTCATCTCTCCCCTCCTAGTTCTATTCCCCGATCTCCGCTAGAGACCATATCCCTAAGCTCTGATACCAACTATGATGCCCCTAAAATAGGAATACAACACCAATTCCGAGTCGCCAAATACATCGTATAGAGAAAAAACTACAACTTCATTATTACAATTGTCATGCAAAATACGACAACACATACTGTGAGTTTAAATACAAATATTGTCTTCTAGATAATATCCACACTTAAATAAGTCTTCATTACAATTATTGATACACTATTTAACAAAAATAGCGAGAACTACTAAAACAACTTTCCAGAACCATCATTCCATACCCCCTCTAGTTTTTGCTAAATTGTTACCTCCTAAGAAGAAAAATGGAACAAAAAGGAAAAGGGTGAGCTCAACTAGCCCAGTAAAGAATATTATGACTAAGATAATATACAACAACTTATTATTAGTCTTCAACAGGGAAAAATCTGATAGAATATAATAGACAACAAGTTTTAGATCAACAAATGCAACGGAAATAACAATCCATTAGAAGAGTCAAGTAGAGAATGAATTCTACTATCTTCTATGATTTAAAAGTTCATCATCAATATTTTATCCTTGTAACATCAATCAATATACATCTTGAACCAAATATTCATCTTTGCTTTACGAGCCAAAGATATTCATTTTTATCACCAGTTGGTCATGTTCATCTTAACACCTGTTCATCTCAACACTACGGGTTAAAGATATTCATTAGGTAATCATTCATCTTTGTACTACAGGCCAAAGATATTCAGTAATATCATCATTTAGGACTGAGGATGATGAAAAATATCTTAAAAAAAATGAATCTAGTGAGCCAAAAGGACAAATATTAGGGATTCGTACTTTAGTTTATCCAAGTTCAAAAATATTCCATAATAATCAATTGTGGATCAAAATTCAAGAATGAAGATCAAAACCTGGATACAATCAAATATAGTAACCATAAAAGACAACTTGGACAAAGAAAAGAAAATTTTAATTTTTCTTTGAATAGTACCATATTTGTGAATAGTTCCGTATACGTGAATAGTGCCATATACATGAATAGTAACCCCGACACGAAAAGGTAGAAATTCTACAATAAAATTCATATCAATATTTCGGCATAATGATATTGAAGAAAATAATATCACTTACGAAGAAAATAACATCCTTTACGTCAAAATAACGGTACTTCTGATCGGAATATCGGATGTAATGCCGAAAGAAACTTGCACTGAATAGCAACTCTCAAAGTATTTAAATACTCACAAAAATACGCTCGATAACATAGAGAGAGAAAACTTATGTTTCTGGTGTGATTTTCAATTCTAACCTAAGCACCTATTTATAGGAAAATACTAGAACGCCAATGCAAATTAAATTAATAAAATAATATATCTTTTTTCCTCTTCCACCCCCACACCTTTTGAATAGCAGAGCATTCCATTTTGGAAAAATTTTCAGCCCACATTTTTTCTAAAAAAACAAAAGTGGGTCCCACCCATAATTTTAATAAAAATAATCATTTCTGAAACTTCAATAATTTATAATAAATAACCCTTTTATCAGAAAAATACGAATTTTATATCCATTCCATAGGAAATCGAATTCTCTATAACTTTGTAGCTTTAATTTTTTCCAAATTCCAAACAAAAAATATCCGAAATTCACATACGGATGATTTTTAATACCTCCATTCCGACAAAATACTGGTAAAACACTTTAGTTTTAATTCCTTCATTTATAACCACAAAAAATAAATAAATCCATCATTTATATCCACATAAAATAAATATTTCCTTATCATATAAATCAATAATTAATTATTCAAAAATAATATTACAGAATTACAATAATGACAACCAGACCGTTTCTAGGAAAAAGAGGGCTTTCTGATAAGGATTTCTCCTTACTGGCGCGCAATTAGATGACCTAACTCCTTTCCTCGACAGAACTTTCTAGACACTACCAATAATGCTATCTAATAATATTATTCAAATAATATGAATTATTGATATGATAATGGGAAATACTATGCAGTGACAATTATTGAAACAACAATAATATAAAATATCAAAACAACAATTATTGAACTAATAAAATAAAATATTGAACAGTAATTACTGTAACAATTATTGAGTAGTGCCTTCTAACGTAAGAATCAATAATTCAAAAATACTGTGCAATACCGTGTGCTACTATGCAACCACACGTATTACTGTATTTTAAGCACTATGTATTTTAACAGTGTTAACGGTAACAATTACGCCGTTATTTATAAAAACTCTTATTTTTCGTTTTCCTTTATTCGACCGTTTTCCGTTATGGGACCCAAAAATGGTTGCGCCGTCATACGAATATTCCCCGACAACAAGAATATTCCACGACCAAATGAATATTCCCGGATAACAATGAATATTTTATAACCACTTGCTTATTTTGCAAAATTTGCACATTTCACCCATAATCAAAGCATTATATCAAATTAACACCTTATTATTTCAAAATAATGAATAGAGGAAATTCAATTTTATTTATAAAAAGTTGGGGTCTTACACCAACAACTGTCCATGAATGCACTACGGGCCAATGAGGACATTTACCACATCATTTATAACATTACGATCATGATTATACCGAATAATCCCTGGTCATAATCATACCAATTCCATCTATGCACTACGGGCCACAGATGACTTTCAACATAATATAAGCATGAGGATGATGACAATGATATAAGAATTCAATAAAAAGAAAGCAAAGGATAAATTTTTAAAGATTTATAATTTAATTTATCAAGAATTCAATTATGTCCAAATTGTCAACATGATACTTCTTTGTGGAGTAAAATTCAAGAATAATATTGTAACAAAAATACTTTGGACCGAAAAGAAATCAATTTTTGTCATGAATAGTGCCCCGGGTGAATAGTACCCGAGTGAATAGTAATTTAGCATGAAAAAGTTAAAACTTATCAACAATGCTCAGAATAATATTTCCATGAAAAGATACTGGATGAAACGCAAATTTTAAGGATATTCTACTAATTTCATGGAGTATAGAAGCCAAAACTTTAACAAAATGAATGTAGAATTCGAAATATGAAACGAAATAATATTACTTACATACTACAGAGTATGGAAGAAAATATTATTTCATACGAATACTGAACAAAAATAATATCCCTTACCTTGAAAAGAAGAGTATTCCAACTGGTATAGTGGGGATATTCTTGAAGAAAACTTTCACCGTTTTCTACGCTCAAAGCTTTCTAAAACTCGAAAGAAATACGCTCAATAGTATAGAAGAAGAATTCTCTGATTCTGGTGTGATTTTCAATTCTAACTAAGCATCCTATTTATAGGAGAATGGAAAGGATACTATTTGGATGCATAGTGAAGGAAAATGTCACGGGCGTTCACCGGCTGAAAATTTTAAAAATTTTGATTTTACTATGCTGCATTATGCACAATAAAATATAATATATTCTATTTTTTTCATAAAAACCAAAACTTATTATAATAAATATATAAAAATATCACAAGTACTCCCCCCGTGATCCATCTTTCCCCTACCACCAGGTAACCTTTTTTTTATTCCAATGGGCCCCACATGTGGCCCCCACATGTGTACCCAACTGGAGTAGAGTACGTCATTTCCACCTGCAGGATTCCTCTCTTCACAGATGGAGGATGGGAGCTCTATTTAGGAGAACGTGCTATTATGAGTACTACAGGAGAGATCCGTATGCCGATCTTGCCTCCTGCCAGGCATTATTGGCCTGTCTTGCAGTCACCCGTCATTGACATCCCATTGTTGGGGATTGACGGTTTTACATTGTCAAAGGGCCTCTGTTCTCAGGAGATGTTCCAGCATTGGTGGATCCCTCGTACCATTGGAGCTCAGACCCGCACCACACAGTTTATGGGGGATATGGTTCCAGGATCCGTGATGATGATGGATTGGCTAGCCTGTGTCAGAGATCCAACTCATGTGACACAGATTGACAGATTGACTCGGTAGTTGGATCGGTCACATCTTTTCATTCGGCATTTGGGCAGAGATCCTGCAGAGGTAGATACTTTTGATCCTTCCAGCTCTGGAGCTGGTCCCTCAGGTGACCCGTATGGTTTTGCCAGTGAAGATCCTCCCTTGTATCGGCCTGACATCCCTGTAGATAGAGATCCCTGTAGTCCCTCAGGTGACCCATATAGTTGATTTTTAAATAATCTTATCCTCCATGCTTGAATTTGGTCAATATTTACTTATGAGTATGTTTTCATGTTAATCAGGCATTCAAGAAGCTATGGGATGCACATGAGGCAAGGAAGAGGAAACCATAGTGCATTAATAGAATCTCAAGCAATAGCAAAAGCATAACATGAAGAACAAAACCCACAAAAGCAGATTAAAAAGCAATAACAGAAGGCTAGCAAGCTGGGGCTTGCCCCTCCAAGAACAAAAGAGCAAGCTGGGGCTTGCCCCTCATGGGCACTAATAGCATGCAAACAAGACATGGCTTGCCCCTTAAATAACACTAAGCAAGCTGGGGCTTGCCCCTCCTATTGCCATGACAGAATGCTAGCAAGCTGGGGCTTGCCCCTTGAAGAATAACAGAGCAAGTCGGGCTTGCTTCATCGCTTAATAGATATACAAAGAGATATCTGGTCATGGGGGCTTACTGTCCAGATTTTGAAGAGTAGTTACGGCAGTTACATGTTTGCAGCCATGACATCCTAATCCCATTACACTTCATCTTCCTACCATCCCACACCTTCACAACCTACACCCACGATTAACAATCACACTCCTCACAATAATCAAACAAAATCCCACTCCTCCCACTTAGTCATCCACTACCCACCTACATAAATTCCTCTCTATAAAACCACCCTTCACCACACAATCTGACAACATCAATTCACGCCAATTGGGAAGTTTGAGGATAGGCTTTGTGCAAATCTCTACCAACCAACCTGGAATTATACTGAAAGTTGAAGTTGTTTTCTAATTCCTCAATTTTTATCCCCATAGTTCGAACAAAATCACCAAGGACCACATGTTTGAGGCCATGAATCTATCTTTCGCCTCCTTGAACGTGACGTTCCAGAGCTTCAATCCCAATGCCCAATTCCCATACCAGCAACCAGCCCCAATGCCAAGGTTCCCACCCAGCGATTCCAATGAAGAACAACAGACACTACCAACCCAGACTTGGGAGATTACAGGGAAGTCCTCTCTTATTTATTGCTTTATCTATACAATGAGGACATTATAATTTTCAAGTTTGGGGGATTTAGTTGCATGTTACATGTTGCATATTTAATTTCATTAGCTAGGTTTGCATATGTTAGTTTATGGTTTATGTTTAGGATTGTTAAGTGTTTCATTCAGATAATCATGTAGTTGCATAGTAGCTTAGGAATGTAAATAGTTTTTATTTATCTTTGCATTCATGTTATGTTTACCACATATATCTAAAAAAAATATTCAAAAATAATAGTTAGTTAATATGTTCATCTTGCATGAGTCCATCTGTTTGATAGTTACAGTCTATTTTGGCCAATGATGAGATTGGGATTGGATAGACAAGTATAATACTGATTATTAGAGCTTTTGATGTGATTTCTTGTTATGAATTGAATCTTTTCCTGTTTGAAACTGGAATAATAAGGATAGCACAGTAAAAATAACTTGTTGATTGATTGAGTTTAAATTGATACAAAATGGGACTCTAAAGGATAATGCTAGTTTAAATGAAAGAATGATAAGAATAAGTAGTGATGGCTAAAGTTAGACAAGAACCTAAGTTTGGGAGAATATTTGGGGTACATAAGCTATATAAAAAAGAAAGAAAAAGAAAGAAAAAGTATGAATAAACACCGTGGCGTGCTTGTCTAGTTTTGTTGCCTTTGTTACTTGAGTAAGTAAGCCCGAGGGGATTGTCTTTACACCTAGCGCCCTAAGGTCTTAATGGTCTGGGAGTCATTGGTCGAAAGCTCGTTAAGGTAGCATTGTAAAGCCTAAGGGAATAAGACATTGCATAGCTATGTGTAAATAAAAAAAAGAAAAAAATGAATAAAACAGGAAATAAGAGGAAAAAGCCCCCGTAGATGAAAATAATGTATAAGTATCCCATGTTGACCCTCGATATTGGTAATCGTTTGATTTTATTTGGATCTAGCTTGTTTTTGGATTTCTTGAGTTTAGATTGTATGATGCATTCGAAGAGACTTGTTATGTATTAAATTTGATTTTATATCAATTAACGTGGTTGTTGAGCACACACGCACTATACCAGTAATAACAGTTTAAGACTTGATGATTGACTAGGAAATTGTTGATTGGTTTGGATATGATGTATTATCATGTTTACTTGATTTCTCTGAGGTTAGTTGAATATACTTGTGTTTATCAATACTGCTGGATTCGTAGGCATGTAGACTAGGGGCATTGCATTGCTTTGCATTTTTGTTTTGTTTTTGCTTGAGGACAAGCAAATGTTTAAGTTTGGGGATATTTGATAAGTTGTTTTTATACCTACTTATCTGGCATCTATTACTTGAATTATTTGCTTAATCTCGTGTTTCTTAGTTACTTTTCATACATTTTGTTTTCATTTTGTAGATTATATGTTTGGAAGAGGAATGAGCAACTATTGTTATAAAATTTTCAAGGAAAAGCAATTCCGGATATCGTTCGGGCCTTCATGTTCATTTTATGTGCATTTCATGTTCGTGGCGTGGAACTTGGATTATGTCGAGGAATTCTTTCTTGGAATTTTGGAATGTCTTGCATCATTTTAATTGGAAGTTCGGATCAGAGAGTTTGGCCGTCTAGCAACAAAGACAAAGTTAAGAGTTGTTTCGGTTGTCATTACACAGCAGCATTTGTTTCCAATGCAATTTCGACCTTTATCCATTTGTTATTTCTGATAGCTAAAAGAATGAAAGTTGTAGAACTCGTCGATAGCTTCGATTTGATAGGTCGTGGGCCCCATAACTCCTCCCAGTTTAAAGGTTATGGAAGTTTTAGCAGAGGAGGTTCTAGCAGGAAAAATAATTGGCAGATTGGGGGCAAGCCGGGGCTTGCTCTTTTGTGCCTTGGGAGCAAGCTGGGGCTTGGGGTCTGGGCAGATTAGCAGAAAGGGAGCAAGCAAGGGCTTGCTCTTACAAAGGGAAATAGCAAGCTGGGGCTTGGGTACTCAAAATTTAAGTCTTTTAGTTGGTTTCTAATGGTTCAAACATGGAGTTTAAGTGATGGTGATGACTTGGGACTCGTATATGCATGGAATTGTAATCAAAATACATGTGGAAGTATATAATTAACAAGAAACACTGAGATTAGAAGACACACAAGGCAAATTACGAAGATTAATCTCAGTTTTTCTAAGCAAGCGTTGGAGGAGTAATTCAAGGATATTTTTGAGACGATTGCGATTCTAGGCTACGTGTGAAGGGTGTTATTCAATATTTTCATCTTAGACTATTATTATTAATTGAAAGAATGATTTCCATGATTTATTCAGTGTTTATTTCGTTAATTATGAACTAATTCACTTTTTAGGCTTATGATGGATCTTTGAGTGAATCTATGATTTTGCAAACTTTGATTTCCAATTTAATAAGCTATTTCTAGTTTATCTATATTAATTTGAGCGTGAATTTATGAATTGTCTGATCAACAATTCTTTGTGGAATTGGATGGAATCGAGAGAGGATATTCAAATCTAGACCTAGTTGATATAGCATGTGTTCAGGATTTTGTTAATAGCTTAAACTTGATGAGTGTTAAGGTAGAGATATGCTTGACACCGCATGTAATCGGATAAAGAACTTATTCTTCAACCTTCTTCAATTGTAATTCACATAGAGATATAGTGGGTTAGTTGATTAAGGTGTTTTAACGGATTTCTATCTTAATTGTGGATTGACGTTAATACGGTATTAGTGCATCGAGAGGTGGTTAATACTACGTTCGTGTTCTTGATTAATAAACTAGGATAGTGAATTGAATTGGAATAAAAGTTTTAAAATCAGAGTGAAGCTTAGGGTGAAATCATAAGTCTAATTCTCCATTAATTGTTTGAAATTTTAGATTTTGATATTCGTGGTTGTTTTGTGTTAGTTTAATTATTCTTAATTTTAGTTGCGTTAATTTAAATTGTTGAGTTGATTTGTTTAATAAGATTAGGGTTAATAGAAGATTGGTAATTGTAAGTTAAGGTTATTGCTAATTAGTCTCTATGGGAATGATACTCTACTCATCACTCTATTACTTATTGACCACGTATACTTGCGTGTTGTGCGTATATAGATTTTACCCAACAAGTTTTTGGCGCCGTTACCGGGGACTATTTAGTATAATTCTTAATAGTTTTACAATATCAGTTTAATTAATCCAGTTTTACTTAGACATTTTTATTATTGTATTTTTTCTTCTATTTCAGGTGTGGAAGTAGTTTATGCAAATTTAGTCCAAAAATCCAGATTTGTTGCCTTTTGAGGACGACATTGAGAAAAGGTTTCAGAGGTTGAGTAAGTGGATCAAGGAAACGAGGAAAGAATTCGAAACATCTAAAAAGGAAGAGGTAACAGTAATGGCAGCTGAAGATCGAAAAGCATTAAGGGATTTTGTAACACCCAAGGTGACTGAACTGCAGTCAAGCATCACTAGGCCAACAATAACAGCAAATACGTTCAAAATTAAGCCTGGGATGATACAAATGATTCAGAATTTAGTTCAGTTTGGGGGATTTGCAAATGACGATCCGAACCAGCATCTGGTCAGTTTTCTGGAAATGTTCGACACTTTTAGGTTCAATGGGGTTTCGGATGAGGCGGTGAGACTTCGATTGTTCCCATTCTCTTTAAGGGACAAGGCGAAGAGGTCGTTGCATTCTCTATGGTCTGGTTCGATAACTACATGGGAGGATTTAGCTCAGAAATTCCTCGCAAAATTCTTTCCACTGGTGAAAACTGCGAAGATGAGGAACGAGATTACGATGTTTGAACAGCAACATGGGGAGTCATTATATGAGGCCTGGGAAAGATACAAAGAACTGCTCAGAAAATGACCGCATCATGGATTGCCCCAGTGGCTACAAATGAACACCTTTTACAATGGACTACATGGGAATCTCAGACAAGTATATCGAATATTTCAAGTGAGCATTCATGGCTAAGAGTTACGAGGAAGCATACGAGTTAATTGAAACCATGGCGGCTAATAACTACCAGTGGCCCACAGTAAGAATGACACAGGCGAAGGCAGCTGGGGTGTTAGAAGTGGATAGTATGACAGCGATGCAAGCACAGATATCTGCACTTTCAAAGATGTTGAAGTCGGTGACAGCAACACAAGCACAACAAACACAACAAGTACATCAAGTGGCAATAATATGTGAGTTGTGCGCGGGAGAGCACCCAACATAGCAATACGCGATTAATCCAACAACTGTGCAGTTCATCGGCAATTACAACAAAATTCCTCAAAACACATATCAAAACACATACAATCAAGGAAATAGTAATCATCCAAATTTCTCATGGAGCAATAACTAGTAAAATCATGCTTCACGACAATCATATCCACCAGGATTTTAGAACCAGCAACAACCAGCTCAATATCAAGAAAGGAAACTCGATCTGGAGGAAGTGTTGGCAAAATTCATGACTAGCACCGAGTTGGCTATAAAAAATCACGCCATGGCTATGAAATCATAAGAGATGGCGATTAAGAATCTAGAGAATCAGATAGGTCAAATGGTGTTGGCATTGAATAATAGACCACAAGGTACATTGCCAAGTGACACAGAGAGAAATCCAAAGGGAACTCACGAGCAGTGTAATGCTATTACGCTTAGAAGCAGTAAGGAGTTGGTTTCTAACTGGGATAAGAAAGCTAGTGCAGGAGATGAATGTGAGGATGAAGGGAAGGAATTAAAGATGAAATGTACAGAAAAAGTGGTGCAAAAAGCAAAGAAAGAGAAACAATTTAAGGCTACACCACATGCACCCTTTCCTTCAAGGTTAGAAAATAACAAGTTAAAGAATCAGTTTTCGAGGTTTATGGATATATTCAAACAGTTACACATTAATATTCCATTTGCCGAAGCACTTGAGTAGATGCCGCGTTACATTAAATTCATGGACATACTTTCAAAAAAACGTAAGCTCCAGGATTTTGAAACAGTGGCGTTAACCGAGGAATGCAGTGCAATACTACAGAAAAAGCTCCCGCCTAAATTGAAAGATCCAGGAAGTTTTATAATTCCTTGTGCAATTGGAAATCAAGATGTGGGAAGAGCTCTATGCGATTTAGGAGCGAGTATAAATCTTATGCCACTGTCCATTTACCGAAAGCTGGGATTAAAGGATGCAAAACAAACCAATATTAGTATACAACTCGCCGATAGATCAATAACATACCCTTTAGGAATAGTCGAAGATGTATTGGTCAAAGTTGAGTCACTAATCTTTCCAGCCAATTTTGTGGTACTAGATTTTGAAGAAGATAAGAACATCCCTATCATCTTGGGATGACCATTCCTGGCGACTGGACAAACACTGATTAACGTTCCTAACGGAGAACTGATTATGAAAGTGTTTGATCAGGTAGTAATAATAAAGGTGTTCAAGGAAATCCCAATCCCAACTAACAAGGAAGAGTACGAGTTGCTCGAGGAATCTACATGTGTCAAGTTTAGCTGTTGCAAAGAGGATAGTGGTCTTAAGGCATTAGTTGATGATAGAAAGTCAAATTCATTATCCAACATACAAGTGAACGGGCATGCATTACAACAATGTTGGTGTTGCGCGATAAATAATCATCATGCCAAAGTTAACCCAACCAACTCGGGATGAAATAGGGGGTAGTCAGGCTGAACGACTTAAAATCAAGCGCTAATTGGGAGGCAACTCAATTTTATTTTTATGTTTATTTTTATTTTTATTTTTTTCTCTTTTCTTAAGTAATGTTATCCATGCTAGTTAGATGGTAGTTTAGAATAATATTTGGTCTAGAATAAATTCATGTCAACTCATTAACTAGTAGTTCAAGTATAGCTGATTTTTAAATAATCTTATCCTCCATGTTTGAATTTGCCCAATATTTACTTATGAGTATGTTTTCATGTTGATCAGGCATTCAAGAAGCTATAGGATGCACATGAGGCAAGGAAGAGGAAACCATAGTGCATTAGTAGAATCTCAAGCAATAGAAAAAGCATAACATAAAGAACAAAACCCACAAAAGTAGATTAAGTAGCAATAGCAGAAGGCTAGCAAGCTGGGGCTTGCCCCTCCAAGAACAAAAGAGCAAGCTGGGGCTTGCCCCTCATGGGCACTAACAACATGCAAGCAAGCCGGGGCTTGCCCTTTGAACAGCACCAAGCAAGCCGGGGCTTGCCCCTCCTATTGCCATGACAGAATGCTAGCAAGCTAGGGCTTGCCCCTTGAAGAACAACAGAGCAAGCCGGGGCTTTCCCCCTTACTGCCTAGCAGATATACAGCAAGCCGGGGCTTGTCTGTCCGGATTTTGAAGAGGAGTTACGACAGTTACATGTTTGCAGCCATGACATCCTAATCCCATTACACTTCATCTTTCTACCATCCCACACCTTCACAACCTACACTCATGATCAACAATCACACTCCTCACAACAATCAAACACAATCCCACACCTCCCACCTAGTCATCCACTACCCACCTACATAAATTCCTCTCTATAAAACCACCCTTCACTACACAATCTGACAACATCAATTCACACCAATTGGGAAGTTTGAGGATAGGCTTTATGCAAATCTCTACCAACCAACCTGGAATTATACTGAAAGTAGAAGTTGTTTTTTAATTCCTCAATTTTTATCCCCATAGTTCGAACAAAATCACCAAGGACCACATGTTTGAGGCCATGAATCTATCTTTCGCCTCCTTGAACGTGACACTCCAGAGTTTCAATCCCAATGCCCAATTCCCATACCAAAGCAACCAGTCCCAATGCCAAGGTTCCCACCCAGCGATTCCGATGAAGAACAACAGACACCACCAACCCAGACTTAGGAGATTACAGGGAAGTCCTCTCTTATTTATTGCTTTATCTATACAATGAGGACATTGTAATTTTCAAGTTTGGGGGATTTAGTTACATGTTACATGTTGCATATTTAATTTCATTAGCTAGGTTTGCATATGTTAGTTCATGGTTTATGTTTAGGATTGTTAGTGTTGCGATCTGTAATCATGTAGTTGCATAGTAGCTTAGGAATGTAAATAGTTTTTATTTATCTTTGCATTCATGTTATGTTTACCACATATATCTAAAAAAAAAAATTCAAAAATAATAGTTAGTTAATATATTTATCTTGCATGAGTCCAGCTGTTTGATAGTTACAGTATATTTTGGCCAATGATGAGATTGGGATTGGATAGACAAGTATAATACTAATTATTAGAGCTTTTGATGTGATTTCTTGTTATGAATTGAATCTTTTCCTGTTTGAAACTAGTATAATAAGGATAACACAGTAAAAACAACTTGTTGATTGATTGAGTTTAAATTGATACATAATGGAACTCTAAAGGATAATGCTAGTTTGAATGAAAGAATGACAAGAATAAGTAGTGATGGCTAAAGTTAGACAAGAACCTAAGTTTGGGGGAATATTTGGGGTACACAAGCTATATAAAAAAAAAAAAGAAAGAAAAATTATGAATAAACACCGTGGCGTGCTTGTCTAGTTTTGTGGCCTTTGTTACTTGAGTAAGTAAGCCCGACGGGATTGTCTTTACACCTAGTGCCTTAAGGTCTTAATGGTCTGGGAGTTGTTCGTTGAAAGCTCGTTAAGGTAGCATTGAAACGCCTAAGAGAATAAGACATTGCATAGCTATGTGTAAATAAAAAAAAAGAGAAAAATGAATAAAATGGGAAATAAGAGCAAAAAGCCCTCGTAGATGAAAATAAAGCATAAGTATCCCATGTTGACCCTCAATATTGGTAATTGTTTGATTTTAGTTAGATCTAGCTTGTTTTTGGATTTCTTGAGTTTACATTGTATGATGCCTTTGAAGAGACTAATTATGTATTAAATTTGATTTTATATCAATTAGCATGGATGTTGAGCACACACGCACTATACCAGTAATAACAGTTTAAGACTTGATGATTGACTAGGAAATTGTTGATTGGTTTTGATATGATGTATTATCATGTTTTTTTGATTTCTTTGCGGTCGGTTGAATAGACTTGTGTTTATCAATACTTCTGGATTCGTAGGCATGTAGACTAGGGGCATTGCATTGCGTTGCATTTTTGTTTTGTTTTTGCTTGAGGACAAGCAAAGGTTTAAGTTTGGGGGTATTTGATAAGTTAGTTTTATACCTACTTATCTTGCATCTATTACTTGAATTATTTGCTTAATCTCGTATTTCTTAGTTACTTTTCATGCATTATGTTTTCATTTTATAGATTATATGTTTGGAAGAGGAGTGAGCAACTATTGGTATAAAATTTTTGTATCGTTCGGGCCTTCATGTTCATTTTATGTGCATTTCATGTTCGTGGCGTGGAACTTGGATTTTGTTGAAGAATTCTTTCTTGGTGTTCCAGAACGTCTTATATCATTCTAATCGGAAGTTCGGATGTGAGAGTATGGCCGTCTAGCAACAAAGACAAAGTTAAGAGTTGTTTCGGTTGTCATTACACAGCAGTAACTTCTTCTAATGCAATTTTGACCTTTATCCATTTGTTCTTTCTGAAAGCTAAAAGAATAAAAGTTATAGAGCTCGTCGATAGTTTCGATTTGATAGGTCGTGGGCCCCGTTACTCCTCCCAGTTTAAAGGTTATGGAAGTTTTAGCAGAGGAGGTTCCAGCAAGAAAAATAATTGGCAGATTGGGGGCAAGCCGGGGCTTGCTCTTTTGTGCCTTGGGAGCAAGCTGGGGCTTGGGGTCTGGGCAGATTAGTAGAAAGGGAGCAAGCCGGGGCTTGCTCTTAGAAAGGGAAATAGCAAGCTGGGGCTTGGGTACTCAAAATTTAAGTCTTTTAGTTGGTTTCTAATGGTTCAAACATGGAGTTTAAGTGATGGTGATGACTTGAGACTCGTATATGCATGGAATTGTAATCAAAATACATGTAGAAGTATATAATTAACAAGAAACACTGAGATTAGAAGACACACAAGGCAAATTACGAAGATTAATCTCAGTTTTTCTAAGCAAGCGTTGGAGGAGTAATTCAAGGATATTTTTGAGACGATTGCGATTCTAGGCTACGTGAAGGGTGTTATTCAATATTTTTCATCTTAGACTATTATTATTAATTGAAAGAATGATTTCCATGATTTATTCAGTGTTTATTTCGTTAATTATGAACTAATTCACTTTTTAGGCTTATGATGGATCTTTGAGTGAATCTATGATTTTGCAAACTTTGATTTCCAATTTAATAAGCTATTTCTAGTTTATCTATATTAATTTGAGCGTGAATTTATGAATTGTCTGATCAACAATTCTTTGTGGAATTGGATGGAATCGAGAGAGGATATTCAAATCTAGACCTAGTTGATATAGCATGTGTTCAGGATTTTGTTAATAGCTTAAACTTGATGAGTGTTAAGGTAGAGATATGCTTGATAATCGCATGTAATCGGATAGAGAACTTATTCTTCAACCTTCTTCAATTGTAATTCACATAGAGATATAGTGGGTTAGTTGATTAAGGTGTTTAACGGATTTCTATCTTAATTGTGGATTGACGTTAATACGGTATTAGTGCATCGAGAGGTGGTTAATACTACGTTCGTGTTCTTGATTAATAAACTGGGATAGTGAATTGAATTGGAATAAAAGTGTTAAAATCAGAGTGAAGCTTAGGGTGAAATCATAAGTCTAATTCTCCATTAATTGTTTGAAATTTTAGATTTTGATATTCGTGGTTGTTTTGTGTTAGTTTAATTATTCTTAATTTTAGTTGCGTTAATTTAAATTGTTGAGTTGATTTGTTTAATAAGATTAGGGTTAATAGAAGATTGGTAATTGTAAGTTAAGGTTATTGCTAATTAGTCTCTATGGGAACGATACTCTACTCATCACTCTATTACTTGTTGACCACGTATATTTACGTGTTGTGCGTATATAGATTTTACCCAACAGTTATGCATATATATGTATGTCCAGAGATATTTAGCATTGACCCTTGGATGGTTTTATGACACGGCCCGTATAGATGTCTTCTTCGACAGTTAGCCGTATTGATCATACCCCACCATTTGTGGTGGTAGCTGGTATGCGATCATGGTATGATAGTATATCACCATCAAACATGGTGATCGTAGATGATTTACTGCAGCATACTATAACCCTACTGATGTTTCAGGTTCCTCCAGGATTTGTAGAGGGCATGCTAGAGCACTGGGTACCGGTTAGACAGGTATTCCGATTTGGGACCCGTGAGTTGACTCCTACTTTGGAGGAGTATGCACGATTGACGATGCTTCCTCTGGACAGACCTTGCGTGCACATTGTGATAGGAGATATGAGTAGACAGTTCATGACTCTCACAGGTTTGAGGCGCAGAGTGGTGCAGGATGAGATTACATCCGGCCACGCTATATCCTAGCATTTTCTATGTGATAGGTTTGGCTCTGAGGATAGCTATGCACGGCATTCTGGGGATTTCACCACACCTGAGGATCATTGGTGTTCAGCCAGAGTAGATGTACTGCTTCTATGCGTATTGTCATATGTCTACATGCCGTGGTACATGGATGAGCTGGATATTGGCGTCATTATGGCAGTAAGAGCTCTCAGGGATGGTCATACCATCATTCCGATGATCATTGTAGAGACATTGAGGTCGATTATACATCTTCGCCGCACTTATCCGCTGTGAGTATTCACGAGTAGCTTCGATCATCATTTGTATGTGTGGTTTATGTCACACTTGAAACTGATTGGCACACTTAGACATCATGGATTTTGTTTCACCCATGACATAGCCATGATGTACTCCTTTTAGTCTGCGGGGTGTACAGATGCTGCATCTTGGTCTGCTTTCTTGGCAGAGATTGGAGATCCATTTGATATATTGTCGTGTTCAGGGCTTAGCTCACCCTACAGCTTCATTACTCATTCTTTGGGCATGGATTATCTCCCTCTAGCTGGTTTGAGGGGCATGATTACCTACCACCCACTGGCCGTGATGTGTCGGGTTTGACCGCCAGATTTCCATCTGTATGAGGGGCGGTGAGTCGTCGCTTCAGCACACACCGCTTGTCACGGAGGATGATCCAAAGTTCAGTATGCTGTTGGGATCGAGAGAGTGGTGAGTTTTCTGTCAGTCATCCAGGTTGTTCTGCAGAGTATTCCGCATGGATGGAGACAGAGACTGCATCAGCTGCGGCAATATCCATAGTGCAAGAGACTGATTATGAGGATGAGGAGCCTATAGAGGAGGCTGTCATTCCCACTGATGAGTTGACTGCTGGGCTGCCAGCTTTTGTGATGGATTCTCCCACCCCGAAAAGCCATCATACCAAAGATTCTAAGACGATGATTTGGTGCAGAGCTTATATCTGATGACCTATGATAGAGATCAGGCTAGGGCCGCGATGTTGACAGCTATTGATGAGAGAGATACCGCTCTGTTGGAGAGGGATGATGCCAGATCAGCCAAGGATGCATTGATTGGAGAGCAGGATGCCGCCTTATCTGCTAGGGATGTGGCCATTACAGATAACACTTCTATTAGATCCTAGATGACTGTCAGTCTTGCCAACATGAGTGCATACATTGATGAGCATTCCACCACCATGCAGTTAGCCTCTGATCTGCTAGCTCGTGTAGATACCCTTGGGTAGGAGTTTGCAGCGTTACCTCCGTCTTCAGAGAGGGATGCTATGTTAGATCTGATAGTCCGCATATATACAGATCTGTAGATAGCTTTTGTATTTTCCTGCACAGACTAGCTTAGCCATTTTTGTCATGTACATCACATATGTATATATCAAACAGAATTATGTATGGCATGGAAATATATTTTGATTCACTTCCCTTTTAGTTATGCCTTGATACTTGCTTGATATTTGCCTGTTTCTCCAGGGCCTTGAATCTTGATGCATTCTAAACTTATCCTTGATAGATGGACATTGAGACGTCACAAGGTCTCTCAGAACGGATCATTGATTTCTGAAAAATCCCTACCACCTTTGGTGTCTTGGGACTGGTATCTATATGGAAAAGTGGAGAGGAGGGTGGTTTTTTCCTCTCTGAGATTGATCGCACCACAGATGATCGCCAGTACTTCTATTTGCGAGAAGCCTAGTTAATTCCATCTCTTATGTGTTGGTATTGTTCTTCGAGGCACGATCGTAGCTTAGATGGTCACCGAATCTTCTATTTGTGAGAAGAGGTTGGATAATTCCATCCCTTTGATCTGAAATCGATGAAGTGGGGGAAATTGAAGGTTGATCCCAGTACCGTGTGACAAGTATGTTTGTTCTGGTAGGGGTTAGACTGCACCATAAATGGCTGCCTACGTACTCCTATTGAAGAGGAGATCAAGTCTGCGTAGTTCGAACCTAGTGTAGGAGGTTCAACGCTGAATGTGAAAGGCAGAAGGGTGTAGAAGTATTTTTGTTATTTTTGTTGTTTTTGTGAATGATAAGTAGGTTTTATACCTACTTATCCGGTATCTTTTACTTGAATTAGTTGCTTATATTCATGTGTCTTAGTTACTTTTCATGCATTTTGTGTTCATTTTGTGGGTTATACGTTTGGAAGCTGTGTGAGTGACTATTGGTAAAGAAAAGCAAGGAAAATGCAAAGAAAAGCAATCCGGACTTCATTTGGGCTTTTATGTTCATTTCATGTTCTTGGCTTGGAACTTGGACTATATTGTAGAGCTTCTTCTTCACTTTTTGGAACATCTTGAATCATTCCAATCGGAGTTCGGATGAAAGAATTATGACATTTCTACCAACGAACATCGTTGAACTTCATTGTTTTGGGTGGCCATTTCCATAGCAGTCACTTCCTGTCCAATTTCGACCTTCATCCTTTCGTTATTTCTTAAAACTCAAAGAATGAAAGTTGTAGAGTTTGTCGATAGCTTTGATTCGATAGGTGGTAGGCCCCATAATTCCTCCCGGATCAAAGGTTATGGCCATTTTACCAGAGGACACTACAGTAGAAAAAATAATTAGCAGCTTGCACCCAAGCCGGGGCTTGCTCTTTTTGGCATTGATAGAAAGTCAGAGCTTGGGTCTTGGGCGCATTAGCAGGAAACTAGCAAGCCGGGGCTTTCCCTCCAAAGAGTAAAACCCAAGCTGGGGCTTGGGTACGCGTAAAAGAAGCATTTTTTGGCCAAATTTGAGTTCAGGAAGGATTGTTTCAATCCAATTGACTTAAGGACTTCCAATAGGACTTAAAGACATATAAAGAGACTTATAAAAAGAGGAGATTTTCAAGGATTAGGGGGAGTTTTTGGAAGAATTCCATTATATTAGATTACAGTAAATTAGATCAAAACCCTAGTTCTAATGAGTTTTGGAGATTGAAGCAACTTGGAGACCATTGAAGATTCAAAGTAGGAGCAAGGAGGGAGCGTCAAATCTACAGACAATAGATTTTATCTTCTTATCTTCTTATCTTCTTCTATCTTTGTCTTTTACTGTGTATTCAAGTGTGGATTCTTAGTTTTAATTCAATAATCATGAACTAATTCTTTGTTTGAGATTACAATGGATCTTATTGTGTAGTTTATTTTAATTTGCTTTGCTATCAATTATTATGTTCTATTGTGAGGATTGTCAATTGTGATTTGGACTTAATTGTTTAATTGATTGGCCATTAATTACCATGATAATCTATATGAACTCGAGAGATGAAGTATAGATTTAGATCTGATCGTGACAGCATGTGTTCAAGATTTTGTTAATAGCTTAAACTTGATGAGTGTTAAGGTAGAGATATGCTTGACACCACATGTAATCAGATAGAGAACTTATTCTTAAACCTTCTTCAATTGTAATTCACATAGAGATATAGTGGGTTAGTTGATTAAGGTGTTTAACGGATTTCTATCTTAATTGTGGATTGACGTTAATATGGGTATTATGCATCGAGAGGTGGTTTTATCTGCTTTAGTGTTCTTGATTAACAATTCAGGATAGAGAATAATTGATGAGAAGTGTGTTAACTTAAATGAAGCAATAAGTGAAGTTGTGATCTTGAATCTCCGTTATCTTAGTTTAACTAGTGGAATTTAATAGTAGTTTAATTTATATAATTTTATATTCATTCATTTAAATAAGATTGAGTTGGTTACGGGTTAGTACTTGGTGATTTTTATTAAATAATTCTCTGTTGGAACGATACTCAACTTATCACTTTATTACTTGTTGACCACGTATACTTGCGTGTTGTGTAGTATTGCGTTGTTAGTTTTAATTATTATTGTTAGTCAATATGTGGCAACGACGTTGGCTTGAGCTGTTGAAAGATTACGATCACACTATTCAATATCATCTTGGAAAAGTGAACGTAGTAGCTGACGCATTGAGTAGAAGATCATATGCAAGTACGAGTGCGATATTGTCAACGCAAAGGCCCATTTTATATGACTTACAAAGGATGGAGGTAGAATTAAAGACTCTAGGGACCGACATGATGATGGCGAATATACGAGTAGAACCGAATTTAATCGATAAAGTTAAAACTGCTCAAGCTACGGACCTAGGGCTGATGCGTATGAAGAAGAAAGTGCAAGAAGGAGCTGTTCTAGAAGTAAGAATCGATGAAGAAGGAATACTTCGAGTCAACTCTAGACTTTGTATTCCTAACGACTCAGATTTGAAGCATAGAATCATGATGGAGGCACACAACACACCGTTTGTAATCCATCTTGGGAGTACCAAAATGTATCATGATATTCGACATACATTTTGGTGGAATAATATGAAGAGAGAGATCGCGGAGTTTATCTCGAGGTGTTTAACCCGTCAACGTGTAAAGGGCAAGAAGACCCCAACTTATTATAAATAAATTAAATTTTCTCTATTCATTATTCTAAATTAATAAATAAGGTTAATAATTGATATAACTTTTAGTTATGGGTGAAATGTGCAAAATTTTACAAAATAAGCAAGTTGGTTATAAAATATTCATTTTGCTCGGGGAATATTCGCTTTTGGTCGTGGAATATTTTTTTGGGAATATCCGTCACGACTACATTACCGCAGTCATTTGTGGGCCCCATAACGAAAAACGATTTGATGAAAGAAAACAATAAAGTTTGAGTTTTATAAATAACTACAGTAATTGTTACCGTTAACATCATTGGATTACCCGGTGGTTAAAATACAAGAATACGCTATGGGTCGCAAAGATACACCAGATTGCACAAGATTGTTGAATTATTGATTTGACGTAAGAAGGCACTACTCAATAATTGTTACAAAGTAGTTATCGCTCAATATTTTATTTTATTGATTCAATAATTGTGCATATTGATAGTTTATATTATTATTGTTTCAATAATTGTCATCCGACAAGATTTTCCATTATCGATCAATAATTCATATTATTTGAATAATATTATTAGATAACATTATTGGCAATGTCTAGAAAGTTCTCACAAGGAGAGGTTTGGTCATCTAATCGCCGCCAAGAAGGAGAAATCCTTATCGAAAGCCCCTCTTTCCGGGAACTACCGTCATGTCATAATTGTGATTTCGTAATATTATTTGTGAATAATTAATTATCGATTTATATGATAAGGAAATATTTATTTGATGATGGATATAAATGATGGATTTATTTATTTTATGTGGTTATAAATGAAGGAATTAATGCCGAGGTGTTTTATCAAGATTTTGTTTGAAAGGAGGTATTAAAAATCATCCGCTTGTGGATTTTTGATATTTTTCATTTGGAATTTGGAAAACTCAAAGCTACAAAGTTGTAGAGAATTTGATTTTAGTAGAATGGACATAAAATTCAGTATTTTTCGATAAATGGGCTATTTTCTATGAATTGTTCAAGTTTCGAAAATAAAAAAAATAATTTTATTAAATTATGGGTGGGACCCACTTTTGGTTTTGAATTCACACATGGGTATTGATTTTTCTTTTTTTAAAGGTGGTGGTTCAAATTGCATTTTTCAATGAGAGAAAAGAAGAAAAGAAATAATATTATTTTATTATTTTAGTCTCTCCTTCATGTTTCTAAAGATTTTTCCTATAAATAGACGCTTAGGTTAGAATTGAAAATCACACCGTAAACAAGTTTTCTTTCTCTCTAGATTATCGAGTATATTTTTGTGAGTATTTTGATACTTTGAGAGTTGTTGTTCTAAGACAAGTTTCTTTTGGCTTTATATCCGAAATTCAATCGTAAGTACCAATTATTTTGAGGTAAGTGGATGTTATTTTCTTCTTAAATGATATTATTTTCTTCAATATCATTATGCCAAAATATTGGTGAAACTTTTAATCAAATTTGGAACTTTTTGTGTCGGGGTTATTATTCACGATACTTGCACTATTCACGATACTAATTATTCTATTCACTAATAAACTATTCACCAAAAAAAAAATTTTTCTTTTTGTCCAAGATGTCTATTATGGTTACTATCTTTGATCAGATCCATGTTTTGATCTTTATTTTGAATTTCGCTTCAAAATTGGTTATTATGAAGTATTATTGATCTTCGATAAACTATATACTAATCCCTAATATTTGTCCTTCCTCTCACCGGATTCATTTTTTTAAAATATTTTTCATCATCCTCTACCCTAAATGATGATATTATAAATATCTTTGGCTCGTAAGGCAAAAAAGATGAATGATTAATCGATGAATATCTTTGGCCCAGAGAGGCAAAGATGAACAGTGTTGAGATGAATACGACCAATCGGTGATATAAATGAATATCTTTGGCCTCAGTAGTAAAAAAGATGAATATTTGATTAAAGATGTATATCGATTGTTGTTATGTGGATAAAATATTGATGATGGACTTTTAAATCTTAGAAGATAGTAGAACTCATTCTCTACTCGACTCTTCTAATGGATTGTTGTTTCACCGCATAATATTGATCTAAAACTTGTTGTTTATTATATTCTATCGATTTTTCCTATTGAAGACTAACGATAATTTGTTGTATATTATCTTAGTCATAATATTCTTTATCGGGCTAGTTGAGCTCACCTTTTCCTTTTTGTTCCATTTTTCTTCTCTAGAGGTGAGAACAAAGCAGATCTAGTCTGGGTAATGGAGTGATGGTTCTAGAAAGATGTTTTATATAAATTCCTCACTATTTTTGTAAAAATAATGTATGAATAATTGTAATGAGGACTTATTTGAGTGTGGATATTGCTCTAGAAGACAATATTTGTATTTAAACTCACAAAGATGTGTTGTCGATTTTGCACACTACACAATTGTATTATTAAAGTTGTAGTTTGCTTTTCTGTACTCATGTATTTGGCGCACTCGTAATGGGTGTTGTATACCTATTTTGGGGGCGCCACAGCTTGGTATCAAAGCTTAGGATATGGTCTCCAAGTGAGATCGGGAATAGAACTAGAGAGGAGAGATGAGTAAATCCTTTCGCTAAAGTGTGTCCTATCTAAGCTTATTTGTTGGTCTCATCATAATATAGGATATTATGTGATATGTTAATTTGTTTAATTAACCCTTGTTTTATGGCAAGATTTAAGAATGGTGGCCGAGAACGTTAACAATGGAGTGTATGAGACGTGGAACAACCTTTAGTCACAAACCAGAGAACGTGCAACAGAAGGCAATATTCCTCCGTAAACAACACTACCGAGCAAACGATGAACGATGGAATGTTTAGAGCTTTTTTTGTAGCTCATGCAAAAATCGCACGAGGAGACTCGTGTACAAAATAATGGTGGAAATGATGGCAACGCGCTGCCCATCACACAACCAAGCAGCTTCAAGGAGTTGGGACCACCAGATTTTGGGAAAGCCCGATCCGATTAAGGCGAAAACACGGGTCAAGTAAATTACCAAGATATTCGATGTCTGGGATGCACGGAGGAGAATGAAGGTTCCATTCGCCACCTTTTTATGTTTCGTGGAGAGGCAGACATCGGTGGGAATCTGTGAAGAAGCACGCGTACCCAAACCGCAACCGCACTCAATATGTCTCTTGGGAAAGATTTCAGAATCGTTCAATGACAAGTACTTTCCGAAAGTATTCGCTATATGAAGGAGGTAGAGTTTATTGATCGAACAGTAACAAACACGACGGTGTCTCAAAGACGAGGCAAAGTTCGCAGAGTTATCCTGTGTTTGCACCTCATTTGGTAGAGAATGAGGAACGATGACGGATGTTTCGAGAGGTCTAAAACCCGAGATTCGCCAATACCTTATCTCTCATAAATTTTCTCTCAGATTCGAGATGTTGTCAATGTAGGCTCAATTATTAGAGAGAGATAATGAGTATACTCAACCGAGGGACCACAACTGTGGTCATACATACGGTGATGATGTAGCCATCGTAAGCGATGATAACCAATGAGGAGGAAAAAATACAGACAAAGGAGGTAACCACTCAGGTGGTAATCGTGGCCATGATAATAGGAGAGGTGAGTCAAGTGGAAATTTCAAAAAGAGGAGATTCAACAATGATGGGAAGACATCAGCAGCAGCACCAACACCAACAACAAATTTTAGGGGAGGATAACGACCACCGATCGTGTGTTACAAATGCGGGAAAGAGGGACATATCAGCCCAAACTGCCCACAACAATCCAAGGTATGTTATAATTGTGGAAAGGAAGGACATATTGCTCGAGATTGTACTATAGTGAAACCAAGTTCAGCGGGGATGGTGACTCCAAGGGCTGTCCCGGATAAGTCAAAATCGCGGTTCGGAAGAATTTTCGTGGATCGCCAAAACGTGAGGAACCCAAACGAGGTGATCACGGTAAGCTAATCTTGAATTCTTCATGAAGTTTATACCTTACTAGATAACCGGTTCTACCCATTCTTTTATCTCTCCGCATGTGCTCAACGCTTAAACTTGACCGAGAAATTAGACTTTGATTTATCGTTGAAACTCCGCTGGGTGAAACCTTCGTTACATCTACGCTTATAAATCTTGCTTAATCCAAGTTGGCACTATCACATTACCGTTGATCTTATTTCTTTAAAGATACTTGCTTTTGATGTGATTTTAGGAATTGATCGTTAACCACTCATCATGCCAAAATTGATTGTTTTCGTAAGGTTGTTAGTTTTCATATTCCTAACCAAACCCGTCATACTTAATTCAAACAACTAAACCACTAAAATCAATCACTATCATATCAAGCCACAAAGCTATTCGCTTATGAAAAATGGATGTCAAGCTTTCTTAGCCCATGTTATGGATTTGAACAAAGACAAGTCGATTTGGATAATATTTCGTTGTTAAAGAATTTCGATGTATTTTTCAAGAACTTCCCTGGCCTACCCCGTAACGTGATGTTCAATTCTTTATCGACCTTGAAACCGTACAAAACCCATTTCTAAAACCCCATATCGAATGGCTCCTATTGAACTTCGTGGAGTTAAAAGTCCAACTATGTGAATTATTAGACATCGATTTTATATTCGGCCCCAAGTACATCTCCTCGGGGTGCTCCTGCTTTTATTCAGAAAGAAGAAAGACGGAGTATGCGACTTTGTATCGACTACCGAGAATTAAACCATGTCACCATCAAGAATAGTATCCCCTACTCGCATTGATGATGACCGTTTGACCAATTGCAAGGAGCACAATTCTTTTCAAAGATCGATCTTCGCTCGATATCATCAATCAAGATTAAAATCGAGGATATTCCAAAGACCGCCTTCGTAACTCCAGACGGCATTATGAATTCTTAGTCATGTCTTTTTGATCGACTAATGCCCCGCCGCTTTCATGGATATGATGAACCGAGTATTCAAGGAATATTTGGATCATTCGTTGTTGTCTTTATTGATGACATCCTCATCTATTCCAAAAGTCGTGAAGATCATGAGCACCATTTGAAGTCGATACTTGAAAGGCTTCGTGAAAACAAGCTTTTATGCCAAGTCAAGAAATGTGAGTTTTGGCTTGAGGAAGTAGCATTCCTTGGGCACGTGGTGTCAAAACATGGAGTATCTCTTCTAACCCGGCCAAGATCAAGCAATACAAAGTTGGGAGCAAACCAAGTTGGTGATCAAGCACGCAGCTTTTCGGGCTTAATGGTTATTATCGGAGATTCGTGGAAGGATTTTCTCGAATCGCCACTCCGCTAACTCACCGACTTGGAAAGATACAAAATTTAGTATGGAGCGAGGAATGCGAGAAGAGTTTCCAAGAGCTCAAGAGAGACTCATTTCTAAGACTGCTTCGCAATACCATCCGGTTCTTGGATGGATTTTATATCTACAACGATGCTTCGTGCAAAGGGTTAGGATGTGTTCTCATGCAACATGGGAAAGTCATAGCCTACGCCTCACGATAACTCAAAGAATATGAGAGGAATTATCCTACTCATGATCTAGAGTCAGCAAAGAATTTTTCGCGCGTTGAAAACTGGAGACACTACTTGTATGGGGAGAAAGTGGAGATTTATACGGACCATAAAAGCCTCAAATATTTCTTCACCCAAAAAGAACTCAATACGAGGCAACGACGTTGGCTTGAGCTATTGAAAGATTACGATCACACTATTCAATATCATCCCGAAAAGCAAACGTAGAAGAGTCGATTTATCGAAAGTAAGATCATATGCAAGTACGAAAAGCGATATTGTCAACGCAAAGGCCCATTTTATAGATGACTTACAAAGGATGGAGGTAGAATTAAAGACCTGTGGACCCACATGATGATGGCGTAATATACGAGTAGAACCGACTTTAATCGAAAGTTAAAGTCGCTCAAGCTACTGACTGGGCCGATGATGCGTATGAAGAAGAAAGTGCAAGAAGGAGCTATTCCGTAAGCAAGAATCGATGAAGAAGGAATACTTAGAGTCAACTCTAGACTTTCAGTGTTCCTAACGATTCTGATTTGAAGCATAGAATCATGATGGAGGCACACAACACACCATTTGTAATCCATCTTGGGAGTACCAAAATGTATCATGATCTTCGACATACATTTTGGTGGAATAATATGAAGAGAGAGATCGCGGAGTTTATCTCGAGGTGTTTAACTTGTCAACGGTAAAGGCGAGCATCAAGTGCCAAAGGGTCCATCAGAACCACTTGAGATTCGGAATGGAAGTGGGAACACATTACCATGGATTTCAAGCATGTGTCTTCCCAAAGTTTCTCAAGGCATAGATGCGCGATTGGGTTATTATTGATAGATTAACCAAGTCCGCTTCATTTCTTGCCGATACGTGAGACTTATTCCTCGAACTTCCTTGCTCGTATGTACTTGAATGAGATTGTGAGATTGCATGGCATGCCAAGATCCATAGTTTGGATCGTGACCCAAGATTCACTTCAAGATTTTGGGTTAGCTTGCACAGTAAAGCTATGGGCACGGATTTATTTATCTATTCAAAGATACCATCCTCAAACGGACGGACAATCGAGAGGACTATTCAAACCCTCAAGATCTATTAAGACTCGTGGTCCTAGATTTCAAAGGAAGTTGGGATAAGTATTTTGCCATCGGTGGAATTCTCCTACAACAACAGCTTATCAAGCAAGTATAAGTATGGCTCCATTCGAGGCGTCAGATGGACGAAAAAGTGTCTTTCTCAAAGATGTTGGGACGAGGTGGGAGAAGTTGCTTTTGTTGGGACCGTAATTAGTACGCATGACTACGTAAAAGATCCAAATGATTCGACAACGATTCAAACTTCACAAGATCGAAAAAGAGTTATGCCGATCTTCATCGAAAGGACGTGGAGTTTAATATCGAGATCATGTATTGTTACGTGTTCGTCCATGGAAAGGAGTTACAAGATTTGAAAGAGAGGAAAGCTCAATCCAAGATTTGTTGGTCCATTTGAGATTCTCGACCTAATAGGAAATGTGGCCTATAGACTCAGATTACCTCCAAACATGTCTCGTGTTCATAATGTTTTTCATATATCTATGCTTCGTAAATATGTGAAAGACCCAACCACATTATCGAAGTTAGAACTGCAGACGAGATAGTCAAGATTTAACATACGAGGAGGTAATTGTTAAGATCTTGGATAGAAAGAACATGTCCCACGCACTCAAGGTTATACCACAAGTTAAGGTTTTGTGGAGGAACCATGTGCTATCAAGAAATGACCCGGGAGTTGGAATCGTAAATGAAAGCGAGGTACCCTCACCGCTCAAAACACTGTGTACACGACGCCAATTTCGAGGATTAAATTTTATAAGGAGGGAGGTTATAAGACCCCAACTTATTATAAATAAATTAAATTTTTCTCTATTCATTATTCTAAATTAATAAGGGTTAATTTGATATAATGCTTTGGTTATGGGTGAAATGTGCAAATTTTACAAAATAAGCAAGTGGTTATAAAATATTCATTTTTGCTTGGGAATATTCGTTTGGTCGTGGAATATTCTTTTTTTGTGAGAATTCGCACGACTGCACAAGCAAATCATTATTCAGGGCCCCATAATAAAAAAAAATGATTGGATGAAAGAAAACGATAAAGTTTGAGTTTTATAAATAACTACAGTAATTGTTACTCAAGCTAACATCGTTCTGATTACCCGTGGTTAAAATACAAGAATACGCGTGGTCGCACAAAGAGCATTACCAGATTGATTGCACAAGAGATTTTGAATTATTGATTCGCACGTAAGAAGGCACTACTCAATAATTGTTACAAAGATTTATCGCTCAATATTTTATTTTATCGATTCAATAATTGTCGCTATTGATATTTTATATTATTATTGTTTCAATAATCATCATCGCACAAGATTTTCCATTATCGATCAATAATTCATATTATTTGAATAATATTATTAGATAACATTATTGGAAATGTCTAGAAAGTTTCGTCAAGGAGAGGTTAGGTCATCTAATCATGCCGCCAAAGAAGAGAGAAATCCTTATCGAAAGCCCCTCTTTCCCGGGAACTACTGGGTGTCATAATTGTGATTCTCGTAATATTATTTGTGAATAATTAATTATCGATTTATATGATAAGGAAATATTTATTTGATGTGGATATAAATGATGGATTTATTTATTTATGTGGTTATAAATGAAGGAATTAATGCCGAGGTGTTTTATCAAGATTTTGTCTGAAGGAGGTATTAAAAAATCATCCGCTTCAGGATTTTTGATATTTTTTGTTTGAATTTTGAAAACTCAAAGCTACAAAGTTGTAGAGAATTCGATTTCGTGTAGAATGGACATAAAATTCGTATTTTTCCGATAAACCTGCTATTTTCTATGAATTGTTAAATTTTGAAAAATAAAATAATTTTTATTAAATTATGGGTGGGACCCACTTTTGGTTTTGGTGATGAATTCACACATGTATTATTGATTTTTTTTCAAGTGGTGGTGGCTTAAGTTTTTCAAAATGCGTGAGAAAATGGGAAAAGAAATAATATTATTTTATTATTTTTAGTCTCCTTCATCGTTTCTAGCATTTTCCTATAAATAAACGCTTAGGTTATAATTGAAAATCACACCGTAAACAAGTTTTTTTTCTCTAGATTATCGAGTTTATTTTTGTGAGTATTTTGATACTTTGAGAGTTCTTTTTGGTACAAGTTTCTTTCAAGCTTTATATCCTATAATTCGATCGTAAGTACTGTTATTTTGAGGTAAGTGGATGTTATTTTCTTCTTAAATGATATTATTTTCTTCAATATCATTATGCCAAAATATTGGTGAACTTTTTAATCAAATTTGGAACTTTTTTGTGTGGGGTTACTATTCACGATATGACTATTCACGATATACATGCACTATTCACGATATACTATACACTATTCACCTAAAAATGAAATTTTTTCTTTTTGTCCAAGATGTCTATTATGGTTACTATCTTTGATCAGATCCATGTTTTGATCTTTATTTTGAATTTCGCTTCAAAATTGGTTATTATGGAGTATTATTGATCTTCGATAAACCGTTATACTTAATCCCTAATATTTGTCCTTCTATCTCAATCGGATTCGCTTTTCTTTAAAATATTTTTCATCATCCTCACCCTAAATGATGATATTATCGAATATCTTTGGCTTCGTAGTGCAAAGATGAATGATTAATCGATGAATATCTTTGGCCCAGTAGCAAAAGATGAACAAAAGTGTTGAGATGAATACGACCAACCGGTGATATAAATGAATATCTTCGGCCTCAGTAGCAAAAAGATGAATATTTGATTAAAGATGTATATTGATTGTTGTTACAGGATAAAATATTGATGATGGACTTTTAAATCTTAGAAGATAGTAGAACTCATTCTCTACTCGACTCTTCTAATGGATTGTTGTTTTCACCGCAGTATTATTGATCTAAAACTTGTTGTTTATTATATTATATCGATTTTTTCCTCGTTGAGGACTAACGATAATTTGTTGTATATTATCTTAGTCATAATATTCTTTATCGGGCTAGTTGAGCTCACCCTTTTCTTTTTGTTCCATTTTTTTTCTCGTGGAGGTGAGAAATATAGCAGGATCAAGCTGGGGTATGGAGTGATGGTTCTAGAAAGATGTTTTAGCAAATTCTCACTATTTCGTAAAATAGTGTATGAATAATAATAGTAATGAGGACTTATTTGAGTGTGGATATTGCTAGAAGACAATATTTGTTTGTATTTAAACTCATTGTATTAAAGTTGTAGTTGTGTTGTCGATTTTGGCGACACGACAATTGTATACCTATTTTGGGGAAGTTGAGAATTAGTTAATAAAACTCACCAAGTACTAACCCGTAACCAACTCAATCTTATTTAAACGAATGAATTTCAAATTATATAAATTAAACTACTATTAAATTCCACTAGTTAAATTAAGGGAGATTCAAGATCATACTTCACTTATTGCTTCATCATTGTAATCTCAAACAAAGAATTAGTTCATGATTATTGAATTAAAACTAAGAATCCACACTTGAATACACATTAAAAGACAAAGATAGAAGAAGATAAGAAGATAAAATCTATTGTCTGTAGATTTGACGCTCCATCCTTGCTCCTACTTTGAATCTTCAATGGTCTCCAAGTTGCTTCAATCTCCAAAACTCATTAGAACTAGGGTTTTGATCTAATATACTCTAATCTAATCTAATGGAATTCTTCCAAAAACTCCCCCTAATCCTTGTAAATCTCCTCCTTTTATAAGTCTCTTTATATGTCTTTAAGTCCTATTGGAAGTCCTTAAGTCAATTGGATCGAAACAATCCTTCCCGAACTCAAATTTGGCCAAAAAAATGCTTCTTTTACGCGTACCCAAGCCCCAGCTTGGGTTTTACTCTTTGGAGGGCAAGCCCCGGCTTTCTAGTTGCCTGCTAATGCGCCCAAGACCCAAGCCCTGACTTTCTATCAAGGCCAAAAAGAACAAGCCCCGGCTTGGGTGCAAGCTGCTAATTATTTTTTCTACTATAGTGTCCTCTGGTAAAACGATCATAACCTTTGATCCGGGAGGAATTATGGGGCCTGCCACCTATGAAATCGAATATATCGATGAGCTCTACAACTTTCATTCTTTTAGTTTTAAGAAATAACAAACGGATGAAGGTCTAAATTGGACTGGAAGTGACTTCTATGGAAATGGCAACCCAAAATAATGAAGTTCAACGACGTCCGTTGGTAGAAATGTCATAACTCTTTCATCCGAACTTCGATTGGAATGATTCAAGATGTTCCAGAAAGCGAAGAAGAATCTCTACAATATAGTCCAAGTTCTAAGCCAAGAACATGAAATGAGCATAAAAGCCCAAATGATGTCCGAATTTCTTTTCTTTGCATTTTCCTTGCTTTTCCTTACCAATAGTCGCTCACACCGCTTCCAAACATATAACCTACAAAATGAACACAAAATGCATGAAAAGTAACTAAGACACATGAATATAAGTAACTAATTCAAGTAAAAGATACCGGATAAGTAGGTATAAAACCTACTTATCAGTGAAGAAATGGCAAAAATGTTTTTGTTATTTTTTCTTTATTGCGACCGGGCCATATGGAATATGGTTGCCTATGTACCCCCGGGTATCAGGGAGATTAGGTCGACATTGTTCGCCCCTCAGGATGAATTGCATCTGAAGAGAAGCATAAATCCCATGTGCAGGCTATACTGCGGGGAGAAGAAAGTTTGATCCCATAATGGGGATAAACTGCAAGTGTGGAAAAAGTTTAATCCCGTCTTTAGGATAAACTACAAGTGTAGAAAAGTTTAATCCCGTCTTTAGGATAAACTGCAAGTGTGAAAAGTTTATTCTCGTCTTCAGGAGAAAATGCAGGTATGAAAAGTTTAATCTCGTCTTCAGGAGAAACTGCAGGTGTGAAAAGTTTATTCTTGTCTTTAAGAGAAACTGCAGGTGTGAAAAGTTTATTCTCGTCTTCAGGAGAACCAAAATTATATGAAAGGTTTGAAATGAAAGGAAACCAGGCTGCTGGCTTGAAGTGTATATTTCCCTGAGGGGCAGAAGAGTTTGTAAAAAGGTGAAAGGGTTCAAAACCAGAATGACTGGTGATTTGATGATCAAAACCAGGATGCTTGTTTGATGGTAACTTCAGACATAGTACTGTTTCACGGTGTTCGAGTTGATAAGCTGTGGAAATTCATCGCCATCCATTTCCTGCAACTTGAGAGCACCTCCTGTCAATACTTCCTTGACAACAAATGGGCCTTCCCAGTTAGGAGCGAATTTTTCCATAGATTGATCTTGGTTATCAATGATCTTCTTCAAAACCAAGTCATGTTGTTTAAATTGCCGTAGTTGGACTTTTCTGTTGTAGGATTGTGCGATCCATTGCTGATATAACTAACCATAGAAGATAGCCGCGGTTCGCCTTTCGTCTATCAAAGACAATTGGTGATACCAGTCTTGTACACATTGGTCTTCCTCCAATTGAGCATCCATCAATACTCTGAGGGATTCCATTTCCACTTCTATGGGGAGCACTGCTTCCATCCCATAGACTAATGAGTAGGGGGTTGCCCTAGTGGAAGCACGTATTGAAGTTCTGTAGGCTAATAAAGTTAGGGGCAAGAGGTCAGGCCATCCTTTGTGATTGGTGGACATTTTCTACATGATCTTCTTGATGTTTTTATTAGCTGCTTTAATAGCACCATTCATCTTTGGTCGGTAGATGACAGAGTTGAGATGTTTGATGTGGAATTTTTTGCATAACTCCTCCATCATTTTGTTGTTGAGGTTTTTAGCATTATCTGACACAATGACCTCTGGTTGTCCATATCGACAAACAACATTATTTCTGATGAAAGCGATGATGACTTCTTTAGTAACCCTGGGAAGGAAGCTGCTTCTACCCATTTGGTGAAGTAATCGATCATGGTGAATATGAATCGATGTCCATTGTTGGCTTTGGGCTCGATGGGCCCGATCACGTCCATTCCCCACATTGAGAAGGGCCATGGTGAACTCATATTGTGGAGTTCCCTTGGAGGGGCGTGGATAGCATTCCCATGAATTTGGCATTGATAGCTCCTCTTGACGTGATCATCACAGTCAGCTTTTAGTTTAAGCCAATAATGTCCCATTCTGAAAATTTTCTTGACAAGTAGGGGTCCGCTCATGTGGGGTCCACATACTCCACCATGGATCTCATCCATGAGTCTCTGAGCTTGGTCTTTGTCCAGACATCTGAGGAGACCTAATCATACATCTCTTTTGTAGAGTGCATCTCCGCTCAGGTAGAATTTCATAGCAAATTGATGAATCCGCCTTTTCTCAGTTAGGCTCACCTCAGTGGGTGTAGATCCAACTCGTAGATACTCCTTGATGTGTTGATACCAATGGTTGTGGATGGGAGGTAGTTTATCCGATACTTCTCCAATGTAATTCCCATAGATTGGGGTTTTTTGCATAGCAATCGTGATGCTTGGCATATTTTCCTTGTCAGGTATGTAAACCAAGGAGGCCAACGTTGCTAATGCATCTGCAAAATCATTCCTATTACGAGGAATGTGTAGAAAGGAGATTTCTTTAAACTCCAAAGCCATCTGTAGAACTTGCCGATGGTAAGGCAGTAAATGTAATTCTTTGGTTTGATAGATTCCTATGGATTGCTTGATTACCAATTCGGAATCCCCAAAGATAGTTAACCGCCTGATACCCATTGAACGGGCAAGTTTGAGTCCCATGATACAGCCTTCATACTCAGCTGTGTTGTTGGTGCTGATAAACTGTAATTTGACTACAACGGGATACTGCTCCCCCATACCAGATATTAGAACTGCTCCAGTTCCGGAGCCTTCTGAGTTAACAACTCCACCAAAATACATTCTCCACGAATGACATGTATCGTACTGATATTGTAGCTAAATTATCATTACTCCTTCGTCAGGAAAATATGTTTCTAAGGGTTTGTAATCCCCTACAGGCGTGGCGGCCAGTTGATCCGCAATTCCTTGACCTTTGATAGACTTTTATGTCACCTAGACGATGTCAAATTGTTGTAGGATCAACTGCCATCTGGACAGTCGATAATCCAGTATAGGTTTGCTGAACACATACTTGAGAGGATCCATGCAGGATATGAGATGGGTTATGTGACCAGGGAGGTAATGTTGTAACCTCATGGAAGCCCATGCTAAAGCACAACAAGTCTTCTCGATCAGAGTGTACTTGTGTTCACTGATGCTGAATCTTTTGCTGAGGTAATAAATAGCTTGTTCTTGGCCTCTATTGTCTTTTCTCGCTTCAAAGATACGTGACCCATGGCATTGTCATTTATGGACAGGTACATGAACAAGGGAACATCATCCTTGGGAGGTACCAAAATAGGAGCGTTGATCAGCTGCTCCTTAATTGTGAGGATGGCTTTTTTACACTCATCATTCCATTTCATGGAGGAGTTCTTCCTTAACAATTTGAAGATTGGCTCACTGGTTGCTGTGAGTTGAGAAATGAATCGGCTAATGAAGTTGATCCTTCCCAAAAATCCCCGTATTTCCTTTTATGTCCGAGGAATGGGCATTTCCTTGATGGCCTGGATTTTGGTAGGATCCAGTTTAATCCCTTTGTGGCTGACTAGGAAACCTAGCAACTTGCCTGACTTAACACCAAAGCGCACTTCAAGGGATTCAACTTCAAAGTTGATTTTACGCAACCTGTTAAAATGCTTTTTGAGATGGTCTAAATGGTCATCCTCCTTCCGAGATTTGACAATGATGTCATCCACATAGATCTCTATCTCTTTATGCATTAAATCGTGGAAAAGAGCCATCATAGCTCGCTGATAGGTTGCTCCGGCGTTGATGAGGCCGAATGACAACCATCTGTAGTAAAAGGTTCCCCAAGGCGTGATGAAAGTAATTTTCTCACGATCCTCCTCAACGACCATAATTTGATGGTACCCCGCAAAGCAATCATCAAAGGAGTACATGCTGTATTGAGCAGTATTGTCAATAAGAATGTGTATAAAAGGCACAGGAAAGCTATCTTTAAGGCAAGCTTTGTTCAAATGCCGATAATCCACGCAGACTCGCACCTTTCCCCCTGGTTTAGGCACGGGAACCATGTTGGATATCCACTCTGGATATGTAGACACCATGATGATGCCAGCTTGAAATTGTTTCACAATTTCTTCTTTAACTTTTAAACTCCACTCAGGTTTCAATCGCCTGAGCTTTTGCCTAACCGGCTTGAATCCTTCTTTAATGGGAAGGCGATGAAGAACAATGTCAGTGGACAAACCCACCATGTTTTCATGAGACCATGGAAACACATCCATGAATTGGGTTAACAATGCAACCATGTCATTCCGCTGATTTGTGGTAAGGTCTGAACCAATCTGGATTAACTTAGGGTTGTCTAAGGTTCCAAGATTGAAAGGAGTGGTTTGATCAAGATTGGGTTTGGGTTTGTCTACAACCCATTCCTTAATCTCTTGAGGTGTCTCAATGTCCTCTTGGATGTCCATCAAGTCTGAGTCCAACTTTGCATCAAAGTTACAGCCCTTGTGAAGAAAAGGCACCTTATCAGCAAGTATAGGCACATCTAAATTCAGAGTCCTGAAACAAAATATGATTTCACTTAATATATGCAACTGTTTGATCATACAAAAGTGTTAGCATGTACGTGATAAAATAACTGCTAATGCTGTAAAGGAAAGCAAGCAATTAAAGTTATCAACAGGGCAGAGGGATTTTCTGCCCATTTTACCCTCGTCGACCAATGCATGGAGTGCTGCTCCAATTGTCGAGGGCAAAGTCCTGAAGGACTGCAGTGATGGAAGGATTGTCAACGTCTTCCTCTTCCTGAATGATAACCATAGCATCTAGGCAATCATCGTTTGGGGTGTATCTGTTTGTGTGTTCATCATGACCAATGACGCGAATGCCTGCCATCATCAAGGCAAGGTCATGTTTATGTTTCCATTCTTTTTCTTCCGCTTCGGGATCAGGAATCAACACCTCTTTAGCTTTGATTGGCACTGGCTTCGGAAGCAACATAGCCACCACATGGGCTGGAACCTTTACTGGAGACTGTATCAATTCATGTGGTAAAGGTGTAGAAAATCGCCGTACAACGGAAGCTTGAGGAACCTGCTTATACTTATGAGGGTTCTTGTGCTTGGAACTAGTAAAATAGCCTAGCCTGGCTGTTCCAATTTGACTGGACATCTGGATAGGGTGCTTAATACCCTGCTTATCCTTACCAAGCCCTTGTCCAGTTTGATGACCCAATAACATCATTTCCTGATTGACTGACATAACCTCATCAGAAATCTTGGGTACAGGAAGTGGCGCTCCAATAGAATGGTATTGCGTGTTACTCACTTCCAGAGTATGGAAACTGGCCGGTTTAACTTCTGAATTGAAGCTGATAATTGGTAGAGTTCCTTGTCCAAGACATTCCAGCTTAGTATTGATAGTGACTTGACTGTTGTTGATGATGTATTTGAGTTGTTGATGGAAGGTGGAGGGAACAGCTCCAGCCATGTGTATCCATGGTCTTCCTAATAGCAGGTTGTATCCTGAATCTATCTTGAGGACATGGAAGGATACGTTGAATGTATGGGGACCAATCTCAATTGGTAATTCAATCTTTCCAACATAATTTCGCCGAGATCCATCAAAAGCTCTGATGACCGTATGGCTACTTTGGATTCACTTGAGATTGATATTCATCTTCACCAAGGTGGCATAAGGATAGATATTTAGAGATGAGCCTCCATCTATCAAAACTCCTGCTAGCATGTACCCGGAAGACAACACTACGATGTGCAATGGCTTGCAATGACCGGTCCCTTCGGGACGTATGTTGTCATCAGTGAAGGATATCACATTGTTGTTGAAAATGTGATCAACCAAATGTTGAAATTTTTCCACATCCACTGATTTTGGCAAATAGGCTTCTTTCAAAACCTTTAGCAAGACCTTCCGATGATCCTCGGAAGAGAAAACCAAGTCCAATATTGAAATCTGGTGTGGAGCTTCTCGCAAGCTTAAAACCACTTTGGCTTCATTGTGGCCCAAAGTGCAGAGGAATTTTTCAATCTTCTCCATGGGCAACTTCCCCTTTGCTTCGCAAGTAGGTTTGATAACCCATTGAGGAAGGTACAGTGGATTCTCTTTCGACACTGTAGCAGTAGTATGAGACATAGATCCTTTAACTTCTCCATAATTCCATGGAACTTTATGTAAGCTGACAACATGATGTTGTGGTCTGCAAGGTAAAGGAATTGGCTCTGGTGCGGCCAATTTCAAAGGATTATTAGCTCCTTTGAGTTGAATTGGTTGTTTGGGAAATACTTTGATAGTTTCATCATCCACTTCGAATATAACTGCTACTGATCCCTTTCAATGTGTAGGGCACACGTTCCCACCCTTGAGTTGCACAGTGTAATCATCTGTTACTTGTAGGACACCGCTATCAATAAGATTCTGAATGAGATGGCGGAGTGCCCAGCATTCTTCTGTGCTGTGACCGCGAGAATGTGAATGATATTGACACGTTTCATCAGGATCGAACCGCCCTGAGCGGGGTTTGATTGGAGGGAGAAGGAATGTGATTCTTCCTTCATTGATCAACATTTGAAGTATCTCCTCCATAGATTGGCCCAGATAGGTGAATTCCCTTTGATTGACGAAATCCTAACGGGCTTTAGCACTTACTCGCTTTGCAACCTTATCCTCCATAGCTTCACTTTCTGAAGGTGTTGATGGAGCATTCATAACAAATGGAAGGAGATAGGCATGCTCCTACCTGATTAATTGGCGTGTGACTTGATGATGGTGGGTCACCAGTTCTGCCAATTGCTCAATTTGTTTGCAAAGAGCTTTCATCTTTCATTCCATTGTAAACTGGAACTTTGCATAATCCCATTTGTCAACACCGTCTTTGATGGGTTGGGATGATTTGCCATTGGAACCTTGTATAGTGCTCCAACTGATCATGTTGACCTCTTCTTCTTTATGTTGAGGAAGAGGGTTGTCTTGCACATGAGGTTGATCTGGCTTGGTGACCACGATCTCACCGTTGTCTATTAGATCTTGAATCTTGTGTTTCAAGGTCCAACAATCTTGAGTATCATGTCCAGGTGCCCCGGCATGATAAGCACACTTCCGAGTAGCATTAAAACCCCTCCCATTAGGGTTGGCTGGTGGAAGAAGATGTGTAATTTTCTTCTGAGTAGTCAGAAGAGCAAAAATGTTCTGGAGCGAATCCCCTAAGGGTGTGAACATTCAAGGTTGCTTCACTTCTCCACTTTTAGGCAATGGAGGGTTTGAAGACTGTGCTGGAAAAGGGGAGTAGTTTCTCCTCTGCATAGGCATGTTTGGATTACCTTTTTGTCCTTGTAGTATCAAAGAAACATCCTCCTCTTTCTTTTTATGGACCCTCCGGGGGTTGTTTCCATAAGATCCGAACTGGATGTCCTCAGCAACAGCTTTAAGAGCGGCTAGGTTTTGAATTTTATCGGACTTCAATCCCAATTCAGCCATCTCGCCGTGTTTGATCATTTCAAAAAATGGTTTTCCAATACTAGCTAGAACTCTTTCATAGAAAGGAGCTTCTTATAAATCTATGAATGTCATGACCATTTCTGATTCTGTCATGGAAGGAATAACTTGAGCAGCAAGGCGCCTCCACCTTTGAGTATACTCTCTGAATGACTCATTAGACTGTTTCTTGACCTTGGTAATTTGGTACCGATCAGAGCCATCCGAGATTGAAAATCGTATTGAGTGAGGAAGGCGTGAGCCGACTCTTCCCAACTATGGATCTTAGAGTTGTCTAAACGGTATACCATGAAGCGGGCTTCTCCAATGATTTTTTCAAAACAAATTTGATTCAAGCTTTTCATTCTCAGCATAAGATCCAAGTTCTCCAATGAACACCTTTAAATGTGTGTAAGGATCACCTAATCTGTCATATTTTTAAAAATCAGGGGTCTCAAATTTCTCTAGATAATGCACACCAGGAAATATGCAAAGGTCTGCATATGAAACACTGCCATATGTTCCAATTCCTTTGAGAACACGAATGGTTTCCTCCATTTGAAGGACCTTCTTCCTGATATCACCGGTGTCTGGATCTCCTTTGAGATGGGTGCCTTCAGGGTCTTTGTTGGTTGTGTCCAACAGATGTTCTGGAAATGTCTTTTCCAGACCTTGAACTCCTTGTGTAGAGGGTTCTATATGTGTAGGTATCTTCGTACCCTGAGTAGACTGGTGTAATTCTTTCAGTAGAACATCCAAGTCTGTGATTTGTTTACTCAATCCGTAAAATTCTTCTCAGGAAACAGGATTAGACTGTTTGGAAGAAGACATGATGATTGGTCAGAAGCTTTGTGGCTTTTTGGATTTTGAGGTAATGAGACCCAATTGCTTCCCTACAAAAGACTTACGTAGTTTAGTCTTAGGGTAATGTAAATGTTATCATAACATATCCGTTTTAGGAATTTGTCCTATAAAACCAGTTGTTAATTGATAACATGTCATGCATGCATGATATTCTTCATATTTTCCATTACATATGGATGAACATGGAATAAAATTTGTGTAAATGCTTTTACAAGTAATTAAAATGGAAAGCATGAAGAGACTTTCCTCGCGTTTGGTTTATGAGAGGTTGACCTATCCTAGGTTTTCTCTCATGCTTTTCGGCATGAAGGTTCCCAGATCATCGCAATCTACTCGATAGGAAGTTAATCCGGTCTTTCAACTGGAGCGAATCTGAGTGGTGCCTTTCCTAAGCCCCGGGGAATTATTCTTCCCACGGGTCCAGTAATCAAACACCAACAGGATAGCCTCCTGATGGAGGGACCACACAACATACATTCACATACAATGTGTCTCACCATTTATGCAAAATGATGACATGTGCGAAGCGCTAATATCACAGATAGATATTTTGCAGTGCAGTAAGTAAGATGCATTCGAACACATTCATCAGAAATGTAAATGCAACAATCACACACAAGCATATAACAATTTTGAAAAGCTTTTAATAGCGGCTTAAGCCCTCTTACTGGAGTCCCCAGCAGAGTCACCACCTGTTGACGTCGGGATTTTTGAGTGTCCCTTTTCGTTACTTGTTCTTTGGTGTTCTCATGTTAATGTGAGATTTGTTTGAAAAAACAAGTGAAAAAGGTCCGACATGTATAATGTCGACGATTGACTTTAAGAGTCGCCAGTTGGTGTATTTAACTTGTTGCACCAACGCAACCAAAAAAGGTTTGCACATTGACCCAGTGATTTGACACTGCTAAATTGGTATGTGAAACCGAGATTCATTAAGGGTTCGGGGGCTTGATTATGCGAAGGGAATGTGTTAGGCACCCCCCGACATCCGTGTTACCACGGTGACCGCCACTTCTCAAAGAAATTGTTATATGAATGTGTGTGTGTGTGGATCAATGTGTAATTATTTGAAAGTAGTGCGAGGCCTCGTTCGCACCTATATACAAGGGTTTGAATTTATTAAAAAAATCCAATTTTAACCACAATATAGCAATGAAGTTTTGTAAAAGAGGTTTTTCTAACCCTGTGCTCAATAGGAATTGAGACCTTTTCATACTTCCATTTTATTATTAAATGTCCGGCTTGTTTGCTTTTATTTTCAAGATATGAAGCATTCTCGAGAAAAATAATATACAGCAATGCCGAACTCCTCACGGGCATGAAAGCCATCCAAGGAAATTCAGACATTGTAAAATAATGTACAAGCTGCTTACAGCTGAAAAATGTCCATCATGGGAACCGAATCTAGATTCAGTAGACTGAACCTGTGATCACATGATTCCTAGGCTCACATGATACTACAATTCGTATGGAAAGCAGTAAGCAGTTATATATATAAAAGCTATAAATATATATATACAAACTTGATCAACCACCACGAAGCAACTCCATGGGGGATCGAAAATGTAAATATATAAAAGCGATAAATATATATATATATGGACATGATCAACCGCCACGAAGTAAACTCCAGGCGGGACGAAATGTAAATAAAGCTGTAAAAACGATCAATCGCCACTTAAGTAAACTCAGCGAGACGGAATGTAAATAAAGTCGTAAAAGGCCACGAAGTGAACTCTGTGCTCTGCCAGAAATGTAAATATATATATATATATATATATATATATATATATATGTATGTACAAATATATATATAAAAGCTGTAAAAGCAACGGATATAAATCCAGGCTCATCGGATATGTCCGACATCAATTATATATATGTATATATATAAAAGCGAATAAACGCACCAGATGTAAAATCCAGGCTCATCAGATATGTCTGACAACAGTTATATATATAAGTATATATATATATATAAGCAATTAAACACTCCGGATGTAAAATCCAGGCTCATCAGACAGAGTCTGACCACAGTTCATATATATATATATAAGCAAATAAATGCTCCAGACCGAAGTCTAGGCTCAATCGAGGCATAACTCGATAATGTTAGTCCATATATACAAAATATATACATATATTAGTATATATATACAGACAAAAATGGAAACCACGGATAGAAAGTAAAGCAAAACACACTAACACGACTATCAACGTGTACAACAAAGGTGTGATAATAGGAGAAAGAGGCTTTATAGAATATAAGAAGGCTTACGTTGGAACGCCAAAGTAGACTTCTTTGACTTTAAATGGATAAACACTCAGCTCCCGCCGGATAAAAAGTAGCTATATGTGAGCTAACTAGTGTTTAAAGAAGAGGAAACACTCAAAAGATGTGTATGCAGAGTAAAATGGACAGGGCTTCCTCGCCTTTTCCTTCTCTCTCTTCTCAAATGGCTGACCCAAGCCTTGTATATATAGACGGATGGCCGTAGGTACACCTGCGGCTGGTCGTGGTGGATCCGAGCCTCACGGGTCTTGTCGTCTCGTAGTACGTGCACTCATGCACTGTAATGTCCACTTGAACTTGTAGAACTTCAATTCGAGCATCCAAGCGAAGTATATTTGTACTTCTTCGGATCGCTTGTGTCGAGAGTTACGTAATGACATGGATTAGAGGTTGTACGAAGTTAGGAAGAGGGGTCTATGCCCATGGTCTTCAAGATTCAAATTCTATCCAAAGTACTGCCACACATAATAGTCACTCGGGATTGTCACTCCTCGGTTCTTGTGGGACATTGTTGGATGTATGTATGTATGAAGTGTTGAGACGACGTTCCATTTGTCGAAGGAACAATATGATGGTTGACTCCTCGTCGGGGTTATCGCTGGTTTGAGTTAAAAGCAGACGTTGCTCAGGGTTACATCTGAGATTGGACTACTTGTTGTTATGCTGCGATATCATCTTGTTAACGTGGTAAGATGACGTTGTGACTCCTCACCGGGGTTATCACCGGTTTGAGCGGAAAGCAGATATTGCTCAGGGTTACATCTGAGATTGGCCTGCCTATTTGTATGCCTCACTATCATCTGTGGGTGTTCCTGTCTGCCCGTTGTTAGTCTCGGGTATGAGGTATGCGTGCCTCGACAGGATGTCTGGGGTTGAAGCTGATCGTATGTATTTGAAACAAGCATTTCCGGGCTTATCGTCGGAACTGCAATGGCATCCCTTGGGGCTATCACCAAGGATGGGGTTGCTACTCCCAGTGTTATCTCTAGGATAGGAACTGAACGTCGCGGTGTTATCGCCGAGATAGAACTGTCTTCTCCTGTGTTATTGCCTGTTTTTTGATCTGCACATCTCGGGGTTATCTCCGAGATTAGAAATGACATTCCCTGTGTGTGTTCCGGGTTTGGAACTGATCTTCTGGTAGTATTCGGGTTAGATTTGAACATCTCGGTTTGTGTTCTGGAATGGTTGTAAGCTGTCTTTCATGGTTATCTCCAAAAGAAAAATCTTCCCTCCTGCAATGTTAGGAATAGGAGTGCAGAAAATTTTGTGTGTCTACAAGGCGTGAAGGCGAAATTCGTCGGGTTCGTTCAATTGAAGTAGTCTCTTTTCACCTACAGCTGTTTGATCGAAATTGAGTTTTTGTACAGCCCAATATGCCTTATGTTGTAGCTCCACCGATAAATGACATGCCTTCCCGTACAGTAATTGGTATGGTGACATTCCGATTGGTGTCTTGTATGCAGTCCGGTAGGCCCATAAAGCATCGTCCAATCTTAGCGACCAATCTTTCCGACTCGGATTCACCACTTTCTCCAATAACTTTTTGACTTCTCTGTTTGATACCTCATCTTGTCCACTGGTTTGAGGGTGATATGCTGTAGCTATCTTGTGGTTGACCCCATACTTGGCCAAAAGAGCAGTAAACGACTTATTGCAGAAGTGACTACCTTTGTCACTGATAATTGCTCTTGGTGTGCCAAACCTCGTGAAGATATTCTTCTAAAGGAATTTGAGGACCACCTTGGCATCGTTTGTTGGTAGAGCTGCAGCTTCAACCCACTTTGACACGTAGTCCACTGCGAGTAGAATGTATTGATTGTTCAATGACGAGGGAAATGGTCCCATGAAATCGATACCCCATACGTCAAAAATTTCCACTTCCAGAATCGTTTGTAAGGGCATCTTATTACGTTTCGAAATGTTGCCCTCCCTTTGACACCTATCGCATTGTTTGACAAACTGGTGGGCATCTTTGAATAATGTGGGCCAATAAAAACCACATTCCTGCACCTTCGTTGCTGTCCTCTCGCTACCATAGTGTCCGTCATACGCCGATGAATGACACTCATGCAGAATATTCTTCACTTCACTATATGGGATGCACCGTTGAATCATCTTGTCGGCGCACTGCTTGAACAAATATGGTTCATCCCATATGTACCATTTCACGTCGTGCATAAATTTATTTTTTTGTTGTCTTGTGAGGTCAGGTGGTACAATGTTGCTCACAATGAAATTTGCATAATCGCCATACCACGAAATCTCTACTAAAATTCCAAACAGTTGCTCATCTGGGAATGACTCATTAATCTCACATCTGTCGTCTTTTGTTTTCCCATGGTTATCCAACCTCGACAAGTGATTGGCTACTTGATTCACCGTCTCCTTTCTATCCTTTATTTCTAAGTCAAACTCTTGAAGTAGGAGAATCCATCGGATAAGGCATGGTTTAGCATCTTTTTTCACAATCAAGTACTGAATCGCTGCATGGTCTGTGTAAACTATCACCTTAGTCCCGATCAAATAAGCCCGAAATTTGTCAAATGTATACACCACTGCAAGAAATTCCTTTTCTGTGGCTGTGTAATTCATTTGAGTCTCTGTGAGTGTTTTGCTTGTGTAGTATATGGCGTGAAACACCTTGTCTCTATGTTGGCCCAAAACAGCCCCAACCGTGAAGTCGCTCGCATCACACATAAGCTCGAATGGCATGCTCTAATCCGGTGCAACTATAATGGGTGCTGTAGTTAATTTCCTCTTTAATAAGTCAAAAGCCTTCTTGCATTCTTCATCAAAGCTGAATGTCGCATCCTTCTCTGAAAGACTGCACAGAGGTTTCACAATTTAAGAGAAGTCTTTTATAAACCTCATGTTGAACCCAGAGTGTCCTAAGAAACTCCTAATACCTTTCACTGAGGTCAGTGGAGGCAATTTTTTGATCGTTTCCAGTTTTGCTTTGTCAACTTCCAATCCTTGAGCCGATACCTTATAGCCCAAAATTATGCCCTCTTCAACCATGAAGTGGCATTTTTCCCAATTGAGTATGAGATTCGTGTCCTTACATCTTTGGAACACCATGACCAGATTCTGTAAGCAAATATCGAAGCTGTCCCCATAAAATGAAAAGTCATCCATGAAGACCTCAACATTTTTTCCACCATATCTGAAAAAATGGCCATCATACACCATTGGAAAGTTGCAGGTGCATTGCATAGTCCAAATGACATCCTCCTAAATGCAAATGTGCTATAAGGGCACGTGAATGTGGTCTTCTCTTGATCCTCCGGAGCGATGACTATTTGGTTGTAGCCCGAGTACCCATCCAACAAACAGTAGTATTGGTGTCCCGCCAATCTATCTAACATTTGATCAATAAAAGGCAGCGGGAAATGGTCTTTTCGAGTTACCTTGTTCAATTTTCTGTAATCCATGCAAACCCTCCAACCTGTCACTGTTCTAGTCAGTGTTAATTCATTGTCCTCATTCTGCACCACTGTCATTCCTCTTTTCTTCGGTACACATTGAACTGGACTAACCCATTTGCTATCGAAAATAGGGTAGATGATGGCGGCATCCAGCCACTTCAGGATTTCATTCTTCACAACTTCCTTCATAATCGGGTTAAGTCATCGCTGTTACTCCACTGTTGGTTTTGCCTCGTCTTCCATTAGGATCTTGTGCATGCAAAATGAAGGGCTGATTCCCTTTATATCCGCAATTGTCCGCCCGATCGCTGACTTGTGTTCCTTAAGCACCCTCAGCAACTTTTCTTCCTGCAATTTGTTAAGTGCAGCAGAAATAATAACAGGTAAAGAATTTGAATTGCCTAAGTATGCATACCTGAGGTGTTTAGGGAGTGGTTTAAGTTCCAGCTTTGGTGGCTCTTCTAATGTTGGTTTCAATTTTTCTGCAGCTACTTTCTCCATGTGCAATGGTTCAAACGGTGTTCTAAATCTGGAAAGTCGTGGCAACGAGTCTAGAATTTATAGGTAATCCACCAATTCCGGATCATCGACCTCTTCATCCCTCAATAATGTTGTTTCTAACGGATCATTTACCAAACTCTTGCTCATATCATCGCCGATGATTTGCTCAATTAGATCCATTCGAAAACATTATTCCTCTTCCGTTGGGAATTTCATGGCTTTAAACACATTGAATTTTACTTCTTGATCTTGGACCCTCATAGTGAGTTCTCCCTTTTGTACATCTATGAGTTTCCTCCCTGTAGCCAAAAATGGTCTCCCTAGGATAATTGGGATGTTCTTGTCTTCCTCAAAATCCAGAATGATAAAGTCCGTGGGGAATATAAACTTATCCACTTTCACCAAGATGTCCTCTACTATGTCTCTCGAATATGTGACTGACCTATCCGCCAACTGTAATGAAATGTTCGTAGGCCATGGCGCGGGCAAACCTAACTCTAAGTATACTGACAATGGCATAAGGTTTACACTCGCCCCCAAGTCAGATAAACACTTGCTGAAATGCATATTCTCGATCGTGTATGGGATAGTGAAGCTCCCCGGGTCCTTGAGTTTTAGTGGTAATTTCTGCTGTAATACCACACTACACTCCTCTGTTAGTGTCACAGTTTCAAAATCGTCCCATTTCTTCTTTCTTGACAGAATCCCTTACATAAATTTTGCGTTGCTCGGCATTTGTTCTAGGGCCTTTGCAAATGGTATATTGATTTGAAGTTTCTTGAAAATTTCCAAAAACTTGGCAAATTGCTTGTCTAATTTTTGTTTTTGGAACCTCTGCTGAAATGGTGGAGGTGGATAAACAATTGGCTTATTGTTTAGCGTTGTTTCCTTACCTTGCTTATCCTCACCTTTACTTTCTACACTCACATCCATATCATCAACTTTTTCATCCGGAGTTGCTGAATTTTCTGCATTAGTCCCTTTGAGATGTTTTCCACTCCGCAATGTAATTGCTTGACACTATTCATAGTTACCCTTCGGATTTCTCTCGGTATCACTTGGTAATGTCCCTTATGGTATAGTATTCAATGCCAATGCAATTTGTTCTATCTGATTCTCAACATTCTTGATCGTCATCTCTTGTGATTTCATAGCCATCTCATATGATTTCATAGCCATTGCTTGATTTTTCATAGCCACATCATTGCTAGTCATGTATTTTGTCAACAAATCCTCTAGATCTGATTTTCATTCTTGATATTGAGCTGGTTGTTGCTGGTTCTGAAAACCTAGGGGATATGACTGTCGTGGAGCTTGATTTTGCTGGTTGTTGCTCTATGAGAAATTCGGATGATTCCTATTTCCTTGATTGTATATGTTCTAGTATGTGTTCTGCAGAATTGTGTTGTAGTTGCCGATGAACTGCACAGATGCTGGATTAATTGCGCATTGATCCAATGGGTGCTCACCTGCGCACAACTCGCATATTATTGCCACTTGCTGTGCTTGTGCTTGTGCTTGTTTTTACGCAGCTGTCATCGAATCCAACTTCTTTGAAAGCGCAAAAATCTGTGCTTGCATAGCTGTCATACCATCTACTTCTAACACTCCAACTGCCTTCACCTGTGTTATTCTCGCTGTGGGCCACTGATAGTTATTAGATGACATGGTTTCAATCAACTCGCAGGCTTCCTCGTAACTCTTAGCCATAAATGCTCCGCCCGATGCTGCATCAATACTTGTCCTGAGATTCCCATGTAGTCCATTGTAAAAGGTGTTCATTTGTAGACACTGGGGCAATCCATGATGTGGGAATTTTCTGAGCAATTCTTTATATCTTTCCCAGGCCTCATATAATGACTCCCCATGTTGCTGTTCAAACATCGTTATCTCGTTCCTCATCTTCGCAGTTTTCGCCGATGGAAAGAATTTTGCGAGGAATTTCTGAGCTAAATCCTCCCATGTAGTTATCGAACCGGACGGTAGAGAATGCAATCAACTCTTTACCTTGTCCCGTAAAGAGAATGGGAACAATCAAAGTCTCACCGCCTCATCCGAAACCCCATTGAACCTAAAAGTGTCGCACATTTTCAAAAAACTAACTAGATGCTCGTTCGGATCATCATTTGTAAATCCCCCAAACTGAATTGAATTTTGAATCATTTGTATCATCCCAGGCTTAATTTCGAACGTATTCGCTGCTATTGCTGGCCTGGTGATGCTTGATTGTAGTTCAGTCACCTTGGGTGTTGCGAAGTCCCTTAATGCTTTTCGATCTTCGGCTGCCATTTCCACTTCTTTCTCAGGTGTTTCAAATTCTTGTCTCATTTCTTTGATCCACTTACTCAACCTCCGGAATCTTTTCTCAATGTCGTCCTCAAAAGGCGGCAAGTCTGGATTTTGGGACCGAGTTTGCATAAACTACTTTCAACACCTGAAATAGAAGAAACAAAACAAAAATAAAAAAATTGTCTAAGTAAAACTTGATTAATTAAACTGATATTGTAAAACTATTAAGAATTATACTAAACAGTCCCCGGCAACGGCGCCAAAAACTTGTTGGGTAAAATCTATATCCGCACAACACACAAGTATATGTGGTCAACAAGTAATAAAGTGATAAGTAGAGTATCGTTCCCACATAGACTAACTAGAAATATCCTTAACTTACAATTATCAATTTCCTATTAACCCTAACTTTATTAAACAAATCAACTCAATAATTGTAATTAAAGAATCTAAATTAAAGAATAATTAAACTAACACAGAATAATCACAAATATCAAAATCTGGAATTTTAAACAATTAATGGAGAATTAGACTTATGATTTCACCTTAAGCTTCACTCTGAATTTAACACCTTTATTCCAATTCAACACACTATCCCAGTTTATTAACCAATAACACGAAAGTAGTATTAACCACCTCTCGATGCACTAATACCGTATTAACGTCAATCCACAGTTAAGATAGAAATCCGTTAAACACCTTAATCAACTAACCCACTATATCTCTATGTGAATTACAATTGAATAAGGTTTAAGAATAAGTTCTCTATCCGATTACATGCGATGTCGAGCATATCTCTACCTTAACATTCATCACAATTAAACTATTCACAAAATCATGAACACATGCTATACTAACTAGGTCTAGAATTGAATATCCTCTCTAGATTCCATCCAACTCCACAAAGAATTGTTGATCAGGAAATTCATAGATTCAAGCTCAAATTAATATAGATAAACCAGAAATAGATTATTGAAATGGAAATCAAAGTCTACAAAATCATTGATTCACTCAACGATCCATCATAAGCCTAAAAAGTGAATTAGTTCATGCTAAACAAAAAAAACACTGAATAAATCATAGAAATCTTTCTTCCAATTACAAATAATAATCTGACACGAAGAATATTGAAAAACACCCTTCACGTAGACTAGAATCACAATTGTATTGAAAATCTCCCGAAGTACTCCTCCACACTTGCTCTCCAAAACTCAGCTTAGATCTTCGCAATTTTCTCCTCTCTCTTGTTTAAGTTGTTGTTGATAGAGTAATAGATATCTAGCATACAAGCTCCAACCAAAATTTTCATCAATTAGAGTTCCATTGTCATTCAAGTTGGTAGAAACCATGCCCAAAAAGAAATTTGCTCAAACCAGACACTCAGAGCCAGACACCCCGCCTGTACGGGGTTCATGCACTAATTAAGCATTTTGCCCGTATGGCACACCCTTTCGTCTAAATAGTAATGGAAGACCCCCCCCCCGGTGTGGGTGTATAGTGAAATTATTAGCATTTTATTTGTCTGTCTTCTGCTAAATGACTTGGTTAACTTCTATGTTGTACTCCACTTTCGCTCTAATTGACCTCAAATCATCCCAATTAGTTCCAAATGTCCACTGAATGCTATAACCACCATCCTACACATGAAATAACATAAAACAAGTAAAAATGAACATGATCGCAAAGATTTAGCAATAATTAAGCATGAAATGGATATTGAATCGCGTATATAAAATCCACTTATCAAAACTCACACCTTAATATTCAAAAATGATATTTATAAAAAAATTCATCTTTAGTCATAAAAGCTGGGGTCTTACAACCTCCCATTCTTATAAAATTTTGCCCTCAAAATTAGGGTACATACCTGGTATGACGAAGAGGTGAGGATACCTTGATTTCATTTCAGATTCTAACTCCTAGGTTATTTCCTTCATATCATGGTTTCTCCACAAAACTTTGACTTGAGGTTTAACCTTGGAGCGTAGAATATGATCCTTCTTATCTAAGATTTTAACAAGGACCTCTTCATATGTTAAATCTTCCGCTATCTCGTCTGGTTATAATTCAATAATGTGGTTCGGGTCTTTCACAATTTTACGTAACATAGATATGTGAAAAACGTTATGAACACGAGACATATTTGGCGGTAAGGCGAGTCTATAGGCCACAGTTCCTACTCGATCGAGGATTAAAAATGGGCCAATGAATTGAGGATTGAGCTTTTCTCTCTTTCCAAATCTCGTAACTCCTTTCCATGAAGCAACACGTAACAACACATGATCTCCAATATTGAATTCCACGTCCTTTCGAAGAAGATCAACATAACTCTTTTGTCAATCTTGTGAGGTTTTTATACATTGTCTGATCGTTTGAATCTTTTCCGTAGTCATACGTACCAACTCCGGTCCCAACAACGTTGCTTCACCCACCTCATCCTAGCATACTGGAGAACGACACTTTCTTCCATATAATGCCTCAAATGGAGCCATGCAAATACTTGCTTGATAACTGTTGTTGTAGGAAAACTCCACCAATGATAAGAACTTGTCCCAACTTCCCTTGAAATCAAGAACACAGAGTCTTAATAAATCTTCAGGAGTTTGAATAGTCCTCTCCGACTGCCCGTCCGTTTGAGGATGATATGCCGAACTAAATTGTAAATCCGTGCCCATAGCTTTTTGTAAACTAACCCAAAATCTTGAAGTGAATCTTGGGTCTCGATCAGAAACTATGGATACTGGCATACCATGCAGTCTTATAATCTCATTTATGTACATATGAGCTAGACGTTAAAGTGTATAAGTGTCTCATATAGGTAAGAAATGAGCAGACTTGGTCAATCTATCAACAATGACCCTAATCGCATCTATGCCTTGAGAAACCTTGGGAAGACCTGTAACAAAATCCATGGTAATGTGCTCCCACTTCTATTCTAGAATTTCAAGTGGTTGCAATGGACCTTTTGGCACTTGATGTTCCGCCTTGACTCGTTGACAAGTTAGACACCTTGAGATAAACCCCGTTATCTCTCTCTTCATATTGCTCCACCAAAATGTATGTCGAAGATCACGATACATTTTGGTACTCCCCGGATGGATTGAAAACGGTGTGTTGTGCGCCTCCATCATGATTTTATACTTTAAGTTAGAATCTTTAGGAACACAAAGTCTGGAGTTGACTCAAAGTATTCTTTCTTCATCGATTCTTGCTTCCGGAATAACACCTTCTTGCACTTTCTTCCTCATAAATATCAGCTTCAGGTTTGTATCTTGAGTAGCTTTAACTTTATCGATTAAAGTCAGTTCTACTCGTATATTTTCCATCATCACATGGGTCCCTGGAGTCTTTAACTCTATCTCCATCCTTTGTAAGTTATAGAAAATGGGCCTTTGCATTGACAATAGCGCACTTGTACCCACATATGATCTTCTACTCAATCTGTCAGCTACTACGTTCGCTTTACGAGGATGTTATTGAATGGTATGATCATAATCTTTCAACAGCTCAAGCCATCGTCATTGCCGCATGTTGAGTTCCTTTTGAGTGAAGAGATATTTAAGGCTTTTATGATCCGTATAGATCTCCACCTTCTCTCAATACAGGTAATGCCTCCAAATCTTAAGCGCAAAAATGACAGCTACTAACTCTAGATCATGAGTAGGATAATTCCTCTCATATTCTTTGAGTTATCGTGAGACATAGGCTATGACTTTCCCATGTTGCATGAGAACACATCCCAAACCTTTGCCTGAAGCATCGCCGTATATGACAAATCCCTCTGAACCAGATGATATTGTCAGAACAGGTACTGAAATGAGTCTCCTCTTGAGTTCTTGAAAACTCTTCTCACATTCCTCGCTCCAATCAAATTTTGTATCTTTTCAAGTCAGCTAAGTTAATGGAGTAGTGATTCGAGAAAACCCTTCTACGAATCTTCGATAATAACCAGCTAAGCCGAGAAAGCTATGTATTTTGGTCATTGACTTAGGATGCTCCCAGCTTTGAATTACTTCAATCTTTACCAGGTCAACAGATATTCCATAATTTGATATCACGTGCCCAAGGAATGCAACTTTCTCAAGCCAGAACTCGTATTTCTTCAACTTGGAATAAAGCTTATTTTCACGAAGCTTTTGAAGTATCAGCCTCAAGTGTTGTTCATGATCTTCACAGCTTTTGGAGTAAATGAGGATGTCATCAATAAAGACGACCACAAAGTGATCCAAATATTCCTTGAATACTCGGTTCATCATATCCATGAAGGCAACAGGAGCATTAGTCAATCCAAAAGATATGACTAGGAATTCATAATGCCCGTACCGAGTTCTGAAAGCCGTTTTTGGAATGTCATCGGTTTTAATCTTCAACTGATGACATCCAGAACGAAGATCGATCTTTGAAAAGAATTTGGCTCCTTGCAACTGGTCAAAACAGGTCATCAATGCGAGGCAATGGGTACCTATTTTTGATGGTGACATGATTCAACTCCTGATAATCAATATAAAGTCTCATACTTCCATCTTTCTTCTTCACGAATAAAATAGGAGCACCCCAAGGAGACGTACTAGGACAAATGAAACCGATGTCTAACAATTCCTGTAATTGGGTTTTTAACTCCTGAAGTTCAATAGGAGCCATTTGATATGGGACTTTGGAAATGGGTTTTGACCGGATTCAAGGTCGATAAAAAATTCAATTTTACGCTCTGGGGGTAGGCTAGGAAGTTCTTCAGGGAATACATCAGGAAATTTATTAACAATAGAAATATCATTCAAATCTGACGTATTTTTATTTAAATCCATGACATGGGCTAAGAAAGCTTGACATCCATTTTTTAATAAACGAATAGCTTTATGGCTTGATATATGATGATTGATTTAGTGGTTAGTGGTTTGGTTGCTTGAATTCGCATAATAGGTTGGTTAGGAATATGAAAGCTAACAACCTTACGAAAACAATTAATTTTAGCATGATGAGTAGTTAACCAATCAATCCCTAAAATCACATAATATACAAGTATTTTCAAAGAAATAAGATCGATAGGTAACGTGCGGTTACCTATTTGAATCAAACAAGACTTATAAATAGTGGATGTTATGAAGGTTTCTCCCAACGGAGTTTCAATAGATAAGTCAAAGTCTAATTTCTTCAGAGTTAAATTTAAACGTCGAGCGCAAGTAGGAGAAATAAAAGAATGGGTAGAACCGGTATCAAATAAGGTATATACTTCGCTAGAGTTTATGATTAGCTTACCCGTGATCACCTCGTTCAGATTTCTCACTTTTTGGGATTTTACGACAAACGCTCTCCCTTGAACTACCGGTTTTGTCTTGTCTAGGATGGCCTTTGATGCCTCCATCCCATTTGGACTTGACTTTGGTGCATGACAAAATCGGGCTAGGTGACCTTCTCTTCCATAATTGTAACATGCTTTGGACTACATCACGCAGTTTGGACTGATATGTCCCTACCCTCCACATTTGTAACATACGACCGGCGGTCGTTCTCCTTCCTTAAAAATGGGTGCTGGTGCTGCTGTCTTTCCATCATTGTTAAACTTTATCTTCTTGAAATTTCCACTCCTATTGTCTTGGCCATGATTACCACCGAAGTGGTTACCATTTCTTGCATGTTGATTCCCTCCACGTTTGTTGTCACCACTTCGATGACTGCTACCACTGGTATTATTGATTTGTCGGCTGCTCTCTCTTGGTTAGGTTGACTCATTATCGCGCTCTAATAACTAAGCCCTATTTATAATATCTGAATAAAAACACAGTTTGTGAGAAATGAGGTATTGACGTATCTCGGGTTTCAAACCTCTTAGAAACATCCACATCATTCTCTCCTCATTATCAACTAAGTGGGACACAAACCGGGACAACTTGGCAAACTTAGCTTCGTACTATGACACGATCATATTGTTTTGCTCCAGCTTGATAAACTCTACCTCCTTCATGTGACGAATACTTTCGAGAAAGTACTTGTCGTTGAACAGTTCTTGGAACTTCTCCCAAGATATCTTTAGTGCGGCAGGTTGAGTACGCTTTACAGATTCCCACTAATAATCTGCCTCCCCTCGCAACATGAAGGTGGCAAAGGGAACTTTCTACTTCTCGGAGCATCCCAAGACATCAAATATCTTGGTTATCTACTTTATCCACGTCTCCGCCTTAAGTGGTTTTGGCTCTCCAATAAACTCCAGTTGTCCCAGCTCATTGAACTGTTTAGCAGTGACCATCCAAGAGTTGCTAGTGTTTCCACACACATTTTGAACAGGAGCCGCTTTTACCTGATGTTGCATGAATTGCATAAAGCCTTTGAACATCCCATCGTTTATCATTTCATCGGTGTAAGTTTTTACCTGAGGATTATAATCTTCCTGTTGCATAATATCCTGGGTATTGATCGTTGGTGACTCAATGGTCTCATGTGCTTCATTGCTTATTTCAACACTTTTGGATGCCATTTTCAAATACTGCCACAAAACAAGGGTTAATTGACATGTTACATATTATCCCTATACTCTGACTGACCAATTAAATACCAAATAAACTTAGGTAGGTCATACTAGCGAAGAAATTTCCCATGTCTCCCATCCTAGTTCTTGTCTCACATCTCAACCAGGGATCATATCCCTAAGCTTTGATACCAACTGTGACACCCCCAAAATAGGTATACATCACCCACCTTGGGTCTCCAGATACATGGTACAAAAATTTAGATACAACTTAATTATACAACTGTCGTGTAAAATACGACAAAACTTCTCTTAGAGTTTTAATACGAATATTGTCATCTAGACAATATTCACACTCAATGGAGTCCTCATTACATTTATTATCACACTATTTCACATAATAGTGAGGACTACTAATGCAACCAATCTAGACCGTCACTCCATTCCCCGACTAATCCTAGATATATTCTCATTTCCTGAAGAGAACAATGAAAGAAAAGGGTGAGCTCAACTAGCCCGGTAAGAAATATTATGACTAAGATAATGCAGAATAAATTATCGTTAGCCTTCAACAATGTTAAACTGATAGAATATAATAGACAACAAGTTTAACTGTAGCGCAACAAGAAATTCATTAGAAAAGTCAAGTAGAACATGATATCAACTATCTTCTATGATTTAAAAAAATTTTCATCAACTTTATCGCTGAGACTCAGTTTAATAAATAAACAATATCATCGAAATCATCCCTGCACCACGCCCAAGGATATTCATGTAATCATCAATGGTCATGATTATACCGAATAATCCCTGGTCATAATCATACCAACAACTGTCCATCAATGCTTTATAAGCAAATGAAGACTTTTACCTCATCATTTGTAACATTACGGGTCATGATTATACCAAATGATCCCTAGTCATAATCATACCAATCAACAGTCCATATATGCACGTAATCCAAAGATGACTTTCATCACAATATAAGCATGAGGATGGTGACAATGATATAAACATTAATCAAATGAAATCAAGGATAAATATTAAAGACTTTAAATTTATCCAAAGTTTAAAAATATACAAATTGTCAACATGATACTGCTTTGTGGAGTAAAATTCAAGAATAATATTCATGTATCAAAAATAATTTGGATAGAAAAGAAATATATTTTTCGGGTGAATAGTACCCCGTGAATAGTACCTTGTGAATAATACATCGAGAATAGTTCCTCGTGAATAGTACCCCGGCATGAAAAATGTCCCAAATACCCGAGTGAATAATATTCGGGTGAATAGTAACTCGTAAATAGTAATTCGTGAATAGTACTCCAGCATGAAAAATGCCCCGAATACTCGAATGAATAATATTTGAGTGAATAGTAATGGGTGAATAGTACCCATAAATAGTAACTCATTTATAGTACCACGGCATGAAAAATTTCCAAAATACCCGAGTGAATAATATTTTGGTGAATAGTAATCGGGTGAATAATAAACCGTGAATAGTAATTCGTGAATAGTACTCCGACATGAAAAATGCCCAAAATACTCGAATGAATAATATTTGAGTGAATAGTAACGGGGTGAATAGTATCCCTAAATAGTAACATATGAATAGTATTCAAGCATGAAAAGATCAATAGTTATCAAGAAAGCTCATAATAATATTTTCATGAAAAGATACTAGATGAAGCGCAAATATCAAGGATATTCTACTAATTTCACAGAGTATAGAAGCAATACTTTAACAGAATGAGTGTAGAATTAGAAATACAAAATGAAATAATATGACTCACATACTACAGAGTATGGAAGAAAATATTATTTCTACGAATACTGAAAAAAATAATATCCCTTACCTCAGAAGAAGACTGGATACTGGAATAGTGAGGTAACAAACTTCTCTTCTTCTTTCTCTCTATAGTTTTTCTCTATATAATTACTCTTATGAGTCTTAGTGAATTGGTGAGAATGAAAGAAGAATGAGCTTCTATTTATAGGAAAATATAGTTTCGATAATTGCACGTTTTGGGGCTCGAAATATTAAAGTGTAATACCTTCCTCTTTTTCTTCATTTTTAATTTAGTCCTGCAAGTATTATTAAACTTGCACCACCTCCCCTAATAATAAATTATGTGAATTAAAAGTACATTCATGTGAATCAATAGTTCTATACATGTGAAAATAATAATTATAGTATAGTACCTTTATCTATACCTCCATTTTTAATTTAGTTATGCAAATATTATCAATCTTGCACTACCTCCTCTAATAGTACATACATGTGAATCAATAGTACACACATGTGAACACATAGTTATAAGCATGTGAATTAATAGCAATTAATTGCTCATTTATCCAATTAATTACCCGATTGGTCAATATAACTTTCAGACATCAATTATTATTGAAATAAATGTCAATTTCCACTAACACTAATAATCCCAACACAATGGAACTATCAATTTCATCTTTAATCAACACGAACTTATTCATCATTAATATCATAACTCACAATATTTAACAACCAAGTCATTCCCAGGAAAGATGGGACTTTCCGATAAGGATTTCTCCCTATTGGCGCGCAATTAGGTTATCTAACCTCTCCTTGACAGAACTTCTAGACATTGTCAAAATTGCAAATAATAATATGAATAACTTTGTCGTCTCAATTATTGATTTAATAATATAACATATTATGCAGATGATTCTGTGACAATAATTGAATCAATAATATGAGAGATATGATGCAACAATTACTGTAGCAATCTCACGTAAACATTAATAATCAATACTTTGTGCTACTATACAACCGCGCATATTACTGTACTTTTACTACCGGGTAGTTCAACAGTTTAACGGTAAAACTTTTGCTGTTATTTTTATAAAAAAATAATTATGTCGTTTTCTAACTATGACAATACTTCCGTTGTGGGGTCCACCAATGATTGTGCCGTCGAACGAATATTTCATGTTAAAACGAATATTCCCCGACCAATCGAATATTATATAACAACTTGCTTACTTTGTAAAATTTATAAATATTACCCACAACTATAAGATTATAACAAACTCACACCTTAATATTCAAAAATGATATTTAAAGAAAAATTCATCTTTATTCATTAAAGTTGGAGTCTTACAGATACTGTGACAATAATTAAATCAATAATATGAGAGATATTATGCAGCAATTACTGTAGCAATAATTGAGTATAATTGAGTGACTTCTCATGTAAGCATCAATAATTAATACCATGTATTACTATGTAACCACGCGTATTACTGTACTTTTACTATCGGGTAGTTAACAATTTTAACGGTAACACTTTCACCGTTATTTTTATAAAAAGATAATTCTGTCATTTTCTAACTACAACAATACTTCCGTTGTGGGGTCCACCAATAATTATGCCATCATACGAATATTCCATGTTAAAATGAATATTCCTCGACCAATCAAATATTTTATAACAACTTGCTTACTTTGCAAAATTTTCACATATCACCCTTAACTTTAACCTTTTATCAATTTAACTATTTACAAAATAAAATAATAATTATAAGAAAATAGAATACTTTCATTTCATAAAATTCGGGGCCTTACAATCTCCCCTCCTTATGAAATTTTGCTCTCAAAAATTACATACGTAGCTGGTATGCCGAAGAGGTGAGGATACCTTGTTTAGATTCTGACTCTTGAGGTATAACCTTTGAGTGTCGAATATGATCCTCCTTATCTAAGATTTTAACACGTATCTCCTCATACGTTAAATATTCTGCTATCTCGTTTAGTTCTAATTCAATAATGTGGTTCGGGTCGTCCAATATTTACATAACATCGATACGTAAAAAAAATGTTATGAACACGCGACATACTTAGCGGTAAGGCAAGCCTATTGGCCACAGTTCTTACTCGATCGAGGATTTCAAATAGAACAATAAAATTGAGGGTTGAGATTTCCTCTCTTTGTCGATTCTTACTTCTAGAATAACGCCTTCTTAAACCTTCTTCTTCGTTTTCATTAGCTTCGGGTCTGAAGCTTGAACAACTTTTAACTTTATCGATTAAAGTCGATTCTACTCGTATATTTGATATCACCACGTGGGTCCCTAGAGAATTTAACTCTATTTTCATCATTTATAAGTTATACAAAATGGGTTTTTGTGTTAACAACATCGCACTCGTAAACGCATACGATCTTCTACTCAATGCATCAGGATGGTATTGAATGGTATTATCGTAATCTTCAATAGCTTGAGCCAACGTCTTTGGCACATTATACGTTCGTTTTGGGTGAAGAAATACTTGAGGGTTTTAGAAATGGGTTTTGTACTGGGGTCAATACAAAATTCGATTTCACACTCTAGGGGTAGGATAAGAAGTCTTCAGGAATATGTTAGGAAATTTATTAACAATAGAAATATCATTCAAAACTGTGACTCTCATCCCAAGACTTGGATAGCACGTCACATTGATACCTATCAACTTGCCACTGTTATTCACGGCGTCCCCTACGGATAGTCTGGTTACGGTGTATTCCAAGACTTGGAAGTCACCAGCGAAAGGTGTGAGACCCCGAATTTTATGAAATAAAAGTATTCAATTTTTCTATTTTGGTAAATAGTTAAATTGATAAAAGTTTAAAGTTAAGGGTGATATTTGAATTTTTTTTTCAAAGTAAGCAAGTTCTTATAAAATAATCGGTAAAAAGTTATTCAGTATATATATAATGGTACCCACTGTGATGGTGACATGTTGGTGGGAGGGGAACATGTAGGGCCCATATGTTGGAAGAAGAAATTGGGACGGCACTCCCTTATTGGTTGTCTCAATTTTGTTTTATTATTAGTAATAAAACAGGAAACTTCTCTTTCCTAAGAAGGATCTGGTTGTCTAAGTTTTTGTTTTATTATTAGTAATAAAACAGGAAAGCTTTTTATATAAAACAGAATACTTTTATAAAGTTGTTTGTTTTATTAGACTATAAATGGAATATATTATATTCTATTATGCATAGTATTTTGCATAGTAATATCTTTTTATATAAAACAGAATACTTTTATAAAGTTATTTGTTTTATTAGACAATAATTAGAATATATTATATTTTATTATGCATAGTGTTGCATAGTGCATGTATAGTGTTTTGCATAGTAAAATCTTTTTATATAAAACAGAATACTTTTATAAAGTTATTTATTTAATTAGATTATAAATAGAATATATTATATTTTATTTAAAAGATTTTGCTTTAAATATGGACCGTCCGATTAAAAGTAAATCAATCTGGACCGTTCATGGATTAGTTACTATTCAGTCCATTCCTCTATAAATAGAAGCTCATTCTTTCATTATTTCTTACGAATTCACTGAAACTCTAGAGAGAGAAACTATAGAGAGAGTTCTTCTTCTATAATCTTGAGTGTATTTCTTTAGAGTTTAAGAAAGCTTTGAGCATAGTGCAAGTTTTCTTCGAGTTTATCCTCGCCCTACCAGTCGGAGTACTCTTCTTTCAAAGGTAAGGGGTATTATTTCTTTTGTATTCATGAAGAGAACTTCTGTTATTCCATTCTTTATTTTTATATTGGAATAACCTATTTATATGAAGTACCGCTTACATGGTGAAATTCTTCTATTATTACATTCCTTATTATTATGTTGGAATAACCTGTTTATGTGAAGTACCGCATACATGGTGAAATTCTTCTATTTTTCCATTCTTTATTATTATGTTAGAATAACCTGTTTATGTGAAGTACCACAAACATGGTGAAATTCTTTTATAATTCCATTCTTTATTATTATGTTGGAATAACCTGTTTATACGAAGTACCGCATACATAGTGAAATTCTTCTATTATTCCGTTCTTTATTATTCTGTCAGAATATCTTGTCGGTGCGTATTACGCCTGACCTGGTTCCATTATTTATTATTCCGTTCTTTATTATTCTATCGGAATATCCTGTCTGTGCGTTTACGCCGGACCTGGTTCCATTAGTTATTATTCCGTTCTTTATTATTCTGTCAAAATATCCTGTCTGTGCATTTACGCCGGACCTAGTTCCATTATTTATTATTCCGTTCTTCTTTATTATTCGCTTGAATATCCTATCTCATGCGTTCTGTGGGACTGGTTCCATTATTTATTATTCTCATTAGGAATAACTTGCTGTCGTCTGATCTATCGCACGCATGGTGAATCCTTCTGTTATTCCATTCTTTATTATTCTGTTAGAATAACCTGTCTATGTGGATTACCATATGCATGGTGAATGATCCTTTGTATTCATTCCTTATTAAATTGTGGTAATGATCTGTATACTTGGATTACCACATGGCGGGCGAAAATCCACTTGCAGTTTCATATATTTTATTATACTTAGTTCGTTAAAGTTTTGGCTTCTATACTCCATAAAATTAGTGGAATATCCTTGATATTTGCGCTTCATCCAGTATCTTTTCATGGAAATATTCTTCTGAGTATTTTTAAATTTTACTCTACAAAGAAGTATCTTGTTGACAATTTGGACGTTATTGGTTCCTAGATAAATTAATTCTTGAACTTGTTTTATTGAATTATTATGTCATTGTCATCATCCTTATGTTTATATTATGTCAAAAGTCATCTGTGGCCTGTATGGACTTGGTATGATTATGACCAGGGATTATTCGGTATAATCATAACCGTAATGTTACAAATGATGTGGTAAAAGTCATCTTTGGCCCGTAGTGCATAGATGGACTTGGTGTGATTATGACCAGGGATTATTTGGTATAATCATGACCGTAATGTAACGAATGATGTGGTAAAAATCCTTATTAGCCGTAGTGTATTGTTGGACAGATTTTGGTATGATTATGGCTATGGATTCTCTTCGGCCAAGGGTGCAAAGATGAATTATTTTATGGCATGATCAGGACCGTTGATGAAAACACGATTATCTTTGGCCCGTAGTGCATAGATAATTAGTGGTCGTGATACTAAAGAATATCCTTGGCCTGTAGTGCAGGGATGATTTGATGATATGGATTATTTATTAAGCTGAGTCTCAACGATAAAAGTGATGAAACACCTTTTAAATCATAGAAGATAGTAGATTTTATTCTCTACTTGACTCTTCTAATGGATTGCTTGTTCCGCTGCAGTTAAACTTGATGTTTGTTATATTGTATCAGTTTAACACTGTTGAAGGCTAACGATAATTTATTCTGCATTATCTTAGTCATAATGTTTCTTACTGGGCTTGTTGAGCTCACCCTTTCTTTCATTGTTCTCTTCAGGAAATGAGAACGTAGCTAGGATTAGTCGGGGAATAGAGTGATGGTCCCAGATGATAGCATTAGTAGTCCTCATTATTCTGTGAAATAGTGTGATAATAAATATAATGAGGACTACATTGAGTTTGTATACTGTCTAGATGACAATATACGTATTTAAAACTCTCAGCTATGTTTTGTCGTATTGTACACGACTGTTGTATAAGTTAGTTTGTAGTTGATTTATGTACCATGTATATGGCGACCCAAGATAGGCGATGTATACATAATTTTTGGGGGCATGTAAACCTAATTTTGGGGGCCTCATAGTTGGTATCAAAGCTTAGGGATATGATCCCTGGCTAAATGTGAGACAAGAACTTGGAGGGGAGAGACGGGAAATTCCTTCGCTAGTATGACCTACCTAAGTTTATTTGGTATTTAATTGGTCGGTCAGAATATAGGGATAATATGTGATATGTTAATTAACCTTTATTTCAAAACTATGTTCTAGAATGATATTTGAAATACAGGAGATAAGAAATGGGAAAATCATGATAGAGCGGAAATAACCGGGAAGGTACAATCCGAAAAGAAAGCAAGGTATTCTCATCTCTTCGAATATCAGGTACGTACGTAAATTTCGAGGGCGAAATTTCATAAGGAGGGGAGATTATGAGACCCCGAATTTTATGAAATAAAAGTATTCAATTTTTCTATTTTGGTAAATAGTTAAATTGATAAAAGTTTAAAGTTAAGGGTGATATTTGAATTTTTTTTTCAAAGTAAGCAAGTTGTTATAAAATAATCGATAAAAAGTTATTCAGTATATATAATGGTACCCACTGTGATGGTGACATGTTGGTGGGAGGGGAACATGTGGGGCTCATATGTTGGAAGAAGAAATTGCGAGGGCACTCACTTATTGGTTGTCTCAATTTTTTTTTATTATTAGTAATAAAACAGGAAACTTCTGTTTCCTAAGAAGGATCTGGTTGTCTAAGTTTTTGTTTTATTATTAGTAATAAAACATGAAAGCTTTTTATATAAAACAAAATACTTTTATAAAGTTGTTTGTTTTATTAGACTATAAATAGAATATATTATATTCTATTATGCATAGTGTTTTGTATAGTAATATCTTTTTATATAAAACAAAATACTTTTATAAAGTTATTTGTTTTATTAGACAATAATTAGAATATATTATATTTTATTATGCATAGTATTGCATAGTGTCCAGCATAGTATTTTGCATAATAAAATCTTTTTATATAAAACAGAATACTTTTATAAAGTTATTCGTTTTATTAGATTATAAATAGAATATATTTTATTTTATTTAAAAGATTTTGCTTTAAATATGGACCGTCCAATTAAAAATAAATCAATTTGGACCGTTCATGGATTAGTTACTATTCAGTCTATTCTTCTATAAATAGAAGCTCATTCTTTCATTATTTCTTATGAATTCATTGAAACTCTAGAGAGAGAAACTATAGAGAGAGTTCTTCTTCTATACTTTGAGCGTATTTCTTTAGAGTTTAAGAAAGCTTTGAGCATAGTGCAAGTTTTCTTCAAGAATATCCTCGCCCTACCAGTCGGAGTACTCTTCTTTCAAAGGTAAGGGGTATTATTTCTTTTGTATTCATGAAAAGAACTTCTGTTATTCCATTTTTTATTTTTATGTTGGAATAACCTGTTTATGCGAAGTACCGCATACATGGTGAAATTCTTCTATTATTCCATTCTTTATTATTATGTTGGCATAACCTATTTATGCGAAATACCGCATACATGGTGAAATTCTTCTAGTTTTCCATTCTTTATTATTATGTTGGAATAATCTGTTTATGCGAAGTACCACATACATGGTGAAATTCTTCTATTATTCCATTCTTTATTATTATGTTGGAATAACCTGTTTATGCGAAGTACCGCATAATGGTGAAATTCTTCTATTATTCCGTTCATTATTATTCTATCGGAATATCCTATCGGTGCGCATTACGCCTGACCTGGTTCCATTATTTATTATTCCGTTCTTTATTATTCTATCGTAATAATATCACATATGCTACGTTCTTGGGATTCGTTCCATTATTTATTATTCGCCGGAATATCACATGCGTGCATTTACGTCGGACCTGGTTCCATTATTTATTATTTCGTTCTTTATTATTTTGTCGTAATTTCCTGTCTGTGCGTTTACGTCGGACCTGGTTCCATTATTTATTATTCTGTTGGGAATAACATGTCTGTGCAGTCTATCGCACGCATGGTGAATCCTTCTGTTATACCATTCTTTATTATTCTGTTGGAATAACATGTCTATGTGGATTACCACATGCATGGTGAATGATCCTTTGTATTCATTCCTTATTAAATTGTGGAAATAATCAGATGTCGTGGATTATCGCACATGGCTTAAAATCCACTTGCTAGTTTCATATATTTTATTATACTCAGTTGGTTAAAGTTTTGGCTTCTATACTCCATGAAATTAGTGGAATATCCTCGATATTTGCGCTTCATCCAGTATCTTCTCATGGAAATATTCTTCTGAGTATTTTTAAATTGTACTCTACAAAGAAGTGTCTTGTTGACAATTTAGACGTTATTGGTTCCTGGATAAATTAATTCTTGAACTTGTTTTATTGAATTATTATGTCATTGTCATCATCCTCATGTTTATATTATGTTAAAAGTCATATGTGGCCTTTATGGACTTGGTATGATTATGATCAGGGATTATTCGGTATAATCATGACCGTAATGTTACAAATGATGTGGTAAAAGTCATCTTTGGCCCGTAGTGTATAGATGGACTTGGTGTGATTATGACGAGGATTATTCGGTATAATCATGGACAAGTAATGTGACGAATGATGTGGTAAAATCCTCATTGGTCAGTAGTGCATTGATGGGACAGCTTTTTTGGTATGATTATGGCTATGGATTCTCTTCGGCCAAGGGTGCAAAGATGAATTGTTTTATGGCATGATCAGGACCGTTGATGAAAACACGATTATCTTTGGCCCGTAGTGCATGGATAATTCATGGTCGTGATACTAAAGAATATTCCTGGCCTGTAGTGCAGGGATGATTTGATGATATGGATTATTTATTAAGCTGAGTCTCAGCGATAAAAGTGATAAAAAAACCTTTTAAATCATAGAAGATAGTAGATTTTATTCTTTACTTGACTCTTCTAATGGATTGCTTGTTCCGCTGCAGTTAAACTTGATGTTTGTTACATTGTATCAGTTTAACACTGTTGAAGGCTAACAATAATATTCTACATTATCTTAGTCATAATGTTTCTTACTGGGCTAGTTGAGCTCACCCTTTCTTTCATTGTTCTCTTCAGGGAATGAGAACGTAGCTGGGACTAGTCGGGGAACAAAGTGATGGTCCCAGATGATAGCATTTGTAGTCCTCACTATTCTGTGAAATAGTGTGATAATAAATGTAATGAGAACTCCATTGAGAGTGGATATTGTCTAGAAGGCAATATTATTATTTAAAATCTCAGCTATGTTTTGTTGTATTTTACACGTCTGTTGTATAATTAAGTTGTATTTGAATTTATGTACCATGTATCTGGCGACTTAAGATGTGTGATGTATACCTAATTTTGGGGGCGTCACAAAAGGCCCAGGGCTCTTTACTTATGGCTTGATATGACAGTGATTGACTTTAAGGTTTGGTTGCTTGAATTCGCATGATAGGTTGGTTAGGAATATGAAAGTGAACAACTTTACGAAAATAATTAATTTTTATATGATGAGTAGTTAACTAGTGGATTCCTAAAATCACATCAAAGGCAAGTATTTTCAAAGAGATAAGATCAACAGGTAACATGAGGGTGCCGATTTGAATCAAACAAGATTTATAAATAGTGGAGGTAACGAAGGTTTCTCCTAACGGAGTTTCAACCGATAAGTCAAAGTTTAACTTCTCTGGAGTTCAATTTAAACGTTGAGCGCAAGTAAGAGGAATAAAAGAATGGGTAGAACCAGTATCTAACAAGGTATAAACTTCGTAAGAGTTTATGATAAACTTACCCGTGATAACTTCGTTCGGGTTACTCGCTTTTTGACTTATCTGGGACATCCTTTGGTGTCACTATCCCAGCTGGACTTGACTTCACTACACGAAAAAATCGAGCTAAATGACCTTCTCTTCCACAATTAAAACACGCTTTGGGTTGCTGCGTACAGTTTGGACTGATGTGTCCCTCCCCTCCGCATTTGTAACATACGACCGACGATCGTTCTGCTTCCTTAACAACAGGTGCTGGTGTTGATGTCTTCCCATCATTATTGAACATTCTCTTCTTGAAATTTCCACTTCTATTATCTTGGCCATAATTACCACCGAAGTGGTTACAATTCTTGGCATGATAATTTCCCCCACGATGGTTATCATTGTTCCGATGGTCGTTGTCACTGGTATGATTATTATCGTGTTGTTGGTCATTACCTTTTGGTTGGGCTGACTCATTATCGCGCTCCAATAGCTGAGCCCTATTCACAACATCGGAATATAAATAAAGTTTGTGAGAAATGAGGTATTGACGTATTTTGGGTTTCAAACCTCTTAGAAACATTCGCGTCATTCGCTCCTCATTATCGACCAAATGGGATGAAAACCAGGATAACTCCGTAAACTTAGCCTCGTAATGTGATACAGTCATATTATTTTGTTCCAGCTTGATGAACTCCACCTTCTTCATGTGACGAATACTTTCGGGAAAGTACTTGTCGTTGAACAGTTCTTGGAACTTCTCCCAAGACATCTTGATGTGTGGTCGGGTAATGCTTTTTCTTGATTCCCACCTGTAATCCGCTTCTCCTCGCAACATGAAGGTGGCAAAGGGAACCTTTTGCTCCTCAGAGCATCCCAAGACATAAAATATCTTGGTGATTTGCTTTATCCATGTCTCCGCCTTAAGTGGTTTTGGCTCTCCTAAAAACTCCAGCGGTCCTAGCTCCTTGAACTGCTTAGCAGTGACCAGCCGAGAGTTGCCAGTGACTCCACCTACATTATGAACAGGAGTCTCTCTCGTTTGGTGTTACATGAATTTTAAAAAGTTCGTAAACATACCATCATTTGCCATTTGGTCGATGTTGTTGTTTACACGAGGATTATTGCCTTCCTGATGCACATTATCCTGGGTATTGATCGTCGGTGACTCAACGGTCTCATGTGCTTCATTGCTGATCTCAACGTTTTCAGATGTCATTCTCAAACACTATCACAAAATAAGGGTTAATTGACATACGACATATTATCCCTATACTCTAACCGACCAATTAAATACCAAATAAACTTAGGTAGGTCATATTAGCGAAGGAATTACCCGTCTCTCCCCTCCTAGTTCTAGTCTCACATATCAGCCAGGGATCATATCTCTAAGCTTTGATACCAACTGTGACACCCCCAAAATAGGTATACATCACCCATCTTGGGTCGACAGATACATGGTACAAAATTTTAAATACAACTTAATTATACAACTGTCGTGTAAAATATGACAAAACATACTCTGAGAGTTTTAATAGGAATATAGGCATCTAGACAATATCCACACTCAATAGAGTGCTCATTACATTTATTATCACACTATTTCACATAATACTCAGGACTACTAATGCAACCAAATCTAGACCGTCACTCCGTTCCCCGACTAGTCCCAGCTATATTCTCATTTCCTGAAGAGAACAATGAAAGAAAAGGGTGAGCTCAACTAGCCCACTAAGAAATATTATGACTAAGATAATGCAGAATAAATTATCGTTAGCCTTCAACAATGTTAAACTGATAGAATATAATAGACAACAAGTTTAACTATAGCGGAACAAGCAATCTATTAGAAGAGTCAAGTAGAGCATGATATCTACTATCTTCTATGATTTAAAAAGTTTTTCATCAACTTTATCACTGAGACTCAGCTTTAATAAATAAACCACATCATCGAATCATCCATGCACCATGGCCAAGGATATTCATGTAATCATCAATGGTCATGATTATACCGAATAATCCCTGGTCATAATCATACCAACAACTGTCCATCAATGCTCTACAGGCAAATGAGGACTTTTACCACATCATTTGTAACATTACGGTCATGATTATCTGATCGATCCTCGGTCATAATCATACCAATCAACAGTCCATCTATGCACGTAAGCCAAAGATGACTTTCATCACAATATAAGCATGAGGATGATGACAATGATATAAGCATTAATCAAACGAAATCAAGGATAAATATGAAAGACTTTAAATTTATTCAGAGTTTAAAAATATCCAAATTGTCAACATGATACTGCTTTGTGGAGTAAAATTCAAGAATAATATTCATGTATCAAAAATAATTTGGACAGAAAAGAAATATATTTTTCGGGTGAATAGTACCCCGTGAATAGTACCCCGGCATGAAAAGTGTCCCAAATACCCAAGTGAATAATATTCGTGTGAATAATAACTAGGTGAATAGTAACCCGTGAATAGTACTCTGACATGAAAAGTGTCCCGAATACCCGAGTGAATAATATTTGAGTGAATAGTACTCATAAATAGTAACTCATGAATAGTATTCCAGCATGAAAAGATCAATAATTATCAAGAAAGCTCAAAATAATATCTCCATGAAAAGATACTGGATGAAGCGCAAATATCAAGGATATTCTACTAATTTCACGGAGTATAGAAGCAATACTTTAACAGAATGAATGTATAATCAGGAATATGAGACAAAATAATATTACTCACATACTATAGAGTATGGAAGAAAATATTATTCCTAATGAATACTGAACAAAAAACAATATCCTTTACAACTGTTGAACGAAAATAATATTCCAACGAATATTTAACGAAGATTATATTCCTACGAATATTGAACGAAGATAATATTCTTTATGAATATTAAACGAAAATAATATTCATACGAATACGAAAAATAATATCTCTTCAGAATATGAAATAAATAATACCCCTTACCTCAGAAGAAGACTGTATACTGGAATAGTGAATTAGCAGACTTCACTTCTTCTTTCTCTCTATAGCTTCTCTCTCTATAATTGCTCTTGTGAGACTTAGTGAATTGGTGAGAATGAAAGAAGAATGAATTTCTATTTATAGGAAAATATAGTTTTGATAATTGCACGTTTTGAGGCTCGAAATATTACAGTATAATACCTTCATCTTTTCTTTCATTTTTAATTTAGTCCTGCAAGTATTATCAAACTTGCACCATTTTCCCTAATAGTATATCATGTGATTCAATAGTTCTATACATGTGAAAAAAATAATTACAGTATAGTACCTTCATCTATACCTCTATTTTTAATTTAGTCATGCAATTATTATCAATCTTGCACCACCTCCCCTAATAGTACATGCATGTGAATCAATAGTACACATATATGAACAAATAGTTATAAGCATGTGAATTAATAGCAATTAATTGCTCATTTATCCGAATAATTACCCGATTGGTTAATATAACCTCCAGACATCAATTATTATCAAAATAAATGTCGATTCCCACTAACACTAATAATCCCAACACAATGGAAATATGAATGTCATCTTTAATCAACACAAACTTATTCATCATTAATACTATAACTCATAATATTTAACAACCAGGTAGTTCCCAGGAAAGAGGGGGCTTTCCGATAAGGATTTCTCCCTATTGGCGCGCAATTAGATTATCTAACCTCTCCTTGATAGAACTTCAAGACATCATCAATATTGCAAATAATAATATGAATAACTTTGTAGTCTCAATTATTGATTTAGTAATATAACATATTATGCAGATGATACTGTGACAATAATTGAATCGATAATATGAGAGATATTTTGCAGCAATTACTGTAGCAATAATTGAGTATAACTGTGTGACTTCTCACGTAAGCATCAATAATCAATACCGTGTGCTACTATACAACCACAGCCAGACATCGTATTTTTTACTATCAGCGTATTTCAACAGTTTTAACAATAACACTCTCGCCGTTATTTTTATAAAAAGATAATTCTATCATTTTCTAACTACGACAATACTTCCGTTGTGGGGTCCACCAATGATTGTACCGTCGTACGAATATTCCCTGTTAAAATGAATATTCCCTGACCAATCAAATATTTTATAACAACTTGCTTACTTTGCAAAATTTTCACAAATCACCCTTAACTTTAACCTTTTTATCAATTTAACCATTTACGAAATAAAATAATTGTGACGCCCCCAAAATAGGTATACATCACCCATCATGAGTCGCCAAATACATAGTACAAAATTCAAATATTACTTAATAATACAACTGTCGTGTAAAATACGACAAAAAATAATCTGAGAGTTTTAAAATGAATATTGTCATCTAGACAATATCCACACTCAATGGAGTCCTCATTACATTTATTATCACACTATTTCACAGAATAGTGAGGACTACTAATGCACCATCTAGGACCATCACTCCGTTCCCCAACTAGTCCCATCTACGTTCTCATTTTCTGAAGAGAATAATGAAAGAAAAAGGGTGAGCTCAACTAGCCCAGTAAGAAATATTATGACTAAGATAATGAAGAATAAGTTATCGTTAGCCTTCAACAATGTTAAACTGATAAAATATAATAGACAACAAGTTTAACTACAGTGGAACAAGCAATCCATTAGAAGAGTCAAGTAGAACATAAAATCTACTATCTTCTATGATTTAAAAAGGTTTTCATCAACTTTATCGCTGAGACTCAGCTTAATAAATAATCCACATCATCGAATCATCCCTGCACTACAACCAACGATATTCATTAGTATAACGACCACGAAATATCCCTGCACTACAGGCCAATAATATTCGTGTTTTCATCAATGGTCAGGATCATTGTGACACCCCCAAATCCGGTACTTTCATTTTCACAGGATTTGGTGTTCCCTGTACAAGCATCATCTGTCTATCTACCCGTAAATAAAATGCAAACCATACAATAGATAGAAATAATAATAAAATCTCTCCCCTTTTGGGGTTACATCAACTGAATAATAATAAATCCCAGGTTACTCTAACCTTAAAACATCTGTGCAGAAAACATAAACAAATAAGTCTTAGTAACATCAATTCTAATTACATCACATAACCACATTAATAAAACAGTCTTCATTACTTGCTAAGCTTGCCCTTGCCCTTACTAGTGGAAGGTTCGTCTGCTCTTTCGTTCTTAACTGTAATGTTATTATTATGCAAGAGTGAGAACGATTGCCCACAAGTATAACAATATAACAATGAATAATAACATGAGAGAGAAATAATAACTTCCGATATAAAGCTAAACATTTGAATCAAGAATGAATAACAAGAATCAAAAGAAATTCTGAGGGTTATAAGACCTTGAACTATGTCCTAGGTTGTCAAGTGTTATTACTTGAAACCTTTAATAGTCATAAGACTATGAACTCTTCTTCTCGTACTTAGGGGGATCAGCCCTTAGTACTATACTGTGCACATATCTTAACGCTAAAGCATAAATAATCCCCTATACAGGGTTGTTCATCTTAGTTTTGACATTCGATTCCGCACCAAAGGAAGTTTGGTTTGGATAATTCATCAAGGGTTACGAAATTTAGAGCGCTCATCAACTATGGACTAGTCGAATCAATAAGGGTTCGCTCGTCTAACAAGGTTTAACAATAACAGATAATTTAACTTGGATAAAATCTCAAAAGTATACAATAGAATAATTATTATATAACAACATCATGCTTGAAGATTAATAAACTTTAATATACAAGACAAGCTTGATCAATAATAATGAGAATTTGCTCAATATTGAAAGATGAATTAATCAACTTATATAACGATAACAAGTAGGGTTAGGAAACTTGCTGAACGAAAGTTTAGGGTAAGAAACTTGCTCAATGTAACAAGATATGGTTTAAAAGCTTGCCTCGTGCGTAGATTACACTTAAACAAACTCGTTCTTTGAATTAAATCCTACATATCAATTACGTTCACAATACCAGTCAATAATAACGTACTAAACATCACAAGTTATTCTTTGTCTAAACTCGACTTCATGACCACACTTAGTCAATTATTATACTTAGTGTAAAATTAAGACTTCATGAAAAATAAACTAATTATGCATTCGATCATTCAGTCCACACGTAATTGTGTTATGGACATGTTAAGAATTTATTTTAACATCTCATTATAGGTCTAACAAGTCTTTATAATCATTAGACTAAGTTCTTTATCACATTTCCATACTTGAACATTAAAATTTGCATTTTAAGGACAATACGCTAAGTGGGTTCTTGGCATCACTTTTTCTTTTGGCTCTTCTTTGCTATTGGTGGGTATTCTGTTAGGACACTTGGTATACTGTGTAGGTGATGGTATGAGGAGAAAAGAACTAGGAGTTGGCACCGTGGCGCGAGACTCCAGTTCTTGTTTCTGCAATTCGCGAAAATTGCAGAACACGACTAAAAATTTCCAAGCAACTTATTTTTACACGAATTTAGACATACCCACATGCTAAAATTCATAAATAATCAATACTTAACATCTATGGAGTGAATTTCACCCATTAAAACATATAATCACAGAATTAAAGCATGCAAATTGGACTGTTCTTGAAGTTCTTGAACAAAAACATGGATTTTAATGCTACGAATTCGTTATAAAGCCAAATCCAACCATTCAAGTTTCATTTTGTTCATTTTAACATGAATAATCATATCAATGTGTGAATTTTAAAATAAATTATATTTGACATATAAAAATCACGTATAAGGCTATATGGCCATATCACGTACAGTAATAATTATAATTGTAAAATTTCAATAAGGCGATGATATGAAATTAAGCAATATATATATAAAACATGCCACTACTCAAATTATTACATATATTCTTATAACAACTTTCCAATTTGCAGAGATTCACAGAAGACTTTAAGCCATATTCATGAAACTTAAAAGACGTAAAATAAGAATTTGGGTTGAAGAGAATTACCCAAGCGTAGATTAGTAGGATTGAAACCTTTCCCAATTTCTTCTTAACTCTCACAATCTCTTAACAATCTCTGAACTTTCAAACTCTCTCTCTCTCTCTCTCTCTTTCTCCTCTCTATTTTTGCTAGACTTAGAAAAATAATAAGAAAAGAGAAGACGTCTGATAATAAAGGAGAAAAAAGCGGCGCTAGATGAGGTTGATTACCCCCATCATGGGTAACTTCCCTCAACTCCCACCAAGCCCATGTTTGGCTAGTTAGAATAGGTTTTAAAAATCATTTAATTTAATAAAACTTTATCATATAGTTTAAATAATGTCACACTCCTTTATAAAATAAATCAATATCTTATTTAATTTACTTTAAATAAAATATAATGATTTCTCAATAATGCATATAGTCACATAATTAAATTTTCTCATTTAATAATAATATCAATTATTAAATCTCTAATTAATAATTAAATTAATTAAAATAACAAAGGCTTATTAAATATTTCTTTTTAATTGATAAGCTCACATAAATACATACATCGAATAATAAAATTCTCCACTTCAATTTAATAAATATAACACATATAATTAAATTAATCTATCACAACTTCATCAATTAATTAATTAATCTAATAATTAATTCATCAAAAAATATTTATTTAATCCAATAAATATTTAAATTAAATTATAAAATCTCGGTTGTCACATCTTTCCCCTCTTAAAAGGATTCTGTCCTCAGAATCACAACTTAATATTTTGTCTCGTTACATTCTCCCCCCTTACAAAGATTCTGTCCCCAGGATCGCTTATAACAATCTAAGTAAACAAATGAGTAAAATTTTTCATCATATTCTCTTCGAGTTCCCACGTAGCTTCTTCAGCGTTGTGGTTCCTCCAAATTACCTTAACAGAAGGTATTACTTTATTTCTCAGAACTTGTTCTTTGCGGTCAACAATTTGAACAGGAATTTCTTCGTAAGACAAGTCTTTTGTCGAAATGTAGGGGTTCATATTCAATCACGTGGTTGTAATCAGGTTTGTAGGGGCGTAGGACTGAGACATGGAAAATGTTGTGGACATTCTCTAGAGATGGAGGTAAGCTACCTCATAAGCAACTTCTCCTACCCTTCTCAGACCTTCAAAGGGTCCGATGAATCTTGGGCTCAATTTTCCTTTCTTTCCGAACCTGATCTTTTCCTTCCAAGGAGAGACCTTTAAGAACACATAGCTACCCGGCTCGAATTTGACATTCTTGCGGTGTGGATCGGCGTATTTCTTACATCTCATCTTGAGTTCTTTGTCAATCTTGCTCGAATCACTTTGACTATCTCTGCTTTTTTGTTGTACCAATTAGGGCCTAGTAGTTGTCTTTACGCCAACTTCATCCCAATATAGTGGAGTTACACACTTTTCCGCGCTTTATAACGCTTCCATAAGGCGACATTCCAATACTAGCGTGGTAATTGTTGTTGTATGTAGAACTCTACAAGGGGTAAATGGTCATCCCAATTTCCTTTAAAATCCATTATACAAGCTCTTAACATATCTTCCAATGTACGAATTGTTCTTTCACTCTGTCCATTTATGCGAGGGTGATATGTTGTGCTCATTCTGGCTGTGTACCCATGCATTCCTGTAGACGTTTCTAGAAGTTCGACGTAAAATGCGGATCTCTATCAGAAATAATTGACACCAGAACTCCGTTCATTGAAACAATCTCTTTCATATATAACCTTGCCAACTGATCTAGGTTGAATCTGATTCTGATCAGAAGGAAGTGTGCGAATTTTGTCAATCGGTCAACAATAACCCATACTGCGTCGTAGCCTTTCTGAGTCGTCGGTAGGCCAACCACGAAATCCATCGTAATATTTCCCATTTCAATTTTGGAATCTCTAAAGGTTGTAGCAATCCACTCGGTCTTTGATGTTCTGCTTTTACTTTCTGACATGTCAGACACTTGGCAACCCATTCTGCAACCTCTCATTTCAAATTTGGCCACCAAAAGTGTTGTCTAAGATCTTGGTACATCTTGGTACTACCAGGGTGAATCGAATATCGGGAGTTATGAGCCTCACTCAAAATTTCTTCTTTAATCTCTAGTACTGGCGGTACCCAAATTCTGCTCTCAAATCTTAGTAGTCCCTCACTGTCTATTTTGAATCTCAGTTCAGTCCCTTCAGATATCTTCTTCTTCACTTTCTCACATTCTTCGTCCTGAAGTTGAGCCTCCTTAACTTTATCCAGTAAGGTTGTACCAGCTTGCATCTAGAACAGTTTCTCATCAATTTCCATAGGATACTTCACTTCCATTTCCAGCTTTTCCATTGCTAAAATTAGCTCCTCCTGAGCGGTCAACGTCATCAATTTCTCCCGACTTTTTCTACTTAGGGCATCGGCCACCACATTTGCCTTACCCGGATGGTATAGAATCTCACAATCGTAGTCCTTAATTAACTCCAACCACCTTCTTTGACGCATATTCAAGTCTTTCTGTGTAAAAATATATTTTAGACTCTTGTGATCTGTATATATTTCACACTTCTCCCCATAGAGATAATGCCTCCAGATTTTGAAAGCAAAAACCACCGCTTGACTAACTCCAAGTCATGGGTCAGATACCCCTTCTCATAATCTTTCAGTTGTCGTGACGCATACGCAATGACTCTGCCATTCTGCATAAGCACACAGCCAAGTCCTTTATGCGATGCATCACTATAAACCAAAAAATTTCCTATATCATCTGCAAGAGATAACACAGGTGTTGAACTCAACCTCCTCTTTAATTCTTGAAAGCTTTCCTCACACTTCTCTGTCCAAACAAATTTCACCGATTTCCTAGTCAAATTCATCAGCGGAGTTGCGATCTTGGAAAAATCCTAAATAAATCTTCTGTAATAACCTGCCAATCCAAGAAAACTTCTTACTTCGACGGCGGCGTCTTGGTGATCCCGATTAATCACGACCCGACTTTGGAGGATCACCAAAATCCGTCTCTATCAATCACATGTCCAAGAAATTGTACTCTTTCAATCAAGAAATCACATTTCGAAAACTTAGCATACAACTTCTTTCTTCTCAATGTCTCTAATGTCAACCTCAAATGCTCTTCGTGTTCTTCCTTGGTTTTTGAATATACCAAAATGTCATCTATAAATACTACTATGAATTTGTCCAAAAACGACTTGAACACTCCATTCATTAAGCCCATAAATGCTGCAGGAGCATTCGTTAGACCAAATGACATTACTAGAAATTCGTAGTGACTGTATCGTGTTCTAAACGCTATCTTCGGTACATCCTCTGGTCTCACCTTCAGTTGATGATAACCACTTCTCAAATCTATCTTTGAAAAATATTTTGCTCCCTTTAACTGATCGAACAAGTCGTCAATTCGCGGTAATGGATACCTATTCTTAATCGTGACCTTATTTAGTTCTCTATAGTCGATGCGAGCCGCATCGTCCCATCCTTCTTTTTCACAAATAAAACCGGCGCTCCCCAAGGTGATACGCTTGGTTGAATATGCTTTTTATCTAGTAATTCTTGTAGTTGGACCATCAGTTCTTTCATCTCTACCAGTGCCATTCGGTATGGTGCCTTCGATATTGGGGCTGTTCTTGGAGCCAAATCGATAACGAATTCAACTGCTCTATCTGGAGGAAGTCCCGGCAAATCATCCGGAAATACATCTGCGAAATCTCTCACTACCGAAATCTGATCAATTTTCGGATTCTGTTTACGACTATCGACTATGTAAGCTAGATATCCTACACAGCCTTTCCTCAATAATCTCCTGGCTTGCATCATTGTCAGACAACTCGCTTGTCTAGGCGACTTGCTACCATAAAACACAACCTTTGACGGAGTCATAAGGTTAATACGCTTCTTCTGGCAGTCAATTACCGCCCCATAATTGGATAACCAATCCATACCCAAAATAACATCAAATTCTCCAAGTCGAATAGGGATAAGATCTACGTTCATGATATTACCCTTAATATCTACTCTATAGTTCTTATGCACATACTTAACAGGGATAATTTCTCTATTCGCAATTTCAATGTTCATGAGGTATTCTAACTCGTCCTTAAACAATTCTAAGTTCTTAGCGAAGTCATCGGATATAAATGAGCAAGTAGCACCCGAATCAATTAACACATAAACATTAACTTTATTGATCGGAATGATACCTGACACCACATCGCGAGACTGCACTGCGTCCTGCACTGTCATGTTGAACGTTCTGGTTGTTGGTCTATTGGTTGCGGTTGGTCCTGCAATGGTTAGAGTGCTTCCACCAGTATTTCCTCTGTTTTCTCCTGAACTCGTCCCTCCTAATCCCTTCTTAGGATAATCTCTTGCAAGATTGTCCTTTGATCTACATATGAAGCATGCACCCTTCTTTGGGTTCGGACAGTTTGGTGCTATGTGGCCTTCCTGACCACAATTATAGCACACTCGCTTCCCCTTCAGGAAAACTCCCAAATGCGTTTTTCCACAGGTTGGGCACAGTTCAATCTTCTTCTTCTGCCCTCCCTATTGACTTCCGACCGACGAATTTTCAGACCACTTCCTCTTCTGATTGTGATTACCCCCATTGCTACTCCCACCAATCTTGTTATTACCTTCCTTCTCACTCTTCTTCTTCTTCTGCTCCTTATTATACTTCGTTACTGCATCACTTCCACCCTCAGCAAGTATGGCCTTCTCTAACACTCCCGCAAAAGTGTTCAATTGAAACATTGACACTTTGCTATACAACCAGGGCTTCAGTCCCTGCTCAAATCGTTTTGCCTTCCTCTCATCAGTGTGCACTTGGTATGTGGCGAACCTTGCCAACTCGTTAAACCTTGCCGCATAATCAGCTACTGACATATTCCCTTGTTTTAACTCTAGAAACTGAACCTCCATCTGATTTTGCGAACTAGTCAGAAAATACATCTCGAAAAACATATCTTTGAATCTTTCCCAGGATATTACACCTTCACCTCCTCTCACTTTATTTGCCTGCCACCAATAGCTGGCTTCGGACTTCAGCATAAATGTCGCATAAGCAGTCTTCTGATCTTCCCTTACCCTAGCAACATCGAACACCTTTTCCATCTCCATTACCCACGTCTGAGCTTCATTTGGGTTTATGGAACCCTTAAACTCTGGCGGTCCCACCACCTTGAAGTCCTTAAACGAAGTATTTAGTGGAGCTTGGGGTTGATTATTAAGTGCTCCATCTAAAAGGTTTACCAATTGCTGAACGGAGTTAGCATTGGCATCGTTGTTATTGTTTGTTGACCCTTCCTGGGCTTGCTGAGGATTTTATCTTCTAGGCGGCATATTTCTGTTAAGAATATATTCTTATTAGATCTTTAGTCAATCTCTAAAACATTTAAGACTTAACTAAACATTTAATCATAACTCACTTAACACATTACTTCAAATAAACTTTGACATTTCATTTAATTCAAAAGTCTTTACATCATAAGATAGCATCACTGCTATTTACATCAACTATCCGAGATAAAGAATCTACAGGATTTAAAACATCACAATATTCCTTTATTTATGAACATATCGGAATTTGCATCATTAACTATCAAATAATTTTCACATATTTAAACTAATATTATCACTGTCTGTTAAGGCGATGGATAGCCTTGCTATGTTCCTCCTCCATAATGCGGCACATCGTTCTGCGATCTATCATATATGATGGTAGATCCTCAAACTGGATTAGATACTTCCTAACTCGATCTTGGACCGCATCCATTGCATTTTGTAGTGGAGAGTACATCTCCTCAAGTTTAGCCTTCTTCGCACGGCGATCATCTTCTGCACGATCAGCATGGCCTGACTCTCGTGCCCAACCCTCCTCTGCTATGGTAAGCCTCTCTGAGCTCTCCTTCAGATCCTTCTATAACTTCTCTATTTCTGTGGACTTATCCTCGGTCTGACCCTTCTCGTGAACCAGATCCCACTCCACGTTTCCCAAACGTGTGTGAAGAGTCACAATCTCTCTATCCTTCTGCTCAATAGTAATCTGCTGACTAACCGCCTGTTCAGTCAGATCCCGAACAGTATCCTGCAACTCTACGTTATGATCATAGAGTGCATCATACATCTCTGCATCAATGGAGTTTGGTGGGAACTCCTCTTCTTCCTCTTCCTCAGGATCCTCCTCTGGATCAGTCTCCGGCTCATGCCTCACGACCCGTGAATAAGTGATCAACGGAGATGGCTCTCTCTGTACAAGTTGTTCCCTGACGACATGAATGTCTCGAGGCTCCTCCTCTATAGGTAATCGGGGTTCTTTCTCCCCATCTTGACTAGCTCCTCCAATATCCGACATCCTGACAACAAAATTTTAAGTTTTAGTTACTAATCTGTGCTAGCGAACACATAGATTAACACATAAGCACATAAAGTCTTTTATTATCTTCAATGAATTTAGAAATTCATTTCTCAGAACTCGATAAAAGTTTATCACCACTATGTTCTCGATCTCCTACAAGGCTACTACTTAAGGTTGTTTCCCCCACCTAAGGTTTATAACCTTACAGCTTTGATACCAACCTGTGACACCCCCAAATCCGGTACTTCCATTTCCACAGGATTTGGTGTTCACTGTACAAACATCATCTATCTATCTACCCGTAAATAAAATGCAAACCCATGATAGATAGAAATAATAATAAAATCTCTCCCTTTTGGGGTTACATCAATTGAATAATAATAAATCCCGAGTTACTCTAACCTTAAAACATCAATGCGGAAAACATAAACAAATAAGTCTTAGTAACATCAATTCTAATTACATCACATAACCACATTAATAAAGCGGTCTTCATTACTTGCTAAGCTTGCTCTTGCCCTTACTAGTGGAAGGTTAAATGCGCTCTTTTCGTTCATAAGCGCAATGTTATTATTACGCAAGAGTGAGCACGATTGCCCACAAGTATAACAATATAACAATGAATAATAACATGCGAGAGAAATAATAACCCGATATAAAGCTCAACTTTTGAATCAAGAATGAATAACAAGAATCAAAAGAAATTCTGAGGGTCATAAGACCTTGAACTATGTCCTAGGTTGTCAAGTGTTATTACTTGAAACCTTTAATAGTCATAAGACTATGGACTCTTCTTCTCGTACTTAGGGGGATCAGCCCTTAGTACTATACTGTGCACAATATCTTAACGCTAAAGCGTAAATAATCCCCTATACAGGGTTATTCATCTCAGTTTTGACATTCGATTCCGCACCAAAGGAAGTTTGGCTTGGATAATTCATCAAGGGGTTCTGAAATTTAGAACGCTCATCAACTATGGACTAGTCAAATCAATAAGGGTTCGCTCGTCTAACAAGGTTTAACAATAATAGATAATTTAACTTGGATAAAATCTAAAAAGTATACAATAGAATAATTATTGTATAACAACATCATGCTTGAAGATTAATAAACTTTAATATACAAGACATGCTTGATCAATAATAATGAGAATTTGCTCAATATCGAAAGATGAATTAATCAACTTATATAATGATAACAAGTAGGGTTAGGAAACTTGCTCAACGAAAGTTTAGGGTAAGAAACTTGCTCAATGTAACAAGATAAGGTTTAGAAACTTGCCTCGTGCGTAGATTACACTTAAACAAACTCGTTCTTTGAATTAAATCCTACATATCAATTACGTTCACAATACCAGTCAATAATAACGTACTAAACATCATAAGTTATTCTTTGTCTAAACTCGACTTCATGACCACACTTAGTCAATTATTATACTTAGTGTAAAATTAAGACTTCACGAAAAATAAACTAATTATTCATTTGATCATTCAATCCACACGTAATTGTGTTATGGACATGTTAAGAATTTATTTCAACATCTCATTATAGGTCTAACAAGTCTTTATAATCATTAGACTAAGTTTCTATCACATTTCCATACTTGAACATTAAAAATTTGCATTTTTGGACAATACGCTAAGTGGTGGCCATGATTGCCACTTTTATACTTCGCTTCTTGGCAGCTGCTGGCACCATGGTCTTTGATGATTGGACACTTTCTTGTGTTGTGGTACGGTGGTGGTGGCGGTGCAGGAAAAGAACTAGGAGTTGGCGGCGTGGCGAGACTCGATTCGATTCTGAAAATCGCGAAAATTGCGAGAACGACTAAAAATTTCAAGCAACTTATTTTTTACACAATTTAGACATACCCACATGCTAGAATTCATAAATAATCAATACTTAACATCTATGGAGTGATTTTCACCCATTAAAACACATAATCACATAATTAAAGCATGCAAATTTGAATTTATTCTTGATGTTCTTGAAGTTCTTGAACAAAAACATGGATTTTAATGCTACGGATTAGTTATAAAGCCAAATCAACCATTCAAGTTTCATTTTGTTCATTTTAACATGCATAATCATATCAATGTGTGAATTTTAAAATAAATTATATTTGACATATAAAAATCACATATAAGGCCATATATGGCCATATCAAGTACTACTCTAATCGTATCTTGTAAAATTTCATGAAACCGATGATATGGAATTATGCAATATATATATAAAACATGTCACTACTCGAATTATTACATATATTCTTATAACAACTTTCCAATTTGCGAGAGATTCACGAGAAGACTTTAAGCCGTATTCATGAAACTTAAAAGGCGTAAAATAAGAATTTGGGTTGAAGAGAATTACCCAAGCGTAGATTAGTAGGACTGAAACCTTTCCCAATTTCTTCTTAACTCTCACAATCTCTTAACAATCTCTGAACTTTCAAACTCTCTCTCTCTCTCTTTCTCTCTCTCTCTCTTTCTCCTCTCTGGTTTTGCAGACTTAGAAAAATAATAAGAAAAGAGAAGACGTCTGATAATAAAGGAGAAAAAGCGGCCTTGATGAGAGGTCGATTACCCCCATCACGGGTAACTTCCCTCAACTCCCACCAAGGCCATGTTTGGCTGGTTAGAATAGGTTTTAAAAATCATTTAATTTAATAAAACTTTATCATATAGTTTAAATAATGTCACACTCCTTTATAAAATAAATTAATATCTTATTTAATTTACTTTAAATAAAATATAATGATTTCTCAATAATGCACATAGTCACATAATTAAATTTTCTCATTTAATAATAATATCAATTATTAAATCTCTAATTAATAATTAAATTAATTAAAATAACAAAGGCTTATTAAATATTTCTTTTAATTGATAAGCTCAAATAAATACATACATCGAATAATAAAATTCTTCACTTCAATTTAATAAATATAACACATAATTAAATTAATCTATCACAACTTCATCAATTAATTAATTAATCTAATAATTAATTCATCGAAAAATATTTATTTAATCCAATAAATATTTAAATTAAATTAAAAAATCTTGGTTGTCACAATCATGCCAACAACTGTCCATCAATGCACTACGGGCCAATGAGAACTTTTACCATATCTTTTATAACATTACGGTCATGATTATATCGAATAATCCCTGGTCATAATCATACCAAGTCCATCTATGCACTATAGGCCACAGATGACTTTCAACATAATATAAACATGAGGATGATGACAATGATATAAGAATTAAATAAAATAAGTTCAAGGATAAATTTTAAAAGATTTATAATTTAATTTATCCAGAAATCAATAACATCCAAATTGTCAACATGATACTACTTTGTGGAGTAAAATTCAATAATAATATTGTACCCTAAATAATTTGGACCGAAAACGAATCAATTTTTATCATGAATAGTACCCCGGGTGAATAGTATTCAAGTGAATAGTACCCCGTGAATAGTAATTCAGGAATAGTACATCGTGAACAGTACTCTGACATGGAAAAGTTAAAACTTATCAAAAATGTTTAGAATAATATTTCCATGAAAAGATACTGGATGAAGCGCAAATATCAAGGATATTCTACAAATTTCATGGAGTATAGAAGCCAAAACTTTAACGAAACGAATATAGAATTTGAAATCTGAAACGAAATAATATTACTTACATACTATAGAGTATGGAAGAAAATATTATTTCAAGTGAATATTGAACAAAATAACATCCCTTACGAATATTAAACAAAAATAATTTTCGTTACGAATATTAAACGAAAATAATATTCATTACGAATATTAAACGAAAATAATATTCATTATAAATATTAAACGAAAATGATTATCTTTACGAATATTGAACGAAAATAATATTCATATAAATATGAAAAATAATATCTCTTCAAATATGAAATAAATAATACCCCTTACCTTGAAAAGAAGAGTATTCCAAGTGGTATAGCGGGGATATTCTTGAAGAAAACTTTCACTATTTTCTACGCTCAAAGCTTTCTAAAACTCGAAAGAAATACGCTCTAGATTATAGAAGAAGAATTCTCTGATTCTGGTGTGATTTTCAATTCTAACTAAGCCTCCTATTTATAGGAGAATGGAAGGAATGTGCGATAGCAACTTGACGCATGTAGTTTCAAAAAAATTCACTTAACGCTCGACTAATTCAGAAAAAAAATTTGATTATACTATGCTACAGTATGCACAATAAAATATAATATATTCTATTTTTTCATAAAAAACAAAACTTATTATAATATATATATATATAAAATATATGTATATATATACATATAAGACAAAATAGTAATCCTTCCCGTGATCTGCCAAAATCTCCCACCCATTTTCATTTTTCTTTCGTGGGCCCCATATGTGGCCTCGCTTTTAATATATTAAAAAAATTTTACCGATTATTTTGAAAAATGGGTAAATGGGGGTCCATCAAATAAGCCAAATTTACACAAATATTTCATAAAAATCTCCTCAATATTTCTAACAACGTTTATCGTTATTATTATAATTCACAATATTTAACGACTAGGTCATTCCTAGGAAAGAGGGGGCTTTCCAATAAGAATTTCTCCATATTGACGCGCAATTAGATTATCTAACCTCTCCTTGATAGAACTTCTAGACATTGTCAATATTGCAAATAATAATATTTATAATTTTATCGTCTCAATTATTGATTTAATAATATAAAATATTATGCAGATGATACTGTGGCAATAATTAAATAATAATATGAGAGATATGATGCAGCAATTACTGTAACAATAATTGAGTATAACTGAGTGACTTCCCACGTAAGCATCAATAATCAACACCGTGTGCTACTATGCAACCACGTGTATTACTGTACTTTTAACACCGGTTATTTCAACAGTTAACGGTAAAACTTTCGCCGTTATTTTCATAAAAAGATATTTCATCTGTTTTCTCATTAGATAGTAATTCGGTTATAGGGTCCTGATGATTGTCTGTCTTGCCATACGAATATTCCTTGTTCAAACGAATATTCCCCGATCAATCGAATATAATATAACAACTTGCTTACTTTGCAAAATTTATAAATATTACCCACAACTATAACATTATTTCAAATCCATACCATAATATTTAAAAATGATATTTATAGAAAAAATCATTTTTATTCATAAAAGTTGGGGTCTTACAATAATAATTATAAGAAAATTGAATACTTTCATTTCATAGAACTCGGGGTCTTACTATAGGTTGGTTAGGAATATGAAAGCTAACAACCTTACGAAAATAATCAATTTTTGCATGATGAGTAGTTAACCAATCAATCCCTAAAATCACATCAAATGCAAGTATTTTCAAAGAGATAAGGTCGACAGATAATGTGAGGGTACTGATTTGAACCAAACAAGACTTATAAACAGTGGATGTAATGAAGGTTTCTCCCAACGGAGTTTTAACTGATAAGTCAAAGTCTAATTTCTCCGGAGTTAAATTTAAACGTTGAGCGCAAGTAGGAGAAATAAAAGAATGGGTAGAACCGGTATCAAATAAGGTATAGACTTCGCTAGAGTTTATGATTAGCTTACCTGTGATAACCTCGTTCGGGTTCCTCACTTTCTGGGAGGTCACGACAAACGCTCTCCCTTGAACTACCGGCTTTGACTTTTTTGGGACGGCCTTTGGTGCCTCCATCCCAGCTGGACTTGTCTTTGCTGCACGATAAAATAAGGCTAGCTAACATTCTCTTCTATAATTGTAACACGCTTTGGACTGCATCGTGCAGTTTTAACTGATGTGTCCCTCCCCTCCACATTTGAAACATATGATAGGTGGTCGTTCTCCTTCCTTAACAATGGGTGCTGGTGCCGACGTCTTTCCATCATTGTTCAATCTCCTCTTCTTAAAATGTCCACTCTTATTGTCTTGGCCATGATTACCACCGAAGTGGTTACCATTTCTGGCCTATTGATTCCCTCCACGTTTGTTGTCACTACTTCGATGACTGCTACCACTGGTATTATCATTTTGTCGGCTGCTCTCTCTTGGTTGAGTTAACTCATTATCTCACTCCAATAACTGAGCCCTATTTACAACATCTGAATACAAGTAAAGTTTGTGAGAAATGAGGTATTGACGTATCTCGAGTTTTAAACCTCTCAGAAACATCCGCGTCATTCTCCACTCATTATCAACCAAATGGGATGCAAACCGGGACAACTCAGCAAACTTAGCTTCGTACTGCGCCACGGTCATATTGTTTTGCTCCAACTTGATGAACTCCACCTTCTTCATGTGACGAATACTTTAGGGAAAGTACTTGTCGTTGAATAGTTCTTGGAACTTCTCCCAAGACATCTTCAGTGCGGCAGCTTGGGTACATTTTATAGATTCCCACCAATGATTTGCCTCTTCTCAAAACATGAAGGTGGCAAAGGGAACCTTTTGTTCCTCGGAGCATCCCAAGACATCAAATATCTTGGTGATCTGCTTTAACCACGTCTCCGCCTTAAGTGGTTCTCGCTTTCCCAAACACTCCGGTGGTCCCAGCTCCTTGAACTGCTTAGCAGTGACAATCCGAGAGTTGCTAGTGTTTCCACCTACATTTTGAATAAGAGTCTCTCTTGCCGGATGTTGCATGAATTGCATAAAGTCTCTAAACATCCCATCATTCATCATTTGGTCGGTGTTGTTGTTTACATGAGAATTGTTGCCTTCCTGATGAACATTATCCTGCTTATTGATCTGTGGTGACTCAACGGTCTCCTGTATTCCATTGCTATTCTCGACATTCTCAGATGTCATTTAAAAATACTGCCACAAAACAAGGGTTAATTGACATGCAACATATTATCCCTATATTTTGACCGACCAATTAAATAACAAATAAACTTAGGTAGGTCATACTAGCGAAGGAATTACCCGTCTCTCCCCTCCTAGTTCTAATCTAACATCTCAGCCAAGGATCATATCCCTAAGCTTTGATACCAACTGTGACGCCCCCAAAATAGGTATACATCACCCATCTTGAGTCGCCAAATACATGGTACAAAATTTAAATATAACTTAATTATACAACTGTCGTGTAAGATACGACAAAACATAATCTGAGAGTTTTAATACAAATATTATCATCTAGACAATATCCACGCTCAATGGAGTCCTCATTACATTTATTATCACATTATTTCACAGAATAGTGAGGACTACTAATACAACCATCTGGACTGTCACTCCGTTCCCCGACTAGTCCCAACTATATTCTCATTTCCTGAAGAGAACAATGAAAGCAAAAGGATGAGCTCAACTAGCCCAGTAAGAAATATTATGACTAAGATAATACAGAATAAGTTATCGTTAGCCTTCAACAAAGTTAAACTAATAGAATATAATAGACAACAAGTTTAACTGCAACGGAACAAGCAATTCATTAGAAGAGTCAAGTAGAGCATAAAAGCTACTATCTTCTATGATTTAAAAGGTTTATCATCAATTTTATCGCTGAGACTCAGCTTAATAAATAATCCACATCATCGAATCACCCCTGCACTACGGCCAAGGATATTCATTAGTATCACTACCACGAATTATCCATATACTACGGGCCAAGGATATTCGTGTATTCATCAATGGTCATGATCATGCCAACAACTGTCTATCAATGCACTACGGACCAATGAGGACTTCTACCACATTATTTGTAACATTACGGTCATGATTATACCGAATAATCTCTGGTCATAATCATACCAAGTCCATCTATGCACTACGGGCCACAGAAGACTTTCAACATAATATAAGCATGAGGATGATGACAATGATATAAGAATTCAATTAAAAGAAAACAAAGGATTAATTTTTAAAGATTTATAATTTAATTTATTCAGAATTCAATAATGTACAAATTGTCAATATGATACTGCTTTGTGGAGTAAAATTCAAGAATAATATTGTAACAAAAATGATTTGGACCGAAAAGAAATTAATTTTTGTCATGAATAGTGCCCCAGGTGAATAGTACCCGAGTGAATAGTACCCCGTGAATAGTAATTCAGCATGAAAAAGTTAAAACTTATCAATAATGCTCAGAATAATATTTCCATGAAAAGATACTAGATGAAACGCAAATTTTAAGGATATTTTATTAATTTCATGGAGTATAGAAGCCAAAACTTTAACAAAATGAGTGTAGAATTCGAAATCTTAAACGAAATAATATTACTTACATACTATAGAGTATGGAAGAAAATATTATTTCATATAAATACTAAACAAAAATAATACCCCTTACCTTGACAAGAAGAGTATTCCAACTGGTATAGTGGGGATATTCTTAAAGAAAACTTTCACCATTTTCTACACTCAAAGCTTTCTAAAACTAGAAAGAAATACGCTCAATATTATAGAAGAAAAATTCTTTGATTCTGGTGTGATTATTAATTCTAACTAAGCATCTTATTTATAGGAGAATGGAAAGGATACTATTTGGATGTATAGTGAAGGAAAATGTCACGGGCATTCACCGGCTAAATTTTTTAAAAAGTTTGATTTTACTATGCTGCACTATGCACAATTGTGACGAATGAATTGTTTGAATTGTGATTCTGGGGACAGAATCCTTGTAAGGAGGAAATGATGTAACATTCTAGAATTTTAATTGTTATATTAAATATTTATCGAATTATTTAAATATTTAATGGATGTGTTTATTGTTGAATAAATAATTGTTCAAATTTGAATTGACGTGGTTAATTATTTGTTAAATAAATAATTAAGGAAAATTAAGTATTTTGCTAATTTAATTTAATTATTAAGTTAGAGAATTGTGATTAATTGAATTACTATTCTTTTATTGGAATTTATAAATTTAAAAGGATGTGTTAATTGATTAAATAAAGTTATAATTGTATAGAAAATTATAATTTTGGGGGCATTGATGTATGTGATGAAGTGATTTAATAAATTGTTATTGTGATTAATTTAATTAAATTAATGTGTGACAAATAACCTTGTTATAAAGGAGTTAATAAAATAAATTAAGGGAGTTTAATTCAGTTTTGCCAAACAAGGCGTAAGGCCTATTAAGTCTTTAATTTATTTGAGTTTTACCAAACAAGGTGTTAGGATTAATGGGTTATTTTTGTTAGTGGTTAACCAAACAAGCCTTATAGCTTTTGATTTTAAAATTCACATAATTGATATCAGTTATGTTTATAATTATATTATATAATTAATATATATAATATCTATATACGTTATAATTCTAATATGCATGTTAGACTAGAGAAAGAAAGAAAAACTCAGTAGAAGAGAAGAAGAAAACTTACAGAGAGAAAACAAGAGAGAATTGGGAGAAGTCTAGAGAAATTGAGAAAAGAATTGGGGAAGAGAAGATTGTAATCAAAGGATAGCCATTATCTTCTAACTCTAAGGTATCATCTAGACTTTGTTATTCTTCAAAAGCTAAAATTGTTTTCTCCTCCAATATTCTCTATAAAATCTTTGAAGAAATTGAATTGTTTGTTATAGATAGTTTTATATGATAAATTGGTTGTTGTAAAACTATTTTCATAAGTTATATATGATTATAATCAAAGAATTGTTGTTATGTATATGTTTGTGAAGAAAATGTTTTTATAGAGAGTTTTTATGGAAATATATTGTTTAGTTTAAAGTAGAAATTGAGGGTGAATTAGTGGTTTAGTTGATAAATTGATCGTTTAATTTGTTATAATATGTATAATCATTGATAAAGACACTCTGAATTAGTGGTTTTGGTTGAAAAACAAAAGTTACAGTGTTGATTTTCATTGAAATATCAAAAAGTGAGTTTTAGCCAAAAATAGTGAATTTGGGTGTGTTAATTTTGTTGTTTATGTTGTTGTATGGGTAGAATCATGTTTAGAGTTTGTGAAATATGTTTACATGAAGTTGTTGTATGATTTACATGTTATTTGGTCTGTTAGAAACGAGCTTATAGGCCAAAATTGGCTTTTTTCAGGTGTTGTTACGAGGTTCGCAAGAATTTGGCCATGGGCCACGGACTTGCAGTACCTTTGTGGCGCCGCAACGCCATGCTCACGCCGCAGCGTGGCCTTGTAGTCTTGATCTCCGCGACGCAGCGCCATGACCACGCCATGTGCAGTACGACTCCATGATGTAAAGAAAATGTGGCCGCATGCATGAAGTTAGCGAGAATGGTGCGATAGTGTACTTTTTCAACACGAAATTTTAAGAAAAGTTATGTGATGATAGTAGGACTACTAAATGTTGATTTAGTATTTCTATACTATGAATAAGTATGTTATTAACAATTAACTTGTGTTATAACTCGATTATGTGATTAAAAATCCAATTTTAAATGATGAACGTACTTAGTTATGTTTGTAAGATGGTAATGACTAATTAGGTCATGATGACATATGTGTATAGGATATTGTGGTTTGAATTGTTCGATTTAGTCCACGAACAAGGTAAGTTCTCTAACTCTACTTTTATAATTGGAATCAATTATTGTTCCCAATATAATAATGCAAGTTTTCTAATTCTTTATCTTGTTGAACTATTTATTGTTTCAATTTGATTACCTTATAAATGATACAAGCTTTCTAAACTTTGGTTTATGTTGACAAGTTATTCTTGTATTTAACTTGTTGTTTAGCATGCATAACTATTTATACTTATGTCGAGCAATTTCATCATTCAAACTGTTATACATGCTTAGTACTCAATTCTAATTTAACCTTGACTTAATATTGTTCAAGCAAGGCATGTTATAGTTATTCAAAATATATGATATTAGATAATTCCTAAAGCATGATTTTGGTTTACCATGTTGATTCAATTACGATTATTCTGTAATATGATGTTATTAATTCAACTAGTCTTCTAGTTGATGATCGTTGAACTTCAAATTACCCTTGAAAGCTTATCCAAACCGAACTCTCTTTGGTGCAGACTTGTACTCCAAATACTGAGATGAACAACCCTATTATTATTAGGGGTTAACTTACGCGTAGCGTTAAATGTTTGTGCACAATACATGGTACGAAGAAATTTGATCCCCCTAAGTACGAGGAGTCCTTATAGTCTTATATTTGTTAAAGTTGGAGTTGAAAGATTACCATAATTGTGGACATAGTTCATGGTCTTATGACCCTCAGTTATATTTATTCCACATTTTGGATTTCAGTTCCTGATTATTGTTGATAGAGTACTATTCATTGTTGATGAGCCTATTATTGGTAGTTATTATTACTATACTCCTGTTGATTTCATATTGTATCCAGTGAGGAATTGTTTTGCTCAATCTTGCATATATATAAACTCATTGCAGCTAAAGAGGAGAAGGTAGATGAACCTTTGACTAGCAAAGGAAAGGGAAAAATGTGCAAGTGATGAAGACTTGTAATTTTTACTTTGGACTTTTACTATGATGATCTTAGACTTGGTTTTAATGAAGTTTTATTTAATTTCCGCATATGAATGATTGTATTTAAAGGTTAGATAACCTGGGAGATTTTATTATGTAACCCTTTAATGGGAAAGGTTTTATTTATCCAGTTTTATTGTGATTGGGTAGTTAGATATGAATGTTTGATTAAGTGAACACCAGATCCTGTGGGAATGAAGTACCTGGATTTGGGGGTGTCACAACAATAAAATATAATATATTCTATTTTTTCATAAAAAACAAAACTTATTATAATATATATATATATATATATATATAATATAATATACATATAAAAATATCACAAGTACTCCCCTGTGATCCATCTTTCCCCTCCCCCCAGGTAACCTTTTTTTTTCTTCCAGTGGGCCCCACATGTAGCCCCCACATATGGCCCCACTTTTATTATAAAAAAAATACTGAATACCTTTCTACCAATTATTTTGAAAACTGGGTAAATGGAGGGTCCAAATAATAAGCCAATTTACAACAAATACTTCATAAAAATCCCCTCAATATTTTTAACAACATTTATTCATCATTATTATAACTCGCAATATTAACAACCAGGTCATTCCCAAAAAAAGAGAGGGCTTTCCAATAAGAATTTTTCCCTATTGGCGCGCAATTAGAGGACCTAACCTCTCCTTGACAGAACTTCAAGACATTGTTAATATTGCAAATAATAATATGAATAACTTTGTCATCTCAATTATTGATTTAATAATATAAAATATTATACAGATGATACTGTGACAATAATTGAATCAATAATATAAGAGATATGATCACGATAATTCATCGTAGCAATAATTGAGTATAACTGAGTGACTTCTCACGTAAGCATCAATAATCAATACCGTGTGCTACTATGCAACCGCGCGTATTACTGTACATTTACTACCAGGTATTTCAATAGTTAACGGTAAAACTTCCGCCATTATTTTCATAAAAAGATATTTATGTCGATTTCTCATTCCGACAATAATTATGTTATGGGGTCCACCAATGATTGTGTCATCGTACGAATATTCCCTGTTAAAACAAATATTTCCCGACCAATCGAATATTATATAACAACTTGCTTACTTTACAAAATTTATAAATATTACCCATAACTTTAATATTATAACAAATAAACACCATAATTATTCAAAAATAATATTTATAGAAAAATTCATCTTTATTCATAAAAATTGGGGTCTTATAAATATATTATATAAATCATATGTATAGAATACCATCTATTAAAGTAGAATCTATTTTATCACATGAATATAATTATTTTTGAAGTTTGTATAAAGTTCATTTAGTTATAAAATTTGAGTGATTAAACTCAACTCATTTAGAAAGTAACTCAAACTCGATGCATTTAATAAGTAACTCAAGTAAAATCTAAAGTTCATTGATCGGCATAGTAAAGATTATATGTGATGATTTATATCGGAAGAATCTGAAATGTAAGTGATTGCACCTTTGTTTGCTTCAGCAAACAATAACGTTGGAGTTTGAATGAGTCTGTTGGCCATAACTATTAAACCATGAATGAGAAAGAGAGTGAGCTTATGTAGGCTATCAACTGCTTGCAAAAATGCTTGAAAGAGACACCACTCAGCTTTGAATTTTGAATTTTAAGTTTTGAGAGCTAGATTTACTGATCGGAGGAATGCTAGTATCAAATTGAACAATAGTGTGTCATAATATTTTTCGGCAGACTTAATATACCTTTGAAACTTTTTTCTATTGGGACAATGTTGCTTTATACTCTAAAATTTAAGCATAGCATCAGCATTAAGGGATAAAAATTTATGCTTAGGTGACAAAGCCAAAGTTTGAAAATTTCAATAAAAAACTAATTAATCATTACTAAACTGATCAAAATTCTAATGTCACAACACTCTTACATGTCTTCTTATCATATTCTACTTCACCAAAAGAAATGTTTTTTAGGCTTGAAAAGAATAGGATTTTTAACATGGCTAAATCAGACTCAAAAGAAATCAACCCAAGTGTGTACTAGGAGAAAAAGAATGCACCGACAAGAAACAGAGGACAAACCTGGAGCTGGACGGCTTTGGATAGAAGGCGATGACGGTGAAAGGGAGGAGTAGAAGAGGGTTTGGTAATCGACACTCGGTGGAGAAAAAGAGAAACATAAAATGAATTAACTTTAGGTTAGTGTTTGGTTACATCTAATTGTCTCTGAAAACCTTTGTATCTTTTTCGCACAGACCCAAATTGTTGTTTGTGTTTGGTAAAAAAACTAATTGCCTATATTTCGGAAAGACATGAAATTCAAAAAATCCTAACGAACACAATTCTTCTCAAACCAATTTTAACAAGCTTGAAATTAAACACATAAAACTTAAAATCAACGAGCAGATGATCTTTACCAAGATATCAAATAGAGAGGAGAGAGAGAGTAGAGATCAAGCGGAGCGCAGTGCAGTGCAGAGAGTATGGTAAATCTGGAAAGAGCCGTTTGTACATTAGGAAGAGCTGAAGTTTTCAGGTTCAAAGGGTAAAAAGTTGGCACTTAAAAAATAATGGACGGGTCAAAGTTGCTTATATAAAATGACTTATAAGTCATTTTTTTCATAACTTAGAATTTGTGACTTATGGAAAAATGGAAATTGACTTATAAGTCAAAAAATAAATTCTTTCCAAACACCTTAACAATGAAAAACAACTTATAAGTCCTTGTTCTCGAACACCCTCAAAAATCATAGCGAGGAACATCTGAATACCTCGTTACACGAGTACCCTTATCCGTAATAGATTTACTGTTCTGCAATTTTAAATAGAGATAGTAAAACCACAACTTTTATGAATAAAAATTAATTTTTCTCGAAATATATTTTTGAATATTATGGTGTGGATATGATATAATGTTATAGTTGTGGGTAATATTTACAAATTTTGCAAAGTAAGCAAGTTGTTATAAAATATTCGATAGGTCGGGGAATATTTGTTTTAACAGGGAATATTTGTACGACGGAACAATCATTTGTGAACCCCACAACGGAAGTATTGTCGTAGTTAGAAAACGACAGAATTATCTTTTTATAAAAATAACGGCAAAAGTTTTACCGTTAAACTGTTGAACTACCCGGTAGTAAAAGTACTGATGTCTGGCGTGGTTGCATAGTAGCACACGGTATTGGTTATTGATGCTTACGTGAGAAGTCACTCAGTTATACTCAATTATTGCTATAGTAATTGATGCATCATATCTCTCATATTATTGATTTAATTATTGTCACAGTATCATTTGCATAATATTTTATATTATTAAATCAGTAATTGAGACGACAAAGTTATTCATATTATTATTTGTAATATTGACAATGTCTAGAAGTTCTATCAAGGAGAGGTTAGGTCATCTAATTACGCGCCAAGAGGGAGAAATCCTTATCGAAAAGCCCCCTCTTTCCTGGGAACGACCTAGTTGTTAAATATTGTGAGTTATAATATTAATGATGAATAAGTTCGTTAAAGATGAAATTGATAGTTCCATTTGTGACGCCCCCAAAATAGGTATACATTGTAAGACCCCAACTTTTGTAAATAAAGATTAATTTTACTCGAAATATATGTTTAAATATTATGGTGTGGATATGATATAATGTTATAGTTGTGGGTAATATTTACAAATTTTGCAAAGTAAGCAAGTTGTTATAAAATATTCGATTGGTCAGAGAATATTCGTTTTAATAGATAATATTCGTACGAAGGCACAATTATTGCTGAACCACACAACGGAAGTATTGTCATAGTTAGAAAATGACAGAATTATCTTTTATAAAAATAACGACAAAAGCTTTACCATTAAACTGTTGAACTACCCGGTAGTAAAAGTACATTAATATGCGTGGTTGCATAGTAGCACACGGTATTGATTATTGATGCTTACGTGAGAAGTCACTCAGTTATACTAAATTATTGATACAGTAATTGTTGCATCATATCTCTCATATTATTGACTCAATTATTGTCACAGTATCATCTGCATAATATTTTATATTATTAAATAAATAATTGAGATGACAAAGTTATTCATATTATTATTTGCAATATTGACAATGTCTAGAAGTTCTGTCAATGAGAGGTTAGGTCATCTAATTGCGCGCCAATAGAGAGAAATCCTTATCGGAAAGCCCCCTCTTTCTTGGGAACGACTGAGTTGTTAAATATTGTGAGTTATAATATTAATGATGAATAAGTTCTTGTTGATTAAAGATGAAATTGATATTTCCATTGTGCTGGGATTATTAGTGTTAGTGGAAATCGAAATTTATTTTGATAATAATTGATGTCTGGAGGTTATATTGACCAATCGGGTAATTAATCGGATAAATGAGCAATTAATTGCTATTAATTCACATGATTATAACTGTTTGTTCATATATGTGTACTATTGATTCACATACATGTACTATTAGGGGAGGTGGTGCAAGATTGATAATACTTGCATGACTAAATTAAAAATGGAGGTATAGGTGAAGGTAATTTACTATAACTATTTTTTAACATGAATAGAACTATTGATGAATGTACTATTGATTCAAATAATGTACTATTAGGGGAGGTGGTGCAAGTTTGATAATACTTGCAGGACTAAATTAAAAATGAAGGAAAAGATGAAGGTATTATACTGTAATATTTTGAGCCCCAAAACGTGTAATTATCAAAACTATATTTTCCTATAAATAGAAGCTCATTCTTCTGTCATTCTCACCAATTCACTAAGACTCACAAGAGCAATTATAGAGAGAGAAGCTATAGAGAGAAAGAAGAAGAGAAATCTGCTACCTCACTATTCTAGTATCTAGTCTTCTTCTGAGGTAAGAGATATTATTTTTGTTCAGTATTCATAAGGAATAATATTTTCTTCCATACTCTGTAGTATGTGAGTAATATTATTTCGTCTCATATTCCTGATTATACCCTCATTTTGTTAAAGTTTTGCTTCTATACTCCGTGAAATTAGTAGAATATCCTTGAACTTTGCGCTTCATCTAGTATCGTTTCACAAGGATATTTTCTGCACATTCTTGTTAAATTTTAAGCTTTTCATGCCGGAGTACTTTTCATGAGTACTATTTATTTATACGGTACTATTCACAAAGTACTATTTACGGGTACTATTCCCAAAGTACTATTTATAAAGTACTATTCACGGGGTACTATTCTTGAAGTACTATTCATGGGGTACTATTCACCCGGAGTGCAATTCACGACAAAAATTTATTTCTTTTCGGTCCAAATCATTTTTGATACAATATCATTCTTGAATTTTACTCCACAAAGCAGTATCATGTTGGCAATTTGAACATTATTGAATTCTGGATAAATTAAATGATAAATCTTTAAAAATTTATCCTTTGTTTCTTTTAATTGAATTCTTATATCATTGTCATCATCCTCATGCTTATATTGTGATAAAAGTCATCTTTGGCTTACGTGCATAGATGGACTGTTGATTGGTATGATTATGACCAGGGATCATTCAGTATAGTTATGAGCTGCAATGTTACAAATAATGTGGTAAAAGTCCTCATGGGCCTGTAGTGCATTGATGGACAGTTGTTGGTATGATTATGACCAGGGATTATTCGGTATAATCATGACCATTGATGATTACATGAATATCCTTGGCCGTGGTGCAGGGATGATTCGATGATGTGGTTTATTTATTAAGCTTAGTCTCAGCTATAAAGTTGATGAAAAACTTTTTAAATCATAGAAGATAGTAGATATCATGCTCTACCAGGCTCTTCTAACGGATTGCTTGTTCCGCTGCAGTTAAACTTGTTGTCTATTATATTCTATCAGTTTAACATTATTGAAGGCTAACGATAATTTATTCTGCAGTATCTTAGTCATAATATTTCTTACTGGGCTAGTTGAGCTCACCCTTTTCTTTCATTGTTCTCTTTAGGAAATGAGAATATAGTTGGGACTAGTTGGGGAATGGAATGACGGTCCAGATGGTTGTATTAGTAGTCCTCACTATTATGTGAAATAGCGTGATAATAAATGTAATGAGGACTCCATTGAGTGTGGATATTGTCTAGATGACAATATTCATATTAAAACTCTTAGAGTATGTTTTGTCGTATTTTACACGACTCTTGTATAATTAAGTTATATTTAAATTTTGTACCATGTATTTGGCGACTCAAGATGGGTGATGTATACCTATTTTGGGGGCGTCACAGTTGGTATCAAAGCTTAGGGATATGATCCCTGGCTGAGATGTGAGAGAAGAACTATGAGGGGAGAGACGGGGAATTCCTTCGCTAATATGACCTACCTAAGTTTATTTGGTATTTAATTGGTCAGTCAGAGTATAGGGATAATATGTGACATGTTAATTAACCCTTGTTTTGTGGCAGTATTTGACAATGGCATCCGAAAATGTTGAGATAAACGATGAATCACATGAGACCGTTGATTCACCAACGATCAATACCCAAGATAATGTGCAACAGGAAGACAATAATCCTCAGGTAAACAACAACAATGATCAAATGATGAATGATGGGGTGTTCAGAGGCTTTATACAATTCATGCAACATCAGGCGAGAGCGACTCCTGTTCAAAATACAGGTGGAAACACTGACAACTCTCGGATTGTCACCGCTAAACAGTTCAAGGAGCTGGGACCCCTGGAGTTTTTGGGAGAGCCAAAACCACTTAAGAAAGAGACGTGGTTAAAGTAGATCACCAAGATATTTGATGTCTTGGGATGCTCCAATGAGCAAAAGGTTCCCTTTGCCACCTTCATGTTGCGAGGAAAGGCAGATCATTGGTGGGAATCTGTAAAACGTACCCAGCCTGCCGCACTGAAGATGTCTTGGGAGAAGTTCCAAGATCTATTCAACAACAAGTACCTTCCTGAAAGTATTCGTCACATGAAGGAGGTAGATTTCATCAAGCTAGAGAAAAACAATATGACCGTGGCGTAGTACGAGGCTAAGTTTGCTGAGTTGTCCCGATTTGTGTCCCACTTGGTTGATAATGAGGAAAGAATGACGCAGATGTTTCTAAGAGGTTTAAAACCCGAGATACATCAATACCTCATGTGACGCCCCCAAAATAGGTATACATCACCCATTCTGAGTCGCTAGATATCACACTATAAAAATCAAATACAAACTTCATTTATACAACTGTTGAACTGTCGTGTAGAATACGACCACAGTTAAACTGTGAGTTTTAATACAATATTGTCTTGTAGACAATATCCAAACTCAAATTATTACAATGCCATATAAAATACAGCAGCAAATATTTCAAGACCCCAAAGAAGAACGAAAAGATAACTATCCTGTTTATTCTAATGGGGTGCACTTTTGACGCTTTCAAAGTCGGGTTCTCATTACCCTATTGTTGTTCACCAAAATCAATTATTAAGTGACGTATAATATACGACACACCCATCTTAGGTCCTCAATAAAATTATATATTGCATATCATGTCGTTTTATAATGTATTGGAAAACTTCGACAGTCTCAGACCATCACACTATTCCTTTATTATCCTCGCTCGACCCAGCTACACTCTTATTACCTGAAAGGAATTGTGAAGCAAAAGGGTGAGCACAACTAGCCCAGTAAAGAATATCATGTCTAAGATAATTCATTTATCAACAGCCTTCATTAGAATAAATTAGAGATTTAGAACATATGGTAGATAATAAAACTTTTCAACCATAATAGCAGCGGAATCAACAATCCATTGGAAGAGTCAAGTAGAACATAATGTCTATTATCTCCTCTAGATTAAAAGTCCATCGTTGATATTTTATTCCTGTAATACTCATCAACAGTTCTTTGTTATACTTAAGACAAATAGAACTTTCAACACTTGTCTTCACCTGAACCACCAAAGATGTTAGTTAAATTTACAATTCATATTTATAATAATGTGAATTAACAGTTCCTTCTTGCCACAAAGGCTTAATAGAACGTTTACTCAATATCCTTACCCCAAAGGCTTAAGATATTCAAATGTAATAACAATGATCATACCAATCAGTTATCTATCTTTGCACTACGGGCCAAAGATATTCAATTATAAAACCAATGGTCATGATCATACCAATCAATTGCCTGTCAGTGCACTACGGCTAAGGACATTCAACTGTTAACTAATGGTCATGATCCTACCAAGCACATCTTTGAATTATCCATGCACTACGGCCAAGGATATTCGTTAGTATCACTAGTGGTCATGATCATATCATACACATGTCCATCTTCGCACTACGAGTCAAAGCTATCAAACAACAGATCGTCTTTGCACTACAGGCCAAAGATATTCAACAACATATCATCTTTCCACTACAGGACAAAGACATACAACTATAAAACCAATAACGAACATTATAATAAAGAATGGAATAATAAAAGAATTTCACCATGTATGCAGTACTTCGCATAGACAGGTTATTCCAACATAATAATAATGAATGGAATAACAACGGAAATCACCTTGCATGCGATAGATCGCATGCATGATGATTATTCCAAATGAATAATAAATAATGAGAACCAAGTCAAAGCGTAATACGCACGCAAGCGTAATATTCCAACAAAATAATAAATAATGGAATAATAAAAAAAATTTACCATTTATGCGATACTTCGCATAAACAGGTTATTCCAACATAATAATAAAGAATGAAATAATAGAAGAAGTTTACCACGTATGCAATACTTCGCATAAACAGGTTATTCCAACATAATAATAAAGAATAGAATAATAGAAGAATTTCACCATGTATGTGATACTTCGCATAAACAGGTTATTCCAACATAATAATAAAGAATGGAATAATAGAATAATTTCACCATGTATGCTATACTTTGCATAAACAGGTTATTCCAACATAATAATAAAGAATGGAATAATAAAATAATTTCACCATGTATGCGATACTTCGTATAAACAGGTTATTCCAACATAATAATAAAGAATGGAATAATTGAAGAATTTCACCATGTATGCGATACTTCGCATAAACAAGTTATTCCAAAATAATAATAAAGAATGGAATAACAATAGCTCTCTTCATGAATACGAAAGAAATAATACTCCTTACTATAATAATAACATCCCTTACCTTTGAAAGAAGAGTACTCCGACTGGTAGGACGATGATATACTCGAAGAAAACTTGCACTACGCTCAAAGCTTTCTTAAACTCTAATGAAATACGCTCAAGATTATAGAAGAAGAACTCTCTCTATAGTTTCTCTCTCTCTAGAGTTTCAGTGAATTCGTAAGAAATAATGAAGGAATGAGCTACTATTTATAGAAGAATGGACTGCATAGTAAATAATTCATGAACGGTCCAGATTAATTTAATAAAATAGTCTAATAAAACAAAATCTTTTAAATAAAATATAATATATTCTATTTATAATCTAATAAAACGAATAAATTTATAAAAGTATTCTGTTTTATATAAAAAGATTTTACTATGCAAAACACTATACATGCACTATGCAACACTACGCATAATAAAATATAATATATTCTATTTATAATCTAATAAAATAAATAACTTTATAAAAGTATTACATTTTTTATAAAAAAGATTTTTTTATGCAAAATACTATATAGGCACTATGCAACAACACTATACATAATAAAATATAATATATTCTATTTATAATCTAATAAAATAAATAACTTTATAAAAGTATTACATTTTTATATAAAAAGATTTTACTATGCAAAATACTATTCATAGTAGAATATTATATATTCTATTTATAGTCTAATAAAACGAATAACTTTATAAAAGTATTACATTTTATATAAAAAGATTTTACTATGCAAAACATTATGCATAATAGAATATTATATATTCTATTTATAGTTTAATAAAATGAATAACTTTATAAAAGTATTATGTTTTATATAAAAAGCTTTTCTATTTTATTATATTAATAATACTAATAAAACAAAACTGAGTGACTTATCACGTAAGCATCAATAATCAATACCGTGTGCTACTATGCAACCACGTGTATTACTGTACTTTTACTACTTGGTATTTTATGACAACTTGCTTACTTTGAAAAAGAATTCACATATCACCTTTAACTTTAAACTTTTATCAATTTAACTATTTACCAAAATAGAAAAATTGAATACTTTTATTTCATAAAATTCGGGGTCTCACACCTCATTTCTCACAAAACTGTGTTTGTATTCAGATATTATAAATAGGGCTCAACTATTGGAGCGCGATAATGAGTCAACCCAACCAAGAGAGAGCAGCTGACAAGTCGATAATACCAGTGGTAGCAGTCATCGAAACGGTGACAACAAACGTGGAGGGAATCAACATGCCAGAAATGGTAACCACTTTGGTGGTAATCATGACCAAGGTAATAGAAGTGGAAGTTTCAAGATGAGGAGATTCAATAATGATGGAAACACGTCAACACCAGCACCTGTTGTTAAGGAAAGAGAATGACCACCAGTCGTATGTTACAAATGCGGAGGGGAGGGACACATCAGTCCAAACTGTACGCAATAGTCCAAAGCATGTTACAATTATGGAGGAGAAGGTCACCTAGCCCAATTTTTTTGTGCACCAAAGCCAAGTCCAGCTGGGATGGAGGCATCAAAGACCGTCCCAGACAAGATAAAATCGGTAGTTCAAGGGAGAGCGTTTGTTGTAACCTCCCAAAAAGTGAGGAATCCAAACGAGGTGATCACGGGTAAGCTAATCATAAACTCTAGCGAAGTTTATAACTTATTTGATACCGGTTCTATCCATTCTATTATTTCTCCTACTTGCGCTCAACTTTTAAATTTAACTCCGGAGAAATTAGACTTTGATTTCTATGTTGAAACTCCGTTGGGAGAAACCTTCATTAAATTCAATGTTTATAAGTCATGTTTGATTCAAATCGATAACTGCACGATACCTGTCGATCTTATCTCTTTTAAAATACTTGCATTTGATGTGAGTTTAGGGATTGATTGGTTAAGTACTCATCATGCTAAAATTGATTGTTTTTGTAAGGTTGTTAGCTTTCATATTCCTAACCAACCTATTATGCGAATTCAAGTAACCAAACCACTAAAGTCAATCACTGTCATATCAAGCCATAAAGATATTCATTTATTGAAAATGGATGCCAAACTTTCTTAGCCCATGTCACGGATTTAAATAAAAATATGTCAAATTTGAATGATATTTCTATTGTTAGTAAATTTCCTGATGCATTCCCTGAAGAACTTCCTGGCCTACCCCCAGAGCGTGAAATTGAATTTTGTATTGACCTTGAATCAAGTACAAAATCCATTTCTAAAGCCCCATATCGAATGGCTCCTATTGAACTTCAAGAGTTAAAAACCTAACTACAGAAATTGTTAGACATCAGTTTCATTCATCCTAGTACGTCTCCTTGGGGTGCTCCTGTTCTATTCATAAAGAAGAGAGATGGAAGTATGCAACTTTGTATCGATTATCAGGAGTTGAATCATGTCACCACCAAAAATAGTTACCTGTTACCTCGTATTGATGATTTCTTTGACCAATTACAAGGTGCCAAATTCTTTTCAAAGATCGATCTTCGTTCTGGATATCATCAATTAAAGATTAAAACTGATGACATTCCAAAGATGACTTTCAGAACTCAGTACGGTCATTATGAATTCCTAGTCATGTCCTTCGGATTGACTAATACTCCTGCTGCCTTCATGGATATGATGAACCGAGTATTCAAGGAATATTTGGATCATTTTGTGGTTGTCTTTATTGATGACATTCTCATATATTTCAAAAGCCGTAAAGATCAAGAGTAACACTTGAGGCTGATACTCCAAAAGCTTCGTGAAAACAAGCTTTATGCCAAGTTGAAGAAATGCGAGTTCTGGCTTGAGAAATTAGCATTCCTTGGGCACGTGATATCAAATAACAGAATATCTTCGAGTTAATCTTGGGATACTTATATAAAGAAGGAATACTTCGAGTCAACTCCAGACTTTGTGTTCCTAACGATTCTGACTTGGAGTATAAAATCATGATGGAGGCGCACAACACACCGTTTACAATCCATCCTGGGAGTACCAAAATGTATCGTGATCTTCGACATACATTTTGGTGGAGAAATATGAAAAGAGAGATCGCCGAGTTTATCTCTAGGTGTCTAACTTGTCAACGAGTCAAGGCGGAGCATCAAGTGCCAAAAGGTCCATTGTAACCACTTGAAATTCTAGAATGAAAGTGGGAGCACATTACCATGGATTTCGTTACTGGTCTTCCTAAGGTTTCTCAAGGCATAGATGCGATTTGGGTCATTGTTGATAGATTGACCAAGTCTGCTCATTCCTTATCGATACGAGAAACTTATACACTTGAACGTCTTGCTAGTATGTACATAAACGAGATTATAAGATTGCATGGTATGCCAGTATCCATAGTTTGTGATCGAGACCCAAGATTCACTTCACGATTTTGGGTTAGTTTGCAAAAAGATATGGGCACAAATTTACGATTTAGTTTGGTATATCATCCTCAAACAGATGGGCAGTCGGAGAGGACTATTCAAACTCTTGAAGATCTATTAAGACTCTGTGTCCTTGACTTCATAGGAAGTTGGGACAATTTCTTACCATTGGTGGAGTTTTCCTACAACAACAGTTATCAAACAAGTATTGGCATGGCTCCATTTAAGGCGTTGTATGGAAGAAAGTGTCGTTCTCCAGTATGCTGGGATGAGGTGGGTGAAGCAACGTTGTTGGGACCGGAGTTGGTACGTATGTGTAATACCTCAACTTATTATAAATAAAATTAAATTTTCTCTATTTATTATCTTGAAATAGTAAGGAGTTAATTTGATATAATGCTTTGGTTCTGGGTGAAATGTGCAAATTTTACAAAATAAGCAAGTGGTTATAAAATATTCCTTTTGTCGGGGAATATTCGTTTGGTCGTGGAATATTCTTTTTGTCGGGAATATCCGTACGACGGCGCAGTCATTCGTGGGCCCCATAACATGATAATTATCGAATGAAGAAAATGACAAAGTATGAGTTTTTATAATTAACGGCGTAATGGTTACCATTAACACTGTTGGAATACCTGATGGTTAAAATACGATGTACGCGTGGTTAGACGAGAGCATACGATATTGCATGAAGAGAGTTGAATTATTGATTCTTACGAAAGAAGGCACTACTCAATAATTGTTATAGTAGTTACTGTTCAATATTTTATTTTATTGATTTAATAATTGTTGCGTTGATAGTTTATAGTATTGTTGTTTTAATAATTGTCACTGCACAATATTTCCCATTACCAAATCAATAATTCATATTATTTGAATAATATTATTAGATAGCATTATTGGCAATGTCTAGAAAGTTCTGTTAAGGAGAGGTTTGGTCATCTAATTGCACGCCAGTAAGGAGAAATCCTTATCGGAAAGCCCCCGCTTTCCTGGGAACGGCCTGGTTGTCGTAATTATTATTCTGTAATATTATTTGGGAATAATTAATTATTGATTTATATGATAAGGAAATATTTATTTGATGTGGATATAAATGATGGTTTTATTTATTTATGTGGTAATAAATGAAGGAATTAACGCTGAGATGTTTTATCTGTATTTTGTCAGATTGGAGGTATTAAAAATCATCCGTTTGTGGATTTCGGATATTTTCGGTTTGGAATTTGGAAAAACTTTCTTCTGCAAAGTTGTAGAGAATTCAATTTCTAGTGGAATGGACATAAAATTCGTATTTTTCTGATAAACGGGCTATTTTCTATGAATTATTAAAGTTTTTGATTATTGTTTAAATGATAAAACATTTTGGAAAATTCTAGAATTGGTTGGTGAGAAATGTGCTCAATTGAATTTCAAATGTGGTGGGTGGCAATAGTAGTAGGTAAAGCCATCAGGTAGCAGGTCAAGTTTGCTTCGACGCACTAACATTTTCCTATAAATAGAAGGCTAAGTTAGAATTGAAAATCACACCAGAAACAAAGTTTTCTCTCTTTCTCTCTCTATATTATTGAGTGTATTCTTGTGAGTATTTTGATACTTGAGTGTTGCTATACGGTGCAAGTTCTTTCAGCACTATATCCAGTATTCCAGTCAGAAGTACGGTTATTATGAGGTAAGGGATGTTATTTTCTTCATATATGATATTATTTCTTTCAATATCATTATGCCGAAGTATTGATATGAACTTTTAATCAAATTTGAAACTTTTTGTGTCGGGGTCACTATTCACGTATACGACACTATTCACCGAAAAATAAAATTTTCTCTTTTTCTTCCAGATGTCTTTTATGGTTACTATCTTTGATTGTATCCATGTTTTGATCTTTATTTTTAAATTCTACTTCACACTTGGTTATTATGGAGTATTATTGAATTTGGATAAACCAAAATCTGAATCCTAATATTTGTCCTTACATCTCCATTGGATTCTTTCTCTAAAATGTTTTTCATCATCCTTAGTCCTTAATGGTGATACTTGATGAATATCTTTGGCCTGTAGTGCAAAGATGAATGATTACCTGATGAATATCTTTGGCCCGTAGTGCATAGATGAACAGGTGTTGAGATGAACATGACCAACTGGTGATACAAATGAATATCTTTGGCCTGTAGTGCAAAGATGTATATTGATTGATGTTACAAGGATAAAATATTGATGATGGACTTTTAAATTCATAGATGATAGTAGATTTCATTCTCTACTTAACTCTTCTAATGAATTGATGTTTCCGCTGCAGTTGTTGATCTAAAACTTGTTGTCGATTATATTCTATCAGATTTTTCCCTGTTGAAGACTAAGGATAATTTGTTGTATATTATCTTAGTCATAATATTCTTTACTGGGCTAGTTGAGCTCACCCTTTTCCTTTTTGTTCTATTTTTCTTCTCGAAGCGAGAAACATAGAGAGAACGAGTCGGGGTATAGAGTGATGGTCCCAGACAGTTGTTTTAGCAGTCCTTACTATTTTTGTAAAATAGTGCATCAATAATTGTAATGAGGACTTTATTTGGGTGTGGATATTGTCTAGAAGACAATATTTGTATTTAAACTCACAGTATGTGTTGTCGTATTTTACACGACATTTATATTATTGAGGTTGTAGTTTACTATCTGTACCATGTATTTGGCGACTCAGAATGGGTGTTGTATACCTATTTTGGGGGCGTCACAGTATGACTACGGAAAAGATTCAAATGATCCGACAACGTATAAAAACCTCACAAGATAGACAAAAGAGTTATGCTGATCTTCATCGAAAGGACATGGAATTTGATATTAGAGATCATGTGTTGTTACGTATTGCTCCATGGAAAGGATTTATGAGATTTGAAAAGAGAGGAAAGCTCAATCCTCAATTCATTGGCCCATTTTTAATCCTTGATCGAGTAGGAACTGTGGCCTATAGACTCGCCTTATCGCCAAGTATGTCTCGTGTTAATAACGTTTTTCACATATCTATGTTACGTAAATATGTGAAAGACCTGAACCACATTATTGAATTAGAACCAGACGATATAGTGGAAGATTTAACGTATGAAGAGGTACTTGTTAAAATCTTAGATAAGAAGAAACATATTCTACGCTCCAAGTTTATACCTCAAGTCAAAGTTTTGTGGAGAAACCACGATGTTGAGGAAATGACCTTGGAGTTAGAATCTGATATTAAATCAAGGTATCCTCACCTATTCGTCATACCAGGTATGTACCCTAATTTTGAGGGTGAAATTTCATAAGAAGGGGAGGTTGTAAGACCCCAACTTTTATGAATAAAGATGAATTTTTCTATAAATATCATTTTTGAATAATTATGGTGTTGATTTGTTATAATATTAAAATTGTGGGTAATATTTATAAATTTTGCAAAGTAATCAAGTTGTTATATAATATTCGATTGGTTGGGGAATATTCGTTTTAACAGGGAATATTCGTACGACGGCACAATCATTGGTGGACCCCACAACGTAATTATTGTCAGAATGAGAAAACGGCAGAAATATCTTTTTATGAAAATAACGGTGAAAGTTTTACCGTTAACTATTAAAATACCTGGTGATAAAAGTACAGTAATACGCGTGGTTGCATAGTAGCACACGGTATTAATTATTGATGCTTACGTGAGAAGTCACTCAGTTTTATTCAATTATTGCTACAGTAATTGCTGCATAGTATCTCACGTTATTTGATTCCATTATTGTCACAATATCATCTATATAATATTTTATATTATTAAATCAATAATTGAGACGATAAAGTTATTAATATTATTATTTGCAATATTGACGATGTCGGAAAGTTCTGTCAAGGAGAGGTTAGATAATCTAATTGCGCGCCAATAAGGAGAAATCCTTATCGGAAAGCTCCCTCTTTCCTAGGAACGACCTGGTTGTTAAATATTGTGAATTATAATAATGATGATAAATGCTGTTAAAAATATTGAGGGGATTTTTATGAAATATATGATGTAAATTTTGCTTATTTTATGAACCCCCATTTACCTATTTTTTAAAATAATCGGTAGGAAATTATTTAATATAATAAAGGTGGGGCCATATGTGGGGGCCACATGTGGGGCCCACATGTGAATTATGAATTACCAAGAAAAGGAGGGGGGAGTAGCGTAATAATAAGGTTATTATTAATATATTTATTATTATTATTATTATTATTATTATATATAAATTATATATATATATATATATATATATATATTATAATAAGTTTTTTTTTATAAAAAAAATAGAATATATTATATTATATATAAAGTTATTTGTTTTACTTGAATTTTGTATTATTATTATTTTTAAAATTTGACGTCTGAGAAAAAAATTGATCCATGATTTTTTTTTCTTTCAACTGTGCAGTCCGTGATTCTAAAATTCAAATAGTATCCTTTCCATTATCCTATAAATAGGATGCTTAATTCGAATTGAAAATCACACCAGAATCAGAGAATTTTTCTTCTATAATATTGAGCGTATTTCTTTCGAGTTTTAGAAAGCTTTGAGCGCAGAAAATATTAAAAGTTTTCTTCAAGAATATCCCCGCTATACCAGTTGGAATACTCTTCTTTTCAAGGTAAGAGATGTTATTTTTGTTCAATATTCGCTTGAAATAATATTTTCTTCCATACTCTATAGTATGTAAGTAATATTATTTTGTTTCAGATTTCGAATTCTATACTCATTTGGTTAAAGTTTTGGCTTCTATACTCCATGAAATTAGTAGAATATCCTTAAAATTTGTGTTTCATCTAGTATCTTTTCATAGAAATATTATTCTGAGCATTTTTGATAAGTTTTAACTTTTTCATGCCAGAGTATTATTCACGGGGTATTATTCTCGAATTACTATTCACGGGGTACTATTCACTCGAGTACTATTCATCCGGGGTACTATTCATGATAAAAATTGATTCGTTTTCAGTCCAAATTATTTTTAGTAAAATATTATTCTTGAATTTTACTCCACAAGCAGTATCATGTTGACAATTTGGACATTATTAAATTCTAGATAAATTAAATTATAAATCTTTAAAAATTTATCCTTTGTTTTCATTTAATTGAAATCTTATATCATTGTCATGATCCTCATGTTTATATTATGATGAAAGTCATCTGTGGCCGTAGTGCATAGATGGACTTGGTATGATTATGACCAGGGATTATTCGGTATAATCATGACCATAATGTTACAAAAGATGTGGTAAAAGTCCTCATTGGCCCATAGTTCATTGATGGACAGTTGTTGGCATGATCATGACCATTGATGAATACACGAATATCTTTGGCCCGCAGTGCATAGATAATTTGTGGTCGTGATACTAAAGAATATCCTTGGCCGTAGTGATGAGGTAATTCGATGATGTGGATTATTTATTAAATTGAGTCTTAGCGATAAAATATATGATAAACCTTTTAAATCATAGAAGATAGTAGATTTTATGCTCTACTTGACTCTTCTAATGGATTGTTTGTTCCGCTGCAGTTAAACTTGTTGTTTATTATATTCTACCAGTTTAACACTGTTGAAGGCTAACAATAAATTATTCTGCATTATCTTAGTCATAATATTTCTTACTGGGCTAGTTGAGCTCACCCTTTGCTTTCATTGTTCTCTTCAGGAAATGAGAATATAGTTGGGACTAGTCGGGGAACGGAGTGACGGTCCAGATGATAGCATTAGTAGTCCTCACTATTATGTTAAATAGTGTGATAATAAATGTAATGAGGACTCCATTGAGTGTGGATATTGTCTAGATGACAATATTAGTTTTAAAACTCTCAGATTATGTTTTGTCGTATTTTACACAACAGTTGTATAATTAAGTTGAATTTAAATTTTGTACCGTGTATTTGGCGACTCAAGATATGTGATGTATACCTATTTTGGGGGTGTCACAATAGACAACAAGTATTAGATCAACAACTGCAGCGGAATAAGCAATCCATTAGAAGAGTCAAGTAGAGCATAAAATCTACTATCTTCTATGATTTAAAAAGTTTATTATCAATTTTATCGTTGAGACTCAGCTTAATAAATAATCCGCATCATCGAATCATCCCTGCCCTACGGGCCAAGGATATTCTTTAGTATCACGACCACGAATTATCCATGCACTACGGGCCAAGGATAATTGTGTTTTCATCTTTTCACCCTTGGCCAAAGAGAACCCATGGTCATGATCATACCAAAAACTGTCCATCAATGCACTAAGGGCCAATGAGGACTTTTTCCACACCATTTGTAATATTACGGTCATGATAATACCGAATAATCCCTAGTCATAACCATACCAAGTCCATCTATGTACTACGGCCAAAGATGACTTTCATAACAATATAAGCATGAGGATGATGACAATGATATAATAATTCAATCAAACGAGATCAAGGATAAATTTTAAAGACTTTAACAATTTAATTTATCCAGAATTCAATAATATCCAAATTGTCAACATGATACTACTTTGTGGAGTAAAATTTTAGAATAATTATTATATCAAAAATGATTTGGACCGAAAAGAAATCAATTTTTGACATGAATAGTTCCCCAGGTGAATAGTATCTCGTGAATAGTAATTCGAGAATAGTACTCCGTGAATAGTACTCCGATATAAAACAGTTAAAACTTATCAAGAATGTTCAGACTAATATTTTCATGAAAAGATACTGGATGAAACGCAAATTTTAAGAATATTTTACTAATTTCATGGAGTATAGAAGCAATACTTTAACAAAATAAGGGTATTATCAAGAATACGAGATGAAATAATATTACTCACATACTATAGAGTATGAAAGAAAATATTATTCCTTATGAATATTGAACAAAAATAATATTCCTTACTTAATATTAAAGCGAAAATAATATTCATATGAATACGAAAAATAATATCTCTTGAGAATATAAAAATAATAATAACCCTTACGAATATTGAACGAAAATAATATTCCTCATGAATATTAAACGAAGATAATATCCCTTACGGATATTGAACGAAAATAATATTCATACGAATACGAAAAATAATATCTTTTTAGAATATGAAATAAATAATAATGCTTACCTCAAAAAGAAGAGTATTACAACTGGTACAACGGATATATTCTTGAAGAAAACTATCACTGTTTTCTACACTCAAAGCTTCCTAAAACTCTAAAGAAATACGCTCAATATTATAGAAGAAGAATTCTCTGATTCTGGTGTGATTTTTAATTCTAAATAAGCATCCTATTTATAGGAGAATGGAACTGATACTATTTGGATGCATAGTAAAGGAAAGTCACGGGCGACGATCGGCCGAATTTTCGTTTGAAAATTTTGATTTTACTATATAGCACTATGCAATAAAATATTCTAATAAAACGAAAAATTTAAATAAAATATAATATATTCTATTTATAATCTAATAAAATAAATAACTTTATAAAAAGTATTCTGTTTTATATAAAAAGTTTTTTATTTTATTATTATTATAATAATAATAAAAACAAAATTTATAATATATATATATATATATATATATATATATATATATTAGTACTCCTCTCCCGATTCCTTTTCCCCTCCCCGTTTCCATTTCATTTTTTCTTCCGTAGGCCCCACATGTGGTGTAAGACCCCCAACTTTTATAAATAAAGATTAATTTTTTTTGAAATATATTTTTGAATATTATGGTGTGGATATGATATAATATTACAGTTATGGGTCATATTTACAAATTTTGTAAAGTAAGCAATTTGTTATAAAATATTCGATTGGTTGAGGAATATTCGTTTTAACAAGGAATATTCATACGACGACACAATCATTGGTGGACCCCACAAAGGAAGTAGTGTCGTAGTTAGAAAATGAAAAAAATTATCTTTTTATAAAAATAACAGCGAAAGTTTTACCGTTAAACTGTTGAACTACCCGGTAGTAAAAGTATAATAATACGCATGGTTGCATAGTAACACACGGTATTGGTTATTGATGCTTACGTGAGAAGTCACTCAGTTATACTCAATTATTACTACAGTAATTGCTGTATCATATCTCTCATATTATTGATTCAATTATTGTCACAATATCATTCGCATAATATTTTATATTATTAAATCAATAATTGAGACGACAAAGTTATTCAAATTATTATTTGTAATATTGACAATGTCTAGAAGTTCTGTCAAGTAGAGATTAGGTCATCTAATTATGCGCCAATAGCGAGAAATCCTTATCGGAAAGCCCCCTCTTTCCTGGGAACGACCTGGTTGTTAAATATTTTGAGTTATGATATTAATGATGAATAAGTTCGTTTTGATTAAAGATGAAATTGATAGTTCCATTGTGTTTGGATTATTAGTGTTAGTGGAAATCAATATTTATTTCGATAATAATTGATGTCTGGAGGTTATATTGACCAATCAGGTAATTAATCAGATAAATGAGCAATTAATTGCTATTAATTCACATGCTTATAACTATTTGTTCACATGTGTGTACTATTGATTCACATGAATGTACTATTAGGGGAGGTGGTGCAAGATTGATAATACTTGCATGACTAAATTAAAAATGGAGGTATAGATAAATGTACTATACTGTAACTATTTTTTTCACATGTATAGAACTTATATTGATTCACATGAATGTACTATTGATTCACATGATGTACTATTAGGGGAGGTGGTGCAAGTTTGATAATACTTGCAGGACTAAGTTAAAAATAAAGAAAAAGATGAAGGTATTATGCAGTAATATTTTGAGCCCCAAAACGTGCAATTATCGAAACTATATTTTCCTATAAATAGAAGCTCATTCTTCATTCATTCTCACCAATTCACTAGGACTGACAAGAGCAATTATAGAGAGAGAAGCTATAGAGAGAAAGAAGAAGAGAAGTCTGCTACCTCACTATTCCAGTACCAGTCTTCTTTTGAGGTAAAGGATATTATTTTTGTTCAGTATTCATAAAAAATAAAATTTTCTTCCATACTCTGCAGTATGTGAGTAATATTATTTTGTCTCGTATTCCTGATTATACCCTCATCTTGTTAAAGTATTGCTTCTATACTCCGTGAAATTAGTAGAATATCCTTGAAATTTGCGTTTCATCTAGTATCGTTTCACAAGGATATTTTCTACACATTCTTGTTAAATTTTAAGATTTTCATGTCGGAGTACTATTCATGACAAAAATTGATTTCTTTTCGATCCAAATCATTTTTGATACAATATCATTCTTGAATTTTACTCTACAAAGCAGTATCATGTTAGCAATATGAACATTATTGAATTCTAGATAAATTAAATTATAAATCTTTAAAAATTTATCCTTTGTTTCTTTTAATTAAATTCTTATATCATTGTCATCATCCTCATGCTTATATTATGATGAAAGTAATCTTTGGCTTACGTGCATAGATGGACTGTTGATTGGTGTGATTATGACCAAGAATCATTCGCTATAATCATGACTCGTAATGTTACAAATGATGTGGTAAAAGTCCTCATTGGCCTGTAGTGCATTGATGGACAGTTGTTGGTATGATTATGACCAGGGATTATTTGGTATAATCATGATCATTGATGATTACATGAATATCATTGGCCGTGGTGCAGGGATGATTCGATGATGTAGTTTATTTATTAAGCTGAGTCTCAGCGATAAAGTTGATGAAAAACTTTTTAAATCATAGAAGATATTCGATATCATGCTCTACTTGACTCTTCTAATGGATTGCTTGTTCCGCTGCAATTAAACTTATTGTTTATTATATTCTATAGGTTTAACATTGTTGAAGGCTAACTATAACTTATTCTACATTATCTTAGTCATAATATTTCTTACTGGGCTAGTTGAGCTCACCTTTTTCTTTCATTGTTCTCTTCAGGAAATGAGAATATAGTTGAGACGAGTCGGGGAATGGCATGATGGTCCAGGATAAGTGGCTTTAGTAGTCCTCACTATTCTATGAAATAATGTGATAATAATTGTAATGAGGACTCCATTGAGTGTGTATATTGTCTAGAAGACAATATTCATCATAAAACTCTCAGCTTATGTGTTATCGTATTTTACACGACAGTTGTATAATTAAGTTGTATTTGTATTCTGTACCATGTAATTGGCGACTCAAGATGGGTGATGTATACCTATTATGGGGGCGTCACAGTTGGTATCAAAGTCATAAGTAAAGATCCCCAAGCCTTTATCTGGTGACTTCCAAGTATTGGGATGCACTGAAACCAAAATTTTCATAGGGGACGCCGTTCTGCGGTGGAAAGTTGATAGGTATCATTGTGAGGTGCTATCCAAGTAAAGGGATGCAAATCACAGTTGGTATCAAAGCTTAGGGATATGATCCCTAGCTGAGATGTGAGACAAGAACTAGGAGGGGAGATATGGGGAATTCCTTCGCTAGTATGACCTATCTAAATTTAATTGGTATTTAATTGGTCGATCAGAGTATAGGGATAATATGTGATATGACAATTAACCATTGTTTTGTGGCAGTTTTTGAAAATGGCATTAAAAAATATTGAGATAAGCAATGAAGTACATGAGACCGTTGAGTCGCCAACGATCAATACCTAGGATAATGTGCAACAAGAAGACAATAATCCTCAGGTAAATAACAACACCGATCAAATGATGAATGATGGGATGTTCAGAGGCTTTATGCAATTCATGCAACATCAGGCAAGAGCGACTCCTGTTCAAAATACAGGTAGAAACACTGGTATATCTAGGTTGGTCACCGCTAAGTAGTTCAAGGAGCTGGGACCACCGAAGTTTTTGGGAGAGCCAAAACCACTTAAGGCGAAGACGTGGTTAAAGAAAATTATTAAGATATTTGATGTCTTGGGATGCTCCGAGGAGTAAAAGGTTCCCTTTGCCACCTTCATGTTGTGAGGAGAGGAAGATCATTTGTGGGAATCTGTAAAACGTACCCTGCCTGCTGCACTGAAGATGTCTTGGGAGAAGTTCCAAGAACTGTTCAACGACAAGTACTTTCCCAAAAGTATTCATCACATGAAGGAGATAGAATTCATCAAGCTGGAGCAAAACAATATGACTGTGGAAAGAATGACGTGGATGTTTCTAAGTGGTTTAAAACCCGAGATATGTCAATACCTCATTTCTCATAAACTGTGTTTGTATTCAGATATTGTAAATAAGGCTCAGCTATTGGAGCGTGATAATGAGTCAATCCAACTAAGAGAGAGCAGCCGACAAGTTGATAATACCAGTGGTAGTAGTCATCGAAGCGATGACAACAAGCGTGGAGGGAATTAACATGCCAGAAATGGTAACCACTTCGGTGGTAATCATGGCCAAGATAATAGAAGTGGGTGTTTCAAGAAGAGGAGATTCAATAATGATGGAAAGACGTCAGCACCAACACCTGTTGTTAAGGAAGGAGAACGACTGCCGATCGTATGTTACAAATACGGAGGGGAGGGACACATCAGTCCAAACTGTACGCAGCAGTCCAGAACATGTTATAATTATGGAAGAGAAGGTCATCTAGCCCGATTTTTTTGTGCACCAAAGTCAAGTCCAGTTGGGATGGAGGCATCAAAAGCCGTCCCAGACAAGACAAAACCGATAGTTCAAGGGAGAGCGTTTGTCGTAACCTCCCAAAAAGTAAGGAATCCAAATGAGGTGATCACGGGTAAGCTAATCATAAAGTCTAACAAAGTCTATACCTTATTTTATACCAGTTCTACCCATTCTTTTATTTCTCCTACTTGCGCTCAATGTTTAAATTTGACTCCGAACTTTGACTTATCTATTGAAACTCCGTTGGGAGAAACCTTCATTACATCCACTGTTTATAATTCTTGTCTGGTTCAAATCGGTACCCTCACATTACATGTCGATCTTATTTCCTTAAAAATACGTGCATTTGATGTGATATTTGGAATTGATTTCTTAACTACTCATCATGCAAAAATTAATTATTTTCGTAAAGTTGTTAGCTTTCATATTCCTAACTAACCTATTATATGAATTCAAGCAACCAAACCACTAAAGTCAATCACTGTCATATCAAGCCATAAAGCTATTCGTTTATTGAAAAATGGATGTCAAGCTTTCTTAGCCCATGTCACAGATTAAAATAAAAATACGTCAGATTTGAATGATATTTCTATCGTTAATAAATTTCCTGACACATTCCCTAAAGAACTTCTTGGCCTACCCCCAGAGCGTGAAATTGAATTTTGTATCGACCTTGAATCCGGTATAAAACCCATTTCCAATATCAAATGGCTCTTATTGAACTTCAGGAGTTAAAAACCCAACTACAGGAATTGTTACACACCAGTTTCATTCATCCTAGTACGTCTCCTTGGGGTGCTCCTGTTCTATTCGTGAAGAAGAAAGATGAAAGTATGCGACTTTGTATTAATTATCGGGAGTTGAATCATGTCACTATCAAAAATAGGTACCCGTTACCTCGTATTTATAAAATCCCATATTTTATGAATAAAGATTTAAATTTCTTGAAATAAATTTTTAATATTATGGTGTGGATTTGAGATAATGTTATAGTTGTGGGTAGTATTTAAAATTTTTGCAAAGTATGCAAGTTATTATAAATATTCGATTGGTCGGGGAATATTCTTTTTATCGGGAATATCCGTACGACGGCACAATCATTGGTGAACCCATAACGGAAGTATTGTCGTAGTAATAAAATGACAGAATTATTTTTATGAAAATAACGGCGAAAGTTTTACCGTTAAAACTGTTGAATACTCGGTAGTAAAAGAACAGTAATACGCGTGGTTGCATAGTAGCACACGATATTAATTATTGATGCTTATGTGATAAGTCACTCAGTTATACTCAATTATTGCTATAGTAATTGCTGCATCATATCTCTCATATTATTGATTTAATTATTATCACAGTATCATGTGCATAATATGTTATTTTATTAAATCAATAATTGAGACGACAAAGTTATTCATATTATTAAATTGCAATATTTACAATGTCTAGAAGTTCTGTTAAGGAGAGGTTTGGTCATCTAATTGCGCGCCAATAAGGAAAAATCTTTATTGGAAATCCCCTCTTTCATGGGAACGACTTGGTTGTTAAATATTGTGAGTTGTAATATTAATGATGAATAAGTCGTGTTGATTAAAGATGAAATTGATAGTTCCATTGTGTGGGAATTATTAGTGTTAGTAGAAATCGATATTTATTTCGATAATAATTGATGTCTGGAGGTTATATTGTTCACTCGGGTATTTGGGACACTTTTCGTGTCGGAATAATATTCACAAGTTACTATTCACAAGTTACTATTCATGAGTTACTATTCATGAGTTACTATTCATGAGTTACTATTCACGAGTTACTATTCATGAGTACTATTCACGGGGTACTATTCACCCGAACAATATATTTATTTTCGGTCCAAATCATTTTTGGGTACAATATTATTCCATGAGGAGATGTCTTTAATTTTGAATGCAGTTGGTTGAAGTTATGAATCAATATGGACCGCCGGTGGAAAGTTATAATAGTGAATCAATATGGACCGCTGGTGGAAAGTTATAATAGTAAATCAATATGGATTGCTGGTTTAAAATTTTAATAGTAAATCAGTATCGACCGTTGCTTTAAGTTTTAATAGTAAATCAATATGGACCGTTCGTTTAAAAGTAAATCAATCTGTACCGTTCATGAATTAGTTACTATTCAATCCATTCTTCTATAAATAGAAGCTCATTCCATCATTATTTCTTACAAATTCACTAAAACTCTTGAGAGAGAAACTATAGAGAGAAAGAAGAAAAGTATTATGCTACTTCACTACTCTAGTATCCAACTTCTTTCTAAGGTAAGGGGTATTATTTCTTTCATATTCATGAAGAGAACTTCTGTTATTCCATTCTTTATTATTCTGTTGGAATAACCTGTATACGCGGACTACCCTATACTTGGTGAATTTCTTCTGTTATTCCATTCTTTATTATTATGTTGGAATAACCCGTTTATGCGAAGTACTGCATACATGGTGAAATTCTTCTATTATTATGTTCTTTATTATTCATCGTAATATTACATCGGTCTTAATTTACCGAATTCGGTTCCATTAATTATTACATTGGAATAACCTATATATCTGTGATTCAGTATACAGGTGAAGTCTGTTGTTATTCCATTCTTTATTATTCTGTTGGAATAACTTTGTATCTGTGATTACCAGTATACCGGTGATTTTGTTGTTATTCCATTCTTTATTATTCTGTTGGAATAACCTATATACGCGGATTACCGTATACCTAGTGATTTCTGTTGTTATTCCATTCTTTATTATTCTGTTGGAATATCCTGTCTGTGCGTTTACGCTGGACCTGGTTCCATTCTTTATTATTATATTAGAATAACCTGTATGTGCGATCTATCGCATGCATGGTGATTTCTGTTGTTATTCCATTCTTTATTATTACATTTGGAATATCCTCGCTTGGCATGCGATATTATGCGACACGGTTCTATTATTTATTATTCTGTTGAGAATAACCTGTTGGTGTGATCTATCGCATGCATGGTGATTTCTTCTGTTATTCCATTCTTTATTATTCTATTGGAATAATCTGTCTATGTGGATTACCACATGCATGGTGAATGATCCTTTCTAATCATTCCTTATTAAATTGTGGAAATGATCTGTATACGTGGATTACCGCATGGCGAACGAAAATCCATTTACAGTTTCATATATTCTCTTATACTCAGTTGGTTAAAACTTTGACTTCTAAACTCCATGAAATTAGTGGAATATCCTTCAAATTTGCGCTTCATCCAGCATCTTTTTATGGAAATATTCTTCTGAACATTCATTGAATTTTACTCTACAAAGAAGTATCCTGTTGACAATTTGGACATTATTGAGTTCAGGATATATTAACTTATAAATCTTTAGAATTTATTCTTGAACATGTTTTATTGAATTATTATGTTATTTTCATGATGAGTTATGTTGGTTATTATGTGAACACATGAAAGTTTCTTAGAAATCACAAAGGGTTGAAAATTAGATTTTGGTGAAAATGGAACATGAAATTCAATTGACCATATCTCCTAGTATATTTCGAATTTTTAAGTGTGGTCAACTTTTAGAGTTAGATATATGAGTTTCTTAGCTTATCCAAGTGGAATCACTGGAAAAGGTATTGTAGATTTTCGTGTGAACTGGTTTTAGCGAAGGAGTTAAAAACTACCAATTTCGAAAAAAACTACTGCCCATATTTTTAAAAGGCCATTTTCGGCCACTTAATTTATGAGAAAAATTCCAGCCTTTTAGGACATGGAAATATATGGTATAGAGTACCTCCTGTCCAAAAATGAGCTCATTCCGACTTAAAATGAGCAAGTTATGACCATTTCAATATTTAGGTTTTTCTAACAAAAAACTCTATAACCGGAGTTCTATGACTCCAATGACCATGAAATTTAAACTGGAAGCTCACATTAACATGTGTAAGATCTTGCCAAGATTTGGGAATTTCTGGAGTTAACCTTGAGGTAGCCAATTTCTTAAGGAGTTAATTAGAAATTGATTTTTTAAAAATAATAAATGAATTTTAAAAATTCTGAGAAAAATATATGTTCAATATGGGACTATATTCTGCTTAATCCTAGAGAAGAATACTTTTTGGGACTGATTTGGTATTTTTCATGAAAATAGTTTAGTTACAAACATATGAGTTAGATATGTTATGTGAAGTTGAAGAATTGGTAAATAGGATTTTAGGGCTTGAAAATCCTATATAAGGTATATGCAGATTTTTAATGAGTGATTTGATCATTGGTGATGAAATCTTATGAGTATGGCATTTTTGAATGATTAAATGCATTATTTGGTAAAGCGTAAACAATTAAAATAAATTATTTATAAGTTTAAGAAGTGATTAAAAATTGTTATAATAATGAGTTTATTAAGTGATTAATAATATTTGGATAAATTTAAAGTCTTTAATATTTATCCTTATTTTTGTTTGATTAATGCTTATATCATTGTCATCATTTTCATGTTTATATTGTGATTAAAGTCATCTTTGGCTTACGTGCATAGATGGACTTGGTATGATTATGACCAGGGATTATTCGGTATAGTCATGACCGTAATGTGACGAAGGATGTGGTAAAAGTCCTCATTGGCCTGTAGTTCATTGGTGGACAGTTTTTGGTATAATTATGACCAGGGATTGTTCGGTATAGTCATGACCTTTGATGATTTAATGAATATCTTTGGCTCATAGTACAGGGATGATTGGATGATGTGTTTTATTTATTAAGCTGAGTCTCAGCGATAAAAATGGATGAAAACATTTTAAACTATAGAAGATAGTAGATTTTATTCTCTACTTGACTCTTCTAATGGATTGCTTGTTCCGCTGCAGTTAAACTTGATGTCTATTGTATTTTATAAGTTTAACATTGTTAAAGACTAATGATAATTTATTCTGCATTATCTTAGTCATAATATTTCTTCTTTGGGCTAGTTGAGCTCACCCTTTTTCTTTCTTTGTTCTCTTCGTGAAATGAGAATATATTTGGGATGAGTCGGGAGCTGAGATTACTATCGAGATGATAGCATTAGTAGTCCTCACTATTCTGTGAAATATAATAGTGTGATAATAAATGTAATGTGGACTCCATTGAGAGTGGATGCTGTCTAGAAGATAATATTATTGTTTAAACTCTCAGCTATGTTTTGTTGTATTTTACACGACTGTTGTATAATTAAGTTGTATTTGAATTTATGTACCATGTATCTGGCGACTCAGAATAGGTGATGTATACCTATTTTGGGGGCGTCACAGTATTGATGACCTATTTGACTAGTTGTAAGGTGCCAAATTCTTTTCAAAGATCGATCTTCGTTCCAGATATCATCAATTAAAGATTAAAACTGATGACATTCCACAGATTGCTTTCAGAACTCGGTACGGGCATTATGAATTCTTAGTCATGTCTTTTGGATTGACTAATGCTCCTGCTGCCTTCATAGACATGATGAACCGAGTATTCAAGGAATATTTGGATCACTTTGTGGTAGTCTTTATTGATGACATCCTTATATACTCCAAAACCTGTGAAGACCATGAGCAAAACTTGAGGCTGATACTCCAAAAGCTTTGTGAAAATAAGCTTTATGCCAAGTTGAAGAAATGCAAGTTCTGGCTGATATCAAATCATGGAATATCTGTTAACCCGACAAAGATTGAAGTAATTCAAAGCTGGGGGCAACTTAAGTTAGTGACCGAAGTACGTAGCTTTCTCAGATTAGCTTGTTATTATCGGAGATTCGTAGAAGGATTTTCTCAAATCGCTACTCCATTAACTCAGCTGACTCGAAAAGATACAAAATTTGATTAGAGCGAGGAATGTAAGAAGAGTTTTCAAGAACTCAAGAGGAGACTCATTTCAGCACCTATTCTGATAATACCATCTGGTTCGAGAGGATTTTTGTCATATCTGGTGATGCTTGAGGGCAAAGGTATAGGATGTGTTCTCATGCAACATGGGAAAGTCATAGCCTATGCCTCACGACAACTCAAAAAATATGAGAGGAATTATCCTACTCATGATCTAGAGTTGGCAGCTGTCATTTTTGCACTTAAGATTTGGAGGCATTACCTGTATGGGGAGAAGGTAGAGATCTATACAGATCATAAAAGCCTCAAATTTTTCTTCACTCAAAAGGAAATCAACATGCGGCAACGATGATGGCTTGAGCTGTTGAAAGATTACGATCATACCATTCAATACCATCCTGGAAAAGCGAACATAGTAGCTGACGCATTGAGTAGAAGATCATATGTGGCTACGGGTGCGATATTATCGACGCAAATGCCCATTTTGTATGACTTACAAATGATGAAGATAGAGTTAAAGTCTCCAGGGACCCATGTGATGATGGCGAATATACGAGTAGAACCGATTGTAATCGATAAAGTTAAAGTTTCTCAAGCTACAGACCATGAGCTGATACGTATGAGGAAGAAAGTGCAAGAAGGTGCTATTCCAGAAGCAAGAATCTATGAAGAAGGAATACTTCGAGTCAACTCCATACTTTGTGTTCCTAACGATTCTGACTTGAAGTATAAAATTATTATGGAGGCGCACAACACACCGTTTGCAATCCATACTGGGAGTACCAAAATGTATCATGATCTTCGACATACATTTTGGTGGAGCAATATGAAGAGAGAGATAGCGGGGTCTATCTCAAGGTGTCTAACTTGTCAACGAGTCAAAGCGGAGCATCAAGTGCCAAAAGGTCCATTGCAACCACTTAAAATTCCAGAATGGAAGTGGGAGCACATTACCATGGATTTCGTTATTGGTCTTCCCAAGGTTTCTCAAGGCATAGATGCGATTTGGGTCATTGTCGATAGGTTGACCAAGTCTGCTCATTTCTTACCGATATGAGAAACTTATACACTTGAACGTCTTGCTCGTATGTACATAAATGAGATTGTAAGACTTCATGGTATGCTAGTATCCATAGTTTCTGATCGAGACCCAAGATTCACTTCAGGATTTTGGGTTAGTTTGCAAAAAGCTATGGGCACGAATTTACTATTAGTTTGACATATCATCCTCAAACGGACAGTCAGTTGGAGAGGACTATTCAAACTCTTGAAGATTTATTAAGACTCTGTGTCCTTGACTTCAAGGGAAGTTGGGAAAAGTTCTTATCATTGGTGGAGTTTTCCTACAACAACAGTTATCAAGCAAGTATTGGCATGGCTCCATTTGAGGTGTTGTATGGAAGAAAGTGACGTTCTCTAGTATGCTGGGATGAGGTGGGTGAAGCAACATTATTGGGATTAGAGTTGGTACGTATGACTACGGAAAAGATCCAAACGATCCGACAACGTATAAGAACATCACAAGATCGATAATAGAATTATGCTGATTTTCATCGAAAAGACGTGGAATTCAATATTGGAGATTATGTGTTGTTACGTGTTGCTCCATGGAAAGGAGTTATGAGATTTGGAAAGAGAGGAAAGCTCAATCCTTGATTCATTAGCCCATTTTTAATCCTCAATCGAGTAGGAACTGTGGCCTATAGACTCGCCTTACCGCCAAGTATGTCTCGTGTTTATAACGTTTTTCACATATCTATGTTATGTAAATATGTGAAAGACCCAAACCACATTATTGAATTAGAACCAGACGAGATAGCAGAAGATTTAACGTATGAGATACCTATTAAAATCTTGGATAAGAAGGATCATATTCTACGCTCCAAGGTTATACCTCAAGTCAAAGTTTTGTGGAGAAACCACGATGTGGAGGAAATGAATTGGAGTTAGAATCTTAAATGAAATCTAGGTATCCTCACCTCTTTGACATACCAGGTACGCACCCTAATTTCGAGGACAAAATTTCATAAGAAGGGGAGGTTGTAAGACCCCAACTTTTATGAATAAAGATTAATTTTTCTCGAAATATATTTTTGAATATTATGGTGTGGATATGATATAATGTTATAGTTGTGGATAATATTTACAAATTTTGCAAAGTAAGCAAGTTGTTAAAAAATATTCTATTGGTCGGGGAATATTCGTTTTAACAAGGAATATTCATACGACGACACGATCTTTGGTGGACCCCACAACGGAAGTATTGTTGTAGTTAGAAAATGACAAAATTATCTTTTTATATAAATAACTGTGAAAGTTTTACCGTTAAACTGTTGAACTACCCGATAGTAAAAGTATAGTAATATGCGTGGTTGTATAGTAGCATACGCTATTGGTTATTGATGCTTACGTGAGAAGTCACTCAGTTATACTCAATTATTGCTACAGTAATTGCTGCATCATCTCATATTATTGATTCGATTATTGTCACAGTATCATCTGCATAATATTTTATATTATTAAATCAATAATTGAGACAACAAAGTTATTCATATTATTATTTGCAATATTGACAATGTCTAGAAGTTCTGTTAATGAGAGGTTAGGTCATCTAATTTCACACCAATAGGGAGAAATCCTTTTCGAAAAACCCCATCTTTCCTGGAAACGACCTTGTTGTTAAATATTGTGAGTTATAATATTAATGATGAATAAGTTCGTGTTTATTAAAGATGAAATTGATAGTTCCAGTGTGTTGGGATTATTAGTGTTAGTGGAAATTGACATTTATTTCGATAATAATTGATGTCTGGAGGTTATATTAACCAATCATGTAATTAATCAGATAAAAAAGCAATTAATTGCTATTAATTCACATGCTTATAATTATTTGGTCACATGTGTGTATAATTGATTCACATGCATGTACTATTAGGGGAGGTGGTGCAAGATTGATAATACTTGCATGACTAAATTAAAAATGGAGGTATAGATGAAGGTACTATACTGTAACTATTTTTTCACATGTATAGAACTATTGATTCACATGAATGTACTATTGATTCACATGATTTACTATTAGGGGAGGTGGTGCAAGTTTGATAATACTTGCAGGACTAAATTAAAAATGAAGAAAAAGATGAAGGTATTATACAGTAATATTTTGAGCCCCAAAACGTGCAATTATCGAAACTATATTTTCCTATAAATAGAAGCTCATTCTTCATTCATTCTCACCAATTCATTAAGACTCACATGAACAATTATAGAGAGAGAAGCTATAGAGAGAAAGAAGAAGAGAAGTCTGCTACGTCACTATTTCAGTATTCAGTCTTCTTCTGAGGTAAGTGATATTATTTTTGTTCAATATTCATAAGGAATAATATTTTCTTCCATACTCTGTAGTATGTGAGTAATATTATTTCATCTCGTATTCCTGATTATACCCTCATCTTGTTAAAGTATTGCTTCTATACTTCGTGAAATTAGTAGAATATCCTTGAAATTTGAGTTTCATCTAGTATCGTTTCACAAGAATATTTTCTGCACATTCTTATTAAATTTTAAGCTTTTCATGCCGGAGTACTATTTATAACAAAAATTGGTTTCTTTTAGATCCAAATCATTTTTGATAGAATATCATTCTTGAATTTTACTCCACAAAGCAGTATCATGTTGGCAATTTGAACATTATTGAATTCTGAATAAATTAAATTATAAATCTTTAAAAATTTATCCTCTGTTTGTTTTAATTAAAATCTTATATCATTGTCATCATCCTCATGCTTATATTGTGATGAAAGTCATCTTTGGCTTACGTGCATAGATGGACTGTTGATTGGTATGATTATGACCAGGAATCATTTGGTATAATCATGACCTTTAATGTTACAAATGATGTGATAAAAGTCCTCATTGGCCTATAGTGCATTGATGGACAGTTGTTGGTATAATTATGACCAGGGATTATTCGGTATAATCATGACCATTAATGATTACATAAATATCATTGGCCGTGGTGCAGGGATGATTCGATGATGTGGTTTATTTATTAAGCTGAGTCTCAGCGATAAAGTTGATAAAAAACTTTTTAAATCATAGAAGATAGTAGATATCATGCTCTACTTGACTATTCTAATGGATTGTTTGTTTCGCTACAGTTAAACTTGTTGTTTATTATATTATATCAATTTAACATTGTTGAAGGCTAACGATAACTTATTCTGCATTATCTTAGTCATAATATTTGTTACTGGGCTAGTTGAGCTCACCCTTTTCTTTAATTTTTCTCTTCAGGAAATGAGAATATAGCTAGGACGAGTCGAGAAATGGAGTGATGGTCCAGGATAAGTGGCATTAGTATTCCTCACTATTCTATGAAATAGTGTGATAATAATTGTAATGAGGACTCCATTGAGTGTGGATATTGTCTAGAAGACAATATTCGTCTTTAAACTCTCAGCTTATGTTTTGTCGTATTTTACACGACAGTTGTATAATTAAGTTGTATTTATATTCTGTACCATGTATCTGGCGACCCAAGATGGGTGATGTATACCTATTTTGGGGGCGTCACATGTGGCCCCCACATGTGGCCTCCAACTTTATTATATTAAATAATTTTTTACCGATTATTTTGAAAAATGGGTAAATGGGGGTCCTTAAAATAAGCAAAATTTACATCAAATACTTCATAAAAATCTCCTTAATATTTTTAACAACATTTATTCATCATTATTATAACTCACAATATTGACAATCAGGTCGTTCCCAAGAAAGATGGGGCTTTCCGATAAGGATTTTTCCCTATTGGCGCGCAATTAGATGGCCTAACCTCTCATTGACAGAACTTCTAGACATTGTTAATTATGCAAATAATAATATGAATAACTTTTCATCTCAATTATTGATTTAATAAAATATTATGCAGATGATACTGTGACAATAATTGAATCAATAATATAAGAGATATGATGCAGCAATTACTGTAGCAATAATTGAATAAAACTGAGTGACTTCTCACGTAAGCATCAATAATCAATATCGTGTGCTACTATGCAACCGCGCGTATTGCTTTACTTTTACTATCGAGTAGTTCAACAGTTTTAACGGTAACACTTTCGTCGTTATTTTCATAAAAAGATATTTCTGTCGTTTTCTCATTCCGACAATAATTTTGTTGTGGGGTCCACCAATGATTGCTCCATTGTACGAATATTCCCTGTTAAAACAAATATTCCCCGACCAATCGAATATAATATAACAACTTGCATACTTTGCAAAATTTATAAATATGTCCCACAACTATAACATTATCTCAAATCCACACCATAATATTAAAAAAAATATTTCGAGAAAATAAAATCTTTATTCATAAAATTTGGGGTCTTACAATCTCCCCTCCTTATGAAATTTCACCCACGAAATTGGTGTACGTATTTGGTATGATGAACCGACGAGAATACCTCGTCAGATAATAACTCTTGAGGTATAACCTTTTAGTGTAGAATATATTTCTTCTTATCTATGATTTTAACCTGTATCTCCTCATACGTTAAATCTTCCGCTATCTAGTCCGATTCTAAATCAATAATGTGGTTTGGGTCGTCCATATATTTACGTAACATTGATACGTAAAAAACATTATGAACACGTGACATACTTAGCGGTAAGGTGAGTCTATAGGCCACAGTTCCTACTCAATCGAGGATTTTGAATAGACTATTAAAATTAAGGGTTGAGATTTCCTCTCTTCATCGACTCTTGCATCTAGAATAACGCCTTCTTGAACCTTCTAATTCATATTAATCAGCTCCGGTTCTGTAGCTTTAGCGGCTTTAACATTATCAATTAAAGTCGGTTCTAATCGTATATTCGCTATCTTTACGTAGGTTCTTGGTGTCTTTAACTCTATCTTCATCATTTGTAAGTGATACAAAATGGGTTTTTGTGTTAACAGCGTCACACTCGTAACCGCATACGATCTTCTACTCAACGCGTCAGCTACCACATTCGCTTTTCTAGGATGGTATTAAATGGTACGATCGTAATCTTCAATAGCTCGAGCCAACGTCTTTGGTGTATGTTACGTTCATTTTAGGTGAAGAAATATTTGAGGGTTTTTAGAAATGTGTTTTATACTGGGGCCAATACAAAATTCGATTTCACAGTCTTGGGTAGGCCAGGAAATCTTCAGGGAATACGACAGGAAATTTATTAACGATAGAAATATCATTCAAAACTGTGACTCTCATCCAAGACTTAGATAACACGTCACATTGATACCTATCAACTTGCCACCGTTATTCACGGTGTCCCCTACGGAAAGTTTTGCTTCGATGCATCCTACACAAGGAAGTCACCAGCGAAAGGCTCTTTACTTATGGCTTGATATGACAATGATTGACTTTAGTGGTTTGGTTACTTGAATTCGCATAACAGGTTGGTTAGGAATATGAAAGCTAACAACCTTACGAAAAGCATGATGAGTAGTTAACCAGTCAATTCCTAAAATCACATCAAATGCAAGTATTTTCGAAGAGATAAGATCGACAGGTAATGTGAAAGTGTCGATTTGAATCAAACAAGATTTATAAATAGTGGAGGTAATGAAGGTTTCTCAGAATGGTGTTTCAATAGATAAGTCAAAGTCTAATTTCTTAGGGGTCAAGTTCAAATGTTGAGCGCAAGTAAGTGAAATAAAAGAATAGGTAGAACCGGTATCGAATAAGGTATAGACTTCGAAAGCATTTATAATTAACTTACCCGTGATAACTTTGTTCGGGTTCCTCAACAAACGCTCTCACTTAAACTACCGGCTTTGACTTGTCTAGGACATCCTTTGGCGTCCCTATCTCAGCTGGACTTGACTTCACTACAGGACAAAATCAAGCTAAATGACCTTCTCTTCCACAATTAAAACACGCTTTGGGTTCCTGCGTACAGTTTGGACTGATGTGTCCCTCCCCTCTGCATTTGTAACATACGACCAGTGGTTGTTCTCCTTCCTTAACAACAGGTGCTGGTGCTGCCGTCTTACCATCATTATTGAACCTTCTCTTCTTAAAATTTCTACTTCTATTATCTTGGCTATGATTACCACCGAAGTGGTTACCATTCTTGGCATGATAATTTCCCCCACGATGGTTATCATTATTCCGATGGCCGTTGCCACCGGTATGATTATTATCGTGTTATTGGTCGTTACCTTTTGGTTAAGCTGACTCATTATCGTGCTCCAATAAATGAGCCTTATTCACAACATATGAATAAAAACAAAGTTTCTGAGAAATGAGGTATTGATGTATTTTGGGTTTTAAACCACTTAGAAACCTTCGCGTCATACGCTCCTCATTATCTACCAAATGGGATGCAAACCGTGACAACTCAGGAAACTTAGCCTCGTACTACGACACGGTCATATTGTTTTGCTCCAGCTTGATGAACTCTACATCCTTCATGTGGCGAATACTTTCAGAAAAGTACTTGTCGTTGAACAATTCTTGAAACTTCTCCCAAGACATCTTCAGTGCGGCAGGCTGAGTATGCTTTATAGATTTCCACCAATGATCAGCCTCTCCTCGCAACATGAAGGTGGCGAAGGGAACCTTTTGCTCCTCTGAGCATTCCAAGACATCAAATATCTTGGTGATCTGCTTTATCCATGTCTCTGCCTTAAGTGGTTTTGGCTTTCCCAAAAACTTCATTGGCCCCAGCTCCTTGAACTGCTTAGCGGTGACCAACCGTAGGTTGCCAGTGTTTCTACCTGCATTATGAATTGGAGTCTCTCTCAATTGATTTTGCATGAATTCAATAAAGTTGCTAAACATACCATCATTCGTCATTTGATTGGTGTTGTTATTTACATGAGGATTATTGTGACGCCCCCAAAATAGGTATACATCGTCCATCTTGAGTCGCCAAATACATGGTACAAAATACAAATACAAACTTAATTATATAACTGTCGTGTAAAATACGACAAAACATAGTTGAGAGTTTTAATAGGAATATTGTCTTCTAGACAGTATTCAAACTCAAATGGAGTCCTCAATACTTTTATTGTCACACTATTTTATAGAATAGTGAGGACTACTATGACACCATCTCGGACCATCACTCCATTCCCCGACTAGTCCCGGAAAAGTTCTCATTTCCTGAAGAGAACAATGAAAGCAAAAGGGTGAGCTCAGCTAGCCCAGTAAAAAAATATTATGACTAAGATAATGAAGAATAAATTATCGTTAGCCTTCAACAATGTTAAAATGATAGAATATAATAGACAACAAGTTTAACTGCAGCGGAACAAGCAATCCATTAGAAGAGTCAAGTAGAGCATAAAATCTACTATCTTCTATGATTTAAAAAGTTTTTCATCAACTTTATTGCTGAGACTCAGCTTAATAAATAAGCCACATCATCGAATCATCCCTGCACCATGGCCAAGGGTATTCATGTAATCATCAATGGTCATGATTATACCGAATAATCCCTGGTCATAATCATACCAACAATTGTCCATCAATGAACTACAGGCCAAAGAGGACTTTTACTGCATCATTTGTTACATTACGGGTCATGACTATACCGAATGATCCCTAGTCATAATCATACCAAGTTCATCTATGCACGTAAGCCAAAGATGACTTTCATCACAATATAAGCATGAGGATGATGACAATGATATAAGCATTAATCAAACGAAATCAAGGATAAATATTAAAGACTTTAAATTTATCCAAAGTTTAAAAATATCCAAATTGTGAAAATGATACTGCTTTGTGGAGTAAAATTCAAGAATAATATTCATGTATCAAAAATAATTTGGACAAAAAAGAATTATATTTTTTGGGTGAATAGTACCCCGTGAATAGTACCCTGTAAATAGTACTTCAGGAATAGTACCTTGTGAATAGTACCCCGGCATGAAAAGTGCCCCAAATATCCGAGTGAATAATATTCGTGTGAATAGTAACTGGGTGAATAGTAACCCGTGAATAGTAACTCATGAATAGTACTCTGACATAAAAAGTGCCCAGAATACCCGAGTGAATAATATTTGAGTGAATAGTAATGGGGTGAATAGTACCCATAAATAGTAACTCATGAATAGTATTTCGGCATGAAAAGATCAATAATTATCAAGAAAACTCAGAATAATATCTCCATGAAAAGATACTGGATGAAGCGCAAATATCAAAGATATTCTACAAATTTCATGGAGTATAGAAGCAATACTTTAACAGAATGAGTGTATAATCATGAATACGAAACGAAATAATATTACTCATATACTATAGAGTATAGAAGAAAATATTATTTCTACGAATATTGAAAAAATAATATCCCTTTCCTTAGAAGAAGACTGGATACTGGAATAGTGAGATAGCAGACTTCTCTTCTTCTTTCTCTCTATAACATCTCTCTCTCTCTATAATTGCTCTTGTGAGACTTAGTGAATTAGTGAGAATGGAAGAAGAATGAGCTTCTATTTATAAGAAAATATAGTTTCGATAATTGCACGTTTTGGGGCTCGAAATATTACAGTATAATATCTTCCTCTTTTTCTTCGTTTTTAATTTAGTCCTGCAAGTATTATCAAACTTGCACCACCTCCCCTAATAGTAAATCATGTGAATTAATAGTTCATTCATGTGACTCAATAGTATAATCATGTGAAAAAACTAATTACAGTATAGTACCTTCATCTATACCTCTATTTTTAATTTAGTCATGCAAGTATTATCAATCTTGCACCAACTCCCCTAATAGTACATGCATGTGAATTAATAGTACACACATGTGAATAAATAGTTATAAGCATGTGAATTAATAGCAGTTAATTCCTCATTTATCCGATTAATTACCCGATTGGTCAATATAACCTCCAGACATCAATTATTATCGAAATAAATGTTGATTTCCACTAACACTAATAATTCTCACACAATGGAACTATCAATTTCATCTTTAATCGACACAAACTTATTCATCGTTAATATTATAACTCACACTATTTAACAACCAAGTCATTCCCAGGAAAGAGGGGGCTTTCCAATAAGGATTTCTCCATATTGGCGCGCAATTAGATTATCTAACCTCTCCCTGACAGAACTTCTAGACATAGTCAATATTGCAAATAATAATATGAATAACTTTATCGTCTCAATTATTGATTTAATAATATAACATATTATGCAGATGATACTATGATAATAATTGAATCAATAATAAATGAGATATGATGCAACAAATACTGTAGCAGTAATTGAGTATAACTGAGTGACTTCTCACGTAAGCATCAATAATCAATACCGTGTGTTACTATGTAACCAGACGTATTACTGTACTTTTACTACCGGGTAGTTTAACAGGTTAACGGTAAAACTTTCGCCGTTATTTTTATAAAAGATAATTACATGCGTTTTTAACTACGACAATACTTAGTTAATGGGGTCCACCAATGATTGTCTTGCCGTCATCACGAATATTTCCTGTTAAAACAAATATTCCCCGACCAATTGAATATTATATAACAACTTGCTTACTTTGCAAAATTTATAAATAATACCCAGAACTATAACAATTTAACCAACTCAAACCTTAATATTCAAAAATGATATTTATAGAAAAATTCATCTTTATTCATAAAAGTTGGGGTCTTACAACCTCCCCTTTTTATGAAATTTCGCCCTCAAAATTATGGTACATACCTGGTATGACGAAGAGGTGAGGATACCTTGATTTCATTTTAGATTCTAACTCCCAGGTCATTTCCTCCATATTGTGGTTTCTCCACAAAACTTTGACACGAGGTATAACCTTGGAGCGTAGAATATGATCCTTCTTATTCAATATTTTAACAGGTACCTCTTCATACATTAAATCTTCCGCTATCTCATCTGGTTCTAATTCAATAATGTGGTTTGGGTCTTTCACATATTTAAGTAACATAGATATGTGAAAAACGTTATGAACACGAGACATACTTGGCGGTAAGGCGAGTTTATAGGCCACAGTTCCTACTCGATCGAGAATTAAAAATGGGCCAATGAATAGAGGATTGAGCTTTTCTCTCTTTCCAAATCTCGTAACTCATTTCCATGGAGCAACACATAACAACACATGATCTTTCATATTGAATTCCACATCCTTTCGATGAAGATCAGCTTAACTCTTTTATCGATCTTGTGAGGTTTTTATACGTTGTCGGATCGTTTGAATCTTTTCTGTAATCATACGTACCAACTCCAGTCCCAACAATGTTGCTTCACCCACCTCATCCCAGTATACTAGAGAACGACACTTTCTTCCATACAACGCCTCAAATGGAGCCATGCCAATACTTGCTTGATAACTGTTGTTATAGGAAAACTCCACCAATGGTAAGAACTTGTCCCAAATTCCTTTGAAGTCAAGGTCACAAAGTCTTAATAAATCCTCAAGAGTTTAAATAGTCCTCTCTGACTGCCCGTCCGTTTGAGGATGATATGCTGAACTAAATCGTAAATCCTTGCCCACAGCTTTTTGCAAACTAACCCAAAATCTTGAAGTGAATCTTTGGTCTCGATAAGAAACTATGGATACTGGCATACTATGCAATCTTACAATCTCATTTATGTATATATGAACAAGACATTCAAGTGTATAAGTTTCTCGTATCCGTAAGAAATGAGCAGACTTGGTTAATCTATCAACAATGACCCAAATCGCATCTATGCCTTGAGAAACCTTGGGAAGACCAGTAATGAAATCCATGGTAATGTGCTCCCACTTCCATTCTGGAATTTCAAGTGGTTGCAATGGACCTTTTATCACTTGATGCTCCGCCTTTACTCGTTGAAAAGTTAGACACCTTGAGATAAACCCCGCTATCTCTCTCTTCATATTACTCCACCAAAATATATGTCGAAGATCACGATACATTTTGGTACTCCCAGGATGGATTGCAAATGGTGTGTTGTGCGCCTCCATCATGATTTTATACTTTAAGTCAAAATCATTAGGAACACAAAGTCTAGAGTTGACTCGAAGTATTCCTTCTTCATCGTTTCTTGCTTCTGGAATAACACTTTCTTGCACTTTCTTCTTCATACGCATCAGCTCCAGGTTTGTAGCTTGAACAACTTTAACTTTATCGATTAAAGTTGGTTCTATTCGTATATTCACCATCATCATATGGGTCCCTGGAGTCTTTAACTCTATCTCCATCCTTTGTAAGTCATACAAAATGGGCCTTTGCGTTGACAATATCGCACTTGTAACCGCATATGATCTTCTACTCAATGCATCAGCTACCACGTTCGATTTTCTAGGATGGTATTGGATAGTATGATCATAATCTTTCAACAGCTCAAGCCATCATCGTTTCCGCATGTTGAGTTCCTTTTGAGTGAAGAAATATTTGAGGATTTTATGATCCGTATAGATCTCCACCTTCTCTCCATACAGGTAATGCCTCCAAATCTTAAGCGCAAAAACGATAGCTGCCAATTCTATATCATGAGTAGGATAATTCCTCTTATATTCTTTGAGTTGTTGTGAGGCATAGGCTATGACTTTCCCATATTGCATGAGAACATATCCTAACCCTTTGCCTGAAGCATCACTGTAGATGACAAATCCCTCTTAGCTAAATGGTATTGTCAAAACAGGTGCTGAAATGAGTCTCCTCTTGAGTTCTTGAAAACCCTTCTCACATTATTCGCTCCAACCAAATTTTGTATCTTTCCGAGTCAGCTGAGTTAATGGAGTAGCAATTCAAGAAAATCCTTCTACGAATCTTCGATAATAACCAGCTAAACCGAGAAAGCTACGTACTTCGGTCACTGACTCTGGTTACTCCCAGCTTTGAATTGCTTTAATCTTCGCTGGGTCAACAGATATTCCGTGATTTGATATCACGTGCCCAAGGAATGCAACTTCCTCAAGTCAGAACTCGCATTTCTTCAACTTGGCATAAAGTTTGTTTTCACAAAACTTTTGGAGTATCAGCCTCAAGTGTGTGCTCATGGTCTTCACGGGTTTTGGAGTATATGAGGATGTCATCAATAAAGATAACCACAAAGTGATCCAAATATTCCTTGAATACACGGTTCATTATATCCATGAAGGCAGCAGCAGCATTAGTCAATCCAAAAGACATGACTTGGAATTTATAATGTCTGTACCGAGTTCTGAAAGCTATTTTTGGAATGTCATCGGTTTTAATCTTTAACTGATGATATTCGGAACGAAGATCGATCTTTGAAAAGAATTTGGCTCCTTGCAACTGGTAAAACAGGTCATCAATGCGAGGCAATGGGTACCTATTTTTGATGGTGACATGATTCAACTCCCGATAATCAATACAAAGTTGCATACTTCCATCTTTCTTCTTCACAAATAGAATAGGAGCACCCCAAGGAGACGTACTAGGACAAATGAAACCGATGTCTAACAATTCCTGTAGTTAGGTTTTTAAATCCTAAAGTTCAATAGGAGCCATTCGATATGTGGCTTTGGAAATGGGTTTTGTAACTGGTTAAAGGTCGATACAAAATTCAATTTAACGCTCTGGGGGTAGGCCAGGAAGTTCTTCAGGGAATACATCAGGAAATTTATTAACAATAGAAATATTGTAAGACCCCAACTTTTTATAAATAAAATTGAATTTTCCTCTAATTATTATTTTGAAATAATAAGGTGTTAAATTGATATAATATTTTGGTTATGGGTGAAATGTGCAAAGTTTGCAAAATAAGCAAGTGGTTATAAAATATTCCTTTTGTCGGGGAATATTCGTTTGGTCGTGGAATATTCTTTTTGTTGGGAATATCCAAATTTGACGACCTTTGATCATTTTAGGCCCCATAATAGAATAACTATCGGATGAGGAAAGCGAAAAAGTATGAGTTTTTATAAATAATGGCGTAATTATTACTGTTAATTAACCTTTGTTGGATTACACGGTGGTTAAAAAATACGATGTCATGTGGTGGCACAAAGAAGTTGCGGTATTGCTGTAATTGTTGAATTATTGATTCTTACGTAAGAAGGCACTACTCAATAATTGTTACAGTAATTACTGTTCAATATTTTATTTTATTGATTCAATAATTGTTGTGTTGATATTTTATATTATTGTTGTTTCAATAATTATCACTGCACAGTATTTCCCATTATCAGATCAATAATTCATATTATTTGCATAATATTATTAGCAGATAAAGCCATCAAGTAGCAGGTCAAGTCTGCTTCGGCGTGCTAACATTTTCCTATAAATAGAGGCCTAAGTTAGAATTGAAAATCACACCAGAAACAAGTTTTCTCTCTTTCTCTCTCTATATTATCGAGCGTATTTTGTGAGTATTTAGATACTTTGAGAGTTGCTATTCAGTACAAGTTTCATTCAGCATAACATCCGACCTTTCATTCTGAAGTACTATTTCTTTGAGGTAAGTGATGTTATTTTCTTCTTAAATGATATTATTTTCTTCAATATCATTATGTTGAGATATTGTTATGAATTTTATTGTGAAATTTCTACTTTTTGTGTCAGGGTTACTGTTTACGTATATGGCACTATTCACGAATACGACACTATTCATCGAAAAATGAATTTTTCCTTTTTGTCCAAGATGTCTATTATGGTTACCATCTTTGATTGTATCCATGTTTTGATCTTTATTTTTGAATTCTGCTTCAAAATTGGTTATTATGGAGTATTATTGATCTTGGATAAACTGTAATAAGAATCCCTAATATTTGTCCTTCTGTCTCACTGGATTCGTTTTCTTTAAAATATTTTTCATCATCCTCAGTCCTAAATGATGATATTACTGAATATCTTTGGCCTGTAGTGCAAAGATGAATGATTAACTGATGAATATCTTTGGCCCATAGTGCAAAGATGAACAGGTGTTGAGATGAACATAACCAACTGGTGATACAAATGAATATCTTTGGCCTGTAGTGCAAAGATGAATATTTGATTAAAGATGTATATTGATTGTTGTTACAGGGATAAAATATTGATGATGGACTTTTAAATCTTAGAAAATAGTAGAACTCATTCTCTACTTGACTCTTCTAATGGATTGCTGTTTCTGCTGCAGTTGTTGATCTAGAATTTGTTGTCTATTGTATTCTATCAGATTTTTCCCTGTTGAAGACTAATGATAATTTGTTGTATATTATCTTAGTCATAATATTCTTTACTGGGCTAGTTGAGCTCACCCTTTTCCTTTTTGTTCCATTTTTCTTCTCAAGAGGTGAGAACATAGCAAGATCTAGTCGGGGTATGGAGTGATGGTTCTAGAAAGATGTTTTAGCAGTCCTCACTATTTCTGTAAAATAGTATATGAATAATTGTAATGAGGACTTATTTGAGTGTGTATATTGTCTAGAAGACAATATTTGTTTTTAAACTCACAGTATGTGTTGTCGTATTTTGCACGACAATTGTATTATTAAAGTTGTAGTTTGCTTTATGTACTATGTATTTGGCGACTTAGAATGGGTGTGGTGTATACCTATTTTGGGGGCGTCACAGTTGGTATCAAAGCTTAGGGATATGGTCTATGGCGGAGATCGGGGAATAGAACTAGGAGGGGAGAGATGAGTAAATCCTTCGCTAGTGTGTCCTATCTAAGCTTATTTGTTGGTCGGTCATAATATAGGGATATTATGTGATATGTTAATTTGTTTAATTAACCCTTATTTTATGGTAGTATTTAAGAATGTCTACTGAGAACGTTAACAATGGAGTGTATGAGACTGTGGAACAACCTTTAGTCACAAACCAGGAGAATGTGCAACAGAAAGACAATATTCCTCCTGTAAACAACACTACCAAGCAAACGATGAATGACGGAATGTTTAGGAGCTTTTTGCAGTTCATGAAATATCAGACGAGAGAGACTCGTGTACAAAATACGGGTGGAAATGATGGCAACGCGCGGTCTGTCACAGCTAAGCAGTTCAAGGAGTTGGGACCACCAAATTTTTGTGGAAAGCCAGATCTGATTAAGGCGGAAACATGGGTCAAACAAATTATCAAGATATTCGATGTCTTGGGATGCACGGAGGAACAAAAGGTTCCATTCGCCACCTTTATGTTCCGTGGTGAGGTGGATTACTGGTGGGAATCTATGAAACGTACCCAGCCAGCCGCACTCAACATGTCTTGGGAAAGATTTTAGAAACTTTTTAATGACAAGTACTTTCCTGAAAGTATTCGTCATATCAAGGAGGTAGAGTTTATTAGACTGGAATAGAACAACATGACGGTGTCTCAGTACGAGGCGAAGTTCGCGGAGTTATTCAGGTTTGCACCTTATTTGGTAAAGAATGAGGAACGTATGACGCGTATATTTTTGAGAGGTCTAAAACCTGAGATTTGTCAATACCTTATCTCTCATAAATTTTCTCTGTATTTAGATGTTGTCAACAGGGCTCAATTATTAGAGCGAGAAAATGAGTATACTCAACCGAGGGACCACAACTAGGGTCATACTGGGGTGATGTGATCATCGAGCGATGATAACCAGCGAGGAGGGAAAAATATGGACAAAGGCAGTAACCACTCGGGTGGTAATCGTGGCCATGATAATAGGAGAGGTGAGTCAAGTGGAAATTTCAGAAAGAGGAGATTTAACGATGCCAGGAAGACGTTGGCAGCAGCACTAGCACCAGCAACAAATTCTAGGGGAGGAGAACGATCGCCAGTTAGATGCTACAAAAGCGGAGAGGAGGGACACATAAGTCCAAACTGTTCACAGCCTGCCAAGGTGTGTTTCAATTGTGGAAAGGAGGGTCACATAGCTCGATTTTGTCCTATAGCGGAATTAAGTCCAGCTGGGATGGTGGCACCAAAGGTGGATACGGACAAAACAAAGTTGGCAGTTTCTGGAAGAGCGTTTGTCGTGACTGCCCAAAACGCAAGGAACCCGAACAAAGGTATCACGGGTTAGTTAATTATAAATTCTTGCAAAGTCTATACCTTACTAGATACTGGTTCCACCCACCCTTTTATTTCTCCTGCTTGTGCTCAACGTTAAACTTGACTCCAGAGAAATTAGACTTTGATTTATCAGTGGAGATTCCGTTAGGAGAAACTTTCGTTACATCCACTATTTATAAATCTTGTTTAATCCAAGTTGGCACCATCACATTACCTGTGGATCTTATTTCTTTAAAGATACTTGCTTTTGATGTGATTTTAGGGATTGATTGGTTAACCACTCATCATGCCAAAATTGATTGTTTTCGTAAGGTTGTTAGTTTTCATATTCCTAACCAACCTGTTATGCGAATTCAAACAACCAAACCATTGAAGTCAAACACTTTCATATCAAGCCATAAAGCCATTCGTTATTGAAAAGCGGAGGTCAAGCTTTCTTAGCCCATGTTATGGATTTGAATAAATTCAAGTCAAATTTGAATAATATTTCTGTTGTTAGAGAATTTCCTAAGGTATTTCCTGAAGAATTTCCTGGCCTACCCCCAGAGCATGATATCGAATTTTGTATCGACTTTGAACCCGGTACAAAACCCATTTCTAAAATCTCATATCAAATGGCTCCTATTAAACTTCAGGAGTTAAAAACCCAACTATAGAAGTTGGTACCCGAGCCTCTATCTGGTGACTTCCTTTGTGGAATGCACTAAAACCAGACTCTCCGTAGGGGACGCTATATTTGTGTGGTGGTAAAACGATAGGTGTCATTGTGACGTGCTATCAGAGATTGGGATATGAGTCGCAGTTGAGGGAAACTTAAGTCAGTAATCGAAATATCTAGCTTTCTAGGCTTAGCTGGTTCTATCGGAGATTCGTGCAAGGATTTTCTTGAATCGCTACTCCGTTAACTTAGCTGACTCGAAAAGATACAAAATTTGTATGGAGCGAGGAATGCGAGAAGATTTTCCAAGAGCTCAAGAGGCGACTCATTTTGGCACATGTTCTGACCATACCATCCTGGAAAAGTGAACGTAGTTGCTGACGCGTTGAGTAGAAGATCGTATGCGGGTACAAGTGCGATATTATCGGACACGAAGACCAATTTCATATAACTTACAAACGATAATGATAGAGTTAAAAGGGACCCACGTTATGATGTCAAATATATGAGTAGAATCAACTTTAATCGATAAAGTTTAAACCGCTCAAGCTACACACCGGAGATGATGAATATAAAGAAGAATGTGCAAGAAGGCGTTATTCTAGAAGTAAGAGTCAATTAAGAGAAGAAAGCTCAAAACTTCGATTTATTTGAAATCCTCTATCGAGTAGGAATTGTGGCTTATAGGCTCACCTTAACGCTAAGTATGTCGCGTGTTCATAACATTTTTCACGTATTGATGTTATGTAAATATGTGGACGACCCAAACCACATTATTGCGTTAGAACCAGACGAGATAGCCAAAGATTTAACGTACGAAGAGGTACCTGTCAAGATCTTGGATAGGAAAGAGCATGTCCTACGCACAAAGGATATACCACAAGTTAAGATTTTCTAGAGGAACCATGCTATTGAAGAAATGACCTGGGAGTTGCAATTAGAAATGAAAGCGAGGTATCCTCACATTTTCAAAATACCAGGTGCATACGTCAATTTCGAGGATGAAATTTCATAAGGAGGGGAGGTTGTATGACCACAAATTTTTATAAATAAAATTTAATTTTCCTCTAATTATTATTTTGAAATAATAAGGTGTTAAATTGATATAGTACTTTGGTTATGGGTGAAATATGAAAATTTTGCAAAATAAGCAAGTGGTTATAAAATATTCCTTTTACCGGGGAATATTCGTTTGGTCGAATATTCTTTTTGTTGGGAATATCCGTAAGACGGCGCAGTCATTTGTGGGCCCCATAACAGAATAATTGTCGGATGAGGAAAATGACAAAGTATGAGTTTTTATAAATAATGTTAACACATTTGGATTACCTGGTGGTTAAAATACGATGTCTGGCGTGGTTACACAAAGTAGCTTTGCGGTATTTGCTGTATTATTGAATTATTGATTCTTACGTAAGAAGACACTACTCAATAATTGTTACGGTAATTCTTTATTCAATATTTTATTTTATTGATTCAATAATTGTTGCGTTGATATTTTATATTTTGTTGTTTCAATAATTGTCACTGCACAGTATTTTCCATTATCAGTTCAATAATTCATATTATTTGAATAATATTATTAGATAGCATTATTGTCAATGTCTAGAAAGTTCTGTCAATGAGAGGTTTGGTCATCTAATTGCGCCCCAGTAAGGTGAAATTCTTATTGGAAAGCCCCCTCTTTCTTGGGAACGGCCTGGTTGTCATAATTGTGATTCTATAATATTATTTGTGAATAATTAATTATTAATTTATATGATAAGAAAATATTTATTTGATGCGGATATAAATGATGGATTTATTTATGTCGTTATAAATGAAGGAATTAATATTGAGGTGTTTTATCAGTATTTTGTCAGATTGGAGGTATTAAAAACTCAAATCGGTGTTCTTAAAGCTTTATTGCGTGAGTTATAATTTTAATCCGACCGTTGGATCATTGTAATTTTTGGATATGTTATACATATATGAGTTGAGTATATGTCCACAAATTTTAAACCATTGAAAATTAACGCATGATTTGTTATGAATTTTAAAAGGTGTTGAAACGGTGTTTAAAATCATCCGTTTGTGGATTTCAGATATTTTTGGTCTGGAATTGGGAAAAACCTTCTTCTGCAAAGTTGTAGAGAATTCGATTTCGTGTGGAATGGACATAAAATTTGTATTTTTTCTGATAAACGGGCTATTTTCTATGAATTATTAAAGTTTCTGATTATTGTTTAAATGATAAAACATTTTGGAAAATTCTGGAATTGGTTGGTGAGAAATGTGCTCAATTGAATTTCAAATGTGGTCGGTGGCAATATTAGCAGGTAAAGCCATTAGGTAGCAGGTCAAGTCTGCTTCGGCGTGCTAACATTTTCCTATAAATAGAGGGCTAAGTTAGAATTGAAAATCACACCAGAAACAAGTTTTCTCTCTTTCTCTCTCTATATTATCGAGCGTATTTTGAGTATTTAGATACTTTGAGAGTTGCTATTCAAGATCTAAGTTTCATTCAAAGATCACATCAGACCTTTCATTCCAGAAATCTTTGTTTCTTTGAGGTAAGGGATGTTATTTTCTTCTTAAATGATATTATTTTCTTCAATATCATTATGCCGAGATATTGTTATGAATTTTATTGTGGAATTTCTACTTTTTGTGTCAGGGTTACTATTCATGTATACAGCACTATTCACGTATACGGCATTATTCACGAATACAACACTATTCATCAAAAAATAAATTTTCCTTTTTGTCCAAGATGTCTATTATGGTTACCATCTTTGATTGTATCCATGTTTTGATCTTTATTTTTGAATTCTGCTTCAAAATTGGTTATTATGGAGTATTATTGATCTTGCATAAACTGTAATACGAATACCTAATATTTGTCCTTCCATCTCCTTTGGATTCGTTTTCTTTAAAATATTTTTCATCATCCTCGGGTCCTAAATGATGATGATATTCTTGAATATCTTTGGCTTGTAGTGCAAAAGATGAATGATTAAGCGATAAATATCTTTTGGCGTAGTAGTGCAAAAATGAAGCAGTGTTGAGATGAACATGACATTTGGTGATACAAATGAATATCTTTGGCTCAGTAGTGCAAAGATGAATATTTGATTAAAGATGTCTCTTGATTGTTGTTCTGAGGATAAAATATTGATGATGGACTTTTAAATCTTATAAGATAGTAGAACTCATTCTCTACTTGACTCTTCTAATGGATTATTGTTTCCGCTGCAGTTGTTGATCTAAAATGTATTGTCTATTGTATTCTATCAGATTTTTCCCTGTTAAAGACTAATGATAATTTGTTGTATATTATCTTAGTCATAATATTCTTTACTGGGCTAGTTGAGTTCACTCTTTTCCTTTTTGTTCCATTTTTCTTCTCAGGAGGTGAGAACATAGCAGGATCTAGTCGAGGTATGGAGTGATGGTTCTAGAAAGATATTTTAGCAGTCCGCACTATTTCTGTAAAATAGTATATGAATAATTGTAATGAGAACTTACTTGAGTGTGGATATTGTCTAGAAGACAATATTTGTTTTTAAACTTACAGTATGTGTTGTCGTATTTTGCACGACAATTGTATTATTGAAATTGTAGTTTGCTTTCTGTACCATGTATTTGGCGACTCGGAATGGGAGTGGTGTATACCTATTTTGGGGGCGTCACAAATATCATTCAAATCTGACGTATTTTTATTTAAATCTTTGACATCCATTTTTCAATAAACGAATAATTTTATGGCTTTATTTGACAGTGATTGACTTTAGTGGTTTGGTTGCTTGAATTCGCATAATAGGTTGGTTAGGAATATGAAAGCTAACAACCTTACGAATATAATCAATTTTAGCATGATGAGTAGTTAACCAATCAATCCCTAAAATCACATCAAATGCAAGTATTTTCAAAGAAATAAGATCGACAGGTAACGTGCGGTTATCGATTTGAGTCAAACAAGGCTTATAAATAGTGGATGTAATGAAGGTTTCTCCCAACGGAGTTTCAACAGATAAGTCAAAGTCTAATTTCTCCTGAGTCAAATTTAAACATTGAGCGCAAGTAGGAGAAATAAAAGAATGGGTAGAACTGGTATCAAATAAGGTACATACTTCGCTAGAGTTTATGATTAGCTTACCTGTGATCACCTCGTTCGGATTCCTCGCTTTTTGGGAGGTTACGTCAAACGCTCTCCCTTGAACTACCGATTTTGTCTTGTCTGAGATGGCCTTTGATGCCTCTATCCCAGCTGGACTTGACTTTGGTGCACTACAAAATCGGGCTAGGTAACCTTCTCTTCCATAATTATAACATGCATTGGACTGCATCACGCAGTTTGGACTAATATGTCCCTCCCCACCGCATTTTTAACATACGACCGGCGGTCGTTCTCCTTCCTTAACAACAGATGATGGTGCTGACGTCTTTCCATCATTGTTGAATCTCCTCTTTTTGAAATGTCCACTCTTATTGTCTTGGCCATGATTACCATTGAAGTGGTTACCATTTCTGGCATGTTTATTCCTTCCACACTTGTTGTCACCACTTCAATGATTGCTACCACTTGTATTATAGACTTGTCGGCTGCTCTCTCTTGGTTGGGTTGACTCATTATTGCGCTCCAATAACTGAGTCCTATTCACAACATCTAGATACAAGCAAAGTTTGTGAGAAATGAAGTATTGACGTATCTCGGGTTTCAAACCTCTTAGAAACATCCACGTCATTCTCTCCTCATTATCAACCAAGTGGGACGCAAACTGGGACAACTCAGCAAACTTAGCTTCGTACTGCGCCACGATCATATTATTTTGCTCAAGTTTGATTAACTCTACCTCCTTCATGTGATGAATAATTTCGGGAAAGTACTTGTCATTGAACAGTTCTTGGAACCTCTCCCAAGACATCTTCAGTGCGATAGGCTGAGTACGTTTGACTAATTCCCACCAATAATATGCCTCTCCTCGCAATATGAAGGTGTCAAAGGGAACCTTTTGCTCCTCGGAGCATCCCAATACATCAAATATCTTGGTGATCTGCTTTATCCACGTCTCCACCTTAAGTGGTTTTAGCTCTCCCAAAAACTCCGGTGGTCCCAGCTCCTTGAACTGTTTAGCAGTGACCGTCCGAGAGTTTCCAGTGTTTCTACCTGCATTTTGAACAGGAACCGCTTTCGCCTGATGTTGCATGAATTATATAAAGCCTCTGAACATCCCATCGTTCATCATTTCATCAGTGTTATTATTTATCTGAGGATTATTGTCTTCCTGTTGCACATTATACTAGGTATTTATCGTTGGTGACTCAACGATCTCATGTGCTTCATTGCTTATCTCAACATTTTTGGATGCCATTTTCAAATACTACAACAAAACAAGGGTTAATTGACATGACACATATTATCCCTATACTCTGACTGACCAATTAAATACCAAATACACTTAGGTAGGTCATACTAGCGAAGGAATTCTCCGTCTCTCCCCTCCTAGTTATTGTATCACATCTCAGCCAGGGATCATATCTCTAAGCTTTGATACCAACTATGACGCCCCCAAAATAGGTATACATCACCCATCTTGAGTTGCCAAATACATGGTACAAAATACAAATACAAACTTAATTATACAACTGTCGTGCAAAATACGACAAAACATAGTTGAGAATTTTAACAGGAATATTGTATTCTAGATATTATTCAAACTCAAATGGAGTCCTTAATACCCTTATTGTCACACTATTTTATAGAATAGTGAGGACTATTATGACACCATCTCGGATCATCACTCAATTCCCCGACTAGTCCCGGCTACGTTCTCATTTCTTGAAGAGAATAATGAAAGCAAAAGGGTGAGCTCAACTAGCCAGTAAGAAATATTATGACTAAGATAATGCAGAATAAATTATTGTTAGCCTTCAACAATGTTAAACTGATAGAATATAATAGACAACAAGTTTAACTGCAGCAGAACAAACAATCCATTAGAAGAGTCAAGTAGAGCATAAAATCTACTATCTTCTATGATTTAAAAGTTTTTCATCAACTTTATCGCTGAGACTCAGCTTAATAAATAAATCATCGAATCAACCATGTACCACGGCCAAGGATATTCATGTAATCATCAATGGTCATGATTATACCGAATAATCCCTGGTCATAATCATACCAACAACTGTCCATCAATGAACTACAGGCCAATGAGGACTTTTACCACATCATTTGTTACATTACGGGTCATGATTATACCGAATGATCCCTGGTCATAATTATACCAAGTCCGTTTATGCACGTAAGCCAAAGATGACTTTCATCATAATATAAGCATGAGGATGATGACAATGATATAAGCATTAATCAAACGAAATCAAGGAAAAATATTAAAAGACTTTAAATTTATCCAGAGTTTAAAAATATCCAAATTGTCAACATGATACTGCTTTGTGGAGTATAATTCAAGAATAATATTCATGTATAAAAAATAATTTGAATAAAAAAGAATTATATTTTTCGGGTGAATAGTAACCCGTAAATAGTACCCTGTGAATAATACTTCGGGAATAGTACCTCATAAATAGTACCCCGACATGAAAAGTAACCCAAATATCCGAGTGAATAATATTTATGAGAATAGTAACCGGGTGAATAGTAACCCATGAATAGTAACTCGTGAATAGTACTCCAGCATAAAAGGTGCCCCGAATACCCGAGTGAATAATATTTGAGTGAATAGTAATGGGGTGAATAATACCCATAAATAGTAACTCATGAATAGTATTCTGGCATGAAAAGATCAATAATTATCAAGAAAACTCAGAATAATATATCCATGAAAAGATATTGGATGAAGCGCAAATATCAAGGATATTCTACTAATTTCACGGAGTATAGAAGCAATACTTTAACAGAATGAGTGTATAATCAGGAATACGAAATGAAATAATATTACTCATATACTACAGACTATGGAAGAAAATATTATTTCTACGAATACTGAAAAAATAATATCCCTTACCTCAGAAGAAGACTAGATACTGGAATAGTGAGATAGTAGACTTCTCTTCTTCTTTCTCTCTATAACTTCTCTCTCTATAATTACTCTTGCGAGACTTAGTGAATTAGTGAGAATGAAAGAAAAATGAGCTTCTATTTATAGGAAAATATAATTTTATAATTGCACATTTTGGGGCTCGAAATATTACATTATAATACCTTCCTCTTTTTCTTCATTTTTAATTTAGTCTTGCAAGTATTATCAAACTTGCACCACCTCCCCTGATAGTAAATCATGTGAAAAAACCAATTACAGTATAGTACCTTCATCTATACCTCCATTTTTAATTTAGTCATGCAAGTATTATCAATCTTGTACCAACTCCCCTAATAGTACATGCATGTGAATTATTACACATGTGAATAAATAGTTCTAAGCATGTGAATTAATAGCAATTAATTTCTCATTTATCCGATTAATTACCCGATTGGTCAATATAACGTCCAGACATTAATTATTATCGAAATAAATATCGATTTCCACTAACACTAATAATTCTCACACAATGGAACTATTAATTTCATCTTTAATCAACACGAACTTATTCATCATTAATATTATAACTCACAATATTTAACAACTAGGTCATTCCCAGGAAAGAGGGGGCTTTCCAATAAGGATTTCTCCATATTGGCGCGCAATTAGATTATCTAACCTCTCCTTGATAGAACTTCTAGACATTGTTAATATTGAAAATAATAATATGAATAACTTTGTCGTTTCAATTATTGATTTAATAATATAACATATTATGCAAATGATACTATGACAATAATTGAATCAATAATATGAGAGATATGATGCAACAATTCAGAAAGCAATAATGGCGAGTATAAGCGAGTGACTTCTCACGTAAGCATCAATAATCAATACCGTGTGCTACTATGCAACCACGCGTATTACTGTACTTTTACTACTGGGTAGTTTAATACCGTGTGCTCCTGCCACCTTTCAGTGATGCATGATGGCTATATTTTCAGACATGGTGGAGCAGAATGTGGAGGTATTTATGGATGACTTTTCAGTCTTCGGGGATTCTTTTGATCTATGCCTTGAAAATTTAGTTATGGTCTTAAAAAGATGTGTTTAGATGAACTTAGTGCTGAACTGGAAAAAGTGCTATTTCATGGTACAAGAAGGAATCATACTAAGACACAAGGTTTCAAAGAGGGGACTTGAGGTGGATAGGTGGTCGAAACTATGAGAGCGGCCACCACCTACTTTGATAAAGGTGTTCGTAGTTTTCTGGGACATGCAGGTTTCTACTGTAGATTCATCAAAGACTTCTCCAAGATAACTAAACCACTATGCAGTTTATTGGAGAAGGATGTTCAGTTTATTTTTTATGAGGCTTGCGTGTCGGCATTTGAACACTTAAAGAGGAAACTAACTTCAGCACCAGTGATTGATTTGCGCACTGCATTAGGAGTTGCCATTTGGTGATGTGTGATGCCGGTGATTACTGTTGTAGGGAATTTATTTTGAAATTTGAGAAAAAGAAGATTTTTCATGTGATTTATTATGCGGCAAGTGTAAGACCCTGACTTTTATAAATAAAGATGAATTTTTCTATAAATATTATTTTGAATATTATGGAATAAATTTGATATAATGTTATAGTTGTGGGTAATATTTATAAATTTTGCAAAAGTATGCAAGTTGTTATAAAATATTCGTTTGGTGGGGAATATTCTTTTGTTAGGAATATTGAACAATGGCTCAATCATTGGTGGACCCTACAATGTAATTATTGTTGGATTGAGAAAGCGACAAAAATATTTTATAAAAATAACTACGGAGGTGTTACCGAATTAAAAGCTGTTGAACTACCGGTGGTAAAAAATGCGATGTCTGGCGTAGTTGCGTAGTAGCACACGGTATTGATTATTGATGTTTACGTGAGAAGTCACTCATTTATGCTCAATTATTACTCACGATGGAATTAACGCATCATATCTCTTATATTATTGATTCAATTATTGTCACAAAGATCATCGTATAATATGTTATAGTATTAAATCAATAATTGAGACGACAAGTTATAAATGATTAATAATTGTTGAAAGATTAAATATGTGTTGATGAAAAAAAATGATTTGTGGTAAGTTTGATTATTTTATGGGGGCTCATATGTCATCATCTAAGAGTCTCTTCGTCGATAGTAATTACCTTCGTTAATAGTAATTACCCTTGTGAATAGTATTTACCTTCGTCGATAGTAATTACCTTCGTCAATAGTAATTACCCTTGTGAATAGTATTTACCTTTGTCAATAGTATTTACCTTCGTTAATAGTAATTACCTTTACAGACGTCAAACCACTTGTCATTTCACATTACAAAGCGCCGAACCACTTGTCGTTTCACATTCAAAGCGTCAAACGAGGGTCGTCAAGCCACTTGCCTTTTCACACGGCGGTGCTAAGCTAGAAATCTTCTATAAATAGAGGCCTAGGGCTTCATTATTTTTCACTTAATTCATTCAAGCTATAGAGAGAGAAAGTAGAGAGAATAAGAGAGAAAGAAGAAGAGTATTTTGTTCTTACTACCGCCTGCAAATATTCAATCTCCTACCAAATGTAAGGGGTGTTATTCTTTCTTATTCATGAAGAGAACTGTTGTTATTCCATTGCTTATTATTACATTGGAATAACTTGTATCATGATTTACCCTATACTTGGTGACATTCTTCTATTATTACATTGGAACATCACATGCATGCGTTTTACAGGACACGGTTCCGTCTTTATTATTCATTGGAACATCCACGTCATGTGTTTTACAGGACTGGTTAAAATCTTTATTATTCTTGGAACATCACATGCGTGTGTTTTTACACCGGATCCGGTTCCGTCTTTATTATTCGTTGGAATATCCTATCGTGTGTTTTACACCGGATGCAGTTCCATCTTTATTATTCATTGGAACATCACGCTTGCGGTGTGAATTTCACGACTGGTTCCGTTATTTATTATTACATTGGAATAACACGTATGCATACGATTCTATCGCATGCATGGTGATTTCTTTTGTTATTCCATTCTTTATTATACCCGGTTGGTTAAAACTTTGACTTCTATACTCCATGAAATTAGTGGAATATCCTTGATATTTGCGTTTTCATCCGATATCTTTTCATGAAAATATTCTTCCGATCATTCTTGAATTTTACTCTACAAAACATTATCATATTGATAATTTGGGACGTTAATAATTTCTGGATAAAATAATTCTTGAACTTGTTTTATTGAATTCTTATATCATTGTCATCATCCTCATGTTTATATTTTTTAAAGTCATCGTGGCACCTGTAGTGCATAGATGGACTTAGTATGATTATGACGAGAGACTATTCGGTGTAATCATGGCCGTAATGTTACAAATGATGTGGTAAAAATCCTCGATTGGTAGTAGTGCATTGATGGGATGATTGTTGGCATGATCATGACCATTAATGAATACACAAATATTCTTGGCCCGTAGTGCATGAATAATTGTGGTCGTGATACTAAAGAATATCCTTGGCGTAGTAGTGCGGGGGTGATTCGATGATGTGGAATATTTATTAAAGTTTGAGTCTCAAAACTATAAGAGTGATGAAAAACCTTTTAAAACCTAAAAGATAGTAGACTTTATTTTCTACTTGACTCTTTTAATGGATTGCATATTCAGCGCAGATTAAACTGGTTATCTATTGTATTTTATCGGTTTAACATTATTGAAGACTATTGATAATTTATTACGCATTATCTTAGTCATAATATTTCTTCTTGGGCTAGTTGAGCTCACCCTTTCTTTCACCGTTCTCTTGTGAAATGAGAATATAGGCCGGGACGAGTCTGGGAAGCAGTGATGGTCTGAAGATAGCATTAGTAGTCCTCACTATTCGTGAAATAGTGTGATAATAATTGTAATGAGGACTCCTTTTTGAGTTTGTATAATATCTAGTAGACGATATTTGTATTTAAACTCACAGTTTATGTCGTATTGTACACGACAGTTATGTTAGTAAGTTGTATTTAAATTCTGTACCATGTAAGTGGCGACCCAAGATGGGTGATGTATCCCTAATTTTGGGGGCGTCACAGCAAAACCCTCACATATGCACAGTTGATCTACACCACCACAGAGAAAGAGTTATTGGCAGTGGTGTATGCCTTTTATAAACTTTGAGCGTATATGATTGGCACAAAGGTGATAGTGTATACGGATCACGCAGCTATTTGACATTTAGTGGAAAAGAAGGATGCGAAACCCCGGTTGATCAGATGGATTCTATTACTGCAGGAATTTGATTTAGAGATTAGTGACAGAAAGGGCACCAAAAACCAAGTGGCAGACCACTTATCGTGACTAGAGAATCCGAAAAGGACGGCAGACGATAAAGTTATGATTAACGAATCCTTTCCAGATGAGCAGTTATTTGTGGTGAAAGGGGAAGTGCCATGGTTTGCAGACTACATGAACTATTTGGTGAGTAAGATGGTACCTTCTGACCTGGTGGGATATCAAAAGAAGAAATTTCTGCATGATGTTAGACGGTATATATGGGATGAGCCTTATTTGTTTAAATAGTGTTCCGATCAAGTGATAAGAAGGTGTATTCCATATAGCGAGATCGAGGGGATTTTGCAGGATTGTCATGCTTCGGTGTATGGAGGTCACTACGGTGGAGAGCAAACAGCGGCTAGAGTACTACAAGCAGGATTCTACTGGCTGAAAATTTTCAAGGATGCATACAGTTTTGTCCAGCGGTGTGATAGATGTCAGCGAGTGGGGAACATCTCAAAGAGAAATGAAATGCCATTGAATACTATCCTCGAAATAGAAATTTTTGATATTTGGGGGATTGATTTCATGGGACCGTTTGTTTCTTCCTGCGATAATCTCTACATCTTGCTTGCAGTGGATTATATGTCTAAATGGGTAGAAGCGGCAGCTCTTCCGACAAATGATGCCAAGGTAGTTCTCCAGTTCTTACACAAAAGTATATTTACAAGATTTGGGACTCCAAGGGCCATCATCAGTGACGAGGGCAGTCATTTCTGCAACAAACAATTTATAGCTTTGTTGGCTAAGTATGGGGTGAACCATCATCGCATTGCTACAGCTTATCACCCACAAACGAATGGCCAAGCTGAAGTGTCAAATCGAGAAGTTAAAAGAATCCTTGAAAAAGTTGTGAATTCCACGAGGAAGGACTGGTCATTAAAGTTGGATGATGCAGTGTGGGCCTATTGGACTGTATACAAAACTCCGCTGGGCATGTCACCTTTTCAGCTTATGTATGGAAAAGCCTGTCATCTTCCTATGGAGCTAGAGCATAAGGCATATTGGGCAATTTGAAAGCTCAATTTTGATTTAAAAGTTGCAGGGGAAAAACGTCTACTCCAACTCAATGAGCTAGATGAATTCAGATTACAGGCATATGAAAATTCAAAACTGTACAAGGAGAAGGTAAAGAAATGGCATGACCGAAAGATCATAGAGAGGACATTTGAACCGGGACAAAGAGTTTTACTCTATAACTCCAGACTCTTTTTCTCGGGAAGCTGAAATCAAGATGGTCAGGTCCATTTACAGTGAAGACTGTCTTTCCGCATGGTACAATTGAAGTATATGATTAGTTTTTGGACAAGCCTTTTAAGGTGAATGGACAGCGATTGAAGCATTACTTTGGTGGCGAGGTGGACAGATAGAAAGTCACCTCAATTCTTTCATCAGCATGAGTTTCAAAGACAGTCAAGCTAATTGACTATAACTTAGCGTTTGATGGGAGGCAACCCATTATTTTTATCTCCATTTTCTTTCTATGTATTCAGTTTAAGTTGCTGTAGTTAATTCATCTTATTATCATTTTTGACAATTTATTTGTTTTGCATAATTGAGTGGGTAGCTAAATTTGCACTGAGAGGTGTGATGTAGTATAGAGTTTATGTATTCATTCAGGCATACTCAGTACTTCATGCCTTAATAATGTGACTTGTTATCTATGTAGGTACCTTAACCTGAATTCATCATTGACTTGCAGTACTGGAAGTAAGAGTTAGCAGTACAAGACTCTGCATCGCACGGCCGCGCATGAATAAGCTTGAGAACTCATGCGCCCGCGCGAAAAGGAATCCAAACTGCTCAAGTCACTCGCGCGCCCGCGCACCATACCTAGTGACAAATCGCGCGGCCGCGTGCAATACGGGGAATTGAAAATTTTTAATGTTTAAAACCTAGTCGAGGCTTATTCGGTCTCTCACATGCCATAATAGAAGCGTATTCTTCTATTCTCCCATACCTGCACGACTCCTAAACTCTCATCAAAGTTCATACCCTTGATTCTCTCCACATTAAAAGCCCAGACCCACAATCTCATCCATTGGTATAAATCTAGGGTTCTTCTTGGGTTGTGCAACAACAAGTTTAGGGGTACTTTCATCAGCAGCTCTTATTCATTATCAAGCAAATCATCTGTATTCTTTTTATCCTCTACAAATGGGCCCAAAAAGAGTACGTTCTATCTCCATCTTTTCATCATCAACATCGTCCTCCAGTAACCACGAAGAGGATGTTGTGGACCACATAAAATTCATCAGCTTGGAGGCACAAATAGAATAGTATCGAATCATGGCCAAATCGTTTGTAAAGGAACGGGGATTTAAGCCTGAGAAACAAGACGGCCAACTATGGAATATGCTACGAGAAAGAGGATGGGTTGGCTTGGCTGCATCTCCTATGCCAATTCCAATTGGGGTTGTTCGCGAGTTCTATGCGAATGCTTCGGACATAAAGGGAGGAATAACGCTGGTTCGAGGAGTACAAGTGGATTTTTGACCTCCAATGATTAGAGCAGTCTTCAGCATAACTGACGCACCACCGACCAGGTCCACTAACTGGGTAGCAGGTTCGCATTTAGAAATGAATTTGGACGTAGTGATCGCTGAATTTTGCATCCCGGGCACCAAATAGAATTATAAGGCAGGAACAAATGAGCCAAAATCTTTTCCAGCGTCCGCCTTGAATCGATATGCCAAAGTATGGAATCTGTTCAGCTGTGCAAAGTTATTTCCGTCTTCTCACCAGCATTAAATAACCACTGAGCGGGCTATCATTTTGTGGGGGATCATCAAAGACAATTATATTGACGTAGGCCACCTAATTCATCAAAACATGCTGCGTTATTTACGGGGGAGAACTATTAGGAGTATTCCCCATGCGTCAGTGGTAGCCATTCTTTGTGCCCAACAAGGCGTCCAGTGGGATAACGAGCAGATGCAGAACTCGAGCCACGACATCACTCATACCACAATCGCCAAGTTCAAGGATTGGACGGGTCGTGAACCGCACCCGTGAGGATTGGGTTTTATCATCCAGACCATATTCCTTGGGCCACCACCACAGCAGCCCTCTCAGATAGATGAGGTAGGCCCGTCCACGCAAGCATATACTGTTCCTGGGGATCGCCAGCTCCAAAGGTTGGAGCATAAGGTTGATGCCATGTACGATAATTTTAGAGCGTTTGCTATGGGTCTCACGAGGTCTCTTGCAGAGGCATTTGCGCAGAAGGGAACGATGCTCGAGTGACCTCAGTTCGGGACGGCAGTGCCATATCCACCACCAGATTCACCACCCGAAGAGGGTGGTGCGGCTAATCATTAAGGGAGTTCTCTTTAACCCTTTACCTTTATTCATTGGGACAATGAATATTATAAGTTTGGGGGTATTGGGGTCATAGTGTAGTTGCATATAGTTTTTGCATGATTAGTTAAGTTCATTTAGTATTTGCATGTTTAGTTTAAATTTTGTATGTTTATGTGTTGATAAAATTTTGCAGAAATTTTTTAAATTTTTAAGTTTTAGTTATTATTGCTTGTGCTAGTATATTTTTAGTTTGCATGTCTCATAGTTCTAGCTTGATGGAAATTTTGTCTGGCCAATGATGATAGTGAATTTTGAAGGATTCTTGAGTAATTTGGATAACATGAACCTAGATATAATGTTTTACACGATGAGATTCATGTTGCTATTTAAATGTTTCGGTTTGCACGGACGTGTTCACAATTGCTTGTAGGTATAAGAATAATGTGTTGTATTGCTTAATAGAAAATGTGGTTTTAAATAGAAAAATATGTGGAACATGGACTTAGACTGTATACAACATTGATATTCAAACTTTGGGAACACATGGGTATGCTTGCTATTGGGACGAGATGGAGCGTAAAATGCACTCATTTAAATGGAAATGGAAAGTGAGATGGAGCGTAAAACGCACTTGCTATATTTATAAAAAAAAGGGAAGAAAAAGAAAAGAAAAAAAATAGCAATAAACACCGCGGGAAAGAGCAAAAATCGTCCTCGTGAGTAGTAATAAAGCAGTTAAGCCCATTGTTGAACCTTAGTTTGTGTTAATATGTTAGAACAGTCTTTGTTTCATAAGTATACTTGTGTCTTGGTTTATGCTATAATTTTCTATTTTGATCAGATGAGCATGTATATTCTTTGCTTAATTCAAGTTTTGGTGAACACAACACACACACACAGCATCTCTATAGCATTAATGAATTATCTGAGTGTATAACATTATGCTTATAATTTGGTTTGAATTTGTATTCTTGAATCTGGGTAATTTGCTGAGGCAATTTGGACAGAAATTCGTTTAGAGTTGGAACAATGTGAGACTAGTTTGCATCATAGCTTAGTTCCATAGTAATGTAGCTGCATTTTCATTGTTCATTAGTGTGCATTGATTGAGGGAAAGCAACAGTTCAAGTTTGGGGGTATTTGATAAGTGGGTTTTATACCTACTTATTGAATACCAATTCACGCGAACTATACCCATCTCAAGTACATTTTAATGTGTTTTTAGTTGTGTTTTACATTACTTTTGCATTACATGTACTGAGAACTCTTTTGGTGTAAAAGTGCAGGAAATGGCCTTATTTGGTGGTATTAGATGGCACGAAGCTAATGGACGCATGACGCGAAGAACAAGCGGGGATATGCAATTGAGGATGGAGGAAGGAATGGTCACATGAAAAGGAAGCAATGGTAGCATAGCGAAGCGATAAAGCAATGAAAAGCAGAGTCTGATTTACGAAGCCATGCAGGCTGGCTGATGCAGAATAAGCTTGAGAGAAACGGCGCGGTGCGAGCACTCAGATGGACCAGGATTTGTAGACGCGCGCCCGTGCGAGGATTACAAAGGAAGGGCGCGCGGCCGCGTGCGATGCCTGATGTTGCTAAGTTATTTTATTTTAATTTTTAATTTTAAGGGTTGTAATTGATTAAAAACGATTTCTTACTGGTGTCAGACGTATAATTGAGTAGTTTTTATGTGTTTTTTATATTAGAACTAGGGTTTCACACGTTGAGAGATTTCCAACGGAGAACTAAGCCAAAACTCCATATTCTCTATTTTTTTCTTTGGATTTTCAATCATCATGGATTACTATTGTTATTTTGCTGGATTTAATTGAGGATTTTAACGTACTATTGGATTGTAATCAGGAATTGGGTTTGATCGATTCTCTTCTTTCTATCTTTCAATTGTTTATTTATTCTCCATGTTTTGCTTTGAACCCATAATGGCTTTTGGTTCAGTCATGAACTAAACTCCATTATGGGATTCTAATTGATTTTAATATGTAGTTTAATTGCATGCTTGATTGCTGGACTATTTTACATATCATATTGGATTTTTATCATGATTGTTTTGTATGTATGAATGCTTGATCACCATTTATTTTAAGTACTTGTATGGAATTGACAATGAACATGCAAGTATGGATTGTAATCATGATAGCATACGTATATGACGTTGTTTTGCATGGCTTGTGTATTTCGTGAATCAGATAGACATATACTGTTTCACCGTATGAGTTAAAATAAGGGCTTGCGCTTAAATTCAATATGATTGCAATTTCACATAGACATATAGTGATTTTGGTTATATTGACGATTACGTGGTGTCTATCGCATGTGGATACTGTGTAAGTAGGTCATAGTGCATTGAAAAATGGCTATGTCTATATTAGTGCTCTTGGCTACTTTCCTATGATATGTGAACAATTCTTGAATGAGGGTGGTAATTAGATGAAGTATTAAATGAAGTTAGGATCTCATTATTTCCAGATTTGATTTATTACATTATTATTCTTGTTTTAGTTGTTATTTGCCATTAAAGTAATTCACAATTTTAATCATTAGTTTAAGCATATAAATATAGTGATTTAATTGATGCATAGTGATTTAAATTAGACAACTTTCTCTGTGGGATCGATACTCTACTTACTCTGTATTACTTGTTGACACATGTATGCTTGCATGAGTTAGAGCTCTTTTGTTAGAACTAAAAAAAAGGCAACAACTCCTGTTCAAAATGCAGGTGGAAACACTGACAACTCTCGGACGGTCACTGCTAAGCAGTTCAAGGAGCTGGGACCACCGGAGTTTTTCGGAAAGCTAAAACCACTTAAGGCGGAAACGTGGTTAAAGTAGATCACGAAGATATTTGATGTCTTGCGATGCTCCGAGGAGCAAAAGGTTCCCTTTGCCACCTTCATGTTGCGATGAGAGGCAGATCATTGGTGGGAATCTGTAAAACGTACCCAGCCTACTGCACTGAAGATGTCTTGGGAGAAGTTCCAAGAACTGTTCAACGACAAGTACTTTCCCAAAAGTATTCATCACATGAAGGAGGTAGAGTTCATCAAGCTAGAGCAAAACAATATAACCGTGGCACAGTACGAGGCTAATTTTCCTGAGTTGTCCCGGTTTGTGTCCCACTTGGTTGATAACGAGGAAAGAATAACGCGGATGTTTCTAAGAGGTTTAAAACCCTAGATATGTCAATACCTCATTTCTCACAAACTATGTTTGTATTCAGATATTGTAAATAGGGCTCAGCTATTGGAGCACGAAAATGAGTCAACCCAACCAAGAGAGAGCAACCTAAAAGTCGATAATACCAGTGGTAGCAGTCATCGAAGTGGTGAGAACAAACGTGGATGGAATCAACATGCCAGAAATGGTAACCACTTCGGTGGTAATCATAGCCAAGATAATAGAAGTGAAAGTTTTAAGAAGAGGAGATTCAATAATGATGGAAAGACGTTAGCACTAGCAGCTATTGTTAAGGAAGGAGAACGACCGTTGGTCGTATGTTATAAATGCGGAGGGGAGGGACACATCAGTCCAAACTGTACGCAGCAGTCCAAAGCATGTTACAATAATGAAAGAGAAGGTCACCTAGCCTAATTTTGTCGTTCCCCAAAGTCAAGTCTAGCTGGGATGGAGGCACCAAAGGCCGTCCCAGATGTAAGACCCCAAATTTTATGAATAAAGATTTAATTTTCTCAATTTTTTTTTTGAATATTAGGTGTGGATTTGATATAATGTTATAGTTGTGGGTAATATTTATAAATTTTTCAAAGTAAGCAAGTTGTTATAAAATATTCGATTGGTTGGGGAATATTTATTTTAACAGGGAATATTCATATAACGGCGCAATCATTGGTGGACCCCACAACGGAATTACTGTCGGAGTGAGAAAACGACAGAAGTAACTTTTTATGAAAATAACGGCGAAAGTTTTACCGTTAAACTGTTGAACTACAGGTAGTAAAAGTACAGTAACACGCGTGGTTACATAGTAGTACACGGTATTGATTATTGATGCTTACGCGAGAAATCACTCAGTTATACTCAATTATTGCTACAGTAATTGCTGCATTATATCTCTTATATTATTGATTCAATTATTGTCACAGTATCATTTGCATAATATTTTATATTATTAAATCAATAATTGAGACAACAAAGTTATTCATATTATTATTTGCAATATTGACAATGTCTAAAAGTTTTGTCAAGGAGAGGTTAGGTCATCTAATTGCGCGCCAATAGGGAGAAATCCTTATCGGAAAGTCCACTATTTTCTGGGAACGATCTGGTTGTTAATATTGACAGTTATAATAATAATGAATAAATATTGTTAAAAATATTGAGGGGATTTTTATGAAGTATTTGATGTAAATTTTGCTTATTTTATGGACCCCCGTTTACCCATTTTTCAAAATAATCGGTAGAAAATTATATTATATAATAAAGGTGGGGGCCACATGTGGGGCCCACGTGTGGAAGAAATAAAATGTGTTCACGGGGGGGGGGGGGGGGGAGGGGAGAATGGTTGCCTGGTAAGGAGGTAAGTAATTTTGTTATATATATATATATATTATAATAAGTTTTGTTTTTTTATGAAAAATAGAATATATTATAGTTTATTGCATAGTGTTGCATAGTAAATCAAAAAATTTCTTCAGAATTGCGCCCGTGATTCTTCCCCTACTATGCAATATTCAAATAGTATCCTTTCTATTCTCCTATAAGTAGGATGCTTAGTTAGAATTGAAAATCACACTAGAATCAGAGAATTCTTCTTCAATAATATTGAGCGTATTTCTTTCGAATTTTGGAAAGTTTTGAGTATAGAAAATAGTAAAAGTTTTCTTCAAGAATATATCCGCTATACCAGTTGGAATACTCTTCTTTTTAAGGTAAGGGTTATTATGTTTTTCACATTCTGAAGAGATATTATTTTTCGTATTCGTATGGATATTATTTCCGTTTAATATTCGTAAGGAAAATCATTTTCGTTCAATATTCATTGTCTTCGTTTAATATTCGTAAGGAGTATTATTTTCGTTCAATATTCGTAAGGGGTATTATTTATTTCATATTTGCTTACGATATTATTTTTCGTATTCGTAAAAAATTTTATTTCATTCAATATTTGTAATGAATATTATTTTTGTTTAGTGTTCGTAAGGAATATTATTTTCGTTTAATATTCGTAAGGAATATTATTTTCATTTAATATTCATAAGGAATATTATTTTCGTTTAATATTCATAAGGGATGTTATTTTTGTTCAATATTAAGTATAAAATAATATTTTCTTCCATACTCTGTAGTATGTAAGTAATATTATTTCGTTTCAGATTCTGAATTCTATACTCTTTTTGTTAACGGTTTGGCTTCTATACTCCAAGAAATTAGTAGAATATCCTTGATATTTGCGCTTCATTCAGTATCTTTTCATGGAAATATTATTCTAAGTATTCTTGATAAGTTTTAACCTTTTCATGATGGAGTACTATTCACAGGGTACTATTCCTAAATTACTATTCACGGGATACTATTTACTCAAGTACTATTCACCCATGGCACTATTCATGACAAAAATTAATTTTTTTTCGGTCCAAATCTTTTTTGATATAATATTATTCTTGAATTTTATTCCACAAAGCAGTATCATGTTGACAATTTGAACGTTATTGAATTCTGGATAAATTAAATTCTAAATTTTTAAAATTATCCTTGATCTTGTTTGATTGAATTATTATATCATTGTCATCATCCTCATGCTTATATTGTTATGAAAGTCATCTTTGGCCCGTAGTGCATAGATGGACTTGGTATGATTATGACCAAGGATTATTCAGTATAATCATGATCGTAATGTTACAAATGATGTGGTAAAAGTTCTTATTGGCCCGTAGTGCTTTGATGGACAATTTTTGGTATGATCATGACTATGGGTTCTCTTTGGCCAAGGGTGCAAAGATTAATTGTTTTATGGCATGATCATAACCGTTGATGAAAACATGATTATCCTTGGCCCGTAGTGCATGGATAATTCGTGGTCGTGATACTAATGAATATCCTTAGCCTGTAGTGCGGGGATGATTCGATGATGTGGTTTATTTATTAAGTTGAGTCTCAGCAATAAAATTTATGATAAACTTTTAAATCATAGAAGATAGTAGATATCATGCTCTACTTGACTCTTCTAATAGATTGCTTATTCCGCTGCAATTGTTGATCTAAAACTTGTTGTCTATTATATTCTATCAGTTGTTATACTGTTGAAGGCTAAGGATAATTTATTTTGCATTATTTTAGTCATAATATTTTTTACTGGGCTAGTTGAGCTCACCCTTTTGCTTTCATTGTTCTCTTTAGGAAATGAGAACGTAGCCGGGACTATTCGGGGAACGGAGTGATGGTCCGAGATGGTGTTATAGTAGTCCTTACTATTTTATGAAATAGTGTGATAATAAATGTATTGAGGACTCCATTTGAGTTTGAATACTGTCTAGAAGACAATATTCCTGTTAAAACTCTCAACTATGTTTTGTCGTATTTTATACGATAGTTGTATAATTAAGTTTGTATTTATATTCTGTACCATGTATTTTGGCAACCCAAGATGGGTGATGTATACCTATTTTGGAGGCGTCACACCAGACATGACAAAACCGGTAGTTCAAGGGAGAGCGTTTGTCGTAACCTCCCAAAAAGCGAGGAATCCAAACGAGGTGATCACGGGTAAGCTAATCATAAACTCTAGCGAAGTCTATACCTTATTTGATACTGGTTCTACCCATTCTTTTATTTCTCCTACTTGCGCTCAACGTTTAAATTTGACTCTGGAGAAATTAGACTTTGACTTATCTGTTAAAATTCTGTTGGGAGAAACCTTCATTACATCCAATGTTTATAAGTCTTTTTTGGTTCAAATTGGTACCCACACATTACATGTCGATCTTATTTCCTTAAAAATACTTGCATTTGATGTGATATTAGGGATTGATTGGTTAACTATTCATCATGCAAAAATTGATTATTTTCGTAAGGTTTTTAGCTTTCATATTCCTAACCAACCTATTATCCGAATTCAAGTTTCCAAACCACTAAAGTCAATCACTGTCATATCAAGCCATAAAGTTATTCGTTTATTGAAAAACGGATGTCAAGCTTTCTTAGCCCATGTCACGGATTTAAATAAAAATATGTCAAATTTGAATGATATTTCTATTGTTGATAAATTTCCTCATGTATTCCTTGAAGAACTTCCCGGCCTACCCCTAAAGTGTGAAATTAAATTTTTTATCGACCTTGAATCCAGTACAAAACCCATTCCCAAAGCCCCATATTGAATGGCTCCTATTAAACTTCAGGAGTTAAAAACCCAACTACATGAATTGTTAGACATCGGTTTCATTCGTCCTAGTACGTCTCCTTAGGGTGCTCCAGTTCTATTCGTGAAGAAGAAAGATGGAAGTATGCGACTTTGTATTGATTATCGGGAGTTGAATCATGTCACCATCAAAAATAGGTACCCATTGCCTTGCATTGATGACCTGTTTAACCAGTTGCAAGGAGCCAAATTCTTTTCAAAGATCCATCTTTGTTCCCGATATCATCAGTTAAAGATTAAAACCGATGACATTGAAAAAACAGCTTTCAGAACTCGGTACGGGCATTATGAATTCCTAGTCATGTTTGTTGGATTGACTAATGCTCCTGCTGCCTTCATGGATATAATGAACCGAGTATACAAGGAATATTTGGATCACTTTGTGGCCGTCTTTATTGATGACATCCTCATTTACTCCAAAATCCGTGAAGATCATGAACAACACTTGAGGCTGATACTTCAAAAGCTTCGTGAAAACAAGCTTTATGCCAAGTTGAAGAAATGTGAGTTCTGGCTTGAGGAAGTTGCATTCCTTGAGCATGTGATATCAAATAACGGAATATCTGTTGACCCGGCAGAGATTGAGGCAATTCAAAGCTGGGAGCAACCTAAGTCAGTGACTGAAGTACGTAGCTTTATCGACTTAGCTGGTTATTATCGGAGATTCGTGGAAGGATTTTCTCGAATCGCTACTCCATTAACTCAGCTGACTCGAAAAGATACAAAATTTGGTTGGAGCGAGGAATGTGAGAAGAGTTTTCAAGAACTCAAGAGGAGACTCATTTCAGCACATGTTCTGACAATACCATCTGGCTTAGAGGGATTATACATCTATAGTGATGCTTCAGGCAAAGGGTTAAGATGTGTTCTCATGCAACGTAGGAAGGTCATAGCCTATGCCTTGCGACAACTCAAAGAATATGAGAGGAATTATCCTACTCATGATCTAGAGTTGGCAGCTGTCATTTTTGCGCTTAAGATTTGGAGACATTACCTGCATGGAGAGAAGGTGGAGATCTATACGGATCGTAAAAGCCTCAAATATTTTTTCACTTAAAAGGAACTCAACATGCGGCAACGACGATGGCTTGAGCTATTGAAAGATTATGATCATACTATCCAATACCATCCTAGAAAAGTGAACGTGGTAGCTAACACATTAAGTAGCAGATCATATGCGGGTACGAGTGCGATATTGTCAACGCAAAGGCCCATTTTGTATGACTTACAAAGGATGGAGATAGAGTTAAGGACTCCAGGGACCCATGTGATGATGGCGAATATACGAGTAGAACCGACTTTAATCGATAAAGTTAAAAGTCGCTCAAGCTACGGACACAGGTGATGCGTATGAGGAAGAAAGTGAAAGAAGGTGCTATTCCTAAGCAAGAATCGATGAACAAGGAATACTTGAGTCGACTCGGACTTTGTGTTCCTAACGATTTCGACTTGAAGTATAAAATCATGATGTGAGCGCAACACACACACCGTTTGCAATCCATCCTGGGAGTACCAAAATGTATCGTGATATTCGACATAAATTTTGGTGGAGCAATATGAAGAGAGAGATAACGGGGTTTATCTCAAGGTGTCTAACTTGTCAACGAGTCAAGGCGAAACATCAAGTGCCAAAAGGTCCATTGCAACCACTTGAAATTCTAGAATGGAAATGGGAGCACATTACCATGGATTTCATTACTGGTCTTCCCAAGGTTTCTCAAGGCATAGATGTGATTTGGGTCATTGTTGATAGATTGACCAAGTCTGCTCATTTCTTACCTATACGAGAAACTTATACACTTGAACGTCATGCTCGTATGTACATAAATGAGATTGTAAGACTGCATGGTATGCCAGTATCCGTAGTTTCTAATCGAGACCCAAGATTAACTTCAAGATTTTTGGGTTAGTTTGTAAAAAGCTATGGGCACGGATTTATGATTTAGTTTGACATATCATCCTCAAACGGACGAGCAGTCGGAGAGGACTATTCAAACTCTTGAAGATTTATTAAGACTTTGTGTCCTTGACTTCAAGGGAAGTTGTGACAAGTTCTTATCATTGGTGGAGTTTTCCTACAACAACAATTATTAAGCAAGTATTGGCATGGCTCCATTTGAGGCGTTGTATGGAAGAAAGTGTCGTTCTCCAGTATGCTGAGATGAGGTGGGTGAAGCAACATTATTGGGACCTGAGTTGGTACATATGACTACGAAAAAGATTCAAACAATCCAACAACGTATAAAACCTCCCAAGATCGACAAAAGAGTTATGCTGATCTTCATCGAAAGGAGGTGGAATTTAATATTGGAGATCATGTGTTGTTACGTGTTGCTCTATGGAAAGAAGTTACGAGATTTGGAAAGAGAGGAAAGCTCAATCCTAGATTCATTGGACCATTTTTAATCCTCGATCGAGTAGGAACTGTGGCCTATAGACTCGCCTTACTACCAAGTATGTCTCGTGTTCATAACGTTTTTTACATATCTATGTTAAGTAACTATGTGAAGGACCCGAACCACATTATTGAATTAGAACTAGATGAGATAGAGGAAGATTTAACGTATGAAGAGGTACCTATTAAAATCTTGGATAAGAAGGATCATATTCTACGCTCCAAGGTTATACCTCAAGTTAAAGTTTTATGGATAAACCACGATGTGGAGGAAATGACCTGGGAGTTAGAATCTAAAATGAAATTAAGGTATCCTTACCTCTTTGACATACCAGGTACGCACACTAATTTCGAGGATGAAATTTCATAAGAAGGGGAGGTTGTAAGACCCCAACTTTTATGAATAAAGATTAACTTTTCTCGAAATATATTTTTGAATATTATGGTGTGGATATGATATAATGTTATAGTTGTGGGTAATATTTACAAATTTTGCACAGTAAGCAAGTTGTTATAAAATATTTGATTGGTTGGGGAATATTTGTTTTAATGGGGAATATTCGTACGACGGCACAATCATTGGTGGACCCTGTAACGCCCCAGAAATTTAGGATTTTTGAGAATTAAATTTTTATTTTTATTATGTGGATTAAATGAATTTAATTAATTATTTATGGGAGTAAGCTAATTGAAGGTCATTCTATGACCTAGACATATTGGAATGTCATAGTATTTTGGCTATGTGATAGAATTAAAGTGTTTGAATTTCCAAGACGAAAATAAAAGCTTTCCGAGAAATTTTTTGAAAAACACTATTCACGCATTTCTACTCGGGAATTATTTTTTTGAACTTCTGAGAAATACGTAATGATAGAATTCTAAGACGAGATGGAATATCCAATAATATTTCAGTTATGGCAAACGCAGTTTTTCACCTGCGGACTTAAAAACCTAACGATTAGGGAAAGTGAGTTCCAAGAAGAAAATGTAATACATTTAATGAATTAAAGTGTTTATCATATAATATAAAGGTATTGTACGAGGTAATGAATACAAGTATAATATAAAGTATTATACGAGTATGAATGAATGATGGTATGTCGTATGTGAATAAGTATACGAAGTGGGAATAGGAGATGAATACGTAGATTATATGTTATAAGGCTTTAAGCTAAATGTAATGGACTTGTAGGAATGTGTAGGAGATTGTAATGTCCAATTCAGATAATAATAAAGCCCAATACGAATTAATGTTAAAGTCCAAATATAGCAATGGTTAAGTCCAATGTAGTTTAATGAACAAGCCCAAGTGTTTGTTTAATTGCAAGCCTAATGTATAAGTTAGGTTAATTAAACCTTAAGCCCAAAATAATATCCAATGGGTAAAGCTTGATCCATGGGGCAACCCATGGGTGAATTGGTGACCAAGTATTAAGTGTGTTGAGCAAGTAGATTTAAGTGTTAAGTAAAGGATAAGTTAAGTAACTTAAAGGCTAAGTAAAGTGCTTATGTATGATAAGCAAGCAAAGTGCTTAAGTGTGGTGGCCAAGTTCACTTAATAAGCTAGATAATGAATAGTAAGGAGGTGGAGTGGCTTAATGACCAAGTAGACTTGATGATCAAGTGTTGTGGTGAACAAGAAATTAATGTGGCTAGCAAGTTTACTTAGAGCCAAAGTAATTAATAGTAAAGAGGTTAATAAGGAGGTGCTATTAAGGAGGTGGAGGGCCTAAATGACTATTCTACCCTCACTTTGTCAAGCCTATAAATAGAGAGCTCATAATTCATTTGTTGGTTGATAAATTTCTCCCAACTCCTCTCAAGTTAAGCAACTTATTGGTTAGAGAGAATAAGCAATTATAAGTCAAACTTCCATTATGAGATTTTCAAGAAGCAAGAATGAGATTAAAGCTTAGTCAAGTGATATTCAAGGGTAAGAACTTAAACCATTAATCTCTTTCTTTTCCATTGGTAGGGATATGGGTAGTGGTAGAACATGTATGCTAAGGAATGATAGGAATGAGTAATCAAAGAACTTAAGTCTTAATAAGCCGTATAAGTCATGAATAAGTAATTCAAACTTAATTAAGTTGTGAACTCATGAGGAACTTAGATGAACTTCTCATATGTTTACTTTAATAAGATTGTATGATAATAAGAAGCAAGGATGATGGTTAAAAAATTTAAGCTATGATAAGTCATTCAAAGTGAATTCATAAGTAGTTCATATTTTTACAAGTTATAGACTAATGAATAACAAGTAATAACTTATCATGTCAATAAGTTAATGAAGTATGTTTGTCAAGATGTTAGTATGTTGGATATGATATGAGAACATTGAGTAAAGGACTTAAATCAATAATAAGTCATAAGTAAATGAAATCATGAAAGTTATAAGTTGATAAGCCATGAACTTATGAAGAATAAGTCAAAACCTAATTTGAAAGTAAGTTAATGTAATAAGTAGTTTGAAATGTTTATATGATGGTTAGAATCCATTTAGAACAATGATCAAATCGTTAATGCTTGAAGTTACGTTATCTTAGGAATTCACACGATTGGACGTTAAGCATCGAATTTGTTAAATTCTCGGAACGGAAGTCATATTTTGTATTTGAACTCAGAAACGTTGGTGCTCGATGGAGACAAGTCATATTTGGCATTATAGAGTTGCGGACTCGAAAATGACCGAATTTTGACTTAGAACGAAGAAACGAGCGTTGAACGTTCAAGAACGTTTATTATTTTCGTTAAAAATGAACTAATAGGTGAATTTTTAGCAAACAAAGTCAAATAGATAAAATTCTAGCATGAATGTGTAGAGTATGTAATTTGTGAACCGTAGGCTTTTGAACGAGCCAATTCGGACTTATAACGAAGAAGTTATGTGTCCGGGAGTTTCGTAAAAATTTCAAAATCTGCAAATTATGTAAGGCACAAAGTTCGCAGACATGTACGCGACTCACGACCATAAATCCCGCCACGGTAGCTAGGTCGAACCGAAAGCACATCGCTAACTCGCAAGTAAAAGACGACTTACAGAGCTATGGGTGGCGCCGCAGCGCCAACCCTAGGAAGTTGAGCAGTAAGGAATGTTTATGAGTACAACTTGAATAGTAACTCAGTAATAATAAATTGAGGAACTTAATAAGATATTGTAAGGTACTTTTACACTTAATGTATGATGATTAAAGGTTAATAATCAATTGAAGATGAATGTAATGAGAACAACATAATGTGCTAAACCGGCTGTAGAAATTTGTTGACCAAGTTGACTATGAATCCAATGGTTTGCAATACCAGTATAGATTATGTAATTACTTAATGAACATGATAAGACCTTTCCTAAATCACTGTTATAGTGATGACTTTAGGAATAAGGACTATAACGTTAAGAATTACAACTAAAAGTTGTTAAATAATACGTAAGCGTAAACGGTATGCAATAAAGTGTACTTAACTAACGACGATCGGGTTTTGATTAATTACGTAAGGATGTTAGTAAGCTGTGAGGAAGGATGATTAACTCGAAACGAGTTCTATTAATGAAGTAAATCCACGTAAGATATAGAAGAGAAAGAAGTTGGTAAGAATAATATAAAATATAATGGCAAGCCGGAACCAATAGTAACAAATCTAATATATGATTAGATTGAGAAGAAGGGTAAGATTCATTAGGAACCATGTATGTTCATTCATGACCTAATGTGGTATGTTATGTGGTTATGTATTGTAGAGACCGTAAAGACTGAAAGGAAAAGTTATTCTCATCAGAAAGAATATTTGAAGGTAAGTTTTTCTAAGACGCTTGTCTAACCTTCGTGTTAGCTAAGTTTTCTGTGATTCATGCTATGAGACGCATGAACTATTTTAATAAAGGGTCGATGCCAATTTTACCTCGGCTAGACTAATCTTGAAGATTGATTGATTTATTTACAAGTCTTTCAATATAGAATTTTTAACGCTATCCTACGCCAATTGTTTGGTACGGATTCAAGGTAAGCCTGAGTATAAATAAACAAATGTATTTTTCATCGATTATTCGATGGGCACGTGAGGTTGCCAAAACATAAACGTACATATGTTTAACAGGATGTTGTGTTGATCAACATAGAGTACTATGGGCTGATCACCCAGAAGTGCTCGTAAGATATGCCGGACTTACGGATTTAGTGCCGGGTTGTCCTTTTCAAAGAAATTATGAACTGCTCATGGTCTTGAGCCAGAATTAATGTTTTACTGAATATTGTTGTTGTAAAATATTTTGAAGGAAAAGAAGTGCTATTTTGAATTATTGATAATACTTCGTAACTATTATCCAGTTACTGAAGATATACGATTCCTATGTTTCAAGCATGTTGTTTAAAAGAAATTATTGTACTTGCTGAGCTTGTTATGCTCACTCTTGCTTGAACCATATGAATGCGCACTAGAGACCGAAACGAACCGAGGGATCAGAGACAAGGATAGAGGCAAGACGAAGCTGAACGATTAGTTTACCTTATAATAAACTAGTAAGTTGTATATATTATAGTATGATGAACAAAGAATGTAATGGTTTTAGAACCTGGGAACGGGATGTAATATTATTAATGTAATAAGAATGTCGTTGAGACACACATTTTGAGGTCGTTTCAATAGAATGAATGTACAGTTATGAGTACCGTGAAACACCATCTGTCAGGTTGGAAGATAACCGAATTTGGGGGCGTCACAGGTTGGTATCAAAGCATTAGGTTATAAAACTTAAGGGGGGAAGAACCTTAGGCTAATAACCTTGTTAAGGAAGAAAAGTTCGAAGGAAGTAAACTCAAGCTTTACTTCAGTTAAATGAGTTAATAAGGTATTGAGGAAACTCAGTACCGAAAGATTTAAAAGATGGAAAGTAACCCTAAATAAATTAAATGTGATTTGTGCTTATACTATGGTGTGTTATGTACTAATCAACATGTTATGTGTTATTATAGGATGTCGATCGATAGCTTGATGTATAGAGATATATATGCGGTGAGCGAAGAAGTTGTGAACAGAGTAGAGCCTGTACCTATGCCGGTGGCGGAGGTACCATTAGTGATTCTAGAGGAGTCGGAGACAGTGGAGTACTTTTCTGAGGAGAACTACTCTGAGGGAGATATGGATATAACATCATATCTTAATATGATGAGCAATGAGGAGGAAGTAATGGAGATAATGTCGGTTGGTATGGTGGTACCTACACTAGAGTCATCACCTTCAGATGCAATGAGATCATTGTATTCGGCAGTGCTTGACAGGAATGTGCAACTGATTACAATTGTGCACAATCAGAATGAAGAGATTAGTGCTCTTTATGTAGCGAAGGAGTCTGCAGAAGCAGATTTTGAGTCCGAGCATGATGAAAAGGTGCTCATGATAAATAAGGCTAGGGATTATATGAACGAGGTGGTAGAGCTTCGTAAGAAACTGGAGGAGAAGGATCGGAAGATAGCACGGATGTCTTACATCCATGAGAGTGTTCATAAAGATTTCAAGCTTAAAGTTGCTTGTTATTCTATAGAGTCGGGGTAGACTCGACATACTATTAGTCGGGATACTGTAGCAAAGATTGCGAATGAGAAACACGAGGACACTGTTATGCATTATTAGAAAGCTAGAGTTATAAATATGTGTGCAGTGACTTAAAACCCTCTTTTGTATAAAAATGGTAGTCTCTTTGTAAATCCCAACTTTTGAGAAGTTCAATTGCGGGATAGAAATGTAATAGCCTTGGGCTATGTAAACAAATTGTAAATAGTTTTGACTATGAAGAAGCATATGAATATAATGAAGTTTTCATTTAATATGCTTTGTTATGGTATGAGTTGTTATGAGATGAATAATAACGAAGTAAGTAAATATATAATAATAAAATTCTTTTTATTTAATCAGAAAATGCCATCAAGAAGAAGACAACATAATCAGGAAGCGGAATCACGTAAGGAAAATTAAGGGGGTCAAAATAACCCTATGCAAGAGTTCGTTAATTTATTAACGGCTGCATTTAACTAAACCGGGGGTAGAGTACCTGCGGAACCTAGGTTAGCCAGAATGACTACCTTTAAAGAATTTAAAAGCGTAGGTCCGCCGGAGTTCAAAGGAACGACGGACCCATTAGCAGCCCGGACATGGGTAAAGGAAATAGAGAAGGCATTTGTTATTACAAACGTAGGTGGGGCGCAAAAGACTTCTTTTGCCACTTACATGATGAAAGTGGAAGCCAACTTTTGGTGGGAAGCTCACCAGGGTGGGGCTAGAATAGATGCAATAGTGTGGGAACAGTTCAAGAAGGTTTTTCTTCGAGAATTATTTCCCTACAAGCATGTAAGGGAGGATGGAGATTTAGTTCTAAGAACTTAAACTAGGGGACATGATGGTTCCCCAATACGCGGCCAGATTCAATGAATTGGCAAAGTTTGCTCCACACCAAGTGGACACTAAGGAGAGAAAGGCTCATAGGTTTGAGCAGGGCTTGAAACCCTGGCTCTATAGTAGGATTTCTGTGTTCCAGAGTGTTTCCTGTGGGACCATTTTGGAGAAGGTGATTATAGCCGAGGATGGTAGTGAGGCGTTGACTCAATACCACAAAGAGAAAAAGAATAAGAGCAAGGGAGAGGGAGGAACCAAGGTAGAGAATTCCAGTGGCAATATGCCAAAAAGAAAAAATTTTAACTCCGGGAATACTGGAGTGGGACAAGGGGATCCTAAGCGTAAGATCGAAGTGTGTAAGACATGTGGAAAGACTCATCTAGGAGTCTGTCTAAGAGGGATTATAAGTATCTTTAAACATTACGGTAGAGAATGGGGAAATAACTTTCGTTAATTATATTCGTGGAAATGGCTTCACGAATAAGGAATATAAGCAAGTATTGGTAAATAAGTACTGATAAAGTTGAGATAATGTGAAGTAATTCTCGGTATGAATGAGTTGATTAACTATAGAACTTTAATAAATTGTAAGAATAAAAGTATGGATCTTCGGTTTTCTAAGTAACCCAAGGTAGTATTTTATGGTAATAAAGTACCGCGACGCTCTTGTTGTCTAACGGTGACGCAAGTTAGGAGGATGTTAAGGAAGAAGATGAGTCGTTACATTTTTGTATCGACTATCATAATAGGAGTAAGTTAGCGGTTAAGAATGAATACATATGGCCCAGGATCGATGATCTATTTGATCAGTTGAAGAAGGCAAAGAATTTTCCTAAGATAGAGTTGCGTACGGGGTATAGTCGGTTGAAAGTATGGAAGAAGGAGGAGGTACCTAAGATGACATTCAGAACTCGTTATAGTTATGACAAGTTTCTGGTTATGTCAATTGGGTTGACTAATGTACGGAAGCTAGATTTTTCATAAGAGGCGCTAAGAAAGTCAGGGGTAAATTGATAGGTATCCTTATGAGGTGCTATGATTAAAAGTACCATTATCGCCACAGGTTGCTCTCAAATGGGAAGTGAGAAAAAAAATAGTTTTCAGGAACTAAAAAGGGAAGTTAAGTGAGGTACCTGTATTGTCTCTATCGGATGATATGGGGAATTTTGTAATGTATATTGATGTTTCGCATAGATGGCGAGATTGCGTGCTTATGTAGCATGGAAAAGTCATTAGGTATGCATCACGCTAGTTAATGGATTATGAGAAGGTCTATCCTACTTATGATCTATAATTGGCAGCTGTAGTTTTTGAATTAAAAATTTGAAGATAGTATTTATACGGGGAGAAGTGTGAGATATACACGGACTCTAAGAGTCTGAAATATATCTTCACACAGAAGGAGTGTAATATGCGGTAAAGAAGGATTGTGGTATTTTATATCATACAGGGAAAGAAAGTGTAGGAGCCGAAGAATTAAATACGAAGGGTAGGGAAAAGCTATCAATGTTAGCGACTCAAAATAAGTTAATAACGGAAATGGCAGGAATGAAGTCAGAAGTTTAATTACGGAATGAAGTGGTAGAAATGTTATCCACAGCATAGCCTCAATCTACGATACTTGAACGAGTTAAGTAACTATAACTAGGTAATGAGGAATGTACGCGAATGAAGAAGAGGATGCATGATGAAGAGAAGATCAAGTATAATCTTGTTTTGAAGGAGGAATTTGAGTTCCAAATAATTCTAAGTTAAAAGCTAATGAAAGGGTAATAATGTAATGTGTCAATAAGTATTTAAACTTCCAACTTAAATTATTGATAGGAAGTGATAAGTCATGAAAAATAAGATAATACCTTCGTTGAAGGTGAAATGAAAGAACCACAATATCGAAGAAGCATTGTGGGAACTTGAGATTAAAATGATGGAAAAAATTTTTCCCTCAATGGTGTACTTATTATTAGCGTGATTCTGGGGAGAGAATCCTTATAAGGGGGGAAGAGTGTAACGCCCCAGAAATTTTGGATTTTTGAGAATTAAATTTTTATTTTTATTATGTGGATTAAATGAATTTAATTAATTATTATTGGGAGTAAGATAATTGATGGTCGTTCTATGACCAAGACATATCAGAATGTCGTAGTATTTTGGCTACGTGATAGAATTAAAGTGTTTGTATTTCCAAGACGAAAATAAAAGCTTTCCGAGAAATTTTTTGAAAAACACTATTCACGCATTTCTGCTCGAAAATTATTTTTTTGAACTTCCGAGAAATACGTAATGATAGAATTCTAAGACGAGATGGAATATCCAATAATATTTCAGTTATGGCAAAGGCAGTTTTTCGCATGCGAACTTAAAAACCTAACGATTAGGGAAAGTGAGTTCCAAGAAGAAAATGTAATACGTATAATGAATTAAAGCGTTGATCATATAATACGTAGGTATTGTATGAGGTAATGAATACAAGTATAATACAAGGTGTTATACGAGTATAAATGAATGATGGTATGTCGTATGTGAATAAGAATACGAAGTGGGAATACGAGATAAATACGTAGATTATATGTTATAAGGCTTTAAGCTAAATATAATGGACTTGTAGGAATGTGTAGGAGATTGTAATGTCCAATTGGGATAATAATAAAGCCCAATACGAATTAATGTTAAAGTCCAAATATAGCAATGGTTAAGTCCAATGTAGTTTAATGAACAAGCCCAAGTGTTTGTTTAATTGCAAGCCTAATGTATAAGTTAGGTTAATTAAACCTTAAGCCCAAAATAAGATCCAATGGGTAAAGCTTGATCCATGGGGCAACCCATGGGTGAATTGGTGACCAAGTATTAAGTGTGTTGAGCAAGTAGATTTAAGTGTTAAGTAAAGGATAAGTTAAGTAACTTAAAGGCTAAGTAAAGTGCTTATGTGTGATAAGCAAGCAAAGTGCTTAAGTGTGGTGGCCAAGTTTACTTAATAAGCTAGATAATGAATAGTAAGGAGGTGGAGTGGCTTAATGACCAAGTAGACTTGATGATCAAGTGTTGTGGTGAACAAGAAATTAATGTTGCTAGCAAGTTTACTTAGAGCCAAAGTAATGAATAGTAAGGAGGTTAATACGGAGGTGGGATTAAGGAGGTGGAGGGCCTAAATGACTATTCTACCCTTAGTTTGTCAAGCCTATAAATAGAGAGCTCATAATTCATTTGTTGGATGATAAATTTTTCCCAACTCCTCTCAAGTTAAGCAACTTATTAGTTAGAGAGAATAAGCAATTATAAGTCAAACTTCCATTATGAGATTTTTCAAGAAGCAAGAAGGAGATTAAAGCTTAGTCAAGTGATATTCAAGGGTAAGAACTTAAACCATTAATCTCTTTCTCTTCCATTGGTAGGGAGATGGGTAGTGGTAGAATATGTATGCTAAGGAATAATAGGAATGAGTAATCAAAGAACTTAAGTCTTAATAAGCCGTATAAGTCATGAATAAGTAATTCAAACTTAATTAAGTTATGAACTCATGAGGAACTTAGATGAACTTCTCATATGTTTACTTTAATAAGATTGTATGATAATAAGAAACAAGGATGATGGTTAAAAGATTTAAGCTATGATAAGTCATGCAAAGTGAATTCATAAGTAGTTCATACTTTTACAAGTCAAAACCTAATTTGAAAGTAAGTTAATGTAATAAGTAGTTTGAAATGTTTATATGATGGTTAGAATCCATTTTGAACAATGATCAAATCGTTAGTAACGAAGTTATGCCGGAATTCACACGATTGGACGTTAAGTGTTGAATTCGTGAAATTCTCGGAATGGAAGTCGTATTTTGTGTTTGAACTCGGAAACGTTGGTTTTCAATGGAGACAAGTCATATTTGGCATTATAGAGTTGTGGACTCAAAAATGACAGAATTCCTACATAGAATGAAGAAACGAGCGTTGAACGTTCACGAACGTTTATCGTTTTCGTTAAAAATGAACTAATTGGTGAATTTTTAGCAAACGAAGTAAAAAAGATAAAATTGTTGCATGAACGTGTAGAGTATGTAATTTGTGAACCGTAGGCTTTTGAACGTGCCAATTCAGACTTATAACGAAGAATTTATGCATCTGGGAGTTTCGTAAAAATTTCAAAATCTGCAAATTATCTAAGGCACAGAGTCCGCACCGCATCGCGACTCATAGCCATAAAGCCCGCGCCACAGCGCAAGGCTGGAACCGAGCACACTGCTAACTCGTGCTACAGCGCGACTTACAGAGCTATGGGTGGCGTCGCAGCGCCAACCCTAGGAAGTTGAGCAGTAAGGAATGTTTATGTATACAACTTGAACAGTAACTCAGTAATAATAAACTGAGGAACTTAATAAGATATTGTAAGGTACTTTTACACTTAATGTATGATGATTAAAGGTTAATAATCAATTGAAGATGAATATAATTAGAACAACGTAAGGTGCTAAGCCGACTGTAGAAATTTGTTGACCAAGTTGATTATGAATCCAATGGTTTGCAATACCAGTATGGATTATGCAATTACTTAGTGAACATGATAAGACCTTTTCTAAATCACTGTTATAGTGATGACTTTAGGAATTTAATGTTGTTTAATGAGTAGTTAAACGACGAATGTAAAGTATAAAGAATGTGAACCGTATTCAATAATGATAATGACTATAACGTTAAGAGTTACAACTAAAAGTTGTTAAGTAATACGTAAACGTAAACGGTATGCAATAAAGTGTACTTAACTAACGACGATCGGGTTTTGATTAATTACGTAAGGATGTTAGTAAGCCATAAGGAAGGATGATTAACTCGAAACGAGTTCTATTAATGAAGTAAATCCACGTAAGATATAGAAGAGAAAGAAGTTGGTAAGAATAATATAAAATATAATGGCAAGCCGGAACCAATAGTAACAAATCTAATATATGATTAGATTGAGAAAAAGGGTAAGATTCATTAGGAACCATGTATGTTCATTCATGACCTAATGTGGTATGTTATGTGGTTATGTATTGTAGAGACCGTAAAGACTGAAAGGAAAAGTTATTCTACTGTAGCAGACGCTGAAGGTAAGTTTTTCTTAAACGCTTGTCTAAGCTTCGTGTTAGCTAAGTTTTCTATGATTCATGCTATGAGACGCATGAACTATTTTAATAAAGGGTCGATGCCAGTTTTACCTCGGCTAGACTAATCTTGAAGATTGATTGATTTATTTACAAGTCTTTCAATATAGAATTTTTAACGCTATCCTACGCCAATTGTTTGGTACGGATTCAAGGTAAGCCTGAGTATAAATAAACAAATGTATTTTTCATCGATTATTCGATGGGCACGTGAGGTTGCCAAAACTTAAACGTACATATGTTTAATAGGATGTAGTGTTGATCAACATAGAGTACTATGGGCTGATCACCCAAAAGTGCTCGTAAGATATGCTGGACTTACGGACTTAGTGTCGGGTTGTCATTTTCAAAGAAATTATGAACTGCTCATGGTCTTGAGCCAAAATTGATGTTTTACTGAATATTGTTGTTGTAAAACGTTTTGAAGGAAAAGCAGTGCTATTTTGAATTATTGATAGTACTTCGTAACTATTATCCAGTTACTGAAGATATACGATTCCTATGTTTCAAGCATGTTGTTTAAAAGAAATTGTTGTACTTGTTGAGCTTGTTATGCTCACTCTTGCTTGAATCATATGAATGCAAACTAGGACCGAAACTAACCGAGGGATCGAGAAGGATAGAGGCAAGACGGTTTGAACAATTAGTTTACCTTGTAATAAACTAGTAAGTTGTATATATTATAGTATGATGAACAAAGAATGTAATGGTTTTAGAACCTGGGAACGGGATGTAATATTATTAATTTAATAATAATGTCGCTGAGACGCACATTTTGAGGTCGTTTCAATAGAATGAATGTACAGTTATGAGTACCGTGCAGCACCATCTGTCGGGTTGGAAGATACCCGGATTTGGGGGCGTCACAAACCCCACAACGAAATTATTATTGTAGTTAGAAAACGACAGAATTATCTTTTTATAAAAATAATGGCGAAAGTTTTACCGTTAAACTGTTGAGATACCCGGTAGTAAAAGTACAGTAATACGCGTGGTTACAGAGTAGCACACGGTATTGATTATTGATGCTTACGTGATAAATCATTCAGTTATACTCAATTATTGCTACAGTAATTGCTGCATCATATCTCTCATATTATTGATTCAATTATTGTCACCATAATATTTTATATTATTAAATACATAATTGAGACGACAAAGTTATTCATATTATTATTTGTAATATTGACAATGTCTAGAAGTTCTATCAAGGAGAGGTTAGGTCATCTAATTGCGCGTCAATAGGGAGAAATCCTTATCGCAAAGCCCCCTCTTTCTTGGAAACGACCTGGTTGTTAAATATTGTGAGTTATAATATTAATGATGAATAAGTTCGTGTTGATTAAAGATGAAATTGGTAGTTTTATTGTGTTGGGATTATTAGTGTTAGTGGAAATAGACATTTATTTCGATAATAATTAATGTCTAGAGGTTATATTGACCAATCGGGTAATTAATCAGATAAATGAGCAATTAATTGCTATTAATTCACATGCTTATAACTATTTGTTCACATGTGTGTACTATTAATTCACATGCATGTACTATTAGGGGAGGTGGTGCAAGATTGATAATACTTGCATGACTAAATTAAAAATAAAGTATAGATGAAGGTACTATACTGTAACTATTTTTTTCACATGTATAGAACTATTGATTCACATGAATGTACTACTAATTCACATAATGTACTATTAGGGGAGGTGGTGCAAGTTTGATAATACTTGCAGGACTAAACTAAACATGAAGAAAAAGATGAAGGTATTATACTGTAATATTTTGAGCCCCAAAATGTGCAAATATTGAAACTATATTTTCTTATAAATAGAAGGTGATTCTTCTTTCATTCTCACCAATTCACTAAGACTCATAAGAGCAATTATAGAGAGAAGATATAGAGAGATAAAGAAGAAGAGAAGTCCGATACCTCACTATTCTAGTATCTGTAATGATCGAAAAATTTATAATTTAATTTAAATATTTATTGAATTAAATAAATATTTTAAATAATTTATTTATTGAGGAAAATAAATAATTGATAAATTATGGTGAATTGATTTAGTAACTAAATTGATTAGTATTAATTAAATTGAGTAATGATAATTTTATTTGAAGGATTTAATTTAAGGAAATAATTAAATTAAATCAATTGCTTAATATTTAAGAAAATAATTAAGCTAAATAAAGTGTTTAATTTAATAGAAATAATTAAATTAAATAAAGTGATGTGTCTAATTTAGTAATTAAATTAGATATATAGTTATTTATTAATTATAAGATATACTGATAATAAGAATTTTATTATTATTATAAGTTATTTAAATTAGCTAAACTAAAGTTATATAAATTAACTAAATTAAAAGTGTGACAAGTAGTAACTATATAATATAATAATGTAATAATAATTTAATTGAGGGAGTTTTTGGTTAGCCAAACAAGGCCTTATGGCCTTTGGAATTATTCAACTGATGCTACCTTTTTGTGTTTTTACCTGACGTTATTGGGAGTCAGTTTATTATAATTCCTACGCGTCTATTATTCTAAGACCAAGTTCAATGAGAAGGAGAAATAACAGAGAGTGTTAAGAGAAAAGCTTGGAAGAGAGAATCACATTGATATCAAGTGGAAGAGAAGGGTTTGCTAATTGGTTTGCTAATCAAGGTAAAAACTATATCAATTCTAACTCATAGTTTCGATATATATATATATATATATATATATATATATATATATATATATATATAATTTATGTGATTGGAAATCACGTGAATTGTGATAGATATATGTTCATATAGGTTTGTAAAACTCTGTTAATCATCATGTATGCTTGTTATTTGTTATCAAATTCGTGTAAGTTGAGTGTAGGAAGAAAAAGGGAAATAACAGTGTTTATGTTTTTATTATATGGCTTAGAAAGTATAAAAATTGATGCTCTATATATTTAATAATCTGTAGTTTGTTATTGGATTATGTTAATATGTTAAGAAACAAAAACAACGAAGTTTAAATCATGTCAATTGATTAAGAAACGAGTTCGTGGCAATCAAATTCGTTAAAAGTGTAAAAATTAAGAAATTTTGGAAAAACTATGGTTTTGATTCCTCAAAATGGTGTATATATAATGGTTTGTATATAGAATGGTGTTTAGCATGTATAACTACAATATGTCAAAGTTTTAGATGTTGAATTTGGGAGAAATTCTGTTGAATTGGGATTTTTGGCCTTTAGCAGTGTATTAGTTAGCGTCTGTAAAAATTGAGTTGGTGCATCGATCTTGTATACCGCTTGATGTGATTATCTATCGTGCAAGCATAGTATTTAAGTAGCGCTGGAGACCTGCATATCATGCATAGCGATAGCCTCAGATATTACTCATGTGCATGTGAGTAGCGATCATGAACAGTGAAGTCTACTTAATTTGAAGATCATGTATAATGGGCTTATGTTAGCTAAGCAAGCATGCTAATGATGTTAAGGCATAGTAGAAACTATAATAACAGATTCCAATGTGTTGTAATGCAAAATGAAAAGATTTGAAATAATTATTTAAATAAGTTCTAAAATAAAACCAAGTGTGATGTTTTTAAAGGTTAGAAATGAACGATTAAGTTATATTAGTTTATAGTGTGATTTCAGAACCTTTAAGTATGTTAACCTAAATGGTTAGATGGTAGGTTAGGGTTATGACCTAAATGATGGGTTAAAACCCATAAAGCTAATATTCATACAATTAATTGTTATTGCGATTTCAATGATATGTGTAGGGTAATTGGAGATTATTTTACGTTTGGGGGGTGGTGCGGCTAATCATTAGGGGATTTCTCTTTAACCCTTTACCTTCATTCATTGGGACAATAAATATTATAAGTTTGGGGGTATTGGGGTCATAGTGTAGTTGCATATAGTTTTTGCATGATTAGTTAAGTTCATTTAGTATTTGCATGTTTAGTTTAAATTTTGTATGTTTATGTGTTAGATAAAATTTTGCAGAAAATTTTTAAATTTTTAAGTTTTAGTTATTATTGCTTGTGCTAGTATATTTTTAGTTTGCATGTCTCATAGTTCTAGCTTTATGGAAATTTTGTCTGGCCAATGATGATAGTAAATTTTGAAGGATTCTTGAGTATTTTGGATAACATGAACCTAGATATAATGTTTTACACGATGAGATTCATGTTGCTGTTTAAATGCTTTCAGTTTGCACGGACGTGTTCACAATTGCTTGTAGGTATAAGAATAATGTGTTGTATTGCTTAATAGAAAATGTGGTTTTAAATAGAAAAATATGTGGAACATGGACTTAGACTGTATACAACATTAATATTCAAACTTTGGGAACACATGGGTATGCTTGCTATTGGGACGAGATGGAGCGTAAAATGCACTCATTTAAAAAGGGAGGAAAAAGAAAAGAAAAAAATAGCAATAAACACCGCGAGAAAGAGCGAAAATCGCCCTCGTGAGTAGTAATAAAGCAGTTAATCCCATTGTTAAACCTTAGTTTGTGTTGATATGTTAGAACAGTCTTTTTTTCATAAGTATAAATGTGTCTTGGTTTAGGCTATAATTTTCTGTTTTGAGCAGATGAGCATGTATATTCTTTGCTTAATTCAAGTTTTGGTGAACACAACACACACACACACACACAACATCTCTATAGCATTGATGAATTATCTGAGTGTATGACATTATGCTTATAGTTTGGTTTGAATTTGTATTCATGAATCTGGGTAATTCGCTGAGGCAATTTGGACTGAAATTCTGTTAGAGCTAGAACAATGTGAGACTAGTTTGCATCATAGCTTAGTTGCATAGTAATGTAGCTGCATTTTCATTGTTCATTAGTGTGCATTGTTTGAGGGCAAGCAACAGTTCAAGTTTGGGGGTATTTGATAAGTGGGTTTTATACCTACTTATTGAATACCAATTCACGCGAACTATGCCCATCTCAAGTACATTTTAATGTGTTTTTAGTTGTATTTTACGTTATTTTTGCATTGCATGTACTAAGAACTCTCTTGGTGTAAAAGTGCAGGAAATGGCCTAATTTGGTGGTATTAGATGGCATGAAGCTAATGGACGCATGACGCGAAGAACAAGTGGGGATATGCAATTGAGGATGGAGGAAGGAATGGTGACATGACAAGGATGCAATGGTAGCATGTGAAGCGATGCAGGCTGAAAAGCAGAGTGTGAGATTGCGAAGCCGTACTAACTGCGTGGCGAGAATAAACGAGGACGGCGTCGCGCATGAAAGCTTTTCTGGGTGGACGGATTTGCGTGACGCGCCCTCACGCGAGGATTACAAAGGAAGGGGCATGTACCGCACGCGATGCACGATCTTTCGCTAAGTCGCTTTTATTTTAATTTTTAATTTTAAGGGTTGTAATTTATTAAAAACGATTTCTGACTGGTGTCAAATGTATCATTGAGTAGTTTTTACATGTTTTTTATATTGGAACTAGGGTTTCACACGTTGAGAGATTTCCAACGGAGATCTAAGCCAAAACTCCATATTCTCTATTTGTTTCTTTGGATTTTCAATCATCATGGATTACTATTGTTATTTTGCTGGATTTAATTGAGGATTTTAACGTATTATTGGATTATAATTAGCAATTTGGTTTGATCGATTCTCTTCTTTCTCTCATTCAATTGTTTGTTTATTCTCCATGTTTTGCTTTGAACGCATAATGGCTTTTGGTTCACTCATGAACTAAACTCCATTATGGGATTCTAATGGATTTTAATATGTAGTTTAATTGCATGCTTGATTGCTGGACTATTTTACATATCATATTGGATTTCTATCATGATTGTTTTGCATGTATGAAGGCTTGATCACCATTTATTTTCAGTACTTGCATGGAATTGACAATGAACATGCAAGTATGGATTGTAATCATGATAGCATACGTATATGGGGTTGTTTTGAATGACTTGTGTATTTCGTGAATCAGATAAGCATATACTGTTTCAGCGTATGAGTTAAAATAAGGGCTTGCGCTTAAATTCAATATGATTGCAATTTCACATAGACATATATTGATTTTGGTTAAATTGACGATTACGTGGTGTCTATCGCATGTGGATACTGTGTAAGTATGTCATAGTGCATTGAAAAATGGCTATGTCTATATTAGTGCTCTTGGCTACTTTCCTATGATATGTAAACAATTCTTGCATGATGGTGGTAATTAGATGAAGTATTAAATGAAGTTAGGATCCCATTATTTCCAGATTTAATTTATTACATTATTATTCTTATTTTAGTTGTTATTTGCCATTAGAGTAATTCACAATTTTAATCATTAGTTTAAGCATATAAATATAGTGATTTAATTGATGCATAGTGATTTAAATTAGACAACTTTCTCTGTGGGATCGATACTCTACTTACTCTGTATTACTTGTTGTCACATGTATGCTTGCATGAGTTAGAGCTCTTTTGTTAGAACTAAAAAAGAGGCAACAACTCCTGTTCAAAATGCAGGTGGAAACACCAACTACTCTCGGACGGTCACTGCTAAGCAGTTTAAGGAGCTGGGACCATCGGAGTTTTTCGGAAAGCCAAAACCACATAAGGCAGAGACGTGGTTAAAGTAGATCACCAAGATATTTGATGTCTTGCGATGCTCCGAGGAGCAAAAGGTTCCCTTTGCCACCTTCATGTTGCGGTGAGAGGCAGATCATTGGCGGGAATCTGTAAAACGTACCCAGCCTACCGCACTGAAGATCCCTTGGGAGAAAACGACAGAAGTAACTTTTTATGAAAATAACGGCGAAAGTTTTACCGTTAAACTGTTGAACTACTGGTAGTAAAAGTGCAGTAACACGCGTGGTTACATAGTAGCACACGGTATTGATTATTGATGCTTATATGAGAAATCACTCAGTTATACTCAATTATTGCTTTAGTATATCTCTTATATTATTGATTCAATTATTGTCACAGTATCATCTGCATAATATTTATATTATTAAATCAATAATTGAGACAACAAAGTTATTCATATTATTATTTGCAATATTGACAATGTCTAGAAGTTTTGTCAAGGATAGGTTAGGTCATCTAATTGCGTGCCAATAGGGAGAAATCCTTATCGGAAAGCCCACTCTTTACTGGGAACGATCTGGTTGTTAATATTGCCAGTTATAATAATAATAATGAATAAATATTGTTAAAAATATTGAGGGGATTTTTATGAAGTATTTGATGTAAATTTTACTTATTTTATGGACCCCCATTTACCCATTTTTTAAAAATAATCGGTAGAAAATTATTTAATATAATAAAGGTGGGGGTCACATGTGGGGCCCACGTGTGGAAGAAATAAAATGTGTTCACGGGGGGAGAATGGTTGCCTGGTAAGGAGGTAAGTAATTTTGTTATATATATATATATATATATATATATTATAATAAGTTTTGTTTTTTTATGAAAAATAGAATATATTATAGTTTATTGCATAGTGTTACATAGTAAATCAAAAAATTCTTCAGAATTGCGCCCGTGAATTCGCCCGTGATTCTTCCTGTAACGACCCCAAAATTCATACAATTTAATTCTCAACTTCGGTCGTTAATAGTACATTCAACCTCTAATTTTACATCATTAAAAGAATAATGCTAGAGTTTATGTTTAAACAAGGAAGTTGCATGCTAATTTCGGATAACAGTAGGAAAATTTTGACAGTATACGTATTTCACATATGGCTTGTGTAAGTAGCAATTATGATGATCAATTAGTGTGTGAAATTGAACTATAAATTGTTAATTGGATAAGAAATTCAGAGAATTGTAGTTAAAGTAAACAACTTGGTTGTTATTAGAATTTACAGTGTCAAAGAAATATCAAACATAGAGTTTTGGGCTTTAATCTATGGTTTTAATGATTTAAATTTTCTGAAATTATTATTTGATTGCTTTAAAATTGGTATATGTATGATAAGTAAATGTTTATGAGTAATCTATATAAGTTTTACGTCTTAATTTAGATGTTAACGGTAGTAATTAGTCCAGAATTTAGTTATTATGTTATTCGTGGTTGGGTGTTCTGTAATTCGGAGCCCTAGCGCCAAATTTCGCGCCCCAGTGCCAAAAATAGGCCAGAAGTTCGCACCCCAGCGCTGGAATTCATGCCCTGGCACTGGAATTCATGCCCCAGCGCCACTATCTCGCGCCCCAGCGCTGGAATTGTGGTCCGAGTTGGACAGTTTTGACATTTTTATAGTAAAATGGTCATAACATTTTTATGCGAACTCCGATTGAGGTGATTCAAGATGACCCAGAACGAGGACGAATAGACCTACAACTTTTGTTCTTTAAGTTTTTCAATTTGAGGTCTTTAGGAAGGGTTAAAATTGACATTTATAGGACTGTTGTGTTTTCGGGGACAATCGGAGGGCGTCGGGCATGCACGTATGCAAGTGTAGTGCTCTTGACGATAAAAGATGTTGTTCTAAGTTATAAAACATGAATATTAGTAAATATAATGATGTTTAACATTAATAATGATGTATTAGATAAGTTGTATAAGCATACTAAGCACACACATGAGAGACGAATCGGGCGTGTGACGAATGAACGTCGAAATGCTGTGCCAAGTGTTAATAAACTTAAAAAGTGTTTCAATTCAATTGAAATGAATATTATAAGATATGGAATGGATTTAATATAAAACCAATAAGTAGTCCTAGCAAGACTTAAGCACTTGAATGAACTTCGAATATGAAATATAGTGAGTTATAAGTCTAAAGTTAACACAATCAAATTGAACATTGTGTATTGATTAATATGAAGGGTTATAGGATGTAGATTAAAGTTTACATTACAACTACTATGTGTTGCTATGTGACTAATAGTTGATATGAATGATTATATAATTGTGTAGGGCACGTGAAGTGCAGATATATGTAAGCTGTTAAACTGTTATTGGTAATCAATGATCAAGGCAAGTCTTTTAGTTCATATTTGCTATATGAATAATATGATGATCTTAGATAGATCTTTGGAGAAAGAATTTGGTTGTAGAACCCAATGAATGAATAAAGTATTAGCGTAAAATCTATTTTGATAGATTGAATGAATAAGATTAATAAATAAAATTTCGAGGACGAAATTCTTAGAAGAATGGGTGAATATAATATCCCGAGTGTTTATGATAACAATCCTTAGCTAAGGAAATGAATAGGTTAAAGGGTATATAATACTCAAAATATAATTGAGTTCAAGTGAAAGTTATGAAATAAAGCTTAGAATTTGTTGAAGTAATGAATGTAGTAGAAAATATAAAATCTATATTAAGGTAATGTGTTGAAAATATTCAACGATAAATTTTTGAAAAGAGATTTGGTGAAAACCGAGTAAGGGACGTTTCGTTGATTCCGAGGATGGAATCCTTATAAGGAGGGAAGGATGTGACAATCCGAATTCTCATATGTTATTAAAATAAGAATTTAATAATTGAAATTCTTATTAAGATATGATTAATGTAACAATTCAAAATTTTTAATTGTAATTATAAATATTTATTAAATTATATAAATATTTAATGGATGTGTTTATTGTTGAATAAATATTTTTTTGTTGTTAAATAAATATTTGTTTAATAAATAATTAATGGGTTAAGGAAATTAATTGTTATGAGATAATATTCTAATTTAATTTAATAATTAAGTTAGAGAGTTTATAATGATTAAATAATTTATTCGATAAATTGTTATTAGAATTAATTAAATTAAGTATGAAAACTTAATTAAATAAATTGTGACAAATAATTATATTATATAGGAGTTATTAAAATAAATTAAAGGAGTTTAAGTTAGTTTTATCCAAACAAGGCTTGAAACTATTAGGTGTTTTATTTTAAAAGGGTTTTGTCAAACAAAGCCTTATGGCTTTTGGACTTTTAAATTTTTAATTTCTAATAATATAAAATTTTTTCTTTGATTATGTGAATTAAATGAACTTAATTGATTATTATGTGAGTAAGTTATGTGTAGGTCATTTTATGACCTAGAATGTGCTAACGTGGTTAGTATTCTGGCTACGTGTTAGAATTAATTGTTTGGAATTTTCTAGACGAAAATAATTATTTCTGAGAAATTTACATAAAAACACTATTCATCCATTTCTGTTCGGGGAATTATTTTGAAATTCCGAGAAACGCGTAATGATAGAATATTGAGATTAAATGGAATATCTAATAATATTTTATTTATGGCAAACGCAGTTTTCGCCTGCGGGCTTAAAACCTAAGGGTTGAGTATATTGATTTCCGAGAAGGAAATAATATGCGTAGAAGGAATGGCGTTAGGGTTAATGCGAGTATTATACATTAATGATACTTTTTAGTGTCTAGATATAATATGTGAGTAAATAAAGGTACAATATGATTATCAGACGATGGTATCTGAAGGAATACGTGAATTGTATGTGTGGAATATGATGCGTATTGTAGAATTAACCTAAGTCATAATGATTAATTCATTAGACTTAGATTATGTTTGGTCCAATGATTTAATGACCAAGCCCAAAGAGTTTAATGGGTTAAGCCCAAGTCTAGGCCCAATGCTTAATTGGTTAAGTCCAAATCATTTAAACCGAACCGTGGATCACCAAATGTGTAAAACCCATGGGGCAACCCATGGGATGACCATGGCTAGTGGGGGTCGGCCACTTTATGTGGTAGCCAAGGAAAATGCTTGGTCACCAAGCATTTTACTTGGTGACCAAGAGTGAATAGTAAGGAGGATGGTGTGCAAGGTCCAAATTACCCTCCATTCTTGTTTTCTATAAATAGAAGGCTAGATTGTGGCTTTTGGAGAGTTTTGAAATTTGTCAACCAACATATTTGAGAGAGAAAAGAATTAGACTTAATTATTTTACACTTTGGAAGCTCTAACCTTTATTCTTCCAAAAGATTTCTTAAGAAGCTTGAGGTAATACTTCTTGTTCTTCATTCACCATCTCTTTTTAAATTTTCTTTATATGGGAGAATCATAGAGGGTGGTATATATCTTGTATAAGAGATTAAAGATGACTTATTATAGATTCAATATCTATAAGTCATGAGATGTTAAGAATCATAAGGTTGGAGATAGTTTTGAACCATCGGGAAATATTGTTTGTCGAGATTAATCATTTATAAACGATCGAGCTCCATCAATACGTTAGTTTATGCATCTTGATTGGTTAGGGTGTAGATATTAAATCCATGAAGTATTTCATGTGATTTGGCTTAGAAAATGATAGTAACGAAGTTATGGCAAATTTTACGAAAATAGACGTTTAAACGTCGAAAACGTTGAATTCCGGATTAAGGGTCAAAAGTTGTCGTGAGACTTGAAAATGTTGGTTTTCAATGTCAACACGTGAGATAAGGTGATTAAGAGTTGTGGGTTCGAGAATCGTCGAATTCCAACTTAAAACGAAGAAAACGAGCATTGAACGCTCAATAACGTTTCTAAACGTATAGAAAATGAACTCAATGGTCAATTTTGAGTTAACAGATTCGAAAGTGTTGAATTCTAATATGAACACGTAGATTACGTCATTTGTGACGTGTAGGCTTTTGAACGGACCAAATCAGGCTTAAAACAAAGAAGTTACGGCCCCGGAAATCTCACAAATTTTTTGGAATTTTCGAGAAAATGATATGGGTTCAGCCATGCACCGCGCATGCACATAGAGGAGTTGTCGCGCACCACAACGCCGAGCCGAGACTGCTCCATCACTAATGGCGCCGCATCGCTAGTTTAATACTAGAGGTGCCGCGCCGCGACGCGAGTAAGGGACTTCAGGCAGTGATTTAGGTTTTGAACTTCGTTTATTTAGGGACCTAAAGGAATGATGTTTGTACACTTTATAAGTGTATTAAAGTTATTCCTATACTACATATACTAAGGTATATGGTATGAAACTTAGGAATAAAATGCGTATTAATAAGTTAAGAATGTTGAACAATGTTGGTATCTCACGACAATGTTCAAGACCTAAGCTAATTATTGTCAGTTGATTAGTAAACCCGACGAAGGGTAATAAGTCTTGTTGACTTTAATAATGATATTAAGTTAATAAAGACATAAGAGAAAGAAGCTTGTATAAATAATGTGAATAGTTGTTTGATAGCTAATTACAATGTGCTATGTGAATATATCATGTAGATTCTCGTAGAAAGGTCGTGGGTCACCAAGTAAAATATTTGAAGACGCTGAAAGGCAAGTTTTTCTTAACGCTTGTCTAACTTTCATGTTAGCCAAGTTGTATGTGATTCATTGAACTGAATTGCAAGCCTTGTTTTCAAGAAAGGGTCGATGCCAGATTTTAACTCGGCTAGACTATTCGTAATATATAGAATGATTATGATTCATATCTTTCTATATTGAAATGTTAACGTTATCCTATGCCAAGTGATTGGTACAGAGCGTGAAGGTAAGGTTTGTCTATGAACAATCAAAACCTATTTTCATCGATATTTCGATGGGCACGCTGAAGTTTGCAAAAATATTAAACGAAATACGTTTAATGAATGAGTGTCGATCAACATAGAGTACTATAGGTCGATCACCTAGACGTGCTCGTAAGTTATCTGGATGAACGACCTTAGTGTTGTGGACTCTTTTCAAGTATGAAACCGAAAGTTGTTGTTCAAGGTCTATCAATTTGCCTGTAATTCCTAATCTATTCTATACTTTGGGAATTGATGTTATGAATTGTTAAAGTATTATTGAATCATAATACTTCATAATTATTGTTCGCTTATGTCTGAATTGTTATATGATTCACAAATGTGGTATTCTCGTTATACTTGTTTTAAAACTTGAAAGTCACATGCTCACTTCTTGCATGAATCATATAACCGCAGCTTAAGGATGAACATATCGTGAATGCCAAACGAGATAAGGGCAAAGCTAAGATGGATGCTTAGGCATCAGGTAATAGTTTAGTAAGTTTGTAATTATTATACATTATGAACACCGAACAATGTAACCGGTTATGAACCTGGGAAGGATTTATACTTCGATTGTAATAAAAAGATAGTAATTACCTTCATTTTGTTATATTTCAATGGAATGATTGTATGGATGTTAGTATAGTGGAGCACCAATGGTCGGGTTGCAAGATACCCGAATTTGGGGCGGCACCAGGTTGGTATCAAAGCCTTAGGTTATAAAACTTAAGGGGGGAAGAACCTTAGTCTAATAACCTCGTAAGGAAGGTGAAAGTCCGAGGAATAAAATTCAAGTCCATTGAATTAATAAGGTATTGAGATAACTCAGTATCGAAAGGATTAAAAGATGAAAATTAATCTTAAAGATATTAAATGTGATTTGTGCTTATACTATGTAGTAATCAACTTGTTATGTGCTATTGTAGATGTCAATCGATAGCATGGTGTATAGAGATATTCACGTCGTGGGCGAGGAGTCTATTAACCAAGTGGAGATTGTACCAATGCCAGCCAAGTGAGGTACCTATAGTGGTCATAGATAACTCGTATATCAAGAGTACATCTCTGAGGAGGAATACTCTGAGGAGACTATGGGTTTAGCATCGTACCTTAATGAGATGCTAGAGGTGGAGGAGGAGATGGAGGTGACATCGATTAACACGGTGTTACCTACTTTGGAGCCAACACCTCCGGATGCAACGCGAGCTCTGTATGAGGCCGTGTTGGATAGAAATGTGCATTTGCGCACAGTAGTGGAGAATCAGATGGAGGAGATAACCGCCTTATATGAGGCGAAGGAATCTGCAGAGGCAGACTTTGAGTCTGAGCACGATGAAAAAGTGCTTATGACTGATAAAGCTCGTGACTATAAGGACGGGGTCCTTGAGCTACAGAAGAAACTGGTTGAGAAAGACCAGAAAATAGCTAGGATGTCATACATCCATGAATGTTCTCATGAGGATTTCAAGCTAAAAATTGCTTGTTATTCTATTGAGTCCGGGCAGACTCGACATACCATAAGTCGAGATATAGTGTCGATTCTGGCAAATCAGAAGTATGAAAATGTCGTTCGACAGTGTTAGTAGATCGTTAGATCTTTTTATAAATGAGTAGTAACGTAAAACCCTCTTTTGTATAATTAAAGGGTAGTCTTTTGTAAATCCCAATTTTGTAGAAGTTAATCATGGATAGTATGTAATAGCTTTTTGGTCAAGAAAAGTGATGTAAATAGTTTTGACTATGAAAGCCTATTAATATAATGAAGTTTTTTTTTTTTAATATGCTTGGTGGTAGTATGAATGGTTATTGTTGGGTTAAAATGATAACCAAGAAGTTAAAAGATAAGATAATAAAAAGCTTTATTTATTTAATCGTAAATTATGCCACCGAGAAGGAGACAACGTAATCAAGAGGCCGAGTCTCATAACAAAAACGTGGGGGTCCTAATAACCCTATGCAAGAGTTCGTTAATTTATTAACTACCGATTCAATCAAGGGGTGGGATTCTCAGTAGCTCTGGGGGTAGCTAGAATAACCACTTTAAGGACTTTAAAAGTGTGGGTCCTCCCGAGTTTCGAGGAACGACATTTTGACCCATTAGAAGCCCAAACATGGGTTAGAGAGATTGAAAAGGCGCCAGTGATAACAAAACGTAGGTGAGGCACAAAAGACTCCTTTTGTGACTTACATGATGAAGGGGAAGCCAACCATCGTGGTGGGAGGCTCACCTGTGGTGGGGCTAAGACCGAGGATGTTACGGGGAACAGCTTCAAGAAGGTCTTCTTCGAGAACTACTTCCCTACTAAAGCATGCAGGTAGAATGGAAATTAAGTTCTTAGAACTTAAGCAGTGGGGATATGACAGCCTCAAAGATGCCGCCAAATTTAACGAATCAAGTAGATTTGCTCCACATCGTGGACACAAAAGTTTAAGAAAGTAGGCGTAGGTTTGAGCAGGCTTAAAACCCCGGCTCTATAAAGAGGATATCGATTTTTCAGAGTGCTTCCTACGGGACTATTCTGGAAAAGGCGATAATAGCTGAAGGTGGTGGTGAGGCTTTGTCTCAGTACCACAAGGAGAAGAAGATTAAGAGTAAGTTAGAGGGAATTAATATATCGGTTGCCAAAGTTGAAGGTAAGCTTAACTTGCCAAAGAGAAAGAGTTTTAACCCTGGGAATACTGGGGTAAAGCAGGGAGATCCCAAGCGGAGGACGAAAGCATGCAAGACATGCAAAAAGTCTCACATGGGAGTATGTTTAAAGGGGAAAGAAGTATGCTACAACTGTGGGCAGGAGGGGCATTTGTCACTTAACTGTCCTAACCCTAAGAAGAGCCAAGGATGTTTTGTCTGTGGGTCACTGGACCACATGGCAAGAAATTGCCCAAAGAAGGGTTTAGAGGGGAATAATAGTTCTGGTAGTGGTAAACTAGCCATTACTGGACCAACACAATCAGTGGGTAGACCTCACCAGACGCTTAATACGATCGCCCAAGATGCGCACAGATCAACGGATGTTCAGAAAGTGTATCATTCCTGGCCAATGAGATAAATGCTTATGTGTTATTTGATTCGGGTGTTAAATGTTGTTTTTATAAGATGTGAATTTTGCTTTGATTAGGCTTAATCCCCGAGAAGTTACCTATACCTTTAGACGTTAAGGTAGCAAACGAAGAGATAATCCCCATTAAGCATATTCATAAGGATTGTTGTGTAGAAATTAGAGGGAATAAATTATCTGTGAGATTTAGTACCGATAAGGTTAAAAGAATTGATGTGATTCTTGGTATGGATCTAGTTAGTCAACCATAAGGCAATTATAGATTGTCATAGAAATGTGTAAACCTTCGCTTTCTAAGAAAACCAAGGTAGTGTTCTTCAAGTAGTAAATCACCGAGACGCCTTGTTGTTCTGCTCACGACACAAGCTAGAAGATGTTGAGAAAAGGTGTGTAGGTTATCTATGCCATGTTGTGGATACCCAAAGAGTGGGAACATCCTTGGACCAGATACCTATAGTGCAAGAGTTCCCAGATGTATTTCTGGAGAATTTACTAGGTATTCCACCCGATAGGGAGGTAAAGTTTGTAATTGATCTGTTACCGGGGACGGCACCAATTTCAAGGGCACCATATCGGATGGCGCCAATTGAGATGAAGGAGTTAATGGTTCAATTACAAGAACTGTTAGATAGGAAGTACATTCAACCGAAAGTGTGTCTCCTCGGGGAGCACCAAGTGTTGTTTGTCAAGAAGAAGGACGGTCGTTAAGACTTCAGACGACTATCGAGAGTTGAACAAGTTGACGATTAAGAATAAATACCCATTGCCCGTGATCGATGATCTATTTGATCAGTTGAAAGGGGCAATATTTTCTAAGATAGATTTACGCATGGGGTATCATCGCTAAAGGTGAGAAAGGAGGATGTACCTAAGACGCGCTCGTAACTCGTTATGGTCATTATGAAGCTCGTGATGTCTTTTGGGTCGATTTAATGCACCAAATGCATTTATGGATATGATGAACAGAGTGTTCAAAAAATATTTGGACAAGTTAGTAGTAGTGTTCATTGATGATATTCTAGTCTATTCAAAGACGCCGTAAGATCATGTAGAATATTTAAGAATAGTGTTGGAAACACTAAGAAAGGAGAAGTTGTAGGCGTAAATTCACAAAGTGTGAATTTTACCGGAGAGAGTGCGCTTCTGTGGCATGTTATCGATAGGGATGGCATTTTCAGAGATCCCGCAAAAGTATAAGCAAAGTTAATGAATGGGAGCAACCAAAACGCCAACCGAGGTTTGGAGTTTTTCTGGGGTTACGGATACTATAGAAGGTTCATTCCGGACTTTTCTAAAATAGCTACTCCGCTAACAATCGACAAGAAAGTTGGTGAAGATGTGTGGACCGAAAAAATGTGAGAACAGCTTTTCAAGAGTTAAAGAAGAGATTATGAGGCACCTGATTGTCCTTACCAGACGATACAGGAATTTTTGTAGTGTATAGCGATGCTTCGATAAAGGACTAGGTTGCATGCTCACGCAAAGATGGCAAGGTCATTGCAGATGCATCACGTCAATTGAAGGATTATGAGAAGGTTTATCCTACTCATGATTTAGAATTGGTAGCTGTAGTTTTTTCGCTAAAGATATGGAGGCATTATCTTTATGGTGAGAAATGTGAGATATACACGGACCACAAAAGTCTGAAATATATATTCACACAGAAGGAGTTGAACATGAGATAGAGAAGGTGGTTAGAACTAATAAAAGATTATGACTGTGATATTTTATATCATCTAAGAAAACCAAATGTGGTAGCCGATGCGCTAAGTAGGAAGGGTAGAGAGAAACTGTCAATGTTAACAACTCAGAATGAGTTGGTAACAGCAATGGAAAGAATGGAGTTAGAAGTTAAGTTACCAGAGGAAGCAGTGGAGATGTTATTTTCCATGGAAACCCAACCGACCATAGCAGAACGGGTTAGGGGAGTACAACTGATCAACGAGGAGTGCAAGCAGATACAGAAAAGGATAGAAGATGAAGAGAAGACTAAATATAACCTCGATAAGGAGGGATTACTTCGTTTTGAAGGAAGAATTTGGGTCCCTAATGATTTCGAATTGAAAGAAAAAACTTATGATGGAGGCCCATAGTTCGAGGTACTCGATATATCCCGGTAGTATGAAGATGTATCAAGACCTTCGTCAAAACTTTTGGTGGCCGAACATGAAGATGGAGATAGCAGAATATGTTAGTAGGTGCTTAACTTGTCTAAAAGTTAAGGCTGAACACCAACGACCAAGCGGATTGATACAACCGTTAGAAATTCCAGAGTGGAAGTGGGAGCATATCACAATGGACTTTGTGGTGGGACTTCCGACAACCAGAAAAAGATATGATGCTATTTGGGTGATAGTGGATCGATTGACAAAATTGGCTCATTTTCTACCAATAGGAGTCAAGTATAACTTGGATCAGTTAGCTAAGTTGTATGTCAAAGAAATTATTTCTAGACATGGAGTACCTATTTCGATAGTGTCAGATCCTGATCCACGATTCACATCGAACTTTTGGAGGAGTTTGCAAGAGCAAATGGGAACGCAATTAAGGTTGAACATGGCCTATCATCCTTAGACGGATGGTCAGAGTGAGCGGACAATTTAAACGCTTGAAGATATGTTAAGATCTTGCGTTATGGATTTCAAAGGGAGTTGGGATGAATATCTACCGTTGGTGGAATTTTCGTACAACAATAGTTTTCATGCTAGTATAGGCATGCCACCACGAAGCGCCAGTATGGAAGGAAGTGCCGAACTCCATTATGTTGGGATGAGGTGGGTGAACGCCGATGTTGGGACCGAGATGGTACAAACAGACTATGAATATGGTGAAGTTAATACGATATCGCTTAGTCATGCGGCTCAAGACCGATAAAAAAAGTATGCAGATCCTCACAGAGAAAATAGAGAATTGATGTAGATCCTTTGTTTTCCTAAAAGTATCACCTTGGAAGGGAAGATACGTTTTGGGAAGAAAGGGAAGTTAAGTCCAAGGTTTGTAGGACCTTTTGAGATTTTAAGAAGGGTAGAGAGGTAGCTTATGAAGTAGTTTTTACCTCCCGAGATGGAACGCATTCATAATGTGTTTCACGTGTCGTTGTCAAGGTCCTTATAAACCGGACTATAAACACACGATGATAGAGTATGAATCTATTCAAATAGAAAAGACTTTGTCTATGAGGAACTTCCAGTTCAAATTATTGATAGGAAGGAACAAGTTTTAAGAAATAAGGTAATACCTTCAGTGAAGGTGTTATGGAGAAACCACAATGCTGAAGAAGCAATGTGGGAGCTCGAAAGTAAAATGAAGGAAGATTTTCCTCATTTGTTTATGTAATTATAAGCTAAGATTCTGGGGACAGAATCCTTATAAGGGGGAGAGAATGTAACGCCCGAGAAAAAAATCGAATTCTTATGGCAATTAAATTTTTATTTGATTATGTGAATTAAATGAACTTAATTGATTATTATGTGAGTAAGTTATGTGTAGGTCGTTTTATGACCTAGAATGTGCTAACGTGGTTAGTATTCTAGCTACGTGTTAGAATTAATTGTTTGGAATTTCCTAGATGAAAATAATTATTTCTGAGAAATTTCCATAAAAACACTATTCATCCGTTTCTATTCGGGGAATTATTTTGAAATTCTGAGAAACGCGTAATGATAGAATATTGAGATTAAATGGAATATCTGATAATATTTTATTTATGGCAAACACAGTTTTCACCTGCGGACTTAAAACCTAAGGGTTGAGTATATTGATTTCCGAGAAGGAAATAATATGCGTAGAAAGAATGGCGTTAGGGTTAATGCGAGTATTATACCTTAATGATACTTTTTAGTGTCTAGATATTATATGTGAGTAAATAAAGGTACAATATGATTATTGTACGTATGGTATACAAAGGGAATACGTGAATTGTACGTGTGGAATACGATGCGTATTGTAGAATTAACCTAAGTCACACTGATTAATTCATTAGACTTAGATTATGTTTGGTCCAATGATTTAATGACCAAGCCCAAAGAGTTTAATGGGTTAAGCCCAAGTCTAGGCCCAATGCTTAATTGGTTAAGTCCAAATCATTTAAACCAAACCGTGGATCGAACCGGTGGGTCACCAAATGTGTAAAACCCATGGGGCAACCCATGGGATAACCATGGCTAGTGGGGGTCGGCCACTTTATGTGGTATCCAAGGAAAATACTTGGTCACCAAGCATTTTACTTGGTGACCAAGAGTGAATAGTAAGGAGGTTGGTGTGCAAGGTCTAAATTACCCTCCATTCTTGCTTTCTATAAATAGAAGGCTAGATTGTGGCTTTTGGAGAGTTTTGATATTTGTCAACCAACATATTTGAGAGAGAAAAGAATTAGACTTAATCATTTTACACTTTGGAAGCTCTAACCTTTATTCTTCCAAAAGATTTCTTAAGAAGCTTGAGGTATTACTTCTTGTTCTTCATTCACCATCTCTTTTTAAATTTTCTTTTATATGGGAGAATCATAGAGGAGTGGTATATATCTTGTATAAGAGATTAAAGATGACTTATTATAGATTCAATATCTATAAGTCATGAGATGTTAAGAATCATAAGGTTGGAGATAGTTTCGAACCATTGGGAATATTGTTTGTTGAGATTAATAATTTATAAGTGATTGAGCTCCATCAATACGTTAGTTTATGCATCTTGATTGGTTAGGGTGTAGATATGAAATCCATGAAGTATTTCATGTGATTTGACTTAGAAAACGATAGTAACGAAGTTATGGCGAATTTTACAAAAATAGACGTTTAAACGTCGAAAACGTTAAATTCCGGATTAAGGGTCAAAAGTTGCCGTGAGACTTGAAAACATTGGTTTTCAATGTCAACACGTGAGATAAGGTGATTAAGAGTTGTGGGTTTGAGAATCGTTGAATTCCGACTTAAAACGAAGAAAACGAGCATTGAACGCTCATTAATGTTTCTGAACGTATAGAAAATGAACTCAATGGTCAATTTTGAGTTAACGGATTTGAAAGTGTTGAATTCTAATATGAATACGAGATTACAACATTTGTGGATGTAAGCTTTTGAACGGATTTTGCTTAAAACAAAGAAGTTAGAACCGTAACCTCACAAAATTTTTTAAATTTCGAGAAAACAAAGAATAGAGGAGTCAGCCGCGCCGCAGTCAACGAGCCGAGACCTATCCATCGCTAACTGAAAGCCGCACGCCAGTTTAATAATAGAGAGGTGACATGGCCTGCCACAGAGTAAGGGACTTCAAAAGTTGATTTAGGTTTTGAACTTCATTTGTTTGAGGACCTAAAGGAATGATGTTTGTACACTTTATAAGTGTATTAAAGTTATTCCTATACTACATATACTAAGGTATATGGTATAAAACTTAGGAATAAAATGCGTATTAATAAGTTAAGAATGTTGAACAATGTTGGTATCTCGCCGGCAATGTTCAAGACCGGTTAATTATTGTCAGTTGATTAGTAGACCGGGACGAAGGGTAATAAGTCTTGTTGACTTTAATAATGATATTAAGTTAATAAAGACATAGAAGAGAAAGAAGCTTGTATAAATAATGTGAATAGTTGTTTGATAGCTAATTACAATGTGCTATGTGAATATATCATGTAGATTCTGTAAAGGCTGTGGTCAGTCAAGTAAAATATTTGAAGACGCTGAAAGGCAAGTTTTTCTTAACGCTTGTCTAACTTTCATGTTAGCCAAGTTGTATGTGATTCATTGAACTGAATTGCAAGCCTTGTTTTCAAGAAAGGGTCGATGCCAGATTTTAACTCGGCTAGACTATTCGTAATATATAGATTGATTATGATTCATATCTTTCTATATTGAAATGTTAACGTTATCCTATGCCAAGTGATTGGTACGGAGCGTGAAGGTAAGGTTTGTCTATGAACAAACAAAACTATTTTCATCGATATTTCGATGGGCACGCGAGTTTACCAAAAATATTAAACTTAAATACGTTTAATGAATGAGTGTTGATCAACATAGAGTACTATAGGCTGATCACCTAGACGTGCTCGTAAGTTATCGGATGAATGGCCTTAGTGCTGTGGACTCCTTTTCAAGTATGAAAACTGAAAGTTGCTATTCAAGGTCTATTGATCGGTTCAGAATTCCTAATCTATTCTATACTTTGGGAATTGATGTTATGAACTGTTAAAGTATTATTGAATCATAATACTTCATAATTATTGTTCAGTTATGTGGGAATTATTATATGATTCACGAATGTGGTGTTCCTGTTATACTTGTTTAAAACTTGCTGAGCTATCATGCTCACTTTTGCGTGAATCATATAACCGCAGCTAAGGATGAACGATCGTGAATGCCAAACGAGATAAGGGCAAAGCTAAATGGATGCTTAGGCATTGTGTAAAGTTTAGTAAGATAAGGGCATTAAGCTAAGATGGATGCACGGGAAGGATTTATACTTGTGTAATAAAAGATTTAGTAACCTTCATTTTGTTATATTTCAATGGAATGATTGTATGGATGTTATTATACATTGGTGGGTTGCAAACACCCAAACAATGTAACCTGAAGTTAGAATTAAGAAAGAAAAACCTCGGGAAGGATTTATACTCGGTGATTATGTAAAAAAGATAGTAATTACCTTCATTTTATATATATTTCAAGTTTTGGAATGAATTCTATTTCTTGGATGTTATAGTATAAGATGGAGTGGTTATAATGATATAATGCTAGAGTTTATGTTTAAACAAGGAAGTTTCATGCTAATTTGGGAGATGAGAGGGAAAATTTTGACAAGATATCGATTATTTGGGTTTGTGTAAGGGTTTCAAGGTTTTAAACTTTCTGAAATTATTGTTTGATTGCTTTAAAATTGTTATATGTATGATAAGTAAATGTTTATGAGTAATCTATATAAGTTTTATGTCTTAATTTAGATGTTAACAGTAGTAATTAGTCCAGAATTTAGTTATTCTATTCTTCGTGGTTGGGTGTTCTATAATTCGGAGCCCCAATGCCAAATTTCGCGCCCAAATATTGGAATTTGCGCCTCCCGTATTGAATTCACGCTTCACGCCAATTGCCTCGCGCCCCAAATGATGGAATTGTGGTCTGGGTTGGACAGTTTTGACCTCCTGTAGTAAAATGGCCATAACATTTTCATACGAACTCTGATTGAGGTGATTCAAGATGATCCGGAACGAGGACGAATAGACCTACAACTTTTGTTCTTTAAGTTTTTCAATTTGAGGAATTTAAGAAGGGTCAAAATTGTCATTTGTAGGACTGTTGTGTTTTCGGGGACAATCGGAGGGCGTCAGGCATGTACGTATGCAAGTGTAGTGCTCTTGACGATAAAAGATGTTGTTCTAAGTTTTAAAAGATGAATATTAGTAAATATAATGATGTTTAACATTAATAAATGATGTATTAGATAAGTTGTATAAGCATACTAAGCACACACATGAGACACGAATTGGGCGTGTGACGAATGAACGTCGAAACGTCGTGCTTAAGTGTAAATAAACTTAAAAAGTGTTTCAATTCAATTGAAATGAATATTATAAGATATGGAATGGATTTAATATAAAACCAATAAGTAGTCCTAGCAAGACTTAAGCACTTGAATGAACTTCGAATATGAAATATAGTGAGTTATAAGTCTAAAGTTAACACAATCAAATTGAACATTGTGTATTGATTAATATGAAGGGTTATAGGATGTAGATTAAAGTTTATATTACAACTACTATGCGTTGCTATGTGACTAATAGTTGATGTGAATGATTATATAATTGTGTAGGGCACGTGAAGTGCAGATATCTGTAAGCTATTAAACTGTTATTGGTAATCAACGATCAAGGCAAGTCTTTTAATTCCTATTTGCTATGTGAATTTGATTATTTTAAATCTTTATTGCAAAGAGCATGATGTGTTATATATATGTTGAGTGTATGAAATGTTAAAGTCAACTTATGACTACGTTGATTGAGTAAAGCATGCTGATTGAGTACGGAACTCAATCTTTATACTTGTTATGTGAAATGTAACATGTATGTTATGTTAGTTCAATGTTTATGAGATATATGTTTAGCATGCTATTATGAGCTATGTGATGCATGAAAACTGTTAGATTTTGCTGGGCTCGACCTCAACCTTGCAAATAACCACTTTTGCAGGTTTAAGATTCAAGGTAAAGTTATGTGTTACCTGAAAGACATGAATCAGATGTGATACTTGAAGATTTATACACTTTGGTTGTGTTATTATTATTTGAACCATGTTTAAGGTTCCGAATAATGTATTATTGTTGAATTGTAATATTGTTTTGCAATGTAAACTAATGTAGTATTAAAAATGATTCTGAGATATTTAGATATAAAGGTTGAAAGTTCTGGGAACGAGAATAGTTTGTAATAGAAAATTTTAATTATAATAGAAAATTTTTACTATTCCGCAAATTTCAACGGTTGTATTATCGTTTAATGATGTAAAATTAGAGGTTGAATGTATTATTAACGACCGAAGTTGAGAATTAAATTGTATGAATTTTGGGGTCGTTACACTTCCCCTACTGTGCAATATTCAAATAGTATCTTTTCTATTCTCCTATAAATAGGATGCTTAATTAGAATTGAAAATTACACCAGAATCAGAGAATTCTTCTTCTATAATATTGAGCATATTTCTTTCGAGTTTTAGAAAGTTTTGAGTATAGAAAATAGTAAAAGTTTTCTTCAAGAATATATCCGCTATACCAGTTGGAATACTCTTCTTTTTGAGGTAAGGGTTATTATGTTTTTCATATTCTGAAGAGATATTATTTTTCGTATTCGTATGAATATTATTTTCGTTCAATATTCGTAAGGAAAATCATTTTCGTTCAAAATTCATTGTCTTCATTTAATATTCATAAAGTGTATTATTTTCATTCAATATTCGTAAGGGGTATTATTTATTTCATATTCGCTTACGATATTATTTTTCGTATTCGTAAGAAATTTTATTTCGTTCAATATTCGTAATGAATATTATTTTCGTTTAGTATTCGTAAGGAATATTATTTTCGTTTAATATTCGTATGGAATATTATTTTCATTTAATATTCATAAGGAATATTATTTCCGTTTAATATTCGTAAGGGATGTTATTTTTGTTCAATATTCGTATAAAATAATATTTTCTTCCATACTCTGTAGTATGTAAGTAATATTATTTCGTTTCAGATTCTGAATTCTATACTCATTTTGTTAAAGGTTTGGCTTCTATACTCCATGAAATTAGTAGAATATCCTTGATATTTATGCTTCATCCAGTATCTTTTTATGGAAATATTATTCTAAGTATTCTTGATAAGTTTTAACCTTTTCATGACGGAGTACTATTCACGGGGTACTATTCCCGAATTATTATTCACGGGATACTATTCACTCGGGTACTATTCACCCAAGGCACTACTCATGACAAAAATTAATTTCTTTTCGGTCCAAATCATTTTTGATATAATATTATTCTTGAATTTTACTCCACAAAGCAGTATCATGTTGACAATTTGAACGTTATTGAATTCTGGATAAATTAAATTCTAAATCTTTAAAATTCATCCTTGATCTTGTTTGATTAAATTATTATATCATTGTCATCATCCTCATACTTATATTGTTATGGAAGTCATCTTTGGCCCGTAGTGCATAGATGAACTTGGTATGATTATGACCAGAGATTATTCGGTATAATCATGACCGTAATGTTACAAATGATGTGGTAAAAGTTCTTATTGGCCCGTAGTGCATTGATGGACAGTTTTTGGTATGATCATGACCATGAGTTCTCTTCAGCCACGGGTGCAAAGATGAATTATTTTATGGCATGATCATGACCGTTGATGAGAACATGATTATCCTTGGCCCGTAGTGCATGGATAATTCGTGGTCGTGTTACTAATGAATATCCTTAGCATGTAGTGCAGGGATGATTCGATGATGTGGTTTATTTATTAAGCTGAGTCTCAGCGATAAAATTTATGATAAACTTTTAAATCATAGAAGATAGTAGATATCATGCTCTACTTGACTCTTCTAATAGATTGCTTATTCTGCTGCAGTTGTTGATCTAAAACTTGTTGTCTATTACATTCTATAAGTTGTTATACTGTTGAAGGCTAAGGATAATTTATTCTTCATTATTTTAGTCATAATATTTCTTACTGGGCTAGTTGAGCTCACCCTTTTGCTTTCATTGTTCTCTTTAGGAAATGAGAACGTAGCCGGGACTAGTTGGCGAATGGAGTGATGGTCCGAGATGGTTTTATAGTAGTCCTTACTATTCTATGAAATAGTGTGATAATAAATATATTGAGGACTCCATTTGAGTTTGAATACTGTCTAGAAGACAATATTCCTATTAAAACTCTCAACTATGTTTTGTCGTATTTTACACGACAGGTGTATAATTAAGTTTGTATTTGTATTCTGTACCATGTATTTTGGCAACCTAAGATGGGTGATGTATACCTATTTTGGGGGCGTCACACCAGACAAGACAAAATCGGTAGTTCAAGGGAGAGCGTTTGTCGTAACCTCCCAAAAATCGAGGAATCCAAACGAGGTGATCACGGGTAAGCTAATCATAAACTCTAGCGAAGTCTATACCTTATTTGATACCGGTTCTACCCATTCTTTTATTTCTCCTACTTGCGCTCAACGTTTAAATTTGACTCTGGAGAAATTAGACTTTGACTTATCTGTTAAAATTCCGTTGGGAGAAACCTTCATTACATCCAATGTTTATAAGTCTTGTTTGGTTCAAATCGGTACCCTCACATTACATGTCGTTCTTATTTCCTTAAAAATACTTGCAATTGATGTGATATTAGGGATTGATTGGTTAACTACTCATAATGCAAAAATTGATTATTTTCGTAAGGTTGTTAGCTTTCATATTCCTAACCAACCTATTATGCGAATTCAAGCAACCAAACCACTAAAGTCAATCAGTGTCATATCAAGCCATAAAGCTATTCGTTTATTGAAAAATGGTTGTCAAGCTTTCTTAGCCCATGTCACGGATTTAAATAAAAATATGTCAGATTTGAATGATATTTCTATTGTTGATAAATTTCCACATGTATTACCTGAAGAACTTCCCCGCCTACCCCTAGAGAGTGAAATTGAATTTTGTATCGACCTTGAATCCAGTACAAAACCCATTCCCAAAGCCCCATATCGAATGGCTCCTATTGAACTTCAGGAGTTAAAAACCCAACTACAGGAATTGTTAAACATCGATTTCATTCGTCCTAGTACATCTCCTTGGGGTGCTCCAGTTCTATTCGTGAAGAAGAAAGATGGAAGTATGCGACTTTGTATTGATTATCGGGAGTTGAATCATGTCACCATCAAAAATAGGTACCCATTGCCTTGCATTGATGACCTGTTTAACCAGTTGCAAGGAGCCAAATTCTTTTCAAAGATCGATCTTCGTTCCAGATATCATCAGTTAAAGATTAAAACCGATGACATTCCAAAAACAGCTTTCAGAACTCAGTGCAGGCATTATGAATTCCTAGTCATGTCTTTTGGATTGACTAATGCTCCTGCTGCCTTCATGTATATGATGAACCGAGTATTCATGGAATATTTGGATCACTTTGTGGTCATCTTTATTGATGACATCCTCATTTACTCCAAAAGCTGTGAAGATCATGAACAACACTTGAGGCTGATACTTCAAAAGCTTCGTGAAAACAAGCTTTATGCTAAGTTGAAGAAATGTGAGTTCTGGCTTGAGGAAGTTGCATTCCTTGGGCATGTGATATCAAATCACAGAATATCTATTGACCCAACAAAGATTGAAGCAATTCAAAGTTGGGAGCAACCTAAGTCAATGACTGAAGTACGTAGCTTTATCGGCTTAGCTGGTTATTATCGGAGATTTGTGGAAGGATTTTCTCGAATCGCTACTCCATTAACTCAGCTGACTCAAAAAGATACAAAATTTGGTTGGAGCGAGGAATGTGATAAGAGTTTTCAAGAACTCAACAGGAGACTCATTTCAGCACCTGTTCTGACAATACCATCTGCCTCGGAGGGATTTGTCATCTACAGTGATGTTTCAAGCAAAGGGTTAAGATGTGTTCTCATGCAACATGGGAAAGTCATAGCCTATGCCTCACGAAACCTCAAAGAATATGAGAGGAATTATCCTACTCATGATCTAGAGTTGGCAGTTGTCGTTTTTACCCTTAAGATTTGGAGTCATTACCTGTATGGAGAGAAGGTGGAGATCTATACGGATCATAAAAGCCTCAAATATTTCTTCATTTAAAAGGAACTCAACATGCGACAACGACTATGGCTTGAGCTATTGAAAGATTACGATCATACTATCCAATACCATCCTAGAAAAGTGAACGTGGTAACTGACACATTAAGTAAAAGATCATATGCGGGTTCGAGTGCGATATTGTCAACGCAAAGGCCCATTTTGTATGACTTACAAAGGATGGAGATAGAGTTAAAGACTCCAGGGACCCATGTGATGATGGCGAATATATGAGTAGAACCGACTTTAATTGATAAAGTTAAAGCTGCTCAAGCTACAGACCTGGAGTTGATGCGTATGAGGAGGAAAATGCAAGAAGGTGCTATTCCAGAAGCAAGAATCGATGAACAAGGAATACTTTGAGTCAACTCCAGACTTTGTGTTCCTAATGATTCTGACTTGAAGTATAAAATCATGATGGAGGCGCACAATACACCATTTGCAATCCATCCTGGGAGTACCAAAATATATCATGATCTTCGACATAAATTTTGGTGGAGTTATATGAAGAGAGAGATAGCAGGGTTTATCTCAAGGTGTCTAACTTGTCAACGAGTCAAGGCAAAACATAAAGTGCCAAAAGGTCCATTGCAACCACTTAAAATTCTAGAATGGAAATGGGAGCACATTACCATGGATTTCGTTACTGGAGTTCCCAAGGTTTCTCAATGCATAGATGTGATTTGGGTCATTGTTGATAGATTGACCAAATCTGCTCATTTCTTACCTATACGAGAAACTTATACACTTGAACATCTTGCTCGTATGTACATAAATGAGATTGTATGACTGCATGGTATGCCAGTATCCATAGTTTCTAATCGAGACCTAAGATTCACTTCAAGATTTTGGGTTAGTTTGCAAAAAGCTATGGGCACGAATTTACGATTTAGTTCGGCATATCATCCTCAAACGGACGGGCAGTCTGAGAGGACTATTCAAACTCTTGAAGATTTATTAAGACTCTGTGTCCTTGACTTCAAGGGAAGTTGGGACAAGTTCTTATCATTGGTGGAGTTTTCCTATAACAACAATTATTAAGAAAGTATTGGCATGGCTCTATTTGAGGCGTTGTATGGAAGATAGTGTCGTTCTCCAGTATGCTGAGATGAGGTGGGTGAAGCAACATTATTGGGACCTGAGTTAGTACATATGACTACAAAAAAGATTCAAACGATCCGACAACGTATAAAACCTCACAAGATCGACAAAAGAGTTATGCTAATCTTCATCGAAAGGATGTGGAATTTAATATTGGAGATCATGTGTTGTTTCGTGTTGCTCTATGGAAAGGAGTTACGAGATTTGAAAAGAGAGGAAAGCTCAATCCTCGATTCATTAGACCATTTTTAATCCTTGATCGAGTAGGAACTGTGGCCTATAGACTCGCCTTACTGCCAAGTATGTCTCGTGTTCATAACATTTTTCACATATCTATGTTACGTAACTATGTGAAGGACCCGAACCACATTATTGAATTAGAACCAGGTGAGATAGAGGAATATTTAACGTATGAAGAGGTACCTATTAAAATCTTGGATAAGAAGGATCATATTCTACGCTCTAAGGTTATACCTCAAGTTAAAGTTTTGTGGAGAAACCACGATGTGGAGGAAATGACCTGGGAGTTAGATTCTGAAATGAAATTAAGATATCCTTACCTCTTTGACATACCAGGTACGCACCCTAATTTTGAGGACGAAATTTCATAAGAAGGGGAGGTTGTAAGACCCCAACTTTTATGAAAAAAGATTAACTTTTCTTGAAATATATTTTTGAATATTATGGTGTGGATATGATATAATGTTATAGTTGTGGGTAATATTTACAAATTTTGCAAAGTAAGCAAGTTGTTATAAAATATTCGATTGGTCGGAGAATATTTATTTTAACAGGGAATATTCGTATGACGCACAATCATTGGTGGACCCCACAACAAAAGTATTATCGTAGTTAGAAAACGATAGAATTATCTTTTTATAAAAATAATGGCGAAAGTTTTACCGTTAAACTGTTGAATTACCCGGTAGTAAAAGTAAAGTAATACACGTGGTTGCATAGTAGCACACGGTATTGATTATTGATGCTTACGTGAGAAGTCACTCAGTTATACTCAATTATTGCTACAGTAATTGCTGCATCATATCTCTCATATTATTGATTCAATTATTGTCACCATAATATGTTATATTATTAAATCAATAATTGAGACGACAAAGTTATTCATATTATTATTTGCAATATTGACAATGTCTAGAAGTTCTATCAAGGAGAGGTTAGGTCATCTAATTGCGCGTCAATAGGGAGGGATCCTTATCGGAAAGCCCCCTCTTTCCTGGAAACGACCTGGTTATTAAATATTGTGAGTTATAATATTAATGATGAATAAGTTCGTGTTGATTAAAGATGAAATTGATAGTTCTATTGTGTTGGGATTATTAGTGTTAGTGGAAATAGACATTTATTTCGATAATAATTGATGTCTAGAGGTTATATTGACCAATCGGGTAATTAATCAAATAAATGAGCAATTAATTGCTATTAATTCACATGCTTATAACTATTTGTTCACATGTGTGTACTATTAATTCACATGCATGTACTATTAGGGGAGGTGGTGCAAGATTGATAATACTTGCATGACTAAATTAAAAATAAAGGTATAGATGAAGGTACTATACTGTAACTATTTTTTTGACATGTATAGAACTATTGATTCACATGAATGTACTATTAATTCACATAATGTACTATTAGGGGAGGTGGTGCAAGTTTGATAATACTTGTAGGACTAAATTAAAAATGAAAAAAAAAGATGAAGGTATTATACTGTAATTTTTTTAGCCCCAAAATGTGCAATTATTGAAACTATATTTTCTTATAAATAGAAGGTGATTCTTCTTTCATTCTCACCAATTCACTAAGACTCATAAGAGCAATTATAGAGAGAAGATATAGAGAGATAAAGAAGAAGAGAAGTCTGATACCTCACTATTCCAGTGTCTGTAATGATCGGGAAATTTATAATTTAATTTAAATATTTATTGAATTAAATAAATATTTTAAATTATTTATTTATTGAGGAAAATAAATAATTGATAATTTGTGGTGAATTGATTTAGTAACTAAATTGATTAATATTAATTAAATTGAGTAATGATAATTTTATTTTCAAGGATTTAATTTAAGGAAACAATTAAATTAAATCAATTGCTTAATATTTAAGAAAATAATTAAGCTAAATAAAGTGCTTAATTTAATGGAAATAAATAAATTAAATAAAGTGATGTGTCTAATTTATTAATTAAATTAGATATATAGTTATTTATTAATTATAAGATATACTGATAATAAGATTTTATTATTATTATAAGTTATTTAAATTAGCTAAACTAAAGTTATATAAATTAACTAAATTAAAAGTGTGACAAGTGGTAACTATATAATATAATAATGTAATAATAATTTAATTGAGGGAGTTTTTGGTTAGCCAAACAAGGCCTTATGGCCTTTGGTATTATTCAACTGACGCTACCTTTTTGTGTTTTTACCTGACGTTAGTGGGAGTCAGTTTATTATAATTCCTACGCGTCTATTGTTCTAAGGCTAAGTTCAGTGAGAAGGAGAAATAACAGAGAGTGTTGAGAGAAAAGCTTGGAAGAGAGAATCACAGTGATATCAAGTGGAAGAGAAGGGTTTGTTAATTGGTTTGCTAATCAAGGTAAAAACTATCTCAATTCTAACTCTTAGTTTCGATATATATATATATATATATATATATATATATAATTTATGTGATTGGAAATCACGTGAATTGTGGTAGATTTGTTCATATAGGTTTGTAAAACTCTGTTAATAATCATGTATGCTTGTTATTTGTTATCAAATTCATTTAAATTGAGTGTAGGAAGAAAAAGGGAAATAACAGTGTTTATGTTCTTATTATATGGCTTAGAAAGTACAAAAATTGATGCTCTATATATTTAATAATCTGTAGTTTGTTATTGGATTATGTTAATATGTTAAGAAACGAAAACAACGAAGTTTAAATCATGTCAATTGATTAAGAAACGAGTTCGTGGCAATCAAATTCGTTAAAAGTGTAAAAATATAGAAAATTTGGAAAAACTATGGTTTTGATTCCTCAATATGGTGTATATGTAATGTTTTGTATATAGAATGGTGTTTAGCATGTATAACTACAATATGTCAAAGTTTTAGATGTTGAATTTGGGAGAAATTCTGTTGAATTGGGATTTTTGGCCTTTACCAGTGTATTAGTTCGTGTCTGTACAAATTGAGTCATTAAAGTGTATGTAAGGCAATGTGTACTGCTTGCATGCCATTGTCTCTCGCAGCGCAAAGATTTGGGCTTATGTTAGCTAAGCAAGCATGTTAATGATGTTAAGGCATAGTAGAAACTATAATAATAGATTCCAATGTATTGTAATGCAAAGTGTAAAGATTTGAAATAATTATTTAAATAAGTTCTAAAATGAAACAAAGTGTGATTTTTTTAAAAGGTTAGAAATGAATGATTAAGTTATGTTAGTTTATAGTGTGATTTCAGAACCCTTAAGTATGTTAACCTAAATGGTTAGATGCTAGGTTAGGGTTATGACCTAAATGATGGGTTAAAACCCATAAAGCTAATATTCATACAATTAATTGTTATTGCGATTTCAATGATATGTGTAGGGTAATTGGAGATTATTTTACGTTTGTGTAGCTTACAATCAAGGCAAGTTTCTAAAACTTATCTCCTTACAATTGAGCAAGCTTTCTAACTTCATTCGTTTCATATTGAATGCAAGTTTTCATTCCTATATTATTATTGTTCATGTTCTTAAAATTGAGCAAGCCTAGTTTATCTTCAGTATGTTTGTGCAAGCTTTTGTAACCTAATTCGTTACATCAAGCGAGTTTTACTTTCCTTATTATCATTCGAAGCATACATTGTTCTAATACATTGATTCATAGAAGATTGTTCTATACTCATTTGAGCATAGCACTTTGCATGTATATCATGTTATTCAGTTATATATATTGTTGATATCCGATCTTTGATTTTAATAGCCTTGTTCAAGTTCTACATTCTCGTATTAAACCTTTACTGATGGAAGTTGAATAGTGTTCTAAAATTCTAGAGACACAGATAAGCTAGTTCCAAACTAAACTTTCTTTAGTTCGGAAATTCTAAATTCAAGCTGAGACGAACAACCTTAATATAGGGGATTTTGTACGTGTAATGTTTAAATGTTTGTGCACAATACATGGTACAAAGGGTTGATCCCCCTATGTACGTTAAGAAAGGTCTGTACAGTCTAAATGACTATTAAGGTTAAGGTAATAATATATATATATATTCTGGAGACATAGTTCGTGGTCCTAAGACCCTCAGATATTGATTTTGAACTTGTTTTCTATATTTAATTCGTAGAGCAAGTTCATTATTGTTCAGCATTCGTTGTTCACTCTTATGTTGTTATCATTACTACTTTTTAAATCAGTGAGCAATTGTTTGCTCACTCTTGCAATTAACACTGCAGCTAAGGTTGAAAGAGTCAATGAGCCATCTACCAGCAAAGGGAAGGGCAAGATGCCTAAGAGCTGAAGAATTAATGAAGTTAATTTAAATGTTTCATGTTATAAGACTTGTTTAATTATATGATGTATTCTGCAAAATTATGTAATAATTTTAAGGTTAGATTACTTGGGATTGTTTTTGAGATGATGATGTAACCCTTTAATGGGAAAGACATCTTGTTTAAGTTATTTAAATTATGTCTTTATCCTTTGATTTGGGTAGTTAGATGTAATAGTTTTGATAAGTGAACATCAAATCTTGTGGGAATGAAGTTCCTGGATTTGGGGGTGTCACAGGTTGGTATCAAAGCTTTAGGTTATGAACCTTAGGTGGGAAACCTTAGGAAGTAACCTTTAAGGAAATAGAAAATATAGAGGTGTTTAAATCTTATAGAGTTTTAAGGAATGGATTATGGTATCCATTGAAGCTAAATAATAAAAGACATTATGTGCTATGTGTTAATAACTTTTGAGCTCGCGAATATCGGAAAAAAAAATTAAGCAAAACTTAAAATATTTTGTTGTTAGGATGTCTAACAAAGGAGGATTTAGTCCAGCTAGGGAAACGATACCTCAGATACCTATAGATGATAAGTCCTGGGATATTCACGTAGTGCGGGAGCAGTTGATCCAGGAGGATAAGCCTGTGACCGATCCCGTGGAGGATAGTTCTGAGGAGGTAGAGGAGGATGATGAGGAAGAGGATCCTGAGGAGCTTCCACTAAACTCCATATCAGCGGAGATGTATGATGCCCTGTACGACCGTAATGTAGAATTACAGGACGAGGTTGAGGAGCTGAAGGAGTTGGTTGGGATGCATCACGCTTCGATGGAGCAGAAGGATGTGGAGATTCAGGAACTTGACTCAAAACTTGGAAACACGGAGTGGGACTTAGTTCATACAAAGGGTCAGCATGAAGACTTGTTCGCAGTACACAAGAAGATGAAGAATGACATTGAGAAATTAAAAGACAATTTCAAGGAGAAGTCAGCCAAGCGTGCAAGAGCAGAGGATGCTTGGATGAAGACAACTCAATGTGCAGACCGTGCTGAGGCTAAGGTCCAAGTGAAGAAAGCCAAGATGAAGGAGATGGATTATGCTTTTAATTCGGCGATTGATAGGGCCCAGGATCGAGTCTATTATTACCCACCTCAGTTTGAGAATTCGTCGTGGTTCGTGATGGATCGCAGGACGACGTATCGTATCATAGAGGAGGAACGTCGGGAAGCCTTACGACGGCTTAATATGTCTAGATAGAATAAGACTGATAATAGTATGAGGTTAATTATGTGAATAAATAAACTGTGAATCCCATATTTTGAGATAAATAAAGGAATAGTATGACTATGTAATCCTGAAACATGTCTAGTTCAGGAAAGTGAATGTTTATAACGGTTATGCTATTTTGAGGATATTCTAAAACTTTATGAATGAATAAAATATTAGAGTTTATTTGAAATGTCATGTATTAAAGCTTTAATCTTGGAATGTTTAAGTTAAACTTTAAATACCCAAGAAGTTGAGTAATGAGCTAATAAGCATATATTTTAATAGAAAATGCCTCCTAGAAGAAGACAACCACATCAGCAAGCACCTCCTGAGGGGTCTACTAATAATAACAACGAGACCAATACTAATCCGGTTCAGAACTTGGTAGCTTTGTTGATGGGTGCACTTGCGACTCAACCACAAGCTCAAGTCACGACTTTCAAGGAATTCAAAGCGGTTGGACCACCAGAATTTCAAGGGTCTATGAATCCAGTGGAAGCCCAAACCTGGATCATGGAAATGGAGATGGTGTTCGACGTTGCTAGTGTTAACGAAGATCAGAAGACTGCGTTCGTAATGTTCATGCTGAAGTCTGAAGCTATCTACTGGTGGCAAGCAAATAAGGTTCGTGGAGGACAAGGAGTGATAGCGTGAGATAGATTCAAGGAAATGTTTTCCAAATGTACTTTGTAGCGAGTTCTCAGAATCAGCTGGAAGTGTAATTTCTGGAGTTGAAGCAAGGAACTATGACGGTGCCGGAATATGCTGCAAAGTTTAACGAGTTGGCAAGGTTTGCCACATATCAAGTCAATACTGATGAGCGTAAAGCAAGAAGGTTCGAACAAGGATTGAAGCCCTGGCTTTACAGCAAGGTTTCAATGTTCCAGCTGAACACATTTGCGGCTGTACTGGAGAAGACACTTATCGCGGAAGGTGGAAGCGATGCCTTGACCAAGTACAATCAAGAACAAAAGAAGAGGAAGAATGAGAATGAGAATAAGGCTGGTGGTAGTAATATTAGAAGTAACAATCAAAAGAGGGAATGGAGCGAGAATTTGACTGCGGGAGGACAACAAGGAAATCAGCAGAAGAAAAAGTTTGAAGCTTGTGCAACATGCAGGAAGAACCATACTAGGGTATGTTTGAAGGGGAAGAGGGTGTGTTTCAACTATGGTCAGGAGGGACACATTGCACCGAACTATTTTAGTCCGAAGAAAGGAGCATGTTTTACTTGCGGTTCAAAAGATCACATGGCTCGTGATTGTCCCAAGAAGCCAGCAGGAAGTGCAAGTGGTGGAAAGGGAAACAACAACGGTGGTGGTGCATTGACTATCACTGGACCAGCACAATCAAGCCGACCTACTGTAAGGACTTTCAATATGATCGTGCAGGATGCTGTACAGTCTAAGGATGTGGTGTCAGGTATCTTTGTGATTAATGGTATTAATGTTTATGTACTATTTGATTCGGGTGCTACTTGTTCATTTATATCCGATGAATTTGCTTAGAACTTAGATTTGCCCCAGGAAGAATTAGAATTTCCCTTAAGTATAGAGATTGCGAACAAGGAAGTGATTCCTGTTAGATTTGTATATAGGAATTATATAGTGGTTATAAAGGGTCACGAGATGATGGTAGATTTGATACCAATTAGACTTGGTGAATTTGATGTTATACTGGGAATGGATTGGTTATTCAATTACGGAGCAGTAATTGATTGCCAAAGGAAGTGTGTTAACCTTATGACTCCGTCAAAGGTTGTGTTCTTTGGTAGCAAGTCACCTCGACAGGCAAGTTATCTGATGGTGATGCAAGCCAAGAATTTGTTGAGACAAAGATGTGTAGGATACTTAGCCTACATAGTTGATAAACAGAAAAAGAGTGTGAAGTTGGAAGAGATACCGATCATAAGAGATTTTGCAGACGTATTTCCTGATGATTTGTCGGGTCTTCCGCCGGATCGATAAATCGAGTTCGTGATTGATTTACTACCAGGAACGGCCCCGATATCTAAGGCACCATATAGAATGGCCCCGATAGAGATGAAGGAGTTGATGGTGCAATTGAAAGAATTACTCGACAAGAAGTATATTCAGCCGAGTGTTTCACCATGGAGAGCACCGCTGTTGTTTGTTAAGAAGAAGGATGGATCGATGCGGCTCTGTATTGATTACCGAGAATTGAATAAGGTCACGATTAAAAATAAGTATCCATTACCTAGAATCGATGACCTGTTCGATCAGTTGAAGCGAGCGAGGTATTTCTCAAAGATAGACCTGAGAAGTGGCTATCATCAGTTAAAAGTGAGGCCGGAGGATGTACCGAAGACAGCGTTCAGAACTCGGTATGGTCATTACGAGTTTCTGGTTATGTCTTTTGGTTTAACCAACGCACCTGCAACGTTCATGGACTTGATGAACAGGGTGTTTAAACCATTCTTATACAAATTTGTAGTGGTGTTTATTGATGATATATTGGTATATTCCAAAACCAAAGAGGAACATGTGGAACATTTGAGATTGACATTGGAGACGTTGAGAAAAGAGAAGTTGTACGCTAAATTCTCAAAATGTGAATTTTGGTTGGAACGAGTACAGTTTCTAGGGCACGTGATTGATAAGGACGAAATTTCGGTAGATCCATCAAAGGTTGAAGCTGTAATAAACTGGGATCAGCCGAAGATACCGTCAGAAATAAGAAGTGTCGTAGGATTGGCAGGATACTACAGGCGTTTTATTCAAGACTTTTCCAAGATCGCGACTCCGTTGACGAATTTAACTAGGAAAGCAGTTATGTTTGTTTGGACAGAGAAGTGTGAGGAAAGTTTTCGAGAATTGAAGAAGTGGTTGAGTTCAGCACCTTTGTTATCGTTGCCTGATGATACAGGAAAATTTGTGGAGTATAATGAGGCTTCGCATAAAGGACTAGGCTGTGTACTTATGCAAAATGGCAGAGTTATTGCGTATGCATCATGACAGTTGAAAGATTACGAGAAAGGGTATCTGACTCATGACTTGGAGTTGGCGGCAGTGGTGTTTGCCCTGAAAATTTGGAGACATTATCTTTATGGAGAGAGGTGTGAGATATATATTGACCATAAAAGTCTGAAGTATATCTTTACACAAAAAGATTTGAACATACGACAAAGAGGATGGTTGGAGCTAATCAAAGATTATGACTGCGAGATTTTCTATCATCCAGGAAAGGCGAATGTTGTTGCTGATGCTTTAAGTAGGAAGGGACAGGAGAAGTTAATGTTGTTAACTGATTAAGAGAAGCTAGTGTCAGAAATGGCTAAGATGGAGTTGGAAATTAAATATCTGACAAAATCCGATGAAAAGTTGTTCCAGATGGGAAATGGTTAAACATTAGTGGATAAGGTGAAAAATGCACAACTTCAGGATGAAGACTGTGAAAAGATAAAGCAGAAGATATTTGAAGGTGAGGAAAACAAATTCAAAATCAATTTGGAAGGGTTACTTCGATTTAAAGGAAGAATTTGGGTTCCGCAAGTTTCAGAGGTTAAAGAAGAAATCCTGAGTGAAGCTCATAATTCAAGATATTCGATTCACCCTGGGAGTACAAAGATGTACCAGGATCTTAGAAATCATTTTTGGTGGCCGAATATAAAGAGGGATGTGGATGAATGCGTGGCAAAATGTTTAACATGTCAGAAAGTCAAAGCTGAACATCAAAGGCCGAACGGATTGTTACAACCATTGGAGATACCAGAATGGAAATGGTAGCATATCACAATGGATTTTGTGGTAGGTCTTCCAACGACTCAGCAAGGTTACGATGCCATTTGGGTGATTGTTGACCGACTGATGAAGTCGGCACACTTTTTGCCAATCAAGATTCGATTTACACTAGATCGGTTAGCAAAACTGTATGTGAAGGAAATTGTTTCAAGGCATGGTGTACTTGTATCCATTGTATCAGACAGAGATCCACGTTTCACATCTAATTTCTGGAAACGGTTACAAGAATGTTTGGGAACACAACTGAGAATGAGCACAACGTACCATCCTCAGATCGACGGACAGAGTGAGAGAACCATCCAAACACTAGAAGATATGCTCAAAGCATGTATCGTAGATTTCAAGAAAAATTGGGATGACCATCTGCTATTGGTGGAATTTACCTATAATAATAGTTATCACGCGAGTATTGGCATGTCGCCTTACAAAGCGTTATACGGAAGGAAATGCAGAACTCCATTATGTTGGGATGAGGTAGGTGAACATCAACTATTGGGTCTAGAATTTGTACAACAGACTATCGAGATCATCAAAGTGATTCGAGCAAGATTGAACGCAACACAAGATAGACAGAAGAAATATGATGATCAGCATCGACAAAATAGAGAATTCGATGTCGGTAGTTATGTTTTCTAAAAGTGTCTCCCTAGAAGGGGAAAATCCAATTTGGCAAGAAAGGAAAATTGAGCCCTAGATTTATAGGACCTTTCGAAGTGCTTCGACGAATTGGTGAAGTGGCGTACGAGGTAGCTTTACCTCCGGAGTTGGAGCATATTCATAATGTTTTCCATGTATCGGTATTGAGGCCATATAAGCCTGATTATAAGCATGTTATAGAATATGAGCCCTTACAGTTTGAGAAAGATTTATCATATGAAGAAGTCCATATTCAAATTGTTCATAGAAAAGAGCAAGTACTGAGGAATAAGGTGACACCTTCTGTTAAGATAATCTGGAGGAACCTCAATGCTGAGTAAGCTACGTGGGAACTTGAAAGTGTTATGATGAAGAATTATCTTAAGTTGTTTGCTTGATTTTGTATAGTGATTCTGGGGACAGAATCTTGTTAAGGAGGGAAGAATGTAATGAATAAATTTTTCGAGTTGTGATTCTGGGGACAGAATCCTTTTAAGGTTGTGATTCTGGGGACAGAATCCTTTTAAGGAAGGAAGGATGTAACGATCGGGAAATTTGTAATTTAATTTAAATATTTATTGAATTAAATAAATATTTTAAATAATTTATTTATTGAGGAAATTAAATAATTGATAAATTATGGTGAATTGATTTAGTAACTAAATTGATTAGTGTTAATTAAATTGAGTAATGATAATTTTATTTGGAGGATTTAATTTAAGGAAATAATTAAATTAAATCAATTGCTTAATATTTAAGAAAATAATTAAGATAAATAAAGTGTTTAATTTAATGGAAATAAATAAATTAAATAAAGTGATGTGTCTAATTTATTAATTAAATTAGATATACAGTTATTTATTAATTATAAGATATACTGATAATAAGAATTTTATTATTATTATAAGTTATTTAAATTAGCTAAACTAAAGTTATATAAATTAACTAAATTAAAAGTGTGACAAGTAGTAACTATATAATATAATAATGTAATAATAATTTAATTGAGGGAGTTTTTGGTTAGTTAAACAAGGCCTTATGGCCTTTGGCATTATTCAACTGACGCTACCTTTTTATGTTTTTACCTGACGTTAGTGGGAGTCGGTTTATTATAATTCCTACGCGTCTATTGTTCTAAGGCTAAGTTCAGTGAGAAGGAGAAATAACAGAGAGTGTTGAGTGAAAAGCTTGGAAGAGAGAATCACGGTGATATCAAGTGGAAGAGAAGGGTTTGCTAATTGGTTTTCTAATCAACGTAAAAACTATCTCCATTCTAACTCTTAGTTTCGATATATATATATATATATATATATATATATATATAATTTATGTGATTGGAAATCACGTGAATTGTGATAGATATATGTTCATATAGGTTTGCAAAACTCTGTTAATCATCATGTATGCTTGTTATTTGTTATCAAATTCGTGTAAAATGAGTGTAGAAAGGAAAAGGGAAATAACTGTGTATGTTCTTATTATATGGCTTAGAAAGTATAAAAATTGATGCTCTATATGTGTAATAATCTGTAGTTTGTTATTGGATTATGTTAATATGTTAAGAAATGAAAATAACGAAGTTTAAATCATGTCAATTGATTAAGAACCGAGTTCATGGAAATCAAATTCGTTAAAAGTATTAAAATGAATAAAATTTGGAAAAACTATGGTTTTGATTCCTCAAAATGGTGTATATGTAATGTTTTGTATATAGAATGGTGTTTAGCATGTATAACTACAATATGTCAAAGTTTTAGATGTTGAATTTGGGATAAATTATGTTGAATTGGGATTTTTGGCCTTTAGCAGCGTATTAGTTCGCGTCTATAAAATCGAGTTCGGTGCATCGCATGCAGCGTTACCGCCGACACGCATTTGTCATGCGATGACACGTAGCATTTTGTGAAGTATGCGGTCTCTCATGCCACGGAAAATTATGAGACCCCAGATTTTATGAATAAATATTTAATTTTCTCGAAATATTTTTTAATATTATGGTGTGGATTTGACATAATGTTATAGTTGTGGGTAATATTTATAAATTTTGCAAAGTACGCAAGTTGTTATATATATCATTATGGTCGGGGAATATTATTTTTTGTTTGGGAATATTAAATGAAGCAAACATAATCATGTAGTGGACCCCACAACGGAAGTACTGTCGTAGTTAGAAAATGACAAAAATATTTTACGAAAATAACGGCGGAGGTTTTACCGTTAAAACTGTTGAACTATCCGGTAGTAAAAGTACAGTAATACGCGTGGTTGCATAGTAGCACACGGTATTGATTATTGATGCTTACGTGATAAGTTGCTCAGTTATACTCAATTATTGCTACAGTAATTGCTGCATCATATCTCTCATATTATTGATTCGATTATTATCATAGTATCATATGCATAATATGATATATTATTAAATCAATAATTGAGATGACAAAGTTATTCATATTATTAAATTATAATATTTATAATATCTTGAAGTTCTGTCAAGGAGAGGTTAGATAATCTAATTGCGCGCCAATAGGGAAAAATCTTTATCGGAAAGCCCCCTCTGTCCTGGGAATGACCTGGTTGTTAAATATTGTGAGATATGATATTAATGATGAATAAGTTCGTGTTGATTAAAGATGAATTTGATAGTTCCATTGTGTTGAAATTATTTGTGTTAATGGAAATCGGCTTTTATTTCAATAATAATTGATGTCTGGAGGTTATATTGTTCAATCCGGTATTCGGGGCAATTTTTATGTCGGAGTTACTATTCACGAGTTACTATTCATGAGATACTATTCACGAGTTCCTATTCACGGGTTACTATTCACCCGATTACTATTCACTCTATTATTATTCACTCGGGTATTTGGGACACTTTTTGTGTTGGGGTACTATTCATGGGATACTATTCCCGAAGTACTATTCACCCGAAAAATATATTCTTTTCGGTCCAAATCATTTTTGGGTACAATATTATTCCATGAGGAGATGTGCTAGTTTTTCAGGCCGTTGGTTGAAATTATAAGATTAAATCAATATGGATCGTTGATTTAAAGTTTTAATAATAACTTGTCCTTTCGATTTTCCAAGAGTTACTTGTCCATTCAGTTTTTCAAGATTTACCTGTCCCTTCAGTTTTCCAAGAGTTATTTGCCTCTTCGGTGTTCCAAGAGTTAATTGCCCCTTCGCAAATAGTAGTTGTCACTTCAATATTACCAAGAGTCATTTTGACCTTTCGTTAAGACTAAGAGCCACTCTCAGTTCTTCTATAAATAAAAGCTCATTCCTTCATTATTTCTTAAGAATTCACTGAAACTCTTGAGAGAGAAACTATATAGAGAAAGAAGAAAAGTATTCTGCTACTTCACTACTCCAGTATCCAACTTCTTTCTAAGGTAAAGGATATTATTTGTTGTACCTGTAAGGGGTATTATTTCTTTTGTATTCATGAAGATAACTTCTGTTATTCCATTCTTTATTATTCTGTTGGAATAACCTGTATACACGGACTACCCTATACTTGGTGAAATTCTTCTGTTATTCCATTCTTTATTATTATGTTGGAATAACTCTTATATTAAGCATATATATGGTGAAATTCTTCTATTATTACATTCTTATGATTCTCGCTTGAATATCTCATCGGGCGATATTACGCTCGAATCTGGTTCCATTAATTATTCTGTTAGAATAACATGTCTTTGCGGTTTATCGCATGCATGGTGATTTCTGTTGTTATTCCATTCTTTATTATTCTGTTGGAATATCTTGTCTGTGCATTTACGCCGGACCTGGTTCCATTATTTATTATTCTGTCGGAATATCATGTATGTGCATTTATGCCGGACCTGGTTCCATTATTTATTATTCTGTTGAGAATAACATGTCGGTGCGATCTATCGCATACATGGTGAATTCTTCTATTATTCCGTTCTTTATGATTCTGTCGGAATATCCTGTCAGTGCGTATTACGTCTGACCTGGTTCCATTAATTATTCTGTTAGAATAACCTGTCTATGTGGATTATCATATGCATAGTGAGTGATCCTTTGTATTCATTCCTTATTAAATTGTGGAAATGATCTATCTAAGTGGATTACCGCATGGCGATTTAAAAATCCATTCATAGCTTCATATATTCTCTTATACTCAGTTGGTTAAAGCTTTGACTTCTATACTCCATGAAATTAGTGGAATATCTTTGATATTTGCGCTTCATCCAATATCTATTCATGGAAATATTCTTCTAAGCGTTCATGAATTTTACTCTACAAAGAAGTATTATGTTGACAATTTGGACATTATTGAGTTCGGGATAAATTAACTTATAAATCTTTAAAATTTATTCTTGAACTTGTTTTATTGAATTATTATGTCATTGTCATGATGAGTTATGTTGGTTATTATGTGAAAACATGGAAGTTTCTTAGAAATCACAAATGGTTGAAAATCAGATTTTGGTGAAAATGAAACATGAAATTCAATTGACCATATCTCCTATTATATTTCAAATTTTTGAGTGAGGTCAAATTCTAGATTTAGATCTATGAGTTTACTAACTTATCCAAGTGGAATCACTGTAAAAGGTGTAGTAGATTTTCGTGTGGACTGATTTTAGCAAAGGTGTCAAAAGCTATAAATTACAAAAATGCTACTGCCCAGAAATTTAAAAGGGCTATTTCGGCCACTTAATTTGTGAAAATATTTCTGGCCTTTTGGGACATGAAAGTATATGGTATAAAGTACCTCCTGTCCAAAAATGAGCTCATTCCGATTTAAAATGAGCAAGTTTTGACCATTTCAATATTTAAGTTTTTTTGACGAAAAATGCTATAACTGGAGTTCTATAACTTCGATGACCATGAAATTTAAACTGGTTGTTCACGTTAACATGTGTAAGATCCTGCCAAGATTTGGGAATTTCTGGAGTTAACCTTGAGATAGCTAATTTCTTAAGGAATTAATTAGAAATTTATTTTTGAAAAATAGTAAATGAATTATAAAAATCCCGAGAAAAATATATGTTCAATATGGGACTATATTCTGCTTAATCCCAGAAAAGAATAATTTTTTGGACTGATTTGGTATTTTTCATGAAAATGGTTTAGTTACGAACATATGAGTTAAATATGTTATGTGAAGTTGAAGAATTGGTAAATAGGATTTTAGGGCTTGAAAATCCTATATAAGGTATATGCAGATTTTTGATGAGTGATTTGATCATTGGTGATGAAATCTTATGAGTATGGCATTCTTTGAATGACTAAATGCATTATTTGGTAAAGTGTAAATAATTAAATTAAATTATTTATAAGTTTATGAGGTGATTAAAATATTGTTATAATATTAATAGTATTAGACTATGATTGATAATATTTGGATAAAATTAAAGTCTTTAATATTTATCCTTGATTTTGTTTGATTAATGCTTATAATATTGTCATCATCTTCATGCTTATATTGTGATTAAAGTCATCTTTGGCTTACGTGCATAGATGGACTTGGTATGTTTATGACCAGGGATTATTCGGTATAGTCATGACCATAATGTGACTAAGGTTGTGGTAAAAGTCCTCATTGGCCTGTAGTTTATTGGTGGACAGTTTTTGGTATGATTATGACCAGGGATTGTTCGGTATAGTCATGACCTTTGATGATTTAACGAATATCCTTGGCCCGTAGTACAGTGATGATTGGATTATGTGTTTTATTTATTAAGCTGAGTTTCAGCGATAAAAATGGATGAAAACATTTTAAACCATAGAAGATAGTAGATTTTATTCTCTACTTGACTCTTCTAATGGATTGCTTGTTCCGCTGCAGTTAAACTTGATGTCTATTGTATTTTATCAGTTTAACATTGTTGAAGACTATTGATAATTTATTCTGCAATATATTAGTCATAATATTTCTTACTGGGCTAGTTGAGCTCACCCTTTCTTTCATTGTTCTCTTCAGGAAATGAGAATATAGCTGGGACTAGTCGGGGAACGGAGTGACGGTCCAGATGATAACATTAGTAGTCCTCACTATTCTGTGAAATAGTGTGATAATAAATGTAATGAGGACTCCATTGATAATGGATATTGTCTAGAAGACAATATTATTATTTAAACTCTCAAATATGTTTTGTCATATTTTACACGACTGTTGTATAATTAAGTTGTATTTGAATTTATGTACCATGTATCTGGCGACCCAAGATGGGTGATGTATACCTATTTTTGGGGGAGTTACAGTTGGTATCAAAGCTTAGGGATATGATGCCTGGCTGAGATGTGGGGCAAGAACTAGGAGGGGGGAGATGGGGGAATTCCTTCGTTAGTCTGACCTACCTAAGTTTATTTGGTATTTAATTGGTCGGTCAAAGTATATGGATAATATGTGATATGTTAATTAACCCTTGTTTTGTGACAGTGTTTGAGAATGGCATCTGAAAATGCTGAGATAAGCAATGAAGCACATGAGAGCGTTGATTCAGCTCAAGCAAAAGGTAACGACCAACAACATGATAATAATTATACCGGTGGCAACGGCCATCGGAACAATGATAACCATCGTGGGGGAAATTATCATGCCAAGAATGGTAACCACTTCGGTGGTAATCATGGACAAGATAATAGAAGTCGAAATTTCAAGAAGAAAAGGTCATTTAGCTCGATATTGTCATGCACCAAAGTCAAGTCCAAGTGGGACGGTGGCACCAAAGGCGGATACGGACAAAACAAAGTCGGTGGTTTCAGGAAGAGCGTTTTTCATGTTTTCTCAAAAAGCGAGTAATCCGAACGAAGTTAGCATGGGTTAGTTAATTATAAATTCTTGTGAAGTCTATACCTTATTAGATACCGGTTCTACCCATTCTTTTATATCTCTTGCTTGCGTTCAACGTTTAAATTTGACTCCGAAGAAGTTAGACTTTGATTTATTGGTTGAAACTCCGTTAGAAGAAACCTTCATTTCATGTGCTATCCAAGTCTTGGATGAGAGTCACAGTTTTTAAATGATATTACCCCAGAGCGTGAAATTGAATTTTGTATTGACCCCAGTACAAAACAAATTTCTAAAACCCTCAAGTATTTCTTCAACCAAAACGAACTTATCATGCGCCAAAGACGTTAGCTCGAGCTGTTGAAGATTACGATCGTACCATTCAATATCATCATGGAAGAGCGAACGTGGTTGCTAACGTGTTGAGTAGAAGATCATATGCGTTTACGAGTGCAATGTTGTTAACACAAAGACTCATTTCGTATAACTTACAAATGATGAAGATAGAGTTAAAGACTCTACGAACCGACATGAAGATAATAAATATACGAGTAGAATCGCCTTTAATCGATAAAGTTAAAGCCATTCAAGCTACACACCCGAATTTGATGAATGTGAAGAAGAAGGTTCAAGAAGGCATTATCTCAACCCTCGATTTTATTGGCCCATTTAAAATCCTTGATCGAGTAGGAACTCTGGCCTATAGACTCGTTTTATCGCCAAGTATGTCGCGTGTTCATAACGTTTTTAACATATCGATGTTACGTAAATACGTGGATGACACGAACCACATTATTAAATTAGAACTAGACGAGATAGCAGAAGATTTAACGTATGAGGAGATACGTGTTAAAATCTTGGATAAGAAGAATCGTATTCAACACTCAAAGGTTATACCTCAAGAGTTAGAATCTGACGAGGTATCCTCACCTCTTAAGCATACCGGGTACGTACGTAAATTTCGAGGGCGAAATTCCATAAGGAGGGGAGATTGTGAGACCCCAGATTTTATGAATAAATATTTAATTTTCTCAAAATATTTTTTAATATTATGGTGTGGATTTGATATAATGTTATAGTTGTGGGTAATATTTATAAATTTTGCAAAGTACGCAAGTTGTTATATAATATTCGTTTGCCCGGGGAATATTCTTTTTGTCAGAAAATATTCGTACGATGGCATAATCATTGGTGGACCCCATAACGGAAGTATTGTCATAGTTAGAAAACGGCAAAAATATTTTATAAAAATAACGGCGGAGGTTTTACCGTTAAAACTGTTGAACTACCCGGTAGTAAAAAAGTCTGATGTCTGCTGTGGTTGCATAGTAGCACATACAGTATTGATTATTGATGCTTACGTGATAAGTCACTCGGTTATACTCAATTATTGCTACAAGAATGCTTTGCATCATATCTCTCATATTATTGATTCGATTATTGTCACAATATCATCTGCATAATATGATATATTATTAAATCAATAATTGAGATGACAAAGTTATTCATATTATTAAATTATAATATTTATAATGTCTAGAAGTTCTGTCAAGGAGAGGTTAGATAATCTAATTGCGCACCAATAGGGAGAAATCCTTATCGGAGAGCCCCCTCTGTCCTGGGAACGACCTGCTTGTTAAATATTGTGAGTTATGATCTTAATGATGAACAAGTTCGTGTTGATTAAAGATGAATTTGATAGTTCCGTTGTGTTGAAATTATTTGTGTTAATGGAAATCGACCTTTATTTCAATAATAATTGATGTCTGGAGGTTATATTGTTCAATCGAGTATTCGGGGCACTTTTTGTGTTGGAGTTACTATTCATGAGTTACTATTCACGAGTTATTAGTCACCCGATTACTATTCAGTCTAGTATTGTTCACTCGGGTATTTGGGATACTTTTCGTGTCGGGGTACTATTCATGGAGTACTATTCCCGAAGTACTATTCACCCAAAAAATATATTCTTTTCGGTCCAAATCATTTTTGGGTACAATATTATTCCATGAGGAGATGTGCTAGTTTTTCAGACCGTTGGTTGAAATTATAAGAGTAAATCAATATGGATCGTTGATTTAAAGTTTTAATAGTAACTTGTCCTTTCGATTTTCCAAGAGTTACTTGTCCCTTCAGTTTTCCAAGAGTTACTTGTCCCTTCAGTTTTCCAAGAGTTACTTATCCCTTCAATTTTCCAAGAGTTATTTGCCTCTTCGGTGTTCCAAGAGTTAATTGCCCCTTCGCAAATAGTAGTTGTCTTTTCAATATTACCAAGAGTCATTTTGACCCTTCATTAAGACCAAGAGCCACTCTCAGTTCTTCTATAAATAGAAGCTCATTTCTTCATTATTTCTTACGAATTCCCTTAAACTCTTAAGAGATAAACTATAGAGAGAAAGAAGAAAAGTATTCTGCTACTTCACTACTCATCTATCCAGCTTCTTTCTAAGGTAAGGGATATTATTTGTTGTACCTGTAAGGGGTATTATTTCTTTTGTATTCATGAAAAGAACTTCTGTTATTCCATTCTTTATTATTCTGTTGGAATAACCTGTATACGCAGACTACCCTATACTTGGTGAAATTCTTTTGTTATTCTATTCTTTATTCTTATATTGGAATAACCTGTTTATGCGAAGTACCGCATGCATGGTGAAATTCTTCTATTATTCCGTTCTTTATGATTACGTTGAATATCCTCGCTTGCGGTGATTATTATTACGCTGACACAGTTCCATTAATTATTCTCATTGGAATAACTCCATCATGCGGGTCTATCGCATGTATGGTGATTTTGTTGTTATTCCATTCTTTATTATTCGTGAAATATCCTATCGTGCGTTACATGGGATCAGTTCCATTATTTATTATTCGCTTTAATATCCTCGACCATTTGTGCGTTTACGCTTGGGACTGGTTCCATTATTTATTATTATATTGAGAATAACCTATCGGTGCAATCTATCGCATGCATGGTGATTTCTTCTGTTATTCCATTCTTTATTATTCTGTTGGAATAACCTGTCTATGTGGATTATCACATGCATGGTGAATGATCCTTTGTATTCATTCCTTATTAAATTGTGAAAATGATCTGTCTAAGTGGATTACCGCATGGCGAACGAAAATCCATTTGCAGTTTCATATATTCTCTTATACTCAGTTCGTTAAAGCTTTGACTTCTATACTCCATGAAATTAGTGGAATATTATTGATTTTTGCGCTTCATCCAGTATCTATTCACAGAAATATTCTTCTATGCGTTCTTGAATTTTACTCTACAAAGAAGTATCTTGTTGACAATTTGGACATTATTGAGTTCAAGATAAATTTACTTATAAATCTTTAAAATTTATTCTTGAACTTATTTTATTGAATTATTATGTCATTGTCATGATGAGTTATGTTGGTTATTATGTGAAAACATGGATGTTTCTTAGAAATCACAAAGGGTTAAAAATCAGATTTTGGTGAAAATGAAACATGAAATTCAATTGACCATTCTAGAGTTAGATCTATGAGTTTACTAACTTATCCAAGTGGAATCACTATAAAAGGTGTTGTAGATTTTCGTGTGGACTGATTTTAGCAAAGCAGTCAAAAGCTATAAATTACAAAAATGCTATTACCCAGAAATTTAAAAGGGCTGTTTCGGCCACTTAATTTGTGAGAAAAATTCTGGCCATTTGGGACATGAAAGTATATGGTATAAAGTACCTCCTATCCAAAAATGAGCTCATTTCGACTTAAAATGAGCAAGTTATGACCATTTCAATATTTAGGTTTTTTCGATGAAAAATGCTATAACCGAAGATCTATAACTCCAATGTCCATGAAATTTAAACTGGAAGCTCACGTTAACATGTGTAAGATCCTGCCATGATTTGGGAATTTTTGGAATTAAACTTGAGGTAGCTAATTTCTTAAGGAATTAATTAGAAATTGATTTTTGAAAAATAGTAAATGAATTATAAAAATCTCGAGAAAAATATATGTTCAATATGGGACTATATTCTGCTTAATCCCAGAAAAGAATAATTTTGGGACTGATTTGGTATTTTCATATAAAATAGTTTAGTTAGGAACATATGAGTTAAATATGTTATGTGAAGTTGAAGAATTGGTAAATAGGATTTTAGGGCTTGAAAATCCTATATAAGGTATATGCAGATTTTGGATGAGTGATTTGATCGTTGGTGATGAAATCTTATGAGTATGACATTCTTTGAATGAATAAATGCATTATTTGGTAAAGTGTAAACAATTAAATTAAATTGTTTATAAGTTTATGAAGTGATTAAAATATTGTTATAATATTAACAGTATTAGACTATGATTGATAATATTTGGATAAAATTAAATTCTTTAATATTTATCCTTGATTTCGTTTGATTAATTCTTATAATATTGTCATCATCTTCATGCTTATATTATGATTAAAGTCATCTTTGGCTTACGTACATAGATGGACTTGGTATGATTGTGACCAGAGATTATTCAGTATAGTCATGACCATAATGTGACGAAGGATGTGATAAAAGTCCTCATTGGACTGTAGTTCATTGGTGGATAGTTTTTGGTATGATTATCACCAGGGATTGTTCGGTATAGTCATGACCTTTGATGATTTAATGAATATCCTTGGCCCGTAGTACATGGATGATTGGATTATGTGTTTTATTTATTAAGCTGAGTCTCAGCGATAAAAATGGATGAAAACATTTTAAACCATAGAAGATAGTAGATTTTATTCTCTACTTGACGCTTCTAATGGATTGCTTGTTCCGCTACAGTTAAACTTGATATCTATTGTATTTTATCAGTTTAACATTGTTGAAGACTATTGATAATTTATTCTGCATTATCTTAGTCATAATATTTCTTACGGGGCTAGTTGAGCTCACACTTTCTTTCATTGTTCTCTTCAGGAAATGAGAATATAGCTGGGACTAGTCGGGGAACGGAGTGACGGTCCAGATGATAGCATTAGTAGTCCTCACTATTCTGTGAAATAGTGTGATAATAAATGTAATGAGAACTCCATTGATAGTGGATATTGTCTAGAAGGCAATATTATTATTTAAACTCTCAGCTATGTTTTATCATATTTTACACGACTAATGTACAATTAAGTTGTATTTAAATTTATGTACCATGTATCTGGCGACCCAAGATGGGTGATGTATACCTATTTGTAGGTCATGTATAATGGGCTTATGTTAGCTAAGCAAGCATGGTAATGATGTTAAGGCATAGTAGAAACTATAATAGCAGATTCCAATGTGTTGTAATTCAAAGTGTAAAGATTTGAAATAATTATTTAAATAAGTTCTAAAATGAAACCAAGTGTGATGTTTTTAAAGGTTAGAAATGAACGATTAAGTTATGTTAGTTTATAGTGTGATTTCAGAACCCTTAAGTATGATAACCTAAATGGTTAGATGCTAGGTTAGGGTTATGACCTAAATGATGGGTTAAAACCCATAAAGCTAATATTCATACAATTAATTGTTGTTGCAATTTCAATGATATGTGCAGGGTAATTGGAGATTATTTTACGTTTGTGTAGCTTACAATTAAGGCAAGTTTCTAAACCTTATCTCCTTATAATTGAGCAAGCTTTCTAACCTCATTCTTTTCATATTGAATGCAAGTTTCCATTCCTATATTATTATTGTTAAAGTTCTTAAAATTGAGCAAGCCTAGTTTATCTTGAGTATGTTTGTGCAAGCTTTTGTAACCTAATTTGTTACATCGAGCGAGTTTTACTTTCCTTATTATCATTCGAAGCATACATTGTTCTATTACATTGATTCATAGAAGATTGTTCTAAACTCCTTTGAACATAGCACTTTGCATGTATATCATGTTATTCAGTTATATATATTGTTGATATCCGATCTTTGATTTTAATGGCCTTGTTCAAGTTCTACATTCTCGTATTAAACCTTTATTGATGGAAGTTGAATAGTGTTCTAAAATTCTAGAGACACTGATAAGCTAGTTCCAAACAAAACTTTCTTTAGTGCGGAAATTCTAAATTCAAGCTGAGACGAACAACCTTAATATAGGGGATTTTGTACGTGTAACGTTTAGATGTTTGTGCACAATACATGGTACAAAGGGCTGATCCCCCTACGTACGTTAAGAAAGGTCATCATGATCTAAATGATCATAAGGTTAAGTAATAATAATATATATATCTAGGAGACATAGTTCGTGGTCCTAAGACCCTCAAATATTGATTTCGAACATGTTTTATATATTTGATTCGCAGAGCAATTTCATTATTGTTCAGCATTTGTTGTTCACTCTCATGTTGTTATCATTACTACTTTCTATATTAGTGAGCAATTGTTTGCTCACTCTTGCAATTAACACTACAGCTAAGGTTGAAAGAGTCGATGAGCCATCTACTAGCAAAGGGAATGGCAAGATGCCTAAGAGCTGAAGAATTAATGAAGTTAATTTAAATGTTTCATGTTATAAGACTTGTTTAATTATATGATGTATTTCGCAAACTTATGTAATAAATGAAATTTAAATAGGTACACTTAGAAGGGGGGGGGGGGGGGTTGAATAAGTGTAGGCACAAACTTTGTCCAATTTTTATTTCTTACCAAAAATTCTTTGGATAGTTAATGCAGTAAGCTGGATTACCAAATTAGGATATTATTGAGTTAACCAGTTTTACTGATATGAATCGAATGCAGGCTTCTAGATAAATAACAAGATATTCAAGCACAGAAAGCAATCACACGAACACCAAAATTTTTATGTGGTTCAACTACTACCCTCTAGAATAGTAGCCTAATCCACGTCCAATAACAACTAGTATTGGATACTCACTTTTATTAAACTCTTTCAATTACAATACAAGTTCCAATAATTTGAACACCTTTGTTCCCTGTGCACCTATGCACTCTTAAGCACCTATGCTTTCCACAAAAACTTGACTGTAATAAGTTATCAATTCAAACAGGATTAATCACAATAAAGTATTAATTGAAATATCAAAAATATAAGATACACACTAGAGGTCTAATGATCAAGCAATGTATCGCTTACCAACTTAAGGCTCTAGTATGAAATGATATGCAATAAGAATATTACCAGAATATTTTCTATACGTTCTTCGTAGCTGCTATTCTGTTCTTAATGCAATCAATGTCTGTCTCAGTGAAAAACAATTTTGTAGCTTGTATGCAATAAGTTACTGTGTATGTCTTTCGTGTGTAATTATGTTAAAGAGCTCAGATTATATAGAACACTTCTAGGATATTACCGTTGCAAAGGTTTTGCTACTGTGATATGCTGATTAAAACACTTTGCACAAATCTTGCCTTTCTATATCAATCATGATCTACTCAACTTGATTTCAATTATAGAAATTCTATTTTCTGAACAATCATGCCATCAGTATTTAAGGCTTAATTGATTTCCATTGCATGGGAGAAAGGCTTGACGCAGATTACTAACAATCCCAATTTCAAAGCCGGAATTTATTACCTTATATGCCCATAAACATTTGTTGGCATGTTTCCATATATCTTAAGATGCATTGGTTCGTTAGAGTGAATCAATTAAGTTGCTCAAATCGTGAGGTGAGATTATGGCACATGATTTCTACTATGAGTATGCAACATATGGTGATTTATGCAATTAACCAGTTACCATAATTAATTTCCTAGATTTAAGACCCTTAATTTATGACGCATGATATGAGCAGCATGATTTGTGCTTACCATAAAATGTCTGCTGGCCGGTGTCCATATATCTTATCATATATTGGACCGTTAGAGAAACCCAATCAAATTTCTTGAATCGTGGGATAATATTATGTTGCATAACTTATGGTAATTTATTTACCCATATCTTGCTCTACCGTGTGTGTCTTTTCAACAAGATTCGATTCCTTATGTTGAGAAAATTTAGTCATGCATATTATGAGCTAGTTAATTAACATGTAACATCAAATATGAATACAAGTATATATGTGCAATGCACATGTCCTAGAGCCTTATTTTAGAAAGTAATAAATGTTAAGATCTTACATATATTCCTAGGACTTAAATTAGCTTTTCTTTCTTCAAAGACATCTTGACTTTGGACCTTCTTCCTTGATGTTCCTGAAATGTTATAAGACATGGTTAGTGAACAAATATGGTCATCATCAAAACATAGGGTGTGACATAAGTCAACATTCTCCCCCTTTTTGATGATGACAACAAAATAATTATGGCTCCCCCTAAAACCATGCATTTCAAGAGAGTTACAACTCCCCCTTAATTCATGCATACTATTAACTGCATATATGCAGTATTTGAGCAACCCTGCTTTTTGCAATTTATGACAACTTAAAAGTAACCTTGCATTTTCTGGTTAGTCCATAATATGTTAAGCAAAAACAATTATAGGATACGATTAAACCATCATCCATCAACAAGTTTAAACCATAGTCTTAACAATACAAGTTATTATGTACACAACTTTTATAAAAATTGTCTTTGGGAGCAGGGAAAGCAAAAGCAAGCATAAGTGTTCTCCCCCATTGGCATCAATAAAAAAAGTTTATCCAAAATGCCAAAAGGGACAGGGCATCTAATCATCCTCCTCCTCAAGATTAACATGATTGGCTTCACGGGCGGTGAAATTGGGTCGGTGAAGCCTGTGGTGTATGATCTCTTCCAGGGACATTGTGTTTGCAAATCTGGGAGGACGAGCAATGAAGGTAGGAGGTGGTAATGGCAGGTCCAGAAAGTTGCCTTGATATTCGGCCATCCAATTGCATTAGGGCCATTCGGGTATACGCGCTTGGACTTGGTCTGCTTGCAGCTCCTCCCTAAGATCATTCATGCGGCGCTCGGTAAAACGTCCCAGAGTCACAATTTGATTGCTGATGAACTTTAGCTCAGTGCTCAATTGACAAGTGTTGCGGTTCATCTTCCGTTGCAGGGCTTTAACCATCGCCCGAGTGTGCAACTCGAAACCAACTTGGAGGTCAATAAACTCATCTTCCACATTTATAAACATAGCATGAAGATCATCACAACGGATGGGGAGTTTGCCTTTTTCAAGGACGGAGAGACAGAGTTGGATGTCTTTGACATCAGAAGTGATTTGGGCTTGATTGTTTGCGATGATGTGAAAGAGAGTGAGAATTTCAGGGGAAGAAGGCAGTGGAGTACGAGGTATCGGTTTGGGAATGTCTGGTACCACACGTATGAACTTCCCTTTAAGTAGAGTGATATGAGCCCCTTTAAGATAGTTTGAATTGATAGAATTAGTCAAGTGGATAGAACCCTCATCGTCGAGTGGAATTTAGAAGTGGGTAAATAGTTTGGTGAGGAAGCAGCTGTAGGGCAGACACTTTTTGGAGTGTTTGACACAATGAACCATGTATTTGAGCATCATCAGTGAAAAATTAAATGGTTGGCCGGTCATTATTAAGGCCACCAAGACCAAATCCTGATACGTGAAATTAGTTCCACCACCGAGACGAGGGAGGAGATTGTACTGTAATAGTTTGTGAAGAACTATTGCAAGAAGAGACACTTCGATGGTTTTAGGGAGGGTGATGGAGGACACTGTTGGGTCATCCATGACAATGCGAAGCTATACTAAGGGAGACAGAGGAGTAGAGATAGGCCCTTTAAGGGTGAAGGGGCTGTCACCGGTGTATGGAATTGACAGTATACTCCCTAAATCCATAGCTGTGAAGGACAAAGATTTACCTTTGACGAATGACGTGTAGCAATCGCCATTATTTTCAAGATTGGTATAAAACTGCTGAACTAATTTTGGGTAGACAGACCACATGACTCAAAGAGATTATGAAGATGCGAGTTTTGATAGTAAAACATGTCTATCAATTTTTCATAGACAAAAGATTTTTGACATATAGAGGTTTTAAAACGGAGTTCGAAATTGTGGCCTCTAAAAAAGTCGTCAGGCACATCATGCAAGGAGACGGAGAGAGGTATTACCGGTATCGAAGGCGAGCCAGGGGAGGGGTCGTCGAGCTTGCATCGTTTGTGACCCTTCGATGTCCCGATTGGAGGTGGAGAAGGGAGATTGGCTTCGGATTTAGCAGGGGATGATCCACCGGAGATGATCGTGACAGAAGATGGCCTTCGTTTCAGTTTTTGAGTGACCGGTGGTTGAGATGGTGGAGAGGGAGGTGAGACTTCGTCTTCTGATTCATCACGAAGATGTTTGCCATACCTAGTTCTCATTGTAACGGAGAAGAGTTGAGTCGATTGAGATGGTGGATGGGGTGTGAGATATTCAGAGATTGGAGAGTTAGAGATAGAGAGAGAGTAAGGCGGCTTCTGGTCTTTATGTATAAAGCACGTTATCGAGATATGGGAAGTGGTGAAGCCGGCTTTGGGAATGAGAATCTGAAAAAGATTTTAATGAGCGTAATTATGGCTGAATAGATACGCCGGTAATTTGTCTGTCTAATATCTTCAACACATTTGGTGCATATCTGTATTAGACACATTCTGAGTTCTCTCCTTAAAGTACTGAATCGTTCTTCCCCTAGAGGTTTTGTAAATATATCTGCTAGTTGATGCTCAGTGGGAATGAATATTAATCTTATTAACCCTTTGGACATATTGTCTCTAAGAAAATGGTGGCGTACTTCTATGTATTTTGTGCGAGAATGTAGTACTGGATTTTTAGAGATATCTATGGTGCTTGTATTATCACAGTATATGGGTACATTTTCACATATGATGTCAAAGTCACACAGTGTTTGACACATCCACAAAATTTGGGAGCAGCAACTTCCTGCTGCTAAATATTCACCCTCAGTGGAGGATAGAGCGACTGACGTTTGCTTCTTGCTGTGCCATGAGACAAGACTTTGTCCCAAAATGTACAGAACCGCTTGTGCTTTTTCTATCTATTTGACAACTGCGCATAGTCGAGATCAAGAATAACCCATTAGATCAAAATTGTCACATTTTGGGTAAAATAATCCTAAATTAGTAGTACCACTCAAATATTTAAATATTCGTTTAATAGCCTGTAAGTGGGATTCTTTGGGTTTGGCCTAAAACTGAGCACATAGACACACACTGTACATTATATCAGGTATAGAAGCAGTTAATATAGTAGGGATCCAATCATACCTCTGTATTTTGTTACCTCTACATCCGTACCTTTTTCATCTGCTGTGAGTTTTATTGATGTACTCATTGGTGTAGTCTTTGAGTTTGAATTGTCAAATCTGAATCTCTTAAGTAACTCTTTTGTGTACTTGGTTTGATGAATGAATATACCTTCATGATTTTGTTTAATTTGAAGGCCCAGAAAGTAGTTGAGTTCTCCCATCAAGCTCATGTCAAACTCCTTGCGCATGCATTTAGAAAACCACTCACAAAGAAAATTATTAGTAGCACCAAATATTATATCGTCTACATATATTTGTAAAATAATAATATCTTTATTTTGACGTTTAATAAATAGCGTGGAGTCGATTTTACCTCGTATGAACCCATTTGATAGGAGATACTTACTTAATCTTTCGTACCAAGCCCTTGGGGCTTGTTTGAGTCCATAGAGTGCCTTCTTGAGTTTGTATACGTAATGTGGGAACTTGTCATGCTCAAATCCAGGTGGCTATTTTACATAGACTTCTTCATTTATGTACCCGTTGAGGAAGGCGCTTTTGACGTCTATTTGGTGTAGCTTGAACTTTCTGAAACAAGAAAATGTTAGTAGTATACGAATGGATTCCAAGCGGGAAACTGGGGCAAATGTTTCTTCATAGTCTATTCTTTCTTGCTAGTTGTATCCTTGAGCAACTAGTCTCGCTTTGTTTCTTGTAATTGTTCCGTACTCGTCAAGTATGTTTTTGAAGACCCATTTAGTTCCAATAATGGACACATCTTTTGGGGGGAGGGATTAACTTCCACACTTGACATCTTTCAAATTGTTGTAGCTCCTCCTGCATAGCTAGAAGCCAATTCTCATCAAGTATGGCTTTGGCGTTCTTTGGTTCAATTTGGGATAGAAATGCTGAGAAAGCACACATATTTTGTGCTTTTCTTCTTGTAATAACTTTGTCGTTTATGTTTCCAATGATGTTCTCAGGAGGATGGTTTTTGATGTATCTTGCTGATTTTAGAAGTTGAATATCATGTATTATTTCTTCAGTAGATTCCGAATTGTGGTCTTCCTGTTCATCCATTTCGGCTTGCTGGATATGTTCCTGATTTTCGTATTCACCTTGCTGGATAGAGTCTTGGTCCTGCTGCTCTTTTAATTCATCCTGCTGGATTGATTCCATGATCTTGCTATTTTACTTTATCTGGTAGGCTGGATTTGCAGCAGTCTCTAAGTTTCCTACATCTTCTTCTCTTTCTTTTGAAATATCGTGGTTAGATTCGTTAAATTTGACATGTATAGATTCTTCGATACACATCTTTTATACATTATAAATGCGATATGCTCTACTATTTTATGAATAGCCAATGAATATTCCTTCATATGATCTAGTATCAAACTTGCCCAGATTTCCATTAGTGTTAAGAATAAAACATTTAGATCCAAACACTTTAAGATAGCTTATGTTAGGGAGCCGATTATTTAATAATTCATATGGTGTTTTCAAAATGATTGGACGAATCAAAACTCTATTTAGCACACAACATGCTGTGTTTACAACTTCGGCCCAAAATTTCTTAGGAAGCTTACTTTCTTGAATTAGAGTTCTGGCTGTTTCTTGTAACGTTCGATTTTTCCTTTCTACCACTCCATTTTGTTGTGGAGTTCTAGGTGCTAAAAATTCATGAGAGATTCCTTTTTGATTACAGAATATAATAAAATCCTTTTGAAATTCAGTACCATGGTCACTTCTGATTCTTATAAGATTAAGACTATATTTGGTCTCCAAATTTTTAATCAATTTTTTGAAATTCTTTAAATGCCTCATCTTTTGTTCTAAGGAATAGTATCCATGTATATCTAGAGAAATCATCGACTATCACAAAAGCATAGAATTTAGCGTTTAGACTAGCATGCCTTTCAGGTCCAAATAAATCGAGATGAAGCAATTGTAAGGGAGAAGAAGTTGATACCATGTTTTTGGCTATGATTGATGTTCTTACTTGTTTTCCAAGTTAACGAGGTTCGCATATACTTTTCTTCTTTAAATTCATTTAATGTAATCCTCTTATTAAGTTCTTTGATGACAACTTCTTGATGAGGTCCATATGAACATGTCCCGTCCTTCTATGCCATAGATTCGCTTCATCTTGAATGGTTGCAAGACATAATTCTTCCTCCTGTCGCTCAAAATCAAGAGTATATATATTTCCTTCTCTTCGGGCAACTAAAACAGCGTTATTAGTACCATGTGAAATTGTACATTTATCTTTTTCAAAATTTACTTGATGTCCATTATCCATTAATTGACTAACACTGATAAGATTGAATTCTAGACCATTAACAGGATGAACATTATTAATGTTAACCTTACCATTACCGATTTTACCTTTCCGTATTATTTCGCATGACCTATTATCACCGAATGTGACAGTTCCATGTTTCTTTTTGACATTTAGTTCCATGAACTTAGATTTGTCTCCCGTCATATGACGTGAACATCCGTTGTCAAGGATCCACTTCTGAGAAGATACTTTGGCTTTGAAACATACCTGTATAAGAGAGATACAATTTATATTTTTGGTACCCATATCTTTTTGGGTCCACTTTTGTTAGTTGAAATCAAATCACTTTTCTTTATCCATATGGCTATACTTTGATTTTTCTTTCTTGAGCAGTTTATCTCTAGATGTCCTCTAATGCCACAATTTTTTCAAGAGGTAAAAGGCGTGCAATAATTTAATTTAAATGATGATTTAGATTTTAGCATTTCAATTTCTTTTCTGTATGTTGGGTTGTAACCTGTGCCTTGTTTATCATAACTGGGTCTTTGTTTTCCTAGCATGACATTTAGGTTTTCTTCCCCATGAACAAATTTAGCTAAAGATATTTTTAACGATTCTATTTCTTTTTGTAGATCATTAGTTGGAGGCGTTTTATTAATCGATTCATCACCAAATGCATCAATGCACACATCTCTCATTTTTATCTCATTTTTTAATTTTTCAACTTCATTATTTAGATGTTTTACCTTGTTGAACAATATTTTATTGAAATTATCTAAATAATCATTCTTTGTTGCTAATACCTTTTCCTCATTTATGTGTGTTACTTTTTCTAACTCTTTCTTTTCATCTATTAGTGCTTCCACTTCGCCCATTAAAGTGTTTACTAGATCTTTTAAGTACATATTTTTTCCTTTTAGTTTTTTATTTTCTTGTTTCAAAGTAATAACATCAGAAAGAGGTACCTCACTGGATTCACCTTCAAGTCCCATGAAGCATATTTGAGCCAGTTCATCGTTTGCATCTATTTCCACTTCGGATTCTTCATTATCACTCCACGTTAGGAATGCTTTATGCTTTTTGAACTCCTTATTGCCTTGCTTTCCTTTGTTTTTGAGTTGGAAGCAATCCTTTTTGAAGTGACCTGGTCGTCCACACTCGAAACAGGTTTCTTCGGTTGGCTTTTCTTTGAATTTGTTTGTGTTGAATGTATTTTGCCTTTTATTCTTTCTTTAAAGTAGGCCCTTAAGTCTTCTTGATATCATGGCTATTTCATCATCCGAGTTGTTCTCAAGCTCTTCTTCAATTCCTGCATTTAAAGCTAGTACCTTCTTTCGAGGAACTTCTTCCTCTTCATCGTATCTTTTCAATTGATGTTCATATTCTTCTAGTTCACCAAAGAGAGTTAATGTATCCATAGAAGAGATATTGATGGAGTCTTGAAGAGTAGTAATTTTAGATGCAAACCTTTTGGGCATAGCCCGAAGTAGCTTACGATTGATTTCGCTTTGTGGAATTGACTTGTCGAGTAGCTTCAAGGAATTTATAAGAACCAAAAATCGTGCTTAAACCATTTTGATTGTTTCGTCTCTTTCCAGTTTGAACATTTCGTAGTCATGCATGAGCATACTTAGCTTTACTTCTCGTACTTTGGACGTTCCTTCGTGACTTACCACTAGAGTATCCCAAATCTCCTTTGATGTATTGCATGAGGAAACTTTATCTATTTCGGATTGCACCATGCCACTGAGGAGAGTGTTCATTGCTTTAGAATCGTATGACACCATGTATGTTTCAGTTGAGTCCATCTCGAGTAGAGTTTTTGGAGTGCCATCATCTTTCCTTGGGATTACCAGTCCATTCTCTACCACCCACCATTCCCATGGGTCTCGCTTAAGATATATCCTCAACCGAAATTTCCAGAAGTTATAGTTCTCAGTTCCAAAGAGTAGTGGAGGTCGGTTTGTTGATTGACCTTCATGATGAGCACTTCCAAGTTGTGCCATGTCAGAATGTTTCCCTACAAGTCACCTTTAAGACAAAGATAAGTAGAGCCAAGCTCTGATACCAAATGAAATTTAAGCAGTACACTTAGGCGGGGGGTTGAATAAGTGTATGTGACGCCCCCAAAAGGTATACATCACACATCTTGAGTCGCCAAATACATGGTACAGAATATAAATACAATCTTTAATATAAAACAAGAGAGCTGTGGGTTTTAATACAAATACTGTCTTCTAGACAATATCCACTCGTAATAAGTCCTCATTACATTTATTGTCACACTATTTAACAGAATAGTGAGGACTACTAATACTATCATCTGGACCGTCACTCCGTTCCCCGACTAGTCCCGGCTACGTTCTCATTTCTTGAAGAGAATAGTGAAAGAAAGGGTGAGCTCAACTAGCCCAGTAAGAAATATTATGACTAAGATAATGCAAAATAAATTATCATTAGTCTTAAACAATGCTAAACTGATAAAATACAATAGACATCAAGTTTAACTACAGCGGAACAAGCATTCCATTAAAAGAGTCAAGTAGAGAATAAAATCTACTATCTTTTATGATTTAAAAGGTTTTTCATCACTTTTATCGCTGGGACTCAGCTTAATAATTAATCCACACCATCCCTGCACTACGGCCAAGGATATTCATTAGTATCACAACCACAAATTATCCATGCACTACGGGCCAAGGATATTCGTGTATTCATCAATGGTCATGATCATGCCAACAACTGTCCATCAATGCACTATGGCCAATGAGGATTTTTACCACATCATTTATAACATTACAGTCATGATTTCACCGAATAATCTCTGGTCATAATCATACCAAGTCCATCTATGCACTACAGGCCACAGATGACTTTCAACAAAAATACAAACATGAGGATGATGACAATGATATAAGAATTCAATAAAACAAGTTCAAGAATTAATTTATCCAGGAACTAATAACGTCCAAATTATCAACATGATACTTCTTTGTAGAGTAAAATTCAAGAATGCTCAGAAGAATATTTCCATGAAAAGATACTGGATGAAGCGCAAATATCAAGGATATTCCACAAATTTCATGGAGTATAGAAGTCAAAATTTTAACCAATTGAGTATATTAAAGAATGGAATAACTAAAGAAATCACCAGGCATGCGATAGACCGCATAGACATGTTATTCCAATAGAATAATAAAGACGGAACCAGGTCTGGCGTAAAATGCACAGACAGGATATTCCAATAGAATAATAAAGACGGAACCCGGGTCCAAGTAAAACGCATTGCATGAGGATGTTCTAATAGAATAATAAATAACGGAACCGTGTCGGCAAAATTTTGCAAGCAGGATGTTCCAACAGAATAATAAAGAAGGAATAATGAAGAATTTCACCATGTATGCGGTACTTCGCATAGACGGGTTATTCCAACATAATAATAAAGAATGGAACAACAGAAGAATTTCACCAAGTATGCGGTACTTCGCATGGACAGGTTATTCCAACATAATAATAAAGAATGGAATAACAGAAGTTCTCTTCATGAAGACGAAATAAAAAATAATACCCCTTACCTTAGAAAGAAATTGGATACTGGAGTAGAGAGGTAGCAGACTTCTATTCTTCTTTCTCTCTAAAATTTCTCTATGATAATTGCTCTATAGCTTGAGTGAATTGGTGAAGAATGATGAAGAAATGAACTTCTATTTATAGGAAAATATAGTTTTCATAATTCCACGTTTTGGGGCTCAGAATATTATAGTATAATACCTTTCTCTTTTCCTTTATTTTTAATTTAGTCGTGCAAGTATTATCAAACTTGCACCACCTCCCCTGGTAGTAAATAATGTGATTCAATAGTAAATCATGTGAATCAATAGTTCTAGACATGTGAAAATACGAATTACAGTATAGTACCTCCATCTATACCTCTATTTTTAACTTAGTCATGCAAGTATCATCAATCTTGCACCAACTCCCCTAATAGTAACAAGAATGTGAATCAATAGTACACACATGTGAACAAATAGTTATAATCATGTGAATTAATAACAATCAATTGCTCATTTATCCGGTTAATTACCCGATTGGTCAATATAACCTCCAGACATCAATTATTATAGAAATAAATATCGATTTCCACTAACATTAATAATCCTGACACAATGGAACTATTTTTATCAATAATATAAATTTTGAAATTTCAAAGTTTGACTTTTCCCGAAAAAGTCAACTGTTGACTTTTTTACCAAATAGTTAACCCCGAAAAATTTTGTGTTTATAGTCTATTTTTACTAATTTCATCGTTCCGGACTCAAATATCACGTCCACGTCTCCAAATTCAACTTCGAACTCAACTTCGATTTTTAATAACATTCATCATTAATATTATAACTCACAATATTTAACAACTAGGTCGTTCCCACGAAAGAGGAGGCTTTTAAATAAGGATTTCTCCCTATTGGTGCGCAATTAGGTGACCAAACCTCTCCTTGACAGAACTTCTAGACATTATAAATATTGTAATTTAATAATATGAATAACTTTGTCTTCTCAATTATTGATTTAATAAAATAACATATTATCACGGATGATCTTTGTGACAATAATTGAATCAATATATATGAGAGATATGATGCAAAGAATTATTTGTAGCAATAATTGAGTATAAGCGAGTGACTTCTTACGTAAGCATCAATAATCAATCTGGTAATGCTACTATGCAACCACGCACATATATCTTGTACTTTTCCTCTCTTGAGTAGTTCAAGCGGTTTTAATCGTAAAACTTAATAGATTATTTTCATAAAAATATTTTTATCGTTTTCTCAATCCGACAATAATTCCCCGACCAATCGAATATTATAAAACAACTTGTGTACTTTGCAAAATTTGTAAATACTACCCACAACTATAACATTATATCAAACTCATTCTATAATATTCAAAAATGATATTTATAGAAAAATCATCATTATTAAAAAGTTGGGGTCTTACAACCTCCCCTTCTTATGAAATTTTGCCCTCGAAATTAGGGTACGTACCTGGTATATCGAAGAGGTGAGGATATCTTGACTTCATCTCAGATTCTAACTCCCAAGTCATTTCCTCCACATCGTGGTTTCTCCACAAAACTTTGACTTGAGGTATAACCTTGGAGCGTAGAATATGATCCTTCTTATCCAAGATTTTAACAGGAACCTCTTCATACGTTAAATCTTCTGCTATTTCGTCCGGATCTAACTCAATAATGTGGTTCGGGTATTTCACATATTTACGTAACATAGATATGTGAAAAACATTATGAACACGAGACATACTTGGCGGTAAAGAGAGTCTATAGGCCACAGTTCCTACTCGTTCGAGGATTAAAAATGGGCCAATGAATCGAGGATTGAGCTTTCCTCTCTTTCCAAATCTCGTAACTCCTTTCCATGGAGCAACACGTAACAACACATGATCTCCAATATCGAATTCCACGTCCTTTCGATAAAGATCAGCATAACTCTTTTGTCGATCTTGTGAGGTTTTTATACGTTGTCGGATCGTTTGAATCTTTTCTGTAGTCATACGTACCAAATTTGGTCCCAACAACATTGCTTTACCCACCTCATCCCAGCATACTAGAGAATGACACTTTCATCCATACAACGCCTCAAATGGAGCCATGTCAATACTTGCTTGATAACTATTATTGTAGGAAAACTCCACTAATGGTAAGAACTTGTCCCAACTTCCCTTGAAGTCAATGACACAGAGTCTTAATAAATCTTCAAGAGTTTGAATAGTCCTTTCTGACTACCCATCCGTTTGAGGATGATATGCCGAACTAAATTGTAAGTCTGTGCCTATAGCTTTTTGCAAAGTAACCCAAAATCTTGAAGTGAATCTTGGGTCTCGATCAGAAACTATGGATATTGGCATACCATGCAATTTTACAATCTTGTTTATGTACATACTAAAAAGACGTTCAAGTGTATAAGTTTCTTGTACCGGTATGAAATGAGCAGACTTGGTCAATCTATCAACAATGACCCAAATCGCATCTATTCCTTGAGAAACCTTAGGCAGACCAGTAACAAAATCCATAGTATTGTGCTCCCATTTCCATTCTGGAATTTCAAGTGGTTGCAATGGACCTTTTGGCACTTGATGCTCCGCCTTGACTCGTTGACAAGTTAGACACCTTGAGATAAACCCCGCTATCTCTCTCTTCATATTGCTCCACCAAAATGTATGTTGAAGATCACGATACATTTTGGTACTCCCAGGATGGATTGCAAACGGTGTGTTGCGTGCCTCCATCATGATTTTATACTTCAAGTCAGAATCGTTAGGAACACAAAGTCTGGAGTTAACTCGAAGTATTCCTTCTTCATCGATTCTTGCTTCTGGAATAGCACCCTCTTGCACTTTCTTTCTCATACGCATCAGCTCCAGGTCTGTAGTTTGAGTAGCTTTAACTTTATCGGTTAGAGTCAGTTCCACTCGTATATTCGCCATCATCACATGGGTCCCTGGAGTCTTTAACTCTATTTCCATCCTTTCCAAGTCATACTGATGGGGCTGCGTTGACAATAATGGAGTCGTGCCCGCATATGATCTTTCTACTCAATGCGTCATACTCACGTTCGCTTTTCGGGATGGTATTGGATGGTATGATCATAATCTTTCAACAATTCAAGCCAACGCCGTTGTTGCATATTGTCAGTTCTTTTGAGTGAAGAAATATTTGAGGCTTTTATGATCCAGTAAAGATCTCCACTTTCTCCCATACAAGTAATGCCTCCAAATTTTAAGTCTGAAAACAACAATTTGCAAACTCTAGATCATGAGTAGGATAATTCCTCTCATATTCTTTGAAATCGAGAGGCATAAGGCTATGACTTTCCCATGTTGTATGAGAACACATCCTCACCCATTGCTAGAAGCATCCTTTGTAGATGACAAATCCCTCAAGGCAGGATGGTATTGCCGAGCAGTCTTTGAAATAGTCTCTCTTGAGTTCTTGAAAACTCTTCTCACATTCCTCGTTCCAACCGAATTTTGTATCTTTTTTGAGTCAATTTGAGTTAATGGAGTAGCGATTCGAGAAAACCCTTCTACGAATCTCCGATAATAACCAAATTTAAGTCGAGAAAGCTACGACTTTGGTCATCGATTTAGGTTGCTCCCACTTTGAATAGCTTCAATCTTTCTTTGGGTCAACGGATATTCCATGATTTGATACTACGTGCCCAAGGAATGCTACTTCCTCAAGCTTGAACTCACATTTCTTTAACTTGGCATAAATCTTATATTCACGAAGCTTTTGGAGTATCGACCTCAAGTGTTCTTCGTGATCTTGGCGACTTTTGGAATAAATAAGGATGTCATTAATAAAGACAATCACAAAGTGATCCAAATATTCTCGAATACTCGGTTCATCATATCCATGAAAGCGGCGGAGAGCGTTAGTCAATCCAAAAGACATGACTAAGAATTCATAACGCCTGCATGGAGTTTCCAAATCTATCTTTGGAATATCATCGATTCTAATCTTCAATTGGTGATATCGCGAACGAAGATCAATTTTTAAAAAATTTTGGCCAGATGGCTGTGACAGCAATTCATCAATCATCGTGGCGATGGGTGCACTATTTTTGATAGTGATATATTGGTTCAACTGAGGGGTGAGATTTGGTTATTATAATCAAATCAATTAACATTTCGGTTATAACCAAAAATTGAAGTTGCCCTATTTTGAATATCCGAACAAATAACTGAAATACATGATAACCGAATAACCGAATTCGGTTATTCGGTTAATAACCGAAATTAAAACAAACAGTGGAGATCAGAAACATTATTATATTATACAAAATTCCCATCGCCGATTGGGCATGCGCATACCCACTCCCCGCCGCCGCCTCAAAGATTGAAAGTTCACAATCCCTGATATTCACAGTTGCGGCAGTGACCGTGAGTTAAAGATGATGATTTCCCCAATACAAAAGGTACATTCACAATTACATTTGTGTTGATTTGAAGTTTTCACGCAACTTCAATGTCACTTTTTGCGCTTTCTCGATTCCTCTCATACTCGGTTCAGATCACAGACCCCGTTTTTCGCAAAAAAACAGCTCCATCATTCTCATCTGCAATTTTTTTGCAAAAAATAGCTCCACCACCCTCATCTGTAGATATCTATTGGACCCTCATCTCCGACGCACCCTCTTCCATCCTTCTTGGGTCACCCAGATCTGGTTTGAGGTCGCCCGAGGGGTCGCTGGTGCCGGATCTGGGCCAGAGACTTTCCAGTTTCCAAGCAACTGAGCAAGAGTTTCCAAGCAAAAGAGAGAAAAAGAGAGCTGTTTGATTTTAGAGAGAGAAAGGGAGGACTTTCTGTTTTGGGTGGATTTATGTCACAAGCATGAGAGGTGGCACGTGGGTTCCATTATGTATTCCCTCACTATGTTACTATTTCTTCAATTCTTCTAGCTAGCACGAAAAGTGTTAAAAAAAATCCAGTGTTATTCGGTTAAACCAAATAACTCAAAAGTAATACCGTGATAAAGTAGCAAGAATCTAGTAAAAATTTGGATATAACTTGAATTTTTAAAATAACGAATTATTAGAAAATTTTGGTTAAATTATTTTGGTTTGGTTCGGTAATTTAGTTATATCATATTTTTTCTTCAGATCTAGTTGACTCCGATAATCAATCAAAAAAGTCGCATACTCCCATCTTTCTTCTTCACGAATAGAACAGGAGCACCCCAAGGAGGCGTCTTAGGGACGAATGAAACCGATGTCTAACAATTCTTGCAGTTGGGTCTTTAACTCCGAAGTTCGATAGGAGCCATTCGATATGGGGCTTTGGAAATAGGTTTTGTACCAGGTTTAAGGTCGATACAAAATTTAATTTCATGCTCTGGGGGTAGGCTAGGAAGTTCTTCAGGGAATACGTCAGGAAATTCATTAACAATAGAAATATCATTCAAAACTGACGTATTTTTGTTTAAATCTGTAACATGAGCTACGAAAGCTTGACATCCATTTTTTAATAAACGAATAGCTTTATGGCTTAAGATGACAGTAATTAATTTTAATGCTTTAGTTGCTTGAATTCACATAATAGGTTGGTTAGGAATATGAAAGCTAACAACCTTACGAAAATAATCAATTTTTGCATGATGAGTAGTTAACCAATCAATCCCTAGAATTACATTAAATGCAAGTATTTTCAATGAAATAAGATCGACAGGTAACGTGAGGGTACCGATTTGAACCAAACAAGACTTATAAACAGTGGATGTAATGAAGGTTTCTCCCAACGGAGTTTCAACAGATAAGTCAAAGTCTAATTTCTCCGGAGTCAAATTTAAACGTTGAGCGCAAGTAGGAGAAATAAAAGAATGGGTAGAACCGGTATCAAATAAGGTATAGACTTCGCTAGAGTTTATGATAAGCTTACCCGTGATGACCTCGTTCGGGTTCCTTGCTTTTTGGGAGGTCACGACAAACGCTCTCCCTTGCACTATCAGCTTTGACTTTTCTGGGACGACCTTTGGTTCCTCCTTCCCAGCTGGACTTGCTCGGTGAATGACAAATCAGGCTAGGTGACCTTCTCTTCCACAATTGTAACACACTTTGGATGGCATCGTGCAGTTTGGACTGATATGTCCCTCCCCTCCGCATTTGAAGCATATAATAGGTGGTCGTTCTCCTTCCTTAACAACGGGTGATGGTGCTGACGTCTTTCCATCATTGTTGAATCTCCTCTTTTTGAAATGTCCATTCTTATTGTTTTGGCCATGATTACCACCGAAGTGGTTACCATTTTTGGCATGTTGATTCACTCCACGCTTATTGTCACCGCTTCGATGACTGCTATCACCGGTATTACCATTTTGCTAGCTGCTCTCTTTTAGTTGGGTTGACTCATTATCGCGTTCCAATAACTGAGCCCTATTAACAACATCTGGATACAAACACAGTTTATGAGAGATAAGATATTGACGTATCTCGGGTTTCAAACCTCTTAGAAACATTCGCGTCATTCTCTCTTTATTATCAACCAAATGGGACGCAAACCGGGACAACTCGGTAAACTTGGCTTTATACTGCGACATGGTCATGTTGTTTTGCTCCAGCTTGATGAACTCTACCTCTTCCATGTGATGAATACTTTCGAGAAAGTACTTGTCGTTGAACAGTTCTTGGAACTTCTCCCAAGACATCTTTAATGCGGCAGGTTGAGTACGCTTTACAGATTCCCACGATGTCTGCCTCTGCCTGCACTTAACATGAAGAAGGTCGCAAAGGAACCTTTTGCTCCTCGGAGCATCCCAAGACATCAAATATCTTGTTGATCCGCTTTATCCACATCTCGCCTTTAAGTGGTTTTGGCTCTCAAAAAACTCGGTGGTCTAGTTCTTGAATCGCTTAAGCGGTGACCGTCGAGAGTTGCAAAGTGTTTCCACCGCATTTTGCATGAGAGCGCCCTTGCACGATGTTGTATGAATTGCATAAAGCCTCTGAACATTCCATCGTTCATCATCTGGTCAGTGTTGTTGTTTTCCTGAGGATTATCGCCTTCCTGATGCACATTATCCTGATTATTAATCTATGGAGACTCAGCGGTCTCTTGTGTTCCATTGATGTTCTCAACATTCTCGGATGTCATTTTCAAATACTTCCACAAAACAATGGTTAATTAACATATCACATATTATCCCTATACTCTGACCGACCAATTAAATACCAAATAAACTTAGGTAGATCATACTAGCGAAAGAATTCCCCGTCTCTCCCCTCCTAGTTCTTATCTCACATTTCAGCCAGGGATCATGTCCCTAAGATTTGATACCAACTGTGACGCCCCCAAAATAAGTATACATCACCCATCTTGAGTCACCAAATACATGGTACAGAATATAAATACAATCTTTAATATACAATAAGAGATCTGTGAGTTTTAATAAAAATACTGTCTTCTAGACAATATCCACTCTCAGAATAAGTCCTCATTACATTTATTGTCACACTATTTAATAGAATAGTGACTACTAATACTATCACCTGGACCGTCACTCCGTTCCTCGACTAGTCCCGGCTACGTTCTCATTTCCTGAAGAGAACAGTGAAAGAAAGGGTGATCTCAACTAGCCAAGTAAGAAATATTATGACTAAGATAATGCAAAATAAATTATCATTAGTCTTCAACAATGTTAAACTGATAAAATACAATAGACATCAAGTTTAACTGCAGCGGAACAAGCAATCCACTAAAAGAGTCAAGTAGAGAATAAAATCTACAATCTTTTATGATTTAAAAGGTTTTTCATCACTTTTATCGCTGGGACTCAACTTAATAATTAATCCACATCATCCCTGCACTACGGCCAAGGATATTCATTAGTATCACAACCACAAATTATCCATGCACTACGGGCCAAGGATATTCGTGTATTCATCAATGGTCATGATCATGCCAACAACTGTTCATCAATGCACTATGGCCAATGAGGATTTTTTCCACATCATTTATAACATTACGATCATGATTACACCGAATAATCCCTGGTCATAATCATACCAAGTCCATCTATGCACTACAGGCCACAGATAACTTTCAACAAAAATATAAACATGAGGATGATGGCAATGATATAAGAATTCAATAAAACAAGTTCAAGAATTAATTTATCCAGGAACAAATAACGTCCAAATTGTCAACATGATACTTCTTTGTAGAGTAAAATTCAAGAATGCTCAGAAGAATATTTTCATGAAAAGATACTGGATGAAGTGCAAATATCAAGGATATTCCACTAATTTCATGGAGTATAGAAGTCAAAATTTTAACCAACTGAGTATAATAAATAATGGAATAACAAAAGAAATCACCAGGCATGCGATAGGCGCATGAATGAGTTATTCAATGAGAATAATAAAGACGGAACCAGGTCCAGCGTAAAACGCACAGACAGGATATTCTAATAGAATAATAAAGACGGAACCAAGTCCGGCGTAAAATACACAGGCAGGATGTTCCAACAGAATAATAAATAACGGAACCGGTCGGTGAAATTACGCTTTGGCGAGGATGTTCAATGAGAATAATAAAGAAGGGAATAACAGAAGAATTTCACCATGTATGACGTACTTCGCATAGACAGGTTATTCCAACATAATAATAAAGAATGGAACAACAGGAGAATTTCACCAAGTATGCGGTACTTCACATAGGCAGGTTATTCTAACATAATAATAAAGAATGGAATAACAGAAGTTCTCTTCATGAAGATGAAAGAAAAAATAATACCCCTTACCTTAGAAAGAAACTGGATACTGGAGTAGAGAGGTAGCAGACTTCTATTCTTCTTTCTCTCTAAAATTTCTCTATAATAATTGCTCTATAGCTTGAGTGAATTGGTGAAGAATGATGAAGAAATGAGCTTCTATTTATAGGAAAATATAGTTTCTATAATTGCACGTTTTGGGGCTCAGAATATTACAGTATAATACCTTCCGCTTTTCCTTTATTTTTAATTTAGTCATGTAAGTATTATCAAACTTGTACCACCTCCCCTAATAGTAAATAATGTGATTCAATAGTAAATCATGTGAATCAATAGTTTTAGACATGTGAAAATATGAATTACAATATAGTACCTCTATCTATACCTCTATTTTTACTTAGTCATGCATGTATTATCAATCTTCCACCAACTCCCCTAATAGTAACAAGAATATGAATCAATAGTACACACATGTGAACAAATAGTTATAATCATGTGAATTAATACCAATCAATTGCTCATTTATCCGGTTAATTACCCGATTGGTCAATATAACCTCCAGACATCAATTATTATCGAAATAAATGTTGATTTCCACTAACATTAATAATTCCGACAGAATGGAACTATTTTTATCAACAATATAAATTTTGAAATTTTGAAGTTTGAATTTTCCTAAAAAAGTCAACTGTTGACTTTTTGACCAAATAGTTAACCTCGGAAAATTTTGTGTTGATAGTCTATTTTTACTAATTTCATCGTTCCGAACTCAAATATCACGTCCGCGTCATCAAATTCAACTCTGAACTCAACTTCGATTTTTAATAACATTCATCATTAATATTATAACTCACAATATTTAACAACTAGATCGTTCTCAGGAAAGAGGGGGTTTTCCAATAAGGATTTCTCCCTATTGGCGCACAATTAGATGACCAAACCTCTCCTTGATAGAACTTCTAGACATTATAAATAATGCAATTTAATAATATGAATAACTTTGCCATCTCAATTATTGATTTAATAATATAACATATTATGCAGATGATACTGTGACAATATTTGAATCAATAATATGAGAGATATGATGCAACAATTACTATGGCAATAATTGAGTATAACTGAGTGACTTCTTACGTAAGCATCAATAATCAATACCGTGTGCTACTATGCAACCACGCGTAATACAATACTTTTACTACCGAGTACTTCAACAGTTTTAACTATAAAACTTCCGCCGTTATTTTCATAAAAATATTTTTGTCGTTTTCTCAATCCGACAATAATTCTGTTGTGGGGTCCACCACTAATTGTGCCGTCATATGAATATTCCCTATTAAAACGAATATTCCCTGACCAATCGAATATTATAAAATAACTTGCGTACTTTGCAAATTTGTAAATATTACCCACAACTATAACATTATATCAAATTCATTCTATAATATTCAAAAATGATGTTTATAGAAAAATCATCTTTATTAAAAAGTTGGGGTCTTACAGTGTAGGCACAAACTAAGTCCAATTTTTATTTCTTACCAAAAATTCTTTGGATATTTAATGCAGCAAGCTGGATTACCAAATCAGGATATTATTGAGTTAACCAATTTTAGTGATATGAATTGAACGCAGGCTGCTAGATAAATAACAAGATATTTAAGCACAGAAAGCAATCACACGAACACCAGAATTTTTACGTGGTTCAACTACTACTCTCTAGAATAGTAGCCTAATCCACGTCCAATACCAACTAGTATTAGAGACTCACTTTTATTAAACTCTTTCAATTACAATACAAGTTCCAATAATTTGAACACCTTTGTTCCGTGCACCTATGCACTCTTAAGCACCTATGCTTTCCTCAAAAACTTGATTGTAATAAGTTATCAATTCAAACAGGATTAATCACAATAAAGTATTGATTGAGATATAAAAAATATAAGATACACACTAGAGGTCTAATGATCAAGCAATGTATCGCTTACCAACTTAAGGCTCTAGTATGAAATGATATACAATAAGAATATTACTAGAATATTTTCTATACGTTCTTCGTAGCTGCAATCCTGTTCTTAATGCAATCAATGTCTGTCTCAGTGAAAAACAATTTCGTAGCTTGTATTCAATAAGTTACTGTGTATGTTTTTCGTTTGTAATTATGTTAAAGAGCTCAGATTATATAGACCACTTCTAGGATATTACCGTTGCAAAGGTTTTGCTACTGTGATATGCTGATTAAAACACGTTGCACAAATCTTGCCATTCTATATCAATCATGATCTACTCAGCTTGATTTCAATTATAGAAATTCTATTTTCTGAACAATCACGCCATCAGTATTTAAGTCTTAATTGATTTCCATTGCATGGGAGAAAGGCTTGTTGTGATTACTAACAATCCCAATTTTAAAAGCGAATTTATTACCATATATGCCCATAAACATTTTTTGGCATGTTTCCATATATCTTAACATGCATTGGTTCGTTAGACTGAATCAAATAAGTTGCTCAAATCATGAGGTGAGATTATGGCACATGATTTCTGCCTTGAGTATGCAACATATGGTGATTTATGCAATTAACCAGTTACCTTAATTAATTTCCTAGATTTAAGACCCTTAATTTATGACGCATGATATAAGCAGCATGATTTGTACTTAACATAAAATGTCTGCTGGCCGGTGTCCATATATCTTATCAGATATTAGACCATTGGAGACACCCAATCAAATTTCTTAAATCGTGGGATAATATTATGATGCATAACTTTTGGTAATTTATTCACCCATATCTTGCTCTACCATGTGTGTCTATTCAACAAGATTCGATTCCTTATGTTGAGAAAATTTAGTCATGCATATTATGAGCTAGTTAATTAACATGTAACATCAAATATGAATGCAAGTATATATGTGCAATGCACATGTCCTAGAGCCTTATTTTGGATAGTAATAAATGCTAAGATCTTACATATATTCCTAGGACTCAATTTAGCTTTTCTTTCTTCAAAGACATCTTGACTTTGGACCTTCTTCCTTGATGTTCCTGAAATGTTATAAGACATGGTTTGTGAACAAATATGGTCATCATCAAAACATAGGGTGTGACATAAGTCAACAATAATTTTAAGGTTAGCTTATTTGGGATTGTTTTTGATATGATGATGTAACCCTTTAATGGGAAAGATTATTGTTTAAGTTATTTAAATTATGTCTTTATCCTTTGATTTTGGTAGTTAGATGTAATAGTTTTGATAAGTGAACACCAAATCCTATGGGAATGAAGTACCTGGATTTGGGGGTGTCACAGTATCCAGTCTTCTTCTAAGGTAAGGGATATTATTTTTGTTCAATATTTATAAGGAATAATATTTTCTTTCATACTCTGTAGTATGTGAGTAATATTATTTCATCTCGTATTCCTGATTATACCCTCATTTTGTTTAAGTATTGCTTCTATACTCTGTGAAATTAGCAGAATTAAAATTTGCGCTTCATCTAGTATCGTTTCACAAGGATATTTTCTGCACATTCTTGTTAAATTTTAAGCTTTTCATGTCGGAGTACTGTCCATGAGTACTATTCATTTATACGGTACTATTCACAAAAGTATTATTCACAAAGTACTATTCATAAAGTACTGTTTATGAGTACTATTCATAAAGTACTATTCACAGGATACTAATCCCGAAGTACTATTCACCCGAGTACTATTCACCCAAAGTACGATTCATGACAAAAATTGATTTCTTTTCGGTCTAAATCAGTTTTGATACAATATTATTCTTGAATTTTAGTCCACAAACAGTATCATGTTGGCAATTTGAACATTATTGAATTCTGGATAAATTAAATTATAAATCTTTAAAAATTTATCCATTGTTTCTTTTAATTGAATTCTTATATCATTGTCATCATCCTCATGCTTATATTGTGATGAAAGTCATCTTTGGCTTACGTGCATAGATGAACGGTGGATTGGTATGATTATGACCAGGGATAATTCGGTATAATCATGACCCATAATGTTACATATGATGTAGTAAAAGTCCTCATTGGCCTGTAGTTCATTGATGGACAGTTGTTGGTGTGATTATGACTAGGGATTATTCGGTATAATCATGACCATTGATGATTACATGAATATCCTTGGCCATGGTGCAGGGATGATTCGATGATGTGGTTTATTTATTAAGCTGAGTCTGTAACGATCGAGAAATTTATAATTTAATTTAAATATTTATTGAATTAAATAAATATTTTAAATAATTTATTTATTGGGGAAAATAAATAATTGATGAATTGTGATGAATTAATTTAGTAACTAAATTGATTAATGTTAATTAAATTGAGTAATGATAATTTTATTCAAAGGATTTAATTTAAGGAAATAATTAAATTAAATCAATTGCTTAATATTTAAGAAAATAATTAAATTAAATGAATTATTTAATTTAAAAGAAATAAATAAATTAAATAAAGTGATATTTCTAATTTATTAATTAAATTAGATATATAATTATTTATTAATTATAAGTATAATGATAATAAGATTTTTAATTAATATTACTATTATAAGTTATTTAAATTAACTAAAGGTGTGACACATGAAACTATATAATATAATAATATAAAAATAATCTAGTTGTGGGAATTGGTGTATGGCCAAACAAGGCCTTGTGGCCTTTGGTCTAACATAACTAATGAAAACGCATTATTTTTTAACGGAATAGTACATGGGAGAGTGGCCATTTTATTTCTACACTTCTTATTTTCTCCTAAGGCTTAAGAGCAGAGTTTTGAGGGAAAGCTTGGAAGAAGAGAGAAAAAAAAAACTCTGTGATATTGAGAGTTGGAGAAGGAGGGTTTTGGGATGGCTTTCTATCAATCTTTTGCTAGCCAACAATCAAAGAATAAGTTATAACCAATTCTAATTTTTAACTCTTGTTTTCTTGAAATTTCTATTGATAGTGGTGTTAGATTGATACACATATATGTATCTATGGTTTATAATCTGTTATTTATCATATGTAAGTATTATTTGATGAATAAAGGCATGAAATTGGGTTGTAATAGAAGGATTTCATATAACAGTGTTTTTACATGAAAATTGGCCTTAAAAAGTACCAAATTTTGTGCCCTATATGTGTTGTAATCTACAAATTGAAGTTGAATTGTGTTAATATGTTAAGAAATGAAAGCGGCGTAGTTGGAATCGTGTCAATTGATGGAGAAACGAATTTGTAGTGATCGAATTCGCTAATAGTGTAAAATATGATGAAATTTGGAAAATTGGGATTTTAATCATTCAAAATTCAATATGTAAAGTGTTTATGTTGTTATTATGTGGTATTGCATGTTTATAGATGTTATCACAAAGTTTAGTTGCTAGGTTTCAGGTAAATCGATGGTTATTGGAATGGGTTGGGTGGTAGTGCAGAGCGGAGTCATGCAGGTTTACGTATGAGCGTAGTACGACTCTGGCCTGAATTACCATAAGTAAAACAAGCCTAAATTGCGCTTAATTGGGTTTTCTAATCGAGCACCGGTAATTGTGTGTGTTAAGGCGAGGCAATAGCAATTGCATTGCCATTACTCTCGAGTCCAAAAATGACTTCGCTTTATATTCGCAGTCGTGTGTAATGGACTTATGTTAGCTAAGCAATCATGTTAATGATGTTAAGACGTATTGTAGACTACAATAGCAGATTATAATGAGATGTAATACAAAGTGTAAAGATTTTAAGTAATTATTTATATAAGTTATGTAATGAACCAAATGTGATATTTTCAAAAGTTAAAGATAAATGATAAGGTTTGTGTTAGTTTATAGTGTGATTTCAGAATCGTTAAGGTGTTAACCAACATGGTTAGATGTTAGGTTAAGGTTGTAACCTAAATGATGGGTTAAACCCATAAAGCTAAATATCCATACAACTAATTGTTATTGCGATTCCAATGTTATGTGTAGGGTAATTGGAGAATATTTTACACTTGTGTAGCTTACATACAAGGCAAGTTTCTAAACCTTACCTCTTTATATTGAACAAGTTCCCTAACCTATGCTACTTTATTCAGCAAGGTTTACTTTTTTGTTGTTATGTTATATTTATGCAAGCTTTCTAACTTTATTCTTTTATTAATGAATGCAAGTTCCTAAACTTTTATTGAGAAAGATTATTGATTCTATTCTTATGTATGATTGAATAAACTCTTGTAACCTAATTCATTACATCGAATGAGTTTCATATTTATATTTCTTGTCATTGTTATTCAAAACGTATATTGTTCTAATACATTTATTCAAAGGAGATTGTTTTAATTCTTTTGAATATAGTACTATGCATGTGTATCATGTCCATTCAATTTTATATTGTGGATATCTCGATCTTTGACTTTGATAGCCTTGTTGGGTTATACATTCTTGTATTAAACCTTCAAGTAGTAAGCAAACCTTTATTGGTTGAATTAATCGGTTATTGAATAGTGTTCTAAAATTCTAGAAACACCGATAAGCTAGTTCCAAACTAAACTTACTTTTAGTGCGGAAATTCTAAATCAAACCGAGACTAACAACCCTAACATGGGGATTTTATACGTGTAACGTTTAGATGTTTGTGCACAATACATGGTACAAAAATTTGATCCCCTAAATACGTTAAGAAGAGTCCATCATGACCTAAATGATCAATTAAGGTTGAGGTAATAATACCTAAATACCAGAGACATAGTTCGTGGTCTTAAGACCCTCAGACAATAATTTCGAACTTGTTTTCTATTCTTAATTCGTAGAACAAGTTCATTATTGTTCAGCATTCATTGTTCATTCTCATGTTGTTATCGTTATTACTCTCTATATCAGTGAGCATTTGTTTGCTCACTCTTGCATTTAACACTGTAGCTAAAGTAGAGAAAGTCGATGAGCCATCTACTAGCAAGGGAAAGGGCATAATGTCCAAGTGTTGAAGACTTAAGAAAATTTTATTTAAATGTTTTATGTGATGAGAGTTATTTTAATTTGCGATGCATTTTGCAACTGGTGTAATAAATTTAAGGTTAGATTACCTGGGATTGTTTTTGAGATGATGTAACCCTTTAATGGGAAAGATTATTATTGAAGTTATTTAAATTATGCCTTTATCCTTTATAATGGGTAGTTAGATGTAATAGTGTTTGATAAGTGAGCACCAAATCCTGTGGGAATGGAGTACCTGGATTTGGGGGTGTCACAGAGTCTCAGCGATAAAGTTGATGAAATTTTTTTTAAATCATAGATGATAGTAGATATCATGCTCTACTTGACTCTTCTAATGGATTGCTTGTTCCGCTGCAATTAAACTTGTTGTCTATTATATTTTATCAGTGTAACACTGTTGAAGGCTAACGATAAATTATTCTTCTTTATCTTAGTCATAATATTTCTTACTGGGCTAGTTGAGCTCACCCTTTTCTTTCATTGTTCTCTTCAGGAAATGAGAATAGAGCTGAGACTAGTAGGGGAACGGAGTGACGATCCAGTTGGTTGCATTAGTTGTGAGACCCCGAATTTTATGAAATAAAAGTATTCAATTTTTTTTCTATTTTGGTAAATAGTTAAATTGATAAAAGTTTAAAGTTAAGGGTAATCTGTGAAAATTTTTGCAAAGTAAACAAGTTGATATAAAATATTCTTTTTGTCGGGGAATATCCGTATTTACGAATACAATCATTAAGTGGACCACACAATGTAATTATATTCGGATTGAAAATGATAAAATATTTTTTATGAAAATAACGACGGAAGTTTTACCATTAAAACTGTTGAACTAATCGGTAGTAAAAGTACAATAATACGCGTGGTTGCATAGTAGCACACGGTATTGATTATTGATGCTTACGTGAGAAGTCACTCAGTTTTATTTTATTAGTATTATTAATGTAATAAGCAGTAAAAGCTTTTTATATAAAAAAGAATACTTTTATAAAGTTATTCTATAAATAGAATATATTATATTCTATTGTGCATAGTGTTTTGCATAGTAAAATCTTTTTATATAAAAATGAATACTTTTATAAAGTTATTCTATAAATAGAATATATTATATTTTATTATGCATAGTATTGCATAGTGTTCGATGATAGTGTTTTGCATGGTAAAATCTTTTTATATAAAATGTAATACTTTTATAAAGTTATTCATTTTATTAGATTATAAATAGAATATATTATATTTTATTTAAAAGATTTTGCTTTAGATATGGACCGTCCGATTAAAAGTTAATCAATCTGGACCGTTCATGAATTAGTTACTATGCAGTCCATTCTTCTATAAATAGAAGCTCATTCCTTCATTATTTCTTACGAATTCACTGAAACTCTATAGAGAGAAACTATAGAGAGAGTTCTTCTTCTGTAATCTCGAGCGTATTTCTTTAGAGTTTAAGAAAGCTTTGAGCGTAGAAGATAGTGCATGTTTTCATCAAGTATATTCCCGCCCTACCGGTCGGAATACTCTTCTTTCAAAGGTAAGGGATATTATTTGTTATACCCGTAAGGGGTATTATTTCTTTTGTATTCATGAAGAGAACATCTGTTATTCCATTCTTTATTATTCTGTTGGAATAACCTGTATACGAGGATTACCGTATACCTGGTGAATTCTGTTGTTATTCCATTCTTTATTATTCTGTTGGAATAACTTGTATAAGCGGATTACCGTATACCTGGTGATTTCTGTTGTTATTCCATTCTTTATTATTCTCGCTGTAATATCTCGCTTGGCAAGCGCATTTTACGCCTCGACCGGGTTCCATTATTTATTATTCTGTTGAATAACTCGTATGCATGCGATCTATCGCATGCATGGTGATTTCGTAGTTATTCCATTCTTTATTATTCATTGGAATATCCCGCTTGTGCGTAATTTCTCCCGACTCGTTTCGTTTCTTTATTATTACATTGGAATAACTCTCGTCTGCATCGCTGTCTATCGCATGCATGATGATTTTCGTTGTTATTCCATTCTTTATTATTCGCCGGAATATCACGCTCGTGCATTTATGCTGGGACCGTTCCATTATTTATTATTCTTGGGAATAACTTTTGCTTGTGTGCGATCTATCACACGCATGGTGAATCCTTCCGTGACACCCCAAAATAGGTCCAATCCATCCAACTTATTCTCGAGTCGCCAAATACATGGTACGTAAAATAACTACAACTTTATGACTACAATTGTCGTAAAAATATAACAACACATATATCGTGAGTTTTAATACTAATCGTGATTCATGTCCCAACTATGGACAAGACCTCACAAGGTGATATGTTACATATAAAGGTACAATCTAGAACTATTTTAGAAATTAAAATCTTTGGGAAGTGCTCAAGGAAACCTTCGTACATAGGAGGCCATGAATCTAAGTTATGATAGATATTATATGTCTAGAGAATTATCCTTGGTTGATTCAATAGATCCCAAAGAAAAACGAGAAGATTACTATCATGTTCCTTCCAATGGTGAGTCTTCTCTTGACATATAACTATCTCCACCGTCTGCTATTGAACATTATATTTCAACCCAACTACAAGATCATATAGGTAGTGCTCGTAGATATACTCAGCAAGTGGATGTGCACAACCCTTTCTTATGATAACACGAGATTGTATGTCATTAGACATCTTGTATGATAGTGACAAAACACCCTTCCAAAGTTGGGTTCACCTCACCCTATTGTTGTTCACTAAAATCAATTATTAAGTGATGTATAATATACGACACACACATCTTAGGTCCTCAATACAATTATATATTGTATATCATGCCGTTTTATAATGTGTTGAGAAACTTTGACAATCTCGGACCATCACAATATTCCCATGTTATCCCCGCTCGACCCGGCAACACTCTTATTACCTGAAAGGAAATGTGAAGCAAAAGGATGAGCATAACTAGCTCAGTAAAGAATATCATGACTAAAGATAATTAAATTATCAATAGCATAGCCTTCATCAGTAATAAATCAGAGATTTAGAACATATGGTAAATGATAAAACTTTTCAACCATAGTTGCAGCGGAACGAGCAATCCATTAGAAGAGTCAAATAGACCATAAAGTCTATTATCTTCTCCACATTAAAAGTCCACCAATAATGTTTTATCCCTGTAACATCAATCAACAGTTCCTTTCCACAATCATATGAATAACCCATAATCATAATTGTGATTCTAATTACTCTTCTCATCCAGGACGAAGATAATTTTCATCACCTGTCTTTACCTGAAACATCAAAGATCGTGGTTATACCAAATCACATTTCCTATTCATAATCATACTAATAAGTTCATCTTTGCACTACAGGCCAAAGATATTCATTAACAATTCATCTTTGCACTACAGGCCAAAGATATTCAACAACAGGTCATCTTTGCACTACAGGCCAAAGATATTCAACAACAGGTCATCTTTACACTACGGGCCAAAGATATTCAACAACGGGTCATCTTTGCACTACGGGCCAAAGATATTCATCAATAATTCATCTTTCCACTACATGCCAAAGATATTAATATCTCAAAGAAATACATAATCATTTTAGAATTTATATAAACCATAATTATAATCATGTTGATCAATTCACCTTTGTACTTAAGCTAAAAATATTCAATTGTAAATTCAATGGTCATGATCATACCAGTCAACGATTCAACTTTGCACTACTGGCCAAAGAGAAACCATAGTCACGATCATACCAATATTATACCCATCTTTACGCTCAAGTCAAAGAGAAATTTCTTCACCAGGATTATAAAAATGTTATATATGATAATAAAAACAATATTATCAAAACATGGATTTAATTTCAAGAATAAGATTCATAAATCAACGATAATTTGGTCAGAAAAAGAAACCAATTTTGTCATGAATAGTAACTCGTGAATAGTAACTCATGAATAGTAACCCCGACATGAAAAAGGTAGAAATTCCACGATAAAATCCATACCAATATTTCAGTATAATGATATTGAAAGAATAACATTTCTTAAACTTATAAACAATTTATTTTAATTGTTTACACTTTACTAAATAATGCATTTAATCATTCTAAAATGCCAAACTCATAAGATTTCATCACCAATAACCAAAACCCTCATAAAAAAATCTGCATATACATCATATAGGATTATCAAGCCATAAAATCCTATTTTCTATTTTTCTTACTTCACACAACATATTTAATTCATTTACTCATAACTAGAACATTTTCATGAAAAATACCAAATCAGTTCCAAAAATATTTCTTTTCTGGGATTTAGTAGAATATAGTCCCATATTGAACATATATTTTTCTCGGAATTTTTAAAATTCATTTACTATTTTCATATGGCCAAAACTGCCAAATATTTAGACATTTATCATAAATTGTACTTTTATCCAAAAATTCTGAAATTTATAGGGTATACTGATATTATATAGATGTACTCCCAATAAAAATTTCATCAATTTTGAAGTTAACCACAAGGAGTTATAAGGGTTTACTTTTAAAATAGTCTTTTCTCATAAAATCCATAACTCCTAATCTATACATCCAAAAATCGCCATTTTTGGACACAATCAACAAAACTCATCAAATTATCATTTCAAATTTTTCCAGAAATTTTGAAGGTTCAGAAAAATTTCGAAACTAAAAAACATAATAACCCTTAAAATCCCTTACCTCGAGAGAGCAGTACTTCTGACTGGAATATCGGATGTAAAGTCGAAGGAAACTTCCACTGAATAGCAACTCTCAAAGTATCTAAATACTCACAAAAATATGCTTGATAATATAGAGAGAGAAAACTTATGTTTCTGGTGTGATTTTTAATTCTAACGTAAGCACCTATTTATAGAAAAATGCTAGAACGCTAAAGGAGACTAAATTAATAAAATATTAATATATCTTTTTCCTCATTCTACGCCCACTCTTGCTGAAAAATCTGAGCAGCCAACATTGAAATCAATTCAGCACATTTGAATAACAAAGGACAAAAGTGGGGCCCACCTTTTTTAATAAAAACATTTTAATTCCCGAAACATCAATAATTCGTAGAAAATAGCCTGTTTATCAGAAAAATACGAATTTTATGTCCATTCCACATGAAATCAAATTCTCTACAACTTTGTAGCTTTAAGTTTTTCCAAATTCCAAACCAAAAATATCTGAAATCCATAAACGGATGATTTTTAACACCTCTTAAAATTCATAACAAATCATACGTTCACTTTTAAACGGTTCAAAATTTGTGGACATATACTCAACTTATATATGTATAACATATCCAAAAATCACAACGATCCAACGGTCGGATTAAAATTATAACTCACGCAATAGAGCTTTAAGAACACCGATTTGATCTTTTAATACCTCCGATCCGACAAAATACTGATAAAACACCTCAACGTTAATTCCTTCATTTATAACCACATAAATAAATCCATCATTTATATCCACATCAAATAAATATTTCCTTATCATATACATCAATAATTAATTATTCACAAATAATATTACAGAATCACAATAATGGCAACCAGGTAGTTCCCAGGAAAGAGGGGGCTTTCCAATAAGGATTTCTCCTTACTGGCGCGCAATTAGGTGACCAAACCTCTCCTTGACAGAACTTTCTAGACATTACCAATAATGCTATCTAATAATATTATTCAAATAATATGAATTATTGATCTAATAATGGGAAATACTGTGCAGTGACAATTATTAAAACAACAATAATATAAAATATCAAAGCAGCAATTATTGAATCAATAAAATAAAATATTGAGCAAGAATTATCGTAACAATTATCGAGTAGTGCCTTCTTACGTAAGAATCAATAATTCAAAAAACATAATGTGTAATACCGGTGTGCTATCAGGCAACCACGCCAGACATCGTATTTTAACCACGGGGTATTCCAACAATGTTAACTGAGAATAACTACGTCGTTATTTAAAAAAAAACTCAAACTTCGTCGTTTTCTTAATCCAAGCAGTTATTCTCTTATAGGGGCCCACAAATGATCAATACTGTCGCATTTAATATTCCCAACAAAAAGAATATTCCATGACCAAACGAATATCCTCCAACAGAAATGAGTATTTTATAACCACTTACGTATTTTGAAAATTTTATATATATCACCCTTAACTTTAATATTTTTTATCAATTTAACCATTTACTAAACAGACAGGATATTCCAATAGAATAATAAAGACGGAACCAGGTCCAGCGTAAAACGCACAGACAGGATGTTCTAACAGAATAATAAATAACGGAACCAGGTCAGGCAAAATTTTCACCGACAGGATGTTCCAACAGAATAATAAAGAAGGGAATAACAGAAGAATTTCACCATGTATGCGGTACTTCGCATAGACGGGTTATTCCAACATAATAATAAAGAATGGAACAACAGAAGAATTTCACCAAGTATGCGGTACTTCGCATGGACAGGTTATTCCAACATAATAATAAAGAATGGAATAACAGAAGTTCTCTTCATGAAGACGAAAGAACAAATAATACCCCTTACCTTAGAAAGAAACTAGATACTGGAGTAGAGAGGTAGCAGACTTCTATTCTTCTTTCTCTCTAAAATTTCTCTATGATAATTGCTCTATAGCTTGAGTGAATTGGTGAAGAATGATGAAGAAATGAACTTCTATTTATAGGAAAATATAGTTTCAATAATTGCACGTTTGGGGCTCGAGAATATACAAAGATAATACCTTTCTTTTCCTTTATTTTTAATTTAGTCGTGCAAGTATTATCAAACTTGCACCACCTCCCCTGGTAGTAAATAATGTGATTCAATAGTAAATCATGTGAATCAATAGTTCTAGACATGTGAAAATACGAATAACAGTATAGTACCTCCATCTATACCTCCATCTTTAACTTAGTCATGCAAGTATTATCAATCTTGCACCAACTCCCCTAATAGTAACAAGAATGTGAATCAATAGTACACACATGTGAACAAATAGTTATAATCATATGAATTAATAACAATCAATTGCTTATTTATCCGGTTAATTACCCGATTGGTCAATATAACCTCCAAACATCAATTATTATCGAAATAAATATCGATTTCCACTAACATTAATAATCCCGACACAATGGAACTATTTTTATCAATAATATAAATTTTGAAATTTCAAAGTTTGACTTTTCCCGAAAAAGTCAACTGTTGACTTTTTGACCAAATTGTTAACCCCGGAAAATTTGTGTTTATAGTCTATTTTTACTAATTTCATCGTTCCGGACTCAAATATCACGTCCACGTCTCCAAATTCAACTCCGAACTCAACTTCGATTTTTAATAACATTCATCATTAATATTATAACTCACAATATTTAACAACTAGGTCGTTCCCACGAAAGAGGAGGCTTTTCAATAAGGATTTCTCCCTATTGGCGCGCAATTAGGTGACCAAACCTCTCCTTGACAGAACTTCTAGACATTATAAATATTGCAATTTAATAATATGAATAACTTTGTCTTCTCAATTATTGATTTAATAAAATAACATATTATGCAGATGATACTGTGACAATAATTGAATCAATAATATGAGAGATATGATGCAAAGCAATTCATGAAAGTAATAATTGAGTATAACTGAGTGACTTCTTACGTAAGCATCAATAATCAATATCGTGTGCTACTATGCAACCACGCATAATACTGTACTTTTCCTACTGAGTAGTTCAACAGTTTTAACTGTAAAACTTCCGCCGTTATTTTCATAAAAATATTTTTATCATTTTCTCAATCCGACAATAATTCTGTTATGGGGTCCACCAATGATTGTGCCGTCGTACGAATATTCCCTGTTAAAACGAATATTCCCCGACCAATCGAATATTATAAAACAACTTGTGTACTTTACAAAATTTGTAAATACTACCCACAACTATAACATTATATCAAACTCATTCTATAATATTCAAAAATGATATTTATAGAAAAATCATCCTTATTAAAAAGTTGGGGTCTTGCAACCTCCCCTTCTTATGAAATTTTGCCCTTGAAATTAGGGTACGTACCTGGTATATCGAAGAGGTGAGGATATCTTGACTTCATCTCAGATTCTAACTCCCAAGTCATTTCCTCCACATCATGGTTTCTCCACAAAACTTGGACTTGAGGTATAACCTTGGAGCGTGGAATATGATCCTTCATATCCAAGATTATAACAGGAACCTCTTCATACGTTAAATCTTCTTCTATTTCGTCCGGATCTAACTCAATAATGTGGTTCGGGTATTTCACATATTTACGTAACATAGATATGTGAAAAACATTATGAACACGAGACATACTTGGCGATAAAGAGAGTCTATAGGCCACAGTTCCTACTCGTTCAAGGATTAAAAATGGGCCAATGAATCGAGGATTGAGCTTTCCTCTCTTTCCAAATCTCGTAACTCCTTTCCATGGAGGAACACGTAACAACACATGATCTCCAATATCGAATTCCACGTCCTTTCGATAAAGATCAGCATAACTCTTTTGTCGATCTTGTGAGGTTTTTATACGTTTTCGGATCGTTTGAATCTTTTCTGTAGTCATACGTACCAAATTTGGTCCCAACAACATTGCTTTACCCACCTCATCCCAGCATACTAGAGAATGACACTTTCTTCCATACAACGCCTCAATTGGAGTCATGTCAATACTTGCTTGATAAATATTGTTGTAGGAAAACTCCACTAATGGTAAGAACTTGTCCCAACTTCCCTTGAAGTCAATGACACAGAGTCTTAATAAATCTTCAAGAGTTTGAATAGTCCTTTCTGACTGCCCATCCGTTTGAGGATGATATGCCAAACTAAATCGTAAGTCTGTACCCATAGCTTTTTGCAAAGTAACCCAAAATCTTGAAGTGAATCTTGGGTCTCGATCAGAAACTATGGATATTGGCATACCATGCAATTTTACAATCTCGTTTATGTACATACTAGAAAGACGTTCAAGTGTATAAGTTTATCGTACCGGTAAGAAATGAGCAGACTTAGTCATTCTATCAACAATGACCGAAATCGCATCTATTCCTTGAGAAACCTTGGGTAGACCAGTAACAAAATCCATAGTATTATGCTCCCATTTCCATTCTGGAATTTCAAGTGGTTGCAATGGACCTTTTGGCACTTGATGCTCCGCCTTGACTCGTTGACAAGTTAGACACCTTGAGATAAACCCCGCTATCTCTCTCTTCATATTGCTCCACCAAAATGTATGTTGAAGATCACGATACATTTTGGTACTCCTAGGATGGATTGCAAACGGTGTGTTGTGCGCCTCCATCATGATTTTATACTTCAAGTCAGAATCGTTAGGAACACAAAGTCTGGAGTTAACTCGAAGTATTCCTTCTTCATCGATTCTTGCTTCTGGAATAGCACCCTCTTGCACTTTCTTCCTCATACGCATCAGCTCCAGGTCTGTAGTTTGAGCAGCTTTAACTTTATCGGTTAGAGTCAGTTCCACTCGTATATTCGCCATCATCACATGGGTCCCTGGAGTCTTTAACTCTATTTCCATCCTTTCCAAGTCATACACAATGGGCCTTTGCGTTGACAATAATGGAGTCGTGCCCGCATATGATCTTCTACTCAATGCGTCAGCTACTACGTTCGCTTTTCCAGGATGGTATTGGATGGTATGATCATAATCTTTCAACAATTCAAGCCAACGTCGTTGTTGCATGTTGAGTTCCTTTTGAGTGAAGAAATATTTGAGGCTTTTATGATCCGTAAAGATCTCCACTTTCTCCCTATACAAGTAATGCCTCCAAATTTTAAGTGCGAAAACAACAGCTGCCAACTCTAGATCATGAGTAGGATAATTCCTCTCATATTCTTTGAGTTGTCGAGAGGCATAGGCTATGAATTTCCCATGTTGCATGAGAACACATCCTCACCCTTTGCCCGAAGTATCACTGTAGATGACAAATCCCTCCGAGCCAGATGGTATTGTTAGAACTGGTGCTGAAATAAGTCTCCTCTTGAGTTCTTGAAAACTCTTCTCACATTCCTCGTTCCAACCGAATTTTGTATCTTTTGAGGTCAGCTGAGTTAATGGAGTAGCGATTCGAGAAAACCCTTCTACGAATCTCCGATAATAACCAGCTAAGCCGAGAAAGCTACGTACTTTGGTCACTGATTTAGGTTGCTCCCAGCTTTGAATAGCTTCAATCTTTGCTGGGTCAACAGATATTCCATGACTTGATACAACGTGCCCAAGGAATGCTACTTCCTCAAGCCAGAACTCGCATTTCTTTAACTTGGCATAAAGCTTATATTCACGAAGCTTTTGGAGTATCAGCCTCAAGTGTTGCTCATGATCTTCACGGCTTTTGGAATAAATAAGGATGTCATCAATAAAGACAATCACAAAGTGATCCAAATATTCCTTGAATACTCGGTTCATCATATCCATGAAGGCAGCAGGAGCATTAGTCAATCCAAAAGACATGACTAGGAATTCATAATGCCTGTACCGAGTTCTAAAATCCATCTTTGGAATATCATCAGTTCTAATCTTCAATTGGTGATATCGCGAACGAAGATCAATTTTTTAAAAAAATTTGGCGCCTTGCAACTGGTCAAACAGGTCATCAATACGTGGCAATGGGTACCTATTTTTGATAGTGACATGGTTCAACTTAGGGGTGAGCATTTGGTTATTAACCGAACCGAATTAACATTTCGGTTATAACCAAAAATTGAAGTTGCCCTATTTTGAATATCCGAACAAATAACTGAAATACATGATAACCGAATAACCGAATTAATAATTCGGTTATTCGGTTAATAACCAAAATTAAAACAAACAGTGGAGATCAGAAACATTATTATATTATACAAAAATCCCATCGCCGATTGGGCATGTGCATACCCCTCCTCCGCCGCCTCAAAGATTGAAAGTTCACAATCCACGATATTCACAATTAGCTAGGAAGTGACCGTGAGTTAAAGATGATGATTTCCCAATACAAAAGGTACATTCACGATTACATTTGTGTTGATTTGAAGTTTTCACGCAACTTCAATGTCACTTTTTGCGCTTTCTCGATTCCTCTCATACTTGGTTCGGATCACGCAGACCGCTTTTCGCAAAAAAATAGCTCCATCATTCTCATCCGCAATTTTTTGCAAAAAATAGCTCCATCACCCTCATCTGTCAGATATCTATTGGACCCTCATCTCCGACGCACCTCTTCCATCCATCTTGGGTCACCCGGATCTGGTTTGAGGTCGCCTGAGGGGTCATTTGGTCCGGATCTGGGCGAGACTTTCCAGCTTCAAGCAAATGAGCAAGAGTTTCCAAGAAAAAGAGAGAAAAGAGTCATTTTGATTTTAGAGAGAGAACGGGGAGGACTTTCATTTTGGGTGGATTTATGTCACAAGCATGAGAGGGTACGTGGGTTCCATTATGTATTCCCTCACTATGTAATCTGCTTTCTTCAATTCTTCTAGCTAGCACGAAAAGTGTTAAAAAAAATCGAGTGTTATTCGGTTATTCGGTTAAACCGAATAACTCAAAAGTAATACCCGTATAAACTAACCGAATACCGTAAAAAATTCGGATATAACCGAATTGTTAAAAATAACCGAATTATTAGAAAATTTTGGTTAAATTATTTTGGTTCGGTTTGGTAATTTAGTTATATCTGTTTTTTGCTCAGTCCTAGTTCAACTCCCGATAATCAATACAAATTCGCATACTCCCATCTTTCTTCTTCACGAATAGAACAGGAGCACCCCAAGGAGACGTACTAGGACGAATGAAACCGATGTCTAACAATTCTTGCAGTTGGGTCTTTAACTCCTGAAGTTCAATAGGAGCCATTCGATATGGGGCTTTGGAAATAGGTTTTGTACCAGGTTTAAGGTCGATACAAAATTTAATTTCATGCTCTGGGGGTAGGCTAGGAAGTTCTTCAGGGAATACGTCAGGAAATTCATTAACAATAGAAATATCATTCAAAACTGACGTATTTTTGTTTAAATCTGTAACATGAGCTACGAAAGCTTGACATCCATTTTTTAATAAACGAATAGCTTTATGGCTTAAGATGACAGTAATTAATTTTAATGCTTTAGTTGCTTGAATTCGCATAATAGGTTGGTTAGGAATATGAAAGCTAACAATTTTCATAAAAATATTTTTGTCGTTTTCTCAATCCGACAATAATTCCGTTGTGGGGTCCACCACTAATTGTGCCGTCGTATGAATATTCCCTATTAAAACGAATATTCCCCGACCAATCGAATATTATAAAACAACTTGCGTACTTTGCAAAATTTGTAAATATTACCCACAACTATAACATTATATCAAATTCATTCTATAATATTCAAAAATGATGTTTATAGAAAAATCATCTTTATTAAAAAGTTGGGGTCTTACAGTGTAGGCACAAACTATGTCCAATTTTTATTTCTTACCAAAAATTCTTTGGATATTTAATGCAGCAAGCTGGATTACCAAATCAGGATATTATTGAGTTAACCAATTTTAGTGATATGAATCGAATGCAGGCTGCTAGATAAATAACAAGATATTCAAGCACAGAAAGCAATCACACGAACACCAGAATTTTTACGTGGTTCAACTACTACCCTCTAGAATAGTAGCCTAATCCACGTCCAATACCAACTAGTATTAGAGACTCACTTTTATTAAACTCTTTCAATTACAATACAAGTTCCAATAATTTGAACACCTTTGTTCCGTGCACCTATGCACTCTTAAGCACCTATGCTTTCCTCAAAAACTTGACTGTAATAAGTTATCAATTCAAACAGGATTAATCACAATAAAGTATTGATTGAGATATAAAAAATATAAGATACACACTAGAGGTCTAATGATCAAGCAATGTATCGCTTACCAACTTAAGGCTCTAGTATGAAATGATATGCAATAAGAATATTACAAGAATATTTTCTATACGTTCTTCGTAGCTGCAATCCTGTTCTTAATGCAATCAATGTCTGTCTCAATGAAAAACAATTTTGTAGCTTGTATTCAATAAGTTACTGTGTATGTTTTTCGTGTGTAATTATGTTAAAGAGCTCAGATTATATAGACCACTTCTAGGATATTACCGTTGCAAAGGTTTTGCTACTGTGATATGCTGATTAAAACACGTTGCACAAATCTAGCCATTCTATATCAATCATGATCTACTCAGCTTGATTTCAATTATAGAAATTCTATTTTCTGAACAATCACGCCATCAGTATTTAAGGCTTAATTGATTTCCATTGCATGGGAGAAAGGCTTGACGCAGATTACTAACAATCCCAATTTTAAAGCCGGAATTTATTACCATATATGCCCATAAACATTTTTTGGCATGTTTCCATATATCTTAACATGCATTGGTTCGTTAGACTGAATCAAATAAGTTGCTCAAATCATGAGGTGAGATTATGGCACATGATTTCTGCCTTGAGTATGCAACATATGGTGATTTATGCAATTAACCAGTTACCTTAATTAATTTCCTACATTTAAGACCCTTAATTTATGACGCATGATATAAGCAGCATGATTTGTACTTAACATAAAATGTCTGCTCGCCGGTGTCCATATATCTTATCAGATATTAGACCATTAGAGACACCCAATCAAATTTCTTAAATCGTGGGATAATATTATGATGCATAACTTTTGGTAATTTATTCACCCATATCTTGCTCTACCATGTGTGTCTATTCAACAAGATTCGATTCCTTATGTTGTGAAAATTTAGTCATGCATATTATGAGCTAGTTAATTAACATGTAACATCAAATATGAATGCAAGTATATATGTGCAATGCACATGTCCTAGAGCCTTATTTTGGATAGTAATAAATGCTAAGATCTTACATATATTCCTAGGACTCAATTTAGCTTTTCTTTCTTCAAAGACATCTTGACTTTGGACCTTCTTCCTTGATGTTCCTGAAATGTTATAAGACATGGTTTGTGAACAAATATGGTCATCATCAAAACATAGGGTGTGACATAAGTCAACAATAATTTTAAGGTTAGCTTATTTGGGATTGTTTTTGATATGATGATGTAACCCTTTAATGGGAAAGATTATTGTTTAAGTTATTTAAATTATGTCTTTATCCTTTGATTTTGGTAGTTAGATGTAATAGTTTTGATAAGTGAACACCAAATCCTGTGGGAATGAAGTACCTGGATTTGGGGTGTCACAAGATATCGATCTTCTTCTAAGGTAAGGAATATTATTTTTGTTCAATATTTATAAGGAATAATATTTTCTTTCATACTCTGTAGTATGTGAGTAATATTATTTCATCTCGTATTCCTGATTATACCCTCATTTTGTTTAAGTATTGCTTCTATACTCTGTGAAATTAGCAGAATTAAAATTTGCGCTTCATCTAGTATCGTTTCACAAGGATATTTTCTGCACATTCTTGTTAAATTTTAAGCTTTTCATGTCGGAGTACTGTCCATGAGTACTATTCATTTATACGGTACTATTCACAAAAGTATTATTCACAAAGTACTATTCATAAAGTACTATTTATGAGTACTATTCATAAAGTACTATTCACGGGATACTAATCCCGAAGTACTATTCACCCGAGTACTATTCACCCAAAGTACGATTCATGACAAAAATTGATTTCTTTTCAGTCTAAATCAGTTTTGATACAATATTATTCTTGAATTTTAGTCCACAAACAGTATCATGTTGGCAATTTGAACATTATTGAATTCTGGATAAATTAAATTATAAATCTTTAAAAATTTATCCATTGTTTCTTTTAATTGAATTCTTATATCATTGTCATCATCCTCATGCTTATATTGTGATGAAAGTCATCTTTGGCTTACGTGCATAGATGAACGGTGGATTGATATGATTATGACCAGGGATAATTCGGTATAATCATGACCCATAATGTTACATATGATGTGCTAAAAGTCCTCATTGGCCTGTAGTTCATTGATGGACAGTTGTTGGTGTGATTATGACTAGGGATTATTCGGTATAATCATGACCATTGATGATTACATGAATATCCTTGGCCATGGTGCATGGATGATTCGATGATGTGGTTTATTTATTAAGCTGAGTCTGTAACGATCGAGAAATTTGTAATTTAATTTAAATATTTATTGAATTAAATAAATATTTTAAATAATTTATTTATTGGGGAAAATAAATAATTAATGAATTGTGATGAATTAATTTAGTAACTAAATTGATTAATGTTAATTAAATTGAGTAATGATAATTTTATTCAAGGATTTAATTTAAGGAAATAATTAAATTAAATCAATTGCTTAATATTTAAGAAAATAATTAAATTAAATGAATTATTTAATTTAAAAGAAATAAATAAATTAAATAAAGTGATATTTCTAATTTATTAATTAAATTAGATATATAATTATTTATTAATTATAAGTATAATGATAATTAGATTTTTAATTAATATTATTATTATAAGTTATTTAAATTAACTAAAGGTGTGACACATGAAACTATATAATATAATAATATAAAAAAATAATCTAGTTGTGGGAATTGGTGTATGGCCAAACAAGGCCTTGTGGCCTTTGGTCTAACATAACTAATGAAAACGCATTATTTTTTAACGGAATAGATACATGGGAGAGTGGCCATTTTATTTCTACACTTCTTATTTTCTCCTAAGGCTTAAGAGCGAGTTTTGAGGAAAGCTTGGAAGAAGAGAGAAAAAAAAACTGTGATGATATTGAGAGTTGGAGAAGGAGGGTTTTGGGATGGCTTTCTATCATCTTTTGCTAGCCAACAATCAAAGAATAAGTTATAACCAATTCTAATTTTTAACTCTTGTTTTCTTGAAATTTCTATTGATAGTGGTGTTAGATTGATACACATATATGTATCTATGGTTTATAATCTGTTATTTATCATATGCAAGTATTATTTGATGAATAAAGGCATGAAATTGGGTTGTATTAGAAGGATTTCATATAACAGTGTTTTTACATGAAAATTGGCCTTAGAAAGTACCAAATTTTGTGCCCTATATGTGTTGTAATCTACAAATTGAAGTTGAATTGTGTTAATATGTTAAGAAATGAAAGCGGCGTAGTTGGAATCGTGTCAATTGATGGACAAACGAATTTGTAGTGATCGAATTCGCTAATAGTGTAAAATATGATGAAATTTGGAAAATTGGGATTTTAATCATTCAAAATTCAATATGTAAAGTGTTTATGTTGTTACTATGTGGTATTGCATGTTTATAGATGTTATCACAAAGTTTAGTTGCTAGGTTTCAGGTAAATCGGTGGTTATTGGAATGGGTTGGGTGACTGGTGCAGAGCGGAGTTGTGCGCTTCACGATGAACGCGCAATGTACTACTGCATGCTACCATAGGCAAAAGCAAGCAATTGCGCTTAACTGGGTTTTCGCAATCAAGCACCAACGTTGATTGTGTTGATGCTGCAAGCGAGGGATAGCAATTGCTGGCAGTATTCTCGAGTCCAGCGTTGACTTCGCCTATTCGCGTGTCATGTGTAATGGACTTATGTTAGCTAAGCAATCATGTTAATGATGTTAAGACGTATTGTAGACTACAATAGCAGATTGTAATGAGATGTAATACAAAGTGTAAAGATTTTAAGTAATTATTTATATAAGTTATGTAATGAACCAAATGTGATATTTTCAAAAGTTAAAGATAAATGATAAGGTTTGTGTTAGTTTATAGTGTGATTTCAGAATCGTTAAGGTGTTAACCAACATGGTTAGATGTTAGGTTAAGGTCAGAACCTAAATGATGGGTTAAACCCATAAAGCTAAATATCCATACAACTAATTGTTATTATGATTCCAATGTTATGTGTAGGTAATTGGAGAATATTTTACACTTGTGTAGCTTACATACAAGGCAAGTTTCTAAACCTTACCTCTTTATATTGAACAAGTTCCTAACCTATGCTACTTTATTCAAAGAAGGTTTACTTTTTGTTGTTATGTTATATTTATGCAAGCTTTCTAACTTTATTCTTTTATTAATGAATGCAAGTTCCTAAACTTTTATTGAGAAAGATTATTGATTCTATTCTTATGTATGATTGAATAAACTCTTGTAACCTAATTCATTACATCGAATGAGTTTCATATTTATATTTCTTGTCATTGTTATTCAAAACGTATATTGTTCTAATACATTTATTCAAAGGAGATTGTTTTAATTCTTTTGAATATAGTACTTTGCATGTGTATCATGTCCATTCAATTTTATATTGTGGATATCTGATCTTTGACTTTGATAGCCTTGTTCATTTATACATTCTTGTATTAAACCTTCAAGTAGTAAGCAAACCTTTATTGGTTGAATTAATCAGTTATTGAATAGTGTTCTAAAATTCTAGAAACACTGATAAGCTAGTTCCAAACTAAACTTACTTTAGTGCGGAAATTCTAAATCCAAACTGAGACGAACAACCCTAACATAGGGGATTTTATACGTGTAACGTTTAGATGTTTGTGCACAATACATGGTACAAAGGGCTGATCCCCCTAAGTACGTTAAGAAGAGTCTGTACAGCCTAAATGACTGTTAAGGTTGAGGTAATAATACCTAAATACCAGAGACATAGTTCGTGGTCTTAAGACCCTCAGACAATAATTTCGAACTTGTTTTCTATTCTTAATTCGTAGAACAAGTTCATTATTGTTCAGCATTCATTGTTCATTCTCATGTTGTTATCGTTATTACTCTCTATATCAGTGAGCATTTGTTTGCTCACTCTTGCATTTAACACTGCAGCTAAAGTAGAGAAAGTCGATGAGCCATCTACTAGCAAGGGAAAGGGCATAATGTCCAAGTGTTGAAGACTTATGAAAATTTTATTTAAATGTTTTATGTGATGAGACTTATTTTATTTTGCGATGCATTTTGCAACTGATGTAATAAATTTAAGGTTAGATTACCTGGGATTGTTTTTGAGATGATGTAACCCTTTAATGGGAAAGATTATTGTTGAAGTTATTTAAATTATGCCTTTATCCTTTATAATGGGTAGTTAGATGTAATAGTGTTTGATAAGTGAGCACCAAATCCTGTGGGAATGGAGTACCTGGATTTGGGGGTGTCACAGAGTCTCAGCGATAAAGTTGATGAAATTTTTTTTAAATCATAGATGATAGTAGATATCATGCTCTACTTGACTCTTCTAATGGATTGCTTGTTCCGCTGCAATTAAACTTGTTGTCTATTATATTTTATCAGTGTAACACTGTTGAAGGCTAACGATAAATTATTCTTCTTTATCTTAGTCATAATATTTCTTACTGGGCTAGTTGAGCTCACCCTTTTCTTTCATTGTTCTCTTCAGGAAATGAGAATAGAGCTGAGACTAGTAGGGGAACGGAGTGACGATCCAGTTGGTTGCATTAGTTGTGAGACCCCGAATTTTATGAAATAAAAGTATTCAATTTTTTTTCTATTTTGGTAAATAGTTAAATTGATAAAAGTTTAAAGTTAAGGGTAATATGTGAAAATTTTTGCAAAGTAAACAAGTTGATATAAAATATTCTTTTTGTCGGGGAATATCCGTACGATGGTACAATCATTGGTGGACCACACAACGGAATTATTGTCGGATTGAGAAAATGATAAAAATATTTTTATGAAAATAACCTGTCTGTGCTGTCTATCGCATGCATGATGATTTCTGTTGTTATTCCATTCTTTATTATTCTGTCGGAATATCCTGTCTGTGCATTTATGCCGGACCTGGTTCCATTATTTATTATTCTGTTGGGAATAACCTGTTTGTGCAGTCTATCACACGCATGGTGAATCCTTCTGTGACACCCCCAAAATAGGTCCAATCCATCCAACTTATTCTGAGTCGCCAAATACATGGTACAGAAAATAACTACAACTTTATGACTACAATTGTCGTGCAAAATATAACAACACTTATACTGTGAGTTTTAATACCAACTGTGATTCATGTCCCAACTATGGACAGCACCTCACAGTGATATGTTACATAAAGGTACAATCTAGAACTATTTTAGAAATTAAAATCTTTGGGAAGTGCTCAAGGAAACCTTCGTACATAGGAGGCCATGAATCTAAGTTATGATAGATATTATATGTCTAGAGAATTATCCTTGGTTGATTCAATAGATCCCAAAGAAAAACGAGAAGATTACTATCATGTTCCTTCCAATGGTGAGTCTTCTCTTGACATATAACTATCTCCACCGTCTGCTATTGAACATTATATTTCAACCCAACTACAAGATCATATAGGTAGTGCTCGTAGATATACTCAGCAAGTGGATGTGCACAACCCTTTCTTATGATAACACGAGATTGTATGTCATTAGACATCTTGTATGATAGTGACAAAACACCCTTCCAAAGTTGGGTTCACCTCACCCTATTGTTGTTCACCAAAATCAATTATTAAGTGATGTATAATATACGACACACACATCTTAGGTCCTCAATACAATTATATATTGTATATCATGCCGTTTTATAATGTGTTGAGAAACTTTGACAATCTCGGACCATCACAATATTCCCATGTTATCCCCGTCAATTCCCAAGAACACTCTTATTACCTGAAAGGAAATGTGAAGCAAAAGGATGAGCATAACTAGCTCAGTAAAGAATATCATGACTAAAGATAATTAAATTATCAATAGCATAGCCTTCATCAGTAATAAATCAGAGATTTAGAACATATGGTAAATGATAAAACTTTTCAACCATAGTTGCAGCGGAACGAGCAATCCATTAGAAGAGTCAAATAGACCATAAAGTCTATTATCTTCTCCACATTAAAAGTCCACCAATAATGTTTTATCCCTGTAACATCAATCAACAGTTCCTTTCCACAATCATATGAATAACCCATAATCATAATTGTGATTCTAATTACTCTTCTCATCCAGGACGAAGATAATTTTCATCACCTGTCTTTACCTGAAACATCAAAGATCGTGGTTATACCAAATCACATTTCCTATTCATAATCATACTAATAAGTTCATCTTTGCACTACAGGCCAAAGATATTCATTAACAATTCATCTTTGCACTACAGGCCAAAGATATTCAACAACAGGTCATCTTTGCACTACAGGCCAAAGATATTCAACAACAGGTCATCTTTACACTACGGGCCAAAGATATTCAACAACGGGTCATCTTTGCACTACGGGCCAAAGATATTCATCAATAATTCATCTTTCCACTACATGCCAAAGATATTAATATCTCAAAGAAATACATAATCATTTTAGAATTTATATAAACCATAATTATAATCATGTTGATCAATTCACCTTTGTACTTAAGCTAAAAATATTCAATTGTAAATTCAATGGTCATGATCATACCAGCCAACGATTCAACTTTGTACTACTGGCCAAAGAGAAACCATAGTCACGATCATATCAATATTATACCCATCTTTACGCTCAAGTCAAAGAGAAATTTCTTCACCAGGATTATAAAAATGTTATATATGATAATAAAAACAATATTATCAAAACATGGATTTAATTTCAAGAATAAGATTCATAAATCAACGATAATTTGGTCAGAAAAAGAAACCAATTTTGTCATGAATAGTAACTCGTGAATAGTAACTCATGAATAGTAACCCCGACATGAAAAAGGTAGAAATTCCACGATAAAATCCATACCAATATTTCAGTATAATGATATTGAAAGAATAACATTTCTTAAACTTATAAACAATTTATTTTAATTGTTTACACTTTACTAAATAATGCATTTAATCATTCTAAAATGTCAAACTCATAAGATTTCATCACCAATAACCAAAACCCTCATAAAAAAATCTGCATATACATCATATTTTCTAATTTTCTTACTTCACACAACATATTTAATTCATTTACTCATAACTAGAACATTTTCATGAAAATACCAAATCAGCCAAAAAATATTTCTTTTCTGGGATTTAGTAGAATATAGTCCCATATTGAATATACATTTTTCTCGGAATTTTTAAAATGCATTTACTATTTTCATATGGCCAAAACTGCCAAATATTTAGACATTTATCATAAATTGTACTTTTATCCAAAAATTCTGAAATTTATAGGGTATACTGATATTATATAGATGTACTCCCAATAAAAATTTCATCAATTTTGGAGTTAACCACAAGGAGTTATAAGGGTATACTTTTAAAATAGTCTTTTCTCATAAAATCCATAACTCCTAATCTATACATCCAAAAATCGCCATTTTTGGACACAATCAACAAAACTCATCAAATTATCATTTCAAATTTTTCCAGAAATTTTGAAGGTTCAGAAAAATTTTGAAACTAAAAAACATAATAACCCTTAAAATCCCTTACCTCGAGAGAAGCAAAGATTTCCGATCGAATATCGGATGTAAAGCCGAAGGAAACTTCCACTGAATAGCAACTCTCAAAGTATCTAAATACTCACAAAAATATGCTTGATAATATAGAGAGAGAAAATTTTTGTTTCTGGTGTGATTTTTAATTCTAACATAAGCACCTATTTATAGAAAAATGCTAGAACGCTAAAGGAGACTAAATTAATAAAATATTAATATATCTTTTTTCCTCATTCTACGCCCACTCTTGCTGAAAAATCTGAGCAGCCAACATTGAAATCAATTCAGCACATTTGAATAACAAAGGACAAAAGTAGGGCCCACCCATTTTTAATAAAAACATTTTAATTCCCGAAACATCAATAATTCATAGAAAATAGCATGTTTATCAGAAAAATACGAATTTTATGTCCATTCCACATGAAATCAAATTCTCTACAACTTTGTAGCTTTAAGTTTTTCCAAATTCCAAACCAAAAATATCTAAAATCCACAAACGGATGATTTTTAATACCTCTTAAAATTCATAACAAATCATACGTTCACTTTTAACGGTTCAAAATTTGTGGACATATACTCAACTTATATATGTATAACATATCCAAAAATCACAACGATCCAACGGTCGGATTAAAATTATAACTCACGCAATAGAGCTTTAAGAACACCGATTTGATCTTTTAATACCTCCGATCTGACAAAATACTTATAAAACACCTCAACGTTAATTCCTTCATTTATAACCACATAAATAAATCCATCATTTATATCCACATCAAATAAATATTTCCTTATCATATACATCAATAATTAAATAATCACAAATAATATTACAGAATCACAATAATGGCAACCAGGTAGTTCCCAGGAAAGAGGGGGCTTTCCAATAAGGATTTCTCCTTACTGGCGGGCAATTAGGTGACCAAACCTCTCCTTGACAGAACTTTCTAGACATTACCAATAATGCTATCTAATAATATTATTCAAATAATATGAATTATTGATCTAATAATGGGAAATACTGTGCAGTGACAATTATTAAAACAACAATAATATAAAATATCAAAGCAGCAATTATTGAATCAATAAAATAAAATATTGAACAGTAATTACTATAACAATTATTGAGTAGTGCCTTCTTACGTAAGAATCAATAATTCAAAAAACATACTGTGCAATACCGTGTGTTATTGTGCAACCACGCCAGACATCGTATTTTAACCACGGGTATTCAACAGCGGTGTTATTCCAGAATAACTACGTCGTTATTTAAAAAAAAAACTCAAACTTGTCGTTTTCTTAATCCGACAGTTATTCTCTTATGGGGCCCACAAATGACTGCGCCGTTGTACGAATATTCCCGACAAAAAAAATATTCCATGACCAAACGAATATTCTCCAAGAGAAATGAGTATTTTATAACCACTTACGTATTTTGAAAATTTTATATATATCACCCTTAACTTTAATTTTTTTTATCAATTTAACCATTTACTAAATAGGAAAATTGAATACTTTTATTTCATAAAATTCGGGGTCTTACACCATCTGTTATTCCATTCTTTATTATTCTGTTAGAATAACCTGTCTATGTGGATTACCACATGCATGGTGAATAATCCTTTGTATTTCATTCCTTATTAAATTGTGGAAATGATATGTTTACGTGGATTATGATGAAAGTCATAATAAAAGCATTGGACTGATGAAAATCATGGGTATATGTGGTATTAGTAAGTGTTATGATGAGTTATGTTGGTTATTATGTGAAAACATGAAAGTTTCTTAGAAATCACAAAGGGTTGAAAAATCAGATTTTGGTGAAAATGGAATATGAAATTTAATTGACCATATCTCCTATTCTATTTTGAATTTTTGAGTGTGGTCAATTTCTAGAGTTAGATCTATGAGTTTCCTAACTTATCCAACTGGAATCACTGGAAAAGGTGTTGTAGATTTTCGTGGGGACTGATTTTAGCAAAGCACGAAAAACTGAAAAATGGAAAATAGCTACTGTTCATATATTTAAAAGGGCTGTTTCGGCCACTTAATTTATGAAAAAAATTCTGGCCTTTTGGGACATGAAAGTATATGGTATACAGTACCTCATGTCCAAAAATGTGCTCATTTTGACTTAAAAAGAGCAAGTTATGACCATTTCAATATTTAGGTTTTTCCGACGAAAAACCCTATAACCGGAGTTTTATAACTCCGATGACCATAAAATTTAAACTAGAAGCTCACGTTAACATGTGTAAGATCCTGCCAAGATTTGGGAATTTCTAGAGTTAACCTTGGGGTAGCTAATTTCTTAAAGAATTAATTAGAAATTGATTTTTGAAAAATAGTAAATGAATTTTAAAAATGTCTAGAAAAATATATGTTCAATATGAGACTATATTATGCTAAATCCCAGAAAAGAATAATTTTTGGGACTGATTTGGTATTTTTCATGAAAATAGTTTAGTTACGAACATATGAGTTAAATATGTTATGTGAAGTTGAAGAATTGGTAAATAGGATTTTAGGGCTTGAAAATCCTATATAAAGTATGTGCAGATTTTTTATGAGTAATTTGATTATTGGTGATGAAATTTTACGAGTATGGCATTTTTAAATGATTAAATGCATTATTTGGAAAAGTGTAAGCAATTAAATGAAATTGTCTATAAGTTTAAGAAGTGATTAAAATATTGTTAAAATATTAACAATTTTAGATTATGATTTTATTAAGTGATTGATAATGTTTGGATAAATTTAAAGTCTTTAATATTTATCCTTGATTTAGTTTGATTATTGCTTATAATATTGTCATCATCCTCATGTTTATATTATGTTGAAAGTCATCTGTGGCCTATAGTGCATAGATGGACTTGGTATGATTATGACCAGGGATTATTCGGAATAATTATGACCGTAATGTTACAAATGATGTGGTAAAAGTCCTCATTGGCCCGTAGTGCATTGATGGACAGTTTTTGGTATGATTATGGCTATGGATTCTCTTCGGCCAAGGGTGCAAAGATAAATTGTTTTATGGCATGATCGGGATTTGTTGATGAAAACACGATTATCTTTGGCCAGTAGTGCATGGATAATTCGTGGTCGGATACTAAAGAATATCCTCGACCAGAAAAGTGCGTGGTTGATTCGATGATGTGGATTAATTATTGAGCTGAGTCTCAGCAATGAAATATTAATTCATGGATGTGATAATAAAGAATATCATTGGCCTATAGTGCAGGGATTATTCGATGATGTGGATTAATTATTGAGCTGAGTCTCAGCAATGAAATATTAATTCATGGATGTGATAATAATGAATATCTTTGGCCGTAATGCGAAGACGATTTAATTAGTATGATTATGAGCAGAAATTGTGATTTGGTATAACCATGATTTTTGATGTTTCAGGTGAAGTAGGTGATGAAAATTATCTTCGTCTTGTGTGTGAAAAGGAATTCAGAATCACAATTATGAATATGAGTTATTCATAAGATTATGGACAGGAATTGTTGATTGATGTTACAGGGATAAAACATTATTGGTGGACTTTTAACATGGAGAAGATAATAGGCCTGATGGTCTATTTAACTCTTTTAATGGATTGCTCGTTCCACTGCAACTATGGTTGAAAAGTTTTATCATCTACTATATGTTCTAAATCTCTGAGTTATTATTGATGAAAGCTATTGATAATGTAATTATCTTTAGTCATGATATTCTTTACTAGGCTAGTTGTGCTCACCTTTTTGCTTCACAATTCCTTTCAGGTAATAAGAGTGTAAGTTGGGTCGAGCGGGGATAACAAGGAATAGAACCGGTGGTCTATACTTGTTGAGGTTCCCCTAAATAGTATGAAAATAATTTTATTGAAAACTTTAGATAAGTGTGTCGTATTCAGACACGCTATTTGATATTTAATTTTGGTGAACCAAATAGGGTGAGGTGAACCCAACTTTGGAAGGGTGTTTTGTCACTATCATACAAGATGTCTAATGACATACAACCTCGTGTTATCATAAGACAGGGTTGCTGTGAGACCCCAGATTTTATGAATAATGATTTAATTTTCTCGAAATATTTTTTTTATTATTATGGTGTGGATTTGATATAATGTTATAGTTGTGGGTAATATTTATAAATTTTGAAAAGTATGCAAGTTGTTATATAATACTCGATTGGTCGGGGAATATTCCTTTTAACAGGGAATATTCGTACGATGGCACAATCATTGGTGGACCCCACAACGGAATTATTGTCGGATTGAGAAAATGATAAAAATATTTTTATGAAAATAACGGCAGAAGTTTTACAATTGATACTGTTGAACTACTCGGTAGTAAAAGTACAGTAATACGTGTGATTTCATAGTAGCACACGGTATTAATTATTGATGTTTACGTGAGAAGTCACTCAGTTTTGTTCAATTATTGCTCTGATGGATTCACGATAGTATCTCACGTTATTTGATTCAATTATTGTTGATTGTTATATATATATATATATATATATAAGTTTTGTTTTATTAGTATTATTAATATAATAAAATAGAAAAGCTTTTTATATAAAACAGAATACTTTTATAAAGTTATCTATTTTATTAGACAATAATTAAATTATATTATATTTTATTATGCATAGTGTTTGTATAGTGTTTTGTATAGTAAAATCTTTTTTATATAAAACAAAATACTTTTATAAAGTTATCTGTTTTATTTGACAATAATTAGATTATATTATATTTTATTATGCATAGTGTTTTTGCATAATTTCTACATAGTGTTTTGCATAGTAAAATCTTTTTTTATATAAAATGTAATACTTTTATAAAGTTATTCGTTTTATTAGATTATAAATAGAATATAGTATATTTTATTTAAAAGATTTTGCTTTTAAATATGGACCGTTCGATTAAAAGTAAATCAATCTGGACCGTTCATGAATTAGTTACTATGTAGTCCATTCTTCTATAAATAGAAGCTCATTCCTTTATTATTTCTTACGAATTCACTGAAACTCTAGAGAGAAAAACTATAGAGAGAAAGAAGAAAAGTATTCTGCTACTTCACTACTCCGATATCAAGTTTCTTTTACGGTAAGGGATATTATTTGTTGTACTCGTAAGGGGTATTATTTCTTTTGTATTCATGAAGAGAACTTCTGTTATTCCATTCTTTATTATTCTATTGGAATAACCTGTATACGTGGGCTACCCTAAACTTGGTGAAATTCTTCTGTTATTCCATTCTTTATTATTCTGTTGGAATATCCTGTCTGTGCGTTTTACGCCAAACATGGTTCCGTCTTTATTATTCTTTTGGAATATCATGTCTGTGCGTTTTACGCCGGACCTGGTTCTGTCTTTATTATTCTGTTGGAACATCCTGTCGATGCGCATTTCACCTGACCTGGTTCCGTTATTTAGAATTCTGTTGGAAAAACCTGTCTATGTGAACTACCGCATGCATGGTGATTTCTGTTGTTATTCCATTCTTTATTATTCTATTGGAATATCTTGTCGGTGCGTATTACGCCTGGCCTGGTTTCGTTATTTATTATTCTATTGGAATAACACATAACATCATGCAATACCGCATGCATGGTGATTTCTTTTGTTATTCCATTCTTTATTATACTCAGTTGGTTAAAGCTTTGACTTCTATACTCCATGAAATTAGTGGAATATCCTTGATATTTGCGCTTCATCCAGTATCTTCTCATGGAAATATTCTTTTGAGCATTCTTGAATTTTACTCTACAAAGAAGTATCATGTTGACAATTTGAACGTTATTGGTTCCTGGATAAATTAATTCTTGAACTTGTTTTATTGAATTATTATGTCATTGTCATCATCCTCAGGTTTGTATTATGTTGAAAGTCATCTGTGGCCTGTAGTGCATAGATGGACTTTGTATGATTATGACCAGGGATTATTCGGTATAATCATGACCGTAATGTTATAAATGATGTAGAAAAAGTCCTCATTGGCCCGTAATGCATTGATGGACAGTTTTTGGTATGATTATGGCTATGGATTCTCTTCGGCCAAGGGTGAAAAGATGAATTGTTTTATGGCATGATCAAGACCGTTGATGAAAACACGATTATATTTGGCCCGTAGTGCATGGATAATTCGTGGTCGTGATACTAAAGAATATTCTTGGCCTGTAATGCAGTGATGATTTGATGATGTGGATTATTTATTGAGCTGAGTCTCAGCGATAAAAGTGATGAAAAACCTTTTAAATCATAAAAGATAGTAGATTTTATTCTCTACTTGACTCTTTTAATGGATTGCTTGTTCATTGCAGATTAAACTTGATGTCTATTATATTTTATCGGTTTAACATTGTTGAAGACTAATGATAATTTATTCGCATTATCTTAGTTATAATATTTTTCTTTGGGCTAGTTGAGCTCACCCTTTCTTTCCTTTGTTCTCTTCAGAAATGAGAACGAGGCAGAGACTAGTCGGGAAGCGAGTGACGGTCCGGATGATAGTATTAGTAGTTCTCACTATTCTGTTAAATAGTGTGACAATAAATGTAATGAGGACTTATTCTGAGAGTGGATATTGTCTAGAAGACAATATTTGTATTAAAACTCACAGCTCTTTTGTTGTATATTAAAGATTGTATTTGTATTCTGTACCATGTATTTGGCGACTCAGAATAGGTGAAGTATACCTATTTTGGGGGCGTCACAGTTGGTATCAAATCTTAGGGATATGATCCCTGGAAAAGATGTGGGACAAGAACTAGGAGGGGAGAGACGGGGAATTCCTTCGCTAGTATGACCTACCTAAGTTTATTTGATATTTAATTGGTCGGTCAGAATATATGGATAATATGTGATATGTTAATTAACCCTTGTTTTGTGGCAGTGTTTGAAAATGGCATCCGAGAATGTTGAGAACATCAATGGAGCACAGGAGACCGATGAGTCTCCACAGATCAATAATCAGGACAATGTGCAACAGGATGGCGATAACCCTCCTATAAACAACAACACTGATCAATTGACGAACGATGGTATGTTTAGGAGCTTTTTAGAATTCATGCACCATCAGGCGAAGGCGCCTCATGTTCATAATGCAGGAGGAAACAATGGCAACCCACGGTTGGTCACCGCTAAGCAGTTCAAGGAACTAGGACCACTAGAGTTTTTTGGAGAGCCAAAACCACTTAAGGCGGAGACGTGCATGAAGGAGATCAACAAGATATTTGATATCTTGGGATGCTCCGAGGAGAAAAAGGTTCCCTTTGCCATCTTCATGTTGTGTGCAGAGGCAGATTACTTGTGGGAATCTGTAAAACTTACTCAACCTGCCGCACTGAAGATGACTTGGGAGAAGTTCCAAGAATTGTTCAACGATAAGTACTTTCCCGAAAGTATTTGTCACATGAAAGAGGTAGAATTCATCAAGTTGGAGCAAAAAAATATGACCGTATCGCAGTACAAAGCCAAGTTTGCCGAGTTATCCCGGTTTGGGTCTTATTTGGTTGACAATGAGGAGAGAATGACGCGAATGTTTCTAAGAGGTTTGAAACCCAATATACGTCAATATCTTATCTCTCATAAACTGTGTTTGTATTCAGATGTTGTTAATAGGGCTCAGTTATTAGAGCGCGATAATGAGTCAACCCAACCAAAAGAGAGCAGCCGGCAAAATGATAATACTAGTGAGAGCTGTCATCGAAGCGGTGACAACAAGCGTGGAGGGGATCCACAGGCCAGAAATGGTAACCACTTTGGTGGTAATCATGGCCAAAACAATAAGAATGGACATTTCAAAAAGAGGAGATTCAACAAGGATGGAAAGACGTCGGAATTAACACCCGTTTCAAAGGAAGAAGAACGACCACCGGTCGTATGTTTCAAATGCGGACAGGAGGGACACATCCGTCCAAACTGTACGCAGCAATCCAAAGTGTGTTTTAATTGCGAAAGAGAAGGTCACCTAGCTCAATTTTGTTGTATGGTGAAGTCAAGTCCAGCTGGAATAGTGATGCCAAAAGATGTCCTAGACAAGTCAAAGCCGGTAGTTTAAGTGAGAGCAGTTTTTTTTCATGACGAGGAACCTGAATAAAATTATCATGGGTAAGTTAATCATAAGCTCTTGCAAAGTCTATACCGTGTTAGATACCGGTTCTACTCACTCCTTTATTTCACCTAGTTGTGTTTAATGTTTGAAGTTAACTCCGGAGAAGTTAAACTTTGATATATATGTTTAAACTCAGTTGGGAGAAACCTTCGTTACCTCTACTATTTATAAATCTTGTTCAAATCAACACTTTCACGTTACCTTTTGATCTTATCTCTTTGAAAATACTTGCATTGATGTGATTTTTGGAAATGATTGGTTAACTACTCATCATGCTTTTCGTAAGGTTGTTAGCTTTCATATTCCTAACCAACCTATTATGCGAATTCAAGCAACCAAACCACTAAAGTCAATCAATGTCATATCAAGCCATAAGTAAAGAGCCCCGAGCCTTTTGCTGATGACTTCCTTGTGTGCAATGCACCGAAGCCAGACTTTCTGTAGGCGACGTCGTGAATGACGATGGCAAGTTGATAGGTATCAATGTGACGTGCTATCCAAGTCTTGGATGAGGGTCACAGTTTTGAATGATATTTCTATCGTTAATAAATTTCTTGACGTATTCCTGAAGACTTCTTAGCCTACCCTAGAGCGTGAAATCGAATTTTGTATTGACCCCAGTACAAAACCCATTTCTTAAACCCTCAAATATTTCTTCAACTAAAATGAATGTATCATGCGCCAAAGGCGTTGGCTCGAGCTATTGAAGATTATGATCGTACCATTCCATATCATCGTGGAAGAGCGAACGTGGTAGCTGACGTGTTGAGTAGAAGATCATATGCGTTTACGAGTGGGATGTTGTTAACACAAAGACTCATTTTGTATAACTTACAAATGATGAAGATAGAGTTAAAGACTCTAAGGACCCACATGAAGATAACGAATATACGAGTAGAATCGACTTTAATCGATAAAGTTAAAGCCGAGCAAGCTACAGATCCATAGCTGATGAATACTAAGAAGAAGGTTCAAGAGGGCATTATTTTAAAAGCAAGAGTTGCTAAAAAGAGGAAATCTCAACCCTCGATTTAATTGGCCCATTTAAAATCCTCGATTAAGTAGGACCTGTGGCTTATAGACTCGTTTTACCGCCAAGTATATCGCGTGCTCATAACGTTTTTAACGTATCGATGTTACATAAATATGTGGACGACCCGAACCACATTATTAATTTAGAATCGGACGAGATAGCGGATGATTTAACGTTTGAGGAGATACGTGTTAAAATTTTGGATAAGAAGAATCGTATTCAACACTCAAAGGTTATACCTCAAGAGTTAGAATCTGAAATGAAGTCAAGGTATCCTCACCTGTTCGGCATACCAGGTACGTACGTAAATTTTGAGGGCGAAATTTCATAAGGACGGGAGATTGTGAGACCCCAGATTTTATGAATAAAGATTTAATTTTCTCGAAATATTTTTTTTATTATTATGGTGTGGATTTGATATAATGTTATAGCTGTGGGTAATATTTATAAATTTTGAAAAGTATGCAAGTTGTTATATAATATTCGATTGGCCAGGGAATATTCATTTTAATAGGGAATATTCGTACGACAACACAATCATTGGTGGACCCCACAACAGAATTATTGTCAGATTGAGAAAATGACAAAAATATTTTTATGAAAATAACGACGGAAGTTTTACCGTTGATACTATTGAACTACTCGGTAATAAAAGTACAGTAATACGCGTGGTTGCATAGTAGCACACGGTATTAATTATTGATGTTTACATGAGAAGTCACTCAGTTTTGTTCAATTATTGCTAAAGTAGTTGCTGCATAGTATCTCGCGTTATTTGATTCAATTATTGTTGATTGTTATATATATATATATATATAAGTTTTATTTTATTAGTATTATTAATGTAATAAAATAGAAAAACTTTTTATATAAAACAGAATACTTTTATAAAGTTATTCGTTTTATTAGGCTAATAGTAAAATCTTTTTATATAAAATGAATACTTTTACAAAGTTATCTATTTTATTAGACAATAATTAGATTATATTATATTTTATTATGCATAGTATTTGCATAGTGCTTGATATAGTGTTTTGTATAGTAAAATCTTTTTATATAAAATAAAATACTTTTATAAAGTTATCGGTTTTATTAGACAATAATTAGATTATATTATATTTTATTATGCATAGTGTTTGCATAGTATCTGCATAGTATTTTGCATAGTAAAATCTTTTTATATAAAAACAGAATACTTTTATAAAGTTATTCATTTTATTAGATTATAAATAGAATATAATATATTTTCTTTAAAAGATTTTGCTTTAAATATGGACCATCCGATTAAAAGTAAATCAATCTGGACCGTTCATGAATTAATTACTATGCAGTCTATTCTTCTATAAATAGAAGCTCATTCCTTCATTATTTCTTACGAATTCACTGAAACTCTAGAGAGAGAAACTATAGAGAGAAAGAAGAAAAGTATTCTGCTACTTCACTACTTCGATATCAAGTTTCTTTTACGGTAAGGGATATTATTTGTTGTACTCGTAAGGGGTATTATTTATTTTGTATTCATGAAGAGAATTTCTGTTATTTCATTCTTTATTATTCTATTGAAATAACCTGTATACGTGGACTACCCTATACTTGGTGAAATTCTTCTGTTATTCCATTCTTTATTATTCTGTTGGAATATCCTGTTTGTACGTTTTACGCCGGACCTGGTTCCGTCTTTATTATTCTGTGGAACATCCTATCGGTGCGAATTTTGCCTGACCTAGTTCTGTTATTTAGTATTATGTTGGAATAACCTGTCTATGCGTAATACCGCATGCATGGCGATTTCTGTTGTTATTTCATTCTTTATTATTTTGTTGGAATATCACCGCTGATTGCATATTACGCTTTGACTTTGGTTTCGTTAGTTATTATTACGTTGGAATAACTGCCTACGCGGGCACCGCATGCATGGTGATTTCTTTTGTTATTCCATTCTTTATTATACTCCGTTGGTTAAAGCTTTGACTTCTATACTCCATGAAATTAGTAGAATATCCTTGATATTTGCGCTTCATCCAGTATCTTCTCATGGAAATATTCTTTTGAGCATTCTTGAATTTTACTCTACAAAGAAGTATCATGTTGACAATTTGGACGTTATTGGTTCCTGGATAAATTAATTCTTGAACTTGTTTTATTGAATTATTATGTCATTGTCATCATCCTCAAGTTTATATTATGTTGAAAGTCAACTGTGGCCTGTAGTGCATAGATGGACTTGGTATTATTATGACCAGGGATTATTCGGTATAATCATGACCGTAATGTTATAAATGATATAGAAAAAGTCCTCATTGGCTCGTAATGCATTGATGGACAGTTTTTGGTATGATTATGGCTATGGATTCTCTTTGGCCAGGGGTGAAAAGATGAATTATTTTATGGCATGATCAAGACCGTTGATATAAATACGATTATCTTTGGCTCGTAGTGAATGGATAATTCGTGGTCATGATACTAAAGAATATCCTTGGCCTGTAGTGCAGGGATGATTTGATGATGTGGATTATTTATTGAGCTGAGTCTCAGCGATAAAAGTGATGAAAAACCTTTTAAATCATAAAAGATAGTAGATTTTATTCTCTACTTGACTCTTTTAATGGATTGCTTGTTCCATTGCAGTTAAACTTGATGTCTATTATATTTTATCAGTTTAACACTGTTGAAAACTAATGATAATTTATTCGCATTATCTTAGTCATAATATTTCTTCTTTGGGCTAGTTGAGCTCACCTTTTTTTTTCACTTTGTTCTCTTACGGAAATGAGAACGCTTGGTAGGGACTAGTCGGGGAACGGAGTGACGGTCCAGATGAAAGTATTAGTAGTCCTCACTATTCTGTTAAATAGTGTGACAATAAATGTATTGAGGACTTATTCTGAGAGTGGATATTATCTAGAAGACAATATTTGTATTAAAACTCACAGCTCTTTTGTTGTATATTAAAGATTATATGTGTATTCTGTACCATTTATTTGACAACTTAGAATAGGTGATGTATACCTATTTTGGGGGCGTCACAGTTGTGCACATCCACTTGCTGAGTATATATACGAGCACTACCTATATGATCTTGGAGTTTATTTGAAATATAATTTTCACTTGGAGGCAGTGGAGATAGTTATATGTCAAGAGAAGACTCACCATTGGAAAGAAGATGATAGTTGTGACGCCCCCAAAATAGGTCCACACGACCCATTCTGAGTCGCCAGATATCACACTATAAAAATCAAATACAAACTTTATTTATACAACTGTTGAACTGTCGTGTAGAGTACGACAACAGTTAACTGTGAGTTTTAATACAATATAGTCTCGTAGACAGTAGCCAAACTCAAATTGTTACAATGCCATATAAAATACAGCAGCAAATATTTTAAGTCCCCAAAGAAGAACGAGAAGATTACTATCATATTCATTCTAATGAGGTTCACTTTTGATGCTTTCAAGGTCGGGTTCTCATCACCCTATTGTTGTTCGCCAAAATCAATTATTAAGTGACGTATAAAATATGACACACACATCTTAGGTCTTCAATACAATTATCTGTTACATGTCATGCCGTTTTATAATGTATCTAGAAACTTCGACAGTCTCGGACCATCACACTATTTCCTGTTATCCCGCTTTCGACCCGGCTACACTTTTATTACACCGAAGGAATTGTGAAGCAAAAGGGTGAGCACAACTAGCCCAGTAAAGAATATCATGACTAAAGATAATTACATTATCAATAGTTTTCATCAATAATAACTCAGAGATTTAGAACATATGGCAGATGATAAAACTTCTCAACCATAGATGCAGCGAAACGAGCAATCCATTAAAAGAGTCAAATAGACCATCAGGTCTATTATCTTCTCCATGTTAAAAGTCCACCAATAATGTTTTATCCCTGTAACATCAATCAACAATTCTTGTCCACAATCATATGAATAACTCATATTCATAATTGTGATTCTGAATTCCTTTTTGCACCCAGGACGAAGATAATTTTCATCACCTATCTTCACATGAAACATCAAAAATCATGGTTATACCAAATCACAATTCCTGCTCATAATCATACTAATAAATTCATCTTTGCACTATGGCCAAAGATATTCAACTGTAAAACCAATAATGCTGAGACTCAGCTTAATAAATAATCCACATCATCGAATCACCCCTGCACTACGGCCAAGGATATTCGTTAATATCACATCCATGAATTATCCATGCACTAAGACCAAGGATATTCATTATTATCACATCCATGAATTAATATTTCATTACTGAGACTCGGCTCAATAATTAATCCACATCATCGAATAATCCCTGCACTACAAGCCAAGGATATTCTTTAGTATCACGACCACGAATTATCCATGCACTACGGGCCAAAGATAATCTTGTTTTCATCAACAGTCCTGATCATGCTATAAAACAATTCATCTTTGCACCCTTGGCCGAAGAGAATCCATAGCCATAATCATACCAAAAACTGTCCATCAATGCACTACGGGCCAATGAGAACTTTTTCCACATCATTTGTAACATTAAGGTCATGATTATACCGAATAATCCCTGGTCATAATCATACCAAGTCCATCTATGCAGTACAGGCCACAGATGACTTTCAACATAATATAAGCATGAGAATGATGACAATGATATAAACATTAATCCAACGAAAATAAGGATAAATATTAGAGACTTTAAATTTATCCAAATATTATCAATCACTTAATAAAATCATAATCTAATATTTATAACAATATTTTAATCAATTCTTAAACTTATAAACAATTTAATTTAATTATTTACACTTTACCAAATAATGCATTTAATCATTCAAAAATGTCATACTCATAAGATTTCATTACCAATGATAAAATTATTCATCAAAAATCTGCACATACCTTATATAGGATTTTCAAGCCCTAAAATCTTATTTACCAATTCTTCAACTTCACATAACATATTTAACTCATATGTTCGTAACTAAACTATTTTCATGAAAAATACCAAATCAGTCCCAAAAATTATTCTTTTCTGGGATTAGGCAGAATATAGTTCCATATTGAACATATATTTTTCTCGGAATTTTTTAAAATTCATTTACTATTTTTCAAAAATCAATTTCTAATTAACTTCTTAAGAAATTAGCTACCTTAAGTTTAAGTACAAAAATTCCCAAATGTTGGTAGAATCTTACATATGTTAACGTGAGTTTCTAGTTTAAATTTCATGGTCATCGGAGTTATAGAACTCCAGTTATAGCGTTTTTCGTCGAAAAAACCTAAATATTGAAATGGTCATAACTTGCTCATTTTAAGTCGGAATGAGCTCATTTTTGGACAAGAAGTAATTTATACCATATACTTTCATGTCCCAAAAGGCTAGAATTTTTCGCACAAATTAAGTGGCCGAAACAATCCTTTTAAATTTTGGGCAGTAGTATTTTTCTCTTTTTTAGCTTTTGACTCCTTTGCTAAAAATAGTCCACACGAAAATCTACAATACCTTTTTCTAGTGATTCCACTTAGATAATTTATAAAACTCATAGATCTAACTCTAGAACTTGACCTCACTCAAAAATTCTAAATATAATAGGAGATATGGTCAATTAAATTTCATGTTCCATTTTCCATTTTCACCAAAATTTGATTTTTCAACCCTTTGTGATTTCTAAGAAACTTTCATGTTTTCACATAATAACCAACATAACTCATAATAACACTTACTAATACCACATATACCCATGATTTTCATTAGTCCAATGTTTTTATTATGACTTTCATCATAATCCACGTAAACAGATCATTTCCACAATTTAACAAGGAATGAAATACAAAGGATCATTCACCATGCATGTGGTAATCCACATAGACATGTTATTCCAACAGAATAATAAAGAATGGAATAACAGAAGGATTCACCATGCATGCGATAGATGCCGCGTCTGCACGAGTTATTCCCAATGAATAATAAAGATGGAACCAAGTCCGGCGTAAAAGCATGCATGAATATTCCAGCAGAATAATAAAGATCGATCAGTCCCACAGAACGCACGCAGGCGAGGATATTCCAACAGAGTAATAAAGAATGGAATAACAACAAAAATCACCATGCATGCGATAGACCGCATAGATTGGTTATTCCAACAGAATAATTAATGGAACCGGTCAGCGTAATGTCTGTGACAAAGCATGATATTCACGTAATCATAAAGAACGGAATAATAGAAGAATTTCACTATGTATGCGGTACTTCGCATAAACAGGTTATTCCAACATAATAATAAAGAATGGAATAACAGAAGTTCTCTTGATGAATACGAAAGAAATAATACCCCTTACAGGTATAACAAATAATATCCTTACACAATAATGATATCCCTTACCTTAGAAAGAAACTGAATACTGGAGTACAGAGGTAGCAGACTTCTCTTCTTCTTTCTTTCTATAGCTTCTCCCTCTAAAATTTCTCTATAATAATTGCTCTATAGCTTTTGTGAATTGGTGAGAAATGAAGAAGAATGAGCTTCTATTTATAGGAAAACATAGTTTCGATAATTGCACGTTTTGGGGCTCGAAATATTACAGTACAATACCTTCATCTTTTCCTTTATTTTTAATTTAGTCCTACAAGTATTATCAAACTTGCACCACCTCCCCTAATAGTAAATCATGTGACTCAATAGTAAATAATGTGACTCAATAGTTCTAGACATGTGAAAATACGATTTACAGTATAGTACCTCCATATATACCTCCATTTTTAACTTAGTTATGCAAGTATTATCAATCTTGCACCAACTCCCCTAATAGTAACAAGAATGTGAATCAATAGTACACACATGTGAACAAATAGTTATAATCATATGAATTAATAGTAATCAATTGCTCATTTATCCGGTTAATTACCCGACTGGTCAATATAACTTCCAGACATCAATTATTATCGAAATAAATATCGATTTTCACTAACACTAATAATTCCAACACAATGGAACTATTTTTATCAATAATATAAAATTTGAAATTTTAAAGTTTGACTTTTCCCGAAAAAGTCAACTGTTAACTTTTTGACCAAAAAGTCAACCCCGATTTTTTTTTATTTATAGTCTATTTTTACTAATTTCATCGTTCCAGACTCAAATATCACGTCCGCGTCTCTAAATTCAACTCCGAACTCAAATTCGATTTTTTTAATAACATTTATTCATTATTGTTATAATTCGCAATATTTATCAACTAGGTCGTTCCCAATTAGATGACCAAACCTCTCCTTGACAGAACTTCTAGACATTGTAAATATTGCAATTTATTAATATGAATAACTTTGTCATCTTAATTATTGATTTAATAACATATCATATAATGCAGATGATACTGTGACAATAATTGAATCAATAATATGAGAGATATGATGCAACAATTACTGTAGCAATAATTGAGTATAACTGAGTGACTTCTTACGTAAGCATCAATAATTAATACCGTGAGCTACTATGCAACCACGCATATTACTGTACTTTTACTACCGGGTATTTTATGACAACTTGCTTACTTTGAAAAAAAAAAAACACATATCACCCTTAACTTTAAACTTTTATCAATTTAACTATTTACCAAAATAGAAAAATTAAATACTTTTATTTCATAAAATTCGGGATCTCACAATAGTAATCTTCTCGTTTTTCTTTGGGGTCTATTGGGTCAACCAAGGATAATTCTGTGGACATATGATATCTATCATAACCTGTAGACGCACGTGGCCTCCCGTATCACGAAGGTTTCATTGAGCACTTCCCAAAGATTTTAATTCCTAAAATAGTTTTTGACTGTACTTTTATGTAAAGTATCATTGTAAGATTGTGGTCGAGGTACCATGAGAGTTACATACATTTGTATTAAAACTCACAGTTAACTGTGGTTGTATTCTATACGACAGTTTAATAGTTGTATAAGTGAAGTTGGTATTTGATTTTTATAGTGTGATATCTGGCGAATCAGGATGGGTGATGTATACCTATTTTGGGGGCGTCAAAATTGGTATCAGAGCTTAGGGATATGGTCGTTGGCGAAGATAAGAGTCTAGAACTAGGAGGGGAGAGACGAGTTATATACTTCGCTAGTGTGTGACTTACCTAAGCTGAAATTGTTTACTTGATAAGTTGACAAATTGTGATATGTCGATTAGCCTTTGTTTTGAAACTATATTCTAGAATGATATCTGAAATACAAGAGCTGAGAAATGGGAAAATCATGATAGCGAGGAAATTACTGGGAATGTACAATCTGAAAAGAAAATAAGGTATTCTCATCTCTTCGAATATCAGGTACATACGTAAATTTTGAGGGCAAAATTTCATAAGGATGGGAGATTGTGAGACCCCAAATTTTATGAAATAAAAGTATTCAATTTTTTTTTCTATTTTGGTAAATAGTTAAATTGATAAAAGTTTAAAGTTAAGGGTAATATGTGAAATTTTTTGCAAAGTAAACAAGTTGATATAAAATATTCTTTTTGTCGAGGAATATCCGTATGACGGTACAATCATTGGTGAACCCCACAACGGAATTATTTTTCGGATTGAGAAAATGACAAAAATATTTTATGAAAATAACGGCGGAAGTTTTACCATTAAAACTGTTGAACTACTCGGTAGTAAAAGTACAGTAATACGAGTGGTTGCATAGTAGCACACGGTATTGATTATTGATGCTTACGTGAGAAGTCACTCAGTTTTATTTTATTAGTATTATTAATGTAATAAAACAGAAAAGCTTTTTCTATAAAACAGAATACTTTTATAAAGTTATTCTATAAATAGAATATATTATATTCTATTATGCATAGTGTTTCGCATAGTAAAATCTTTTTATATAAAACAAAATACTTTTATAAAGTTATTCTATAAATAGAATATATTATATTTTATTATGCATAGTGTTGCATAGTGCACGTGATCTCGTTTTGCATAGTAAAATCTTTTTATATAAAAGCAGAATACTTTTATAAAGTTATTCATTTTATTAGATTATAAATAGAATATATTATATTTTATTTAAAAGATTTTGCTTTAAATATGTAATCGTCCAGATTAAAAGTAAATCAATCTGGACCGTTCATGAATTAGTTACTATGTAGTCCATTCTTCTATAAATAGAAGCTCATTCATTCATTATTTCTTACGAATTCACTGAAACTCTATAGAGTGAAACTATAGAGAGAGTTCTTCTTACGTAATCTCGGCGTATTATTTTTAGAGTTTAAGAAAGCTTTGGCGTAGAAGATAGTGCATGTTTTCATCAGTATATTCCGCCTTCTACCTATTGGAATACTCTTCTTTCAAAGGTAAGGGATATTATTTGTTGTATTCGTAAAGGGTATTATTTCTTTTGTATTCATGAAGAAACATCATTATTCCATTCTTTATTATTCATTGGAATAACTCAGATATCTGAGGATTACCATATACCGTGAATTACGTTGTTGTTCCATTCTTTATTATTCATTGGAATAACTTGTATATAAGCGGATCACCAGTATACGGTGATTTACATTGTTATTCCATTCTTTATTATTCGTCGAGAATATCACGCTTGGTCGTCATTACTACCTGATTGCATTTCCATTATTTATTATTACATTGGAATAACTTTTATCATCAGACGATCTATCGCATGCGTGGTGATTTTCGTTGTTATTCCATTCTTTATTATTACATTGGAATATCCTCGTTCTGAAATTCGCTTTGACTGGTTCCGATTCTTTATTATTCATTGGAATAACTTTATCATCGCGATCTATTAAATGCATGGTGATTTTTTGTTGTTATTCCATTCTTTATTCTTTTTGTCGTAATATCACGTGCATGCGTTTATATGGGACTGGTTCCATTATTTATTATTCTATTGGGAATAACACATGCATGGAGTCTATACATCGCGCATGGTGAATCATACGTTATTCTATTCTTTATTATTACATTGGAATAACTTTTGTTTATGTGGATTACCACATGCATGGTGAATGATCCTTTGTATTTCATTCCTTATTAAATTGTTAAAATGATCTGTTTACGTGGATTATGATGAAAGTCATAATAAAAGCATTGGACTAATAAAAATCATGGGTATATGTGGTATTAGTAAGTGTTATGATGAGTTATGTTGGTTATTATATGAAAACATGAAAGTTTCTTAGAAATCACAAAGGGTTGAAAAATCAGATTTTGGTGAAAATGGAATATGAAATTCAATTGACCATATCTCCTATTCTATTTTGAATTTTTGAGTGTGGTCAAGTTCTAAAGTTAGATCTATGAGTTTCCTAACTTATCCAAGTGGAATCACTGGAAAAGGTGTTGTAGATTTTTGTGAGGACTGATTTTAGCAAAGCACGAAAAACTAAAAAATGGAAAACAACTACTGTCCATATATTTAAAAGGGTTGTTTCGGCCACTTAATTTGTGAACAAAATTCTGGCCTTTTGGGACATGAATGTATATGGCATACAGTACCTCCTGTCCAAAAATGAGCTCATTCCGACTTAAAATGAGCAAGTTATGACCATTTCAATATTTAGGTTTTTCCGATGAAAAACGCTATAACCGGAGTTCTATAACTCTAATGACCATGAAATTTAAATTGGAAGCTCACGTTAACATGTGTATGATCCTGCCAAGATTTGGGAATTTCTAGAGTTAACCTTGAGGTAGCTAATTTCTTAAGGAATTAATTAGAAATTGATTTTTGAAAAATAGTAAATGAATTTTAAAAATGTCGAGAAAAATAAATGTTCAATATGGGACTATATTATGCTAAATCCCGGAAAAGAATAATTTTTGGTACTGATTTGGTATTTTTCATGAAAATAGTTTAGTTACGAACATATGAGTTAAATATGTTATGTGAAGTTGAAGAATTGGTAAATAGGATTTTAGGGCTTGAAAATTCTATATAAAGTATGTGCAGATTTTTGATGAGTAATTTGATTATTGGTGATGAAATCTTATGAGTATGGAATTTTTAAATGATTAAATGTATTATTTGGAAAAGTGTAAGCAATTAAATGAAATTGTCTATAAGTTTAAGAAGTGATTAAAATATTGTTATAATATTAACAATATTAGATTATGATTTTATTAAGTGATTGATAATGTTTGGATAAATTTAAAGTCTTTAATATTTATCCTTGATTTAGTTTGATTATTGCTTATAATATTGTCATCATCCTTATATTTATATTATGCTGAAAGTCATCTGTGGCCTGTAGTGCATAGATGGACTTGGTATGATTATGACCAGGGAGTATTCAGTATAATCATGACCGTAATGTTGCAAATGATGTGGTAAAAGTCCTCATTGGCCCGTAGTGCATTGATGGACAGTTTTTGGTATGATTATGGCTATGGATTCTCTTCGGCCAAGGGTACAAAGATGAATTATTTTATGGCATAATCAGGACCGTTGATGTAAACACGATTATCTTTGGCCCGTAGTGCATGGATAATTCGTGGTCGTGATACTAAAGAATATCCTTGGCCTGTAGTGCAGGGATGATTCGATGATCTGGATTAATTATTGAGCTGAGTCTCAGTAATGAAATATTAATTCATGGATGTGATAATAAAGAATATCCTTGGGCACAAAGTGCGTGGATGATTCGATGATGTGGATTAATTATTGAAATTTGAGTCTCAAAGAATGAAATATTAATTCATGGATGTGATAATAATGAATATCTCTGGCCGTAGTGCGAAGATGATTTAATTAGTATGATTATGAGCAGAAATTGTGATTTGGTATAACCATGATTTTTGATGTTTCAGGTGAAGATAGGTGATGAAAATTATCTTCGTCCTGGGTGTGAAAAGGAATTCAGAATCACAATTATGAATATGAGTTATTCATATGATTGTGGACATGAATTATTGATTGATGTTATAGGGATAAAACATTATTGGTGGACTTTTAACATATAGAAGATAATAGACCTGATGGTCTATTTGACTCTTTTAATGGATTTCTCATTCCGCTGCAACTATGGTTGAAAAGTTTTATCATCTACCATATGTTATAAATCTCTGAGTTATTATTGATGAAAGATATTAATAATGTAATTATCTTTAGTCATGATATCCTTTACTGGGCTAGTTGTGTTCACCCTTTTGCTTCACAATTCCTTTAAGGTAATAAGAGTGTAGCTGGGTCGAGTGGGGATAACAAGGGAATAGAACGGTGGTCTATAGCTGTTGAGGTTCTCCCTAAATAGTATGGAAATAATTTTATTGAGAACTTTAGATAAGTGTGTCGTATTGTATACGTCATTTGAAATTTAATTTTGGTGAACCAAATAGGGTGAGCTGAACCCAACTTTGGAAGGATGTTTTGCCACTATCATACAAGATGTCTAATGACATACAACCTCGTGTTATCATAAGACAGGGTTGTGCACATCCACTTGTTGAGTATATCTACGAGCACTACCTATATGATCTTGGAGTTTATTTGAAATATAATTTTCACTTGGAGGCAATGGAGATAGTTATATGTCAAGAGAAGACTCAGCATTGGAAAGAAGATGATAGTAATCTTCTCATTTTTCTTTGGGGTCTATTGGGTCAACCAAGGATAATTCTGTGGACATATGATATCTATCATAACCTAGACGCATGGCCTCCCATGTACGAAGGTTTCATTGAGCACTTCCCAAAGATTTTAATTCCTAAAACAGTTTTTGACTATACTTTTATGTAAAGCATCATTATAAGGTTGTGGTCGAGGTACCATGAGAGCTACATACATTTGTATTAAAACTGACAGTTAACTGTGGTCGTATTCTATACGACAGTGCAACAATTGTATAAATGAAGTTTGTATTTGATTTTTATAGTGTGATATCTGGCGACTCAGGATGGGTGATGTATACCTATTTTGGGCTGATATCAACGTCATTCTTCTTTTCTATTTCGATGAAATTTTCGGCAAGATCTCCTTCTATAAGCATAAAGTTTATTGAGGATAAAGATTAGATTTCCCTTTCTTGATTCCCATAAGTCGATTATAGCATAAATTGATTCTTCTAAATCCGCTTATTCTTAATTTACATATATAGTAACACAATCGTGGTTTGGTTCTTGGTTCTATTGGGTCTTTATAGATGAATAGTTATACTATACGTGTGGTAAGGAAAATATATTATATAAATCATATGTATAGAATACCATCTATTAAAGTAGAATCTATTTTATCACATGAATATAATTATTTTTGAAGTTTGTATTAAGTTCATTTAGTTATAAAATTTGAGTGATTAAACTCAACTCATTTAGCAAGTAACTCAAACTCGATGCATTTAATAAGTAACTCAAGTAAAATCTAAAGTTCATATATCGGCATAGTAAAGATTGTATGTGATGATTTATATCGAAAGAATCTGAAATGTAAGTGATTGCACCTTTGTTTGCTTCAGTAAACAATAACGTTGGAGTTCGAATGAGTCTGTTGGCCATCACTGTTAAACCATGAATGAGAAAGGGAGTGAGCTTATGTAGGCTATTAACTGCTTTGAATTTTGAATTTTGAATTTTGAGAGCTAGATTTACTGACCGGAGGAATGCTAGTATCAAATTGAACAATAGTGTGTTATAATATTTTTCGGCAGACTTAATATACCTTTGAAACTTTTTTCTATTGGGACAATGTTTCTTTGTACTCTAAAATTTAAGCATAACATCAGCATTAAGGGATAAAAATTTATGCTTAGGTGACAAAGCCAAAGTTTGAAAATTTCAATAAAAAAACTAATTTATCATTACTAAACTTATCAAAATTTAAATGTCACAACACTCTTACATGTCTTCTTATCATATTCTACTTCACCAATAGAAATGTTTTTTAGGCTTGAAAAGAACAGGCTTTTTAACATGGCTAAATCAGACTCAAAAGAAATCAACCCAAGTGTGTACTGGGAGAAAAAGAATGCATCGGAAAAACAGAGGACAAACACGGAGCTAGGCGGCTTTGGATAGAAGGCGACGATAGTGAAAAGGAGTAGAAGAGGGTTTGGTAATCGGCACTCGGTGGAGAAGAAGAGAAACAAAAAATGAAATAACTTTAGGTTAGTGTTTGGTTACATCTAATTGTCTTTGAAAACCTTTGTATCTTTTTAAATGCTGGACCAGCATTGTTGTTTGTGTTTGGTAAAAAAAGCGGATTGCCTCTATTTAGGAAAAGACATGAAATTCAAAAAATCCTAACGAACACAATTCTTCTCCCACCAATTTTAACAAGCTTGAAATTAAACACATAAAACTTAAAATCAGCGAGCAGATGATCTTTACCGAGAGAGCAGATAGAGGAGAGAAAGAGAGAGATAGAGTAGAGATCGAGCGCAGCGCAGAGAGTATGGAAAATCTGGAAAGAGCCGTTTGTACGTTAGGAAGAGTTGAAGTTTTTAGGTTCAAAGGGTTAAAAGTTGGCACTAAAAAAATAATGGACGGGTCAAAGTTTCTTATATAAAATGACTTATAAGTCATTTTTTCATAACTTAGAATTTGTGACTGTGGAAAAATGGAAATTGACTTATAAGTCAAAAAATAAATTCTTTCCGAACACCTTAACAATGAAAAATAGCTTATAAGTACTTGTTCCCGAACACCCTCAAAAATCATAGAGAGGAACATCTGAATACCTTGTTACACGAGTACCCTTATCCGTAATTGATTTCTTCTTCTCCAATTTTAAATAGAGAGACCATCAACGTCATTCTTCTTTTCTATTCCGATGAAATTTTCGGCGAGATCTCCTTCTATAAGCATAAAGTTTGTTGAGGATAAAGAACATATTTCCCTTTCTTGATTCCCATAAGTTGATTATAGCATAAATTGATTCTTCTAAATCCGCTTATTCTTAATTTACATATATAGTAACACAAACGTGGTTTGGGTCTCGGTTCTATTGGGTCTTTATAGATGAATAGTTATACTATACGTGTGGTAAGGAAAATATATTATATAAATCATATGTATAGAATACCATCTATTAAAGTAGAATCTATTTTATCACATGAATATAATTATTTTTGAAGTTTGTATAAAGTTCATTTAGTTATAAAATTTGAGTGATTAAACTCAACTTATTTAGCAAGTAACTCAAACTCGATGCATTTGATAAGTAACTCAAGTAAAATCTAAAGTTCATTGATCGATATAGTAAAGATTGTATGTGTTGATTTATATCGAAAGAATCTAAAATGTAAGTGATTGCACCTTTGTTTGCTTCAGCAAATAATAACGTTGGAGTTCGAATGAGTTTGTTGGCCATCACTCTTAAACCATGAATGAGAAAGGGAGTGAGCTTATGTAGGCTATCAACTGCTTGCAAAAATGCCTGAAAGAGACACCACTCAGCTTTGAATTTTGAATTTTGAATTTTGAGTTTTGAGAGCTAGATTTACTAACCGGAGGAATGCTAGTATCAAATTGAACAATAATGTGTCATAATATTTTTCGGCAAACTTAATATACCTTTGAAACTTTTTTCTATTGGGACAATTGTAAGACCCCAACTTTTTATAAATAAAATCGAATTTCCACTAAATTATTATTGTGAATAATAATGTGTTAATTTGATATAATGCTTTGGTTATGGGTGAAATGTGCAAATTTTGCAAAATAAGTAAGTGGTTATAAAATATTCATTTTGTCGGGGAGTATTCGTTTGGTCGTGGAATATTCTTATTGTCGAAGAATATTCGTCGCCATTTGTGGGCCCCAAAATAGAAAATGGTCGAATGAAGAAAATGACAAGTATGAGTTTTTATAAATAACGGAGTAATTGTTATCGTTAAAACTGTTGGAATACCTGGTGGTTAAAATACAGTAATACGCGTGGCTGCACAGTAGCACACGATATTGCACAGTATTTTTGAATTATTGATTCTTACCTAAGAAGACACTACTCAATAATTTTTACAGTAATTACTGTTCAATATTTTATTTTATTGATTCAAGAATTGCTACGTTGATATTTTATATTATTGTTGTTTCAATAATTGTCACTACACAGTATTTCCCATTATCAAATCAATAATTCATATTATTTGAATAATATTATTAGATAGCATTATTGACAATGTCTAGAAAGTTCTGACAAAGAGATGTTAGGTCATCTAATTGTGCGCCAATAGGGAGAAATCCTTATCGGAAAGCCCCCTTTTTCCTTGGAACAACCTGGTTGTCATTATTGTGATTATGTAATATTATTTGTGAATAATTATTTATTAATTTATATGATAAGGAAATATTTATTTTATATGGATATAAATGATGGATAGGGAAATGTTTATTTTTTGTGGATATAAATGAATGAATTAATCTTGAGGTGTTTTATATTGACAATTGTTGAAAATTGATATTTTATCTTTTCTGATAAAATAATTCATTCAAATATATTATTATATTACATTATAAATGTATAATATTATAATAAAATAATATAATAATGGTGATATTTTACACTAAATTCACGGTGCATGAATCAAATGAGAGAAATCTAGAAATCAAAAGAAGAACAAAATATGAGATTTTAATAAAAATTAGTTTATTACTTGATATTGTAAAATCCGTAACTCTTTGTGTATAATGAGTTAGGAGATGAGCCATATATCAAAATAAAGCCCTGGAAGTAAGCTAACCGTAGAAACTAGAATCACCCAAAAATTCATTGTGGATTTTTCGTGGTGACTGTTTGAATGAAACTGGTACGAATGACTCATAATCCAAAAAATCAGTGTTCTTGAGATATATTACGTGAGTTATAATTTTTAATCCGACCGTTGGATCATTGTAATTTTTGGATGTTATACATATATAAGTTGAGTATATGTCCACAAATTTTGAACCGTTAAAAATTAACGTATGATTTGTTATGAATTTTAAAAGGTGTTGAAAATCGTCCGTTTGTGGATTTCGGACATTTTCTGTTTGGAATTTGGAAAAACTTTCTTCTGCAAAGTTGTAGAGAATTCGATTTCCTATGGAATGGAAATTAAATTCGTATTTTTCTGATAAAAGGGCTATATATTATGAATTATTGAAATTTCGGAAATTAAAATATTTTTATTAAAATTATGGGTGGGACCCACTTTTATTTTTTTATTGAGAATTTTGCTGGAAATCAATTGAGGTGTGCTGAATGGTTTTCAAAAATGATGGGCTTCATAGTAGCATGCGTAGAAAAATAATAATATTATTTTATTATTTAGTCTCCTATGACGTTCTAGCATTTTTCTATAAATAGGTGCTTAGGTTAGAATTGAAAATCACACCAGAAACATAAGTTTTCTCTCTCTATATTATCGAGCATATTTTAGTGAGTATTTAGATACTTTGAGAGTTGCTATTCAGTGCAAGTTTTCTTCGACTTTACATCCGATATTCCGGTCAGAAGTACTGTTATTTTGAGGTAAGGGATGTTATTTTCTTCAATATCATTATGCCAAAATATTGATATAAATTTTATTGTGGAATTTCTACCTTTTTATGTCGGGGTTACTATTCTCGTATACGACACTATTCACAAATACGACACTATTCACCGAAAAATGAAATTTTCTCCCTTTTGTCCAAGATTTCTATTATGGTTACTATCTTTGATTGTATCCATGTTTTGAGCTTCATTTTGAATTCTGCTCCACATATGGTTATTATGGAGTATTATTGAACTTGGATAAACTGTAATACGAATCCCTAAAATTTTTCCTTTTGTCTCACTGGATTTGTTTTCTTTAAGATATTTTTTATCATCCTCAATCTTAAACGATGATATTACTGAATGTCTTTGGCCTGTAGTGCAAAAATGAATGATTAACTGATGAATATCTTTGGCCCGTAGTGCAAAGATGAATAGGTGTTGAGATGAACATGACCAACTGGTGATACAAATGAATATCTTTGGTCTGTAGTGCAAAGATGAATATTTGATTCAAGATGTATATTGATTGATGTTAAAGGGGCAAAATATTGATAATGGACTTTTAAATCTTATAAGATAGTAGAATTCATTCTCTACTTGACTCTTTTAATGGATTACTGTTTCCGCTGCAGTTGTTGATCTAAAACTTGTTGTTAATTATATTCTATCAGATTTTTCCTTGTTGAGGACTAATGATAATTTGTTGTATATTATCTTAGTCATAATATTCTTTACTGGGCTAGTTGAGCTCACCCTTTTCTTTTTTGTTCCATTGTTCTTCTCAGGAGGAGAGAATTTGTGACACCCCCCAAATCTAGGTACTTCATTCCTATATGATTTGGTGTTCACTATCCAATCATTCATATCTATCTACCCAAGTATAATAAAATTAAATCATAAATCCTCCATTTAAATAAGGTTACATCATATAATCCAAAAACATCGCAGGTTGTCTAACCTTAACGTCAATCAAGTGCGGAAATAAAATTATTACATCACATCATTAATTAAAAGTCTATGAGCATAACAATAAATAAAATTACAAGTCTTCATCACTTGTACATTTTTCTCTTTCCTTTGCAAGTTGAAGGCTCATCTACCTTCTCAACTCTAGCTGCAATAATAATATTTATGCAAGAGTGAGCAAAACAAATGCTCACCATATATAGAAATGAATCAACAAGAATATAATAACTGCCAGTGAATAGGCTCATTAAAACTAAATAGTACTCTATCAATGATAATCAAGGATTTGAAATCAAAATATGGAATACATAACTGAAGGTTATAAGACCACGAACTATGTCCACAGTTGCAAGTAATTTTTCAACTCCAACTATAACAGTCATAAGACTATAAGGACTCCTCATACTTAGGGGAATCAGCCCTTTATACAATGTATTGTGCACAAACATTTCAACGCTAAGCGTAAGTTATCCCCTAATAATAATAGGGTTATTCATCTCAGTATTTAAAGTACAAGTCCGCACCAAAGAAAGTTTGGTTTGGATAAGCTTTCAAGGGTAATTTGAAGTTTAACGATCATCAACTAGAGGACTAGTTAAATCAATAGTGTTTGATAACACAACAATTGACCAATAATAACATAATATGGAACAATGAATAAGTGTAAACGAACTAACTATATCTTGAACTCATGCATAGAAACAACTACAAAGCATAAGTATTGAATGACAATAAACTTTGCTTGAATAATATTAAGCTAAGACTATGAATATTAATAGCAAACTGAGAATAAAGCTTGTTCATTATGTGAATAGCTTGTGTCAAGTAAATGATATAGGATAATTCAACATTAGAAATTAAAATTCAAGAAAATTGCATTAATAATACACGAATGACAATAAAGAAACTTGTCTAACAATAAACAAATTAGAATACATCAATAAATATTAGAATTAAAAATTTGTTCGAATAAAGTTAAAGTCATAGCTAGCTTGCTCAAATAATGATTAGGAATACAAGAGTTCGCGTAATGGAAGTTTAAAGTAAGAAACTTGCTTAATGTAAAAAGAGAAGTTTAGAAACTTGCTCAACGTAAATGTAAAGTTAGAAAACTTGCCTCGAGCATAAGCTATAATATTAAACTCACATTCACCTACACATAGGTTTATAACCACCATACCAATTAGATATGCTAACATATCATAACATGTACATTTCTAACTAAACTTATCATTTTAGCATAAATCTTATGCTACTATACAAATATAAAAAATTTCCAGTGTGTTATCCTTCACAACATTTGTTTACTATTAATCATGCTTAATAAGTCAGAACATGTCATTTTCATAGTTTACTAACTTCTTATAACATTTAAATTACTAACCACATTTTATTAGGTTGTTTTAACCTTGTCATTACACATTTAACATGCTAACATAACCTTAAACCATGTTATGTTGCTATCCAGTCCTGAAAGAATAAATGAAGTCATTTGTCCCAAATCGTAGGTATGGGCATTTCGCCATACGCATACACAAGGCTTGGGACCGTGCCAGCACTACAGAGTTTTAGCCTTGGCACGGTAGCAATTGCTTATTTGCAAGTATGCATTGAACAGGCGAGAGGCGGCTATGAACAACGATGGTGACTTTAGGCCAACAAACACAAATTTCACCTACTAGTCAATAATATTAACACAAACAATTGATATAAACTAATCATAAACATGTTTGCTAACATTTTCAACCAGTTATAACAATTTAACATCAACTTAAACTAGTTTAATTTCTCAAATTCCATGTTTTTCATATAAAAACTCAAATTTTGATATTCATCCCAAAAATCATCATTGTGAATTCAATTCTTGGCCAAATCACTTTATTCAAACTATTGTTATGCTCGTTTCTTAATGAACTATCATAATCAAGCTTCAATTTACAATTTCACATACTAATTGGCCACTACAATTGATACTTTTCATGAACCATAGGAAAATACATATACTGACATTATTTTCTTCCTACTGTCAACAAATTTAGCATACAAATTTCTTGTTTTAAACATAACTCTAGCATTATATCACATACAACTACCATAACTTAGTTACATAACAATAATTCGGAAGAAATAGAATTCACAGAGCATAACAAAACTTTGTTGTGATACTCATAAACACATATAATATCAAAGTTGTGAACATACCTTCAAGTTAGCTTGCACAACTTTGCAATTGCAAACAATTTTCTCAAGTTTCACTCTCAAACTCTCTCAATTCTCTTTGTAATTTTCTTAATCATAACAACTAGAATGAAAACACTGATAGCTATAATGCGTAAACTCAATTGATAGACAAGCGTAGGAAATAAAACTGATAATCTTAATACGCCCATTTAATAAAATAACAGTTACAAAACTAACATATATAACATAAATATATTATATTTATTATTTTAATTTAATTTATTTATTTTATTTAAATTTAAAAATTAGAAATCCCAAAAGCCATAAGGCTTTGTTTGGCAAAACCCTTTAAATTTAAAGACTTCATGTACTGAGGCCCTATTTGGCCAAAAACTAAATTAAACCCTTTTTATTTATGTTAATAAACAATTTTAGTTTATTACATCTTGTTTATTTGGATTTCCATATCCATCATTAATTAAATAAATTAATTAAACACTATATTTTAAATAAATTTCTCACTTTATCAACTATCACAAAATTATAATTTCATTATAATTTTATTTAATAATTTATTATACCATTTTAAATTATTAATTATCAATATAACACCTTATGTTATTTTACAATTCTCTAAATTATAAATTAATTTAATTTAGAATGTCATCTAATAAATTTAGATTCATAAATATTTATTAACAACCATCACAACAATAAATATTTACTTAACAATAAACTCCTCAAATAAATATTTATATAATCCAATAAATATTTAAAATTACAATTTGAAATTCTGGATCATTACATCCTTCCCTCTTTATAAGGATTCTGTCCCCAGAATCACAATTCATACAATCAAATCAATTCAAATAATCAAATCGTTACATTCTTCCCTCCTAACAAAGATTCTGTCCCCAAAATCGAAGACACAGACTAAACAAATAACTCAGGGTAATTCTTCATCATATCAGCTTCGAGTTCCTATGTAGCCTCTTCGACATTGTGGTTCCTCCATATCACCTTCACAGAAGGTATCACTTTATTCCTGAGCACTTGTTCTTTCTTGTTAACTATCTGGATAGGAATCTCTTCATAAGATAAATCTTTACTGAACTGCAAAGGTTCATACTCGATCACATTCTTATAATCAGGTTTATATGGTCGCAACACCGACACGTTAAAAACATTGTGTACATGCTCTAACTCTGGAGGTAAAGCTTCCTCGTAAGCCACCTCCCCCACTTTTCGCAATATTTCAAAAGGTCCAATAAACCTTAGGCTGAGCTTTCCTTTCTTGTCAAAACGAATTTTTCCCTTCCAAGGAGAAACTTTTAAGAAAACGAAATTTCCTTCTTCAAATTCACGACTCTGCCTGTGTTGATCAGCATACTTTTTTTGTCGATCTTGTGCAGCTACCAATCTTACTTTGATGAGTTTGATAACTTCACCAGTCTGCTGTACTAGTTCTGGGCCTCATAGTTGACGTTCACCAACTTCATCCCAACATAGTGGAGTTCTACATTTCCTGCCGTATAACACCTCGTATGGTGACATGCCAATGCTTTCATGGTAACTGTTGTTGTATGCAAATTCCTCCAACAGTAGATGATCATCCCAGTTTCCTTTGAAATCCATGATGCACGCTCTAAGCATATCTTCTAGGGTCTGAATTGTTCGTTCGGTTTGCCCATCAGTTTGCGGATGATATGTCGTACTCATCTTCAATTGCGTTCCCATGCATTCTTGAAGTTTCTTCCAGAAATTTGATGTGAACCTCGGGTCTCGATCTGACACTATTGATATTGGAACTCCATGTTTGGACACGATCTCTTTAACGTACAGTTTCGCAAGCTGGTCAAGATTAAATCTAATCTTTATTGGCAAAAAGTGTGCAGATTTTGTCAACCTATCCACTATCACCCATATCGTATCGTATCCTTTCTGAGTCACTGGAAGATGTGACAACCCGAGAAATTAGACAATTTATTAAAATCTTAAATGATTGATTTAAGGTCAATAATAGACCTAGATAGAAAATAAATGTATGCGTTTGATGTTTTTGGGAATGAATTTTGAGGATTTCAAAATTCTGTGTAGGATTTTGGTAAATTATTCAGGATTAAGTGTATATGTGTATATGTTCGTATTATATGTGTACAGAATGTGGTTAAGAGTCAAGAGTTGACCAGATAAATTTTATCAGTGTCCAAACCCTATTATATTTAGAACGTCAACGTTCAGTTAGAAAATTCTTACGATTTATATGAAACCCTAATTTGGGAACCCTAATGCTAAGTATAAAACTCTAAGATTTAAAAGTTATGTATGCAATGAATATGAATATTACGTGTTGGTTTTTATTTGCTTATTATATAAATAAATAAAAGAAACTAAGGGTACTCTAATTATATATTAGGAATGAAAAACTGAATAACTTAAATGTTATGGTATGGGAGATCAATTTTAGTATTTAAAATATATACTAATACTAAGAGATTTATTTTATACCTCTAAATTAATTAATTTTATAACCTATTTATAGCAAGTCTAATTGGGTTAAGAAATTAAGTAAGGATTTAAATTATAATTGTGTACATGAAAACCCTAATTAAATAAGAGGGAATGGATTTTTTTTTTTAATAAGAATATAACTAGGTTGATTTTAAGGCCCAAAGAAATAATTTGTAGCCCAAGTGTTTATTTAAGCATGAGATTTGTAGTTAATTAATTTAAGAACAATTAAATTATTGAGCTAGCCCAATATTTAATATAAAGGGCGAGTTTAGTGATGACCCAATTTATTTGGTGGGGGAACCCAAACTCATTTTAATTAGGAGGCAAATGGATAAGAAAGTGCAAGCCGTTAAACATTTAATTGCAAGCCCAAATGTTAAGCCCACTTAGAGAAGTTATTATAGTCATTAACTAAGCTAGCTAATAAAAACAAAATTGGTGAATGAAATGGCCATGTGGGCGGATGAGATGAGTGGGAAAGGGAGTGGAATGTAATGATATTGTAACTTTAGTAGGTAACCCACTTCATTAGTTGTCAACTTTTTATTTGGACAACACATTAAGTGTTTCTTGCAAGTTACATATTGTATAATGAGAGAGATAAAAGCAAGATATGGATGGATTTGAAAAGGCCACTTGGCCGAAAATAATGAGGGAGAGGAAAAGTATGAGCTTGGTAGATTAGATATAACAAATATATCTACTAACAAAATTATATTCTTTCATTTTCTCTTTCATCATTTCTATTTCCTTAACTTAGTAATCAAAGCAAACAAGCTAGAGAGAGGGAGAGAGAGAATTCGGTGGAAGAGAGAAGAAAGAGGGTGAGTGTTTTGTGTGTTCAAAGTTCCTTAATCTAAATTTAGGAAGAAGAAGAAAGAAGAACAAGCAAAGGTATAAAATTTTTACTTTAATTTAGTATTATTTCCCTTTTGGTTTGATTTGATTTTTGATAATATGAAGTTATGATCTTGAGGCTTAAAACCATAGATCTTGGTGTTTAAAGGTGTTTTATGTTTAGATCCAACTCTTTTATGGATCAAAAGTGGAATCTAAACTAAGAAATATGAGTTAGGTTTTTCAAAAGTTAGAAAATAAAATTTTTCTTAGCTTTAGTTGTGTTTGATATTATGTTTGTTGATTATTTGGTGAATTAAACCATGGATCATGTTAGATCCATGAGTATATGAGTTATATTATGTATTATGTTGAGCTATGTTGATTTTATGTGAAAATAGAGACGTTTTCTTAAAAGACACCAAAGGTTGCAAAAATAGATTTTTCGAAAAAACCAAGTATGATATGGAAATGACCTTATCTCTCATTCTACTTTGAATTTTTTAGTGTGGTCAATTTTTGGAGTTAGATATATGAGTCTTCTAATATATCCAAGTGGAATCACTCAAAAAGAATTTACAGATTTTCGTGTGGACTGATTTTAGCAAAGGACTCCAAAACTGCAAAATGCTTAAAAAGCTGCTGCCTAAAAATTGGAAGAGCTGTTTCGGACACTTATTTAATGAGATAAAATCTGGCCTTTTGGGAAATGAAAATATATGATATTAAGTACTTCCTATCCAAAAATGAGCTCATTCCAACTTAAAATGACCAAGTTATGACCATTTCATTTTTTGTGATTTTTTGACAAAAAAGGCTATAACCTGAGTTCTATAACTCTGGTTGCCACGAAATTTAAACTGGAGTGTCACGTTAACATGTGTAACATCCCGCCAAGAGTTGGGAATTTCTGGAGTTAAACATGAGGTAGCTAATTTCCTAAGGAATTAACTAGAAATTTATATTTGAAAAATGCCAAAGGAAGTTGGAAAATTATGGAAAAAAACTTTTTGTGTATAAAATATATGTATATATGTTTGACCAAAGGATAGAAAAATAATAAGTTGATTTGGTATTTTTCATGAAAAAGAATAGTGAATTCATGTTGTTGAAATTGAATTCAGACTGCTAATCTAATTTTGGTCTGCTGAAATAGTGATTTCAGGATACTGAAATAAAATCCGTCTTACTGAAATGGTATTTCGGTTTACTAAGATGTTATCTAATTTACTAGGATAACATATAAAAAGGAATACCATATAAGTACAAGTTATGATGTGATTAAAAGACTATCAAAGTATAACAATAACATTAAGACTTAAACGTAATGTCTAATACTTAACTATATGTTTAAATGCTAGACACTTTAATATAAGATGATAATATTATAAGTGAGTTATGTTATGACTAACCGAAAGATCAATTATAGGTCTTATATGATGTATAAACTGATAGATTTATGTGTTATGTGTTTAGGTTATTCTATGTATATATATATAATAGTATTATACTGTGATGATATTATTCTAATATTGGAGATCTATATTACTAATATTAGGTCTTCAGATAAAGCATTATAAATTGCGTAGCGGTAATCAACGGTTCAGGCAAGTTTTTACTTAACTCTACTAAGAGTTGTTTTACTTAGATATGCTTATGGTTAATCATTGCTGATTGCATATTGCATGTATAAGTCAGGTATGAAAGGCTGATCATCTTCATTACCAGTTGATCCAGATATATTTTTTCATGTTTAATACTTGTTCAGTCAAAAGTTTGTTCGTGCTAGTTCTCAATTATATTGATGAATTATAGCCAGCTTATTATTCAGACTCTTTCAATCATGATATATCCTTAAATTGTATTTAAACTTACTGGGCAACTTTCATGCTCACCCTTGCTATATCATGATAAACATTGCAGATAAGACGAATGCATTCGAATACAGGAAAAAGATTAATGCCAAGTTCAGGTTGGGATAAAATGTGCAGCTAATTTGTAATAGTATAGTTTGATAATAATGTCATGTGTTAGATAAGATATGATTTGTGTATAAGTTAAGGTTACTCGAACTTGGGGTAAAATGTGTAAGTTTAATGTATAAACAATTTATGTTTATATCTTTTGCAATAGTTGTAGAATGATTGAACCGAATCCGCGGTGATTTGGGGCCCGGATTCGGGGCTGTTACAGTTGGTATCAAAGATGTTGGTTATGAAGCTTAGGTAGGAATACCTGAGACCAATAACCACAGTGATTAGGATAAGTACTGACTCATATAGAGTTAGTTGGTTGGTATGATTCAAAGATGAATCTCAGCGAGTTGTAAAGATACGGAGTTTCCTAACTCTGATAATAAAGTTGAACAGTAGTGATGAATAGATCGAGTCTAAAAGACTAAAAGTGCAGGGATAGAAGATCATAAAATAAAATGATCACAGTATAGAAATGAATCGTAATATATTCGATGAGATCACCCCGTGATCTGATAAGGTTATAGTATGGAGAAGGATCAAGCAAATGATTGAAAAGTTTACAGTAAGATACTGTGTGTAAGTCGTACTATGAAATTGTACTATGAAAACTCATAAAAGAGTTATGAATTATGAATACGGATTAAATGAAATTCATATTGAGAAGGGAGTTAGTATTAGGTGGGGATTCAATTGAGGACTCATGTCGGCAACTGAGTTGTATGATTCCTTGTATGGGCGGGGAATTGTACTTGGTGTAAAAACCAATTAGTTTCTGGCATTGATAATCATTGAAATGTTTGTGTCGCACTATTTGCTATATGCATGTTAAGAGGGTGATTCCTTTCTCATGTGTATAACTGATAGATAGGTTATAGGTAGAGAATATAAGGTTAAGTACGAGTTCTTAAAACTTATACTTATGTGATATTCTTGACTCATAGTTATACGAAATGTTTATGAACCCCTCAGCGAATGGACGCCAAAGGTCTGACTAGGACAAGTTCTTAAACTCATACGATTGTGGTAATTTATGAACTCATAAGTGTGGTTTGACGAACTGGGTATAGTTATGTGTGAATGGAGTATTGAGGATAATAGGAATAGATGGACTGTTTAAGTAAATGATTATTAGTGGAGACATAAGTTTTCCAAAACTCCTAGCTATGCTAAACTTCGAAATTTTGACATCAAGCTAAATACACATTATGTGCTTTTAAAAAAAATTATGTAGACTCGTAATCATTTTTGAAATGGTTTAAAGTATAGTCTATGCTATTTATCTCAGCTAGACGCAAATGATTTGAAATATCAAAATTTATTTTATTTATCACTTATGTACCATGTAACCTGGTGCAGAGATGATAAAAAGCTGATGGAGTTGTAAATACAGGAATACTTAGTGTGAATTGATCTAAAGTCGCTGTTCCACTATTGTATGATGTGTTATGACAAAGTCATACGATGACGACATCCTTAAACGGACTGTTAATACAGTACGACATCATGACGTCATTCTCAAAAATATTTTCAAAAATTTAATTTACCAACGGGGTTTGGCTACACTTAAATAATTCGATTGAATTGAATTATTGATATGAGTCTACACTATTCGATTCAGCTAGACTAACGTTTATGAAAACTCTAAGTGTTCTTTGAAAGAAATTTCCCGTACCAAATTATTTTGGTGCGGAATCATATGATAAGACTGAGGTGAACTATGTTGTTTGGATAAATAATCCAATCAAGTAGCGTAAATATTCGCTAGACATGATTAATACGTTATGCATGACGTAAGAGTACGATAGGCTAATCACCTAAAGTTCTAACAACGGTAGTTTATCTTCTTTGTGATTGTAAACATACCAAGTAATGTATTGTTTTGCGGTATGAATACCGTTAAAACTATGTGTTCATGGTATATATGACCCCTCAGCGCAATTTGAAAACTTTTACTCTTGTGAGTGGTGTATTGGGTAGCATGTGATGATGTGTGAACGATGTAAGGTGCAAGGTGAATTTCAGGGACGAAAATTTTAGAAGAAGGGTTGAATGTGACAACCCGAGAAATTAGACAATTTATTAAAATCTTAAATGATTGATTTAAGGTCAAATTATAGACCTAGACAAAAAATAAGTGTATGTGTTTGATGTTGTTGGGAAGGAATTTTGAGGATTTCAAAATTCTGTGTAGGATTTTGGTGAATTATTCAGGATTAAGTGTATATGTGTATATGTTCTATGAATGTGGTATTATATGTGTACAGAATGTGGTTAAAAGTCAAGGGTTGACCAGATAAATTTTATCAATGTCCAAACCCTATTATATTTAGAACGTCAACGTTTAGTTAGAAAATTCTTATGATTTATATGAAACCCTAATTTGGGAACCCTAATGCTAAGTATAAAACTCTAGGAGTTAAAAGTTATGTGAGAAATGAATATGAATATTACGTGTTGGTTTTTATTTGCTTATTATATAAACAAATAAAAGAAACTAAGGGTAATCTAATTATATATTAGGAATGAAAAACTGAATAACTTAAATGTTATGGTATGGGAGATCAATTTTAGTATTTAAAATATATACTAATACTAAGAGGTTTATTTTATACCTCTCAATTAATAAATTTTATAACCTATTTATAGCAAGTCTAATTGGGTTAAGAAATTAAGTAAGGATTTAAATTATAATTATGTACATGAAAACCCTAATTAAATAAGAGGAATGGAAAAAAAAATTTAATAAGAATAGAACTAAGTTGATTTTAAGGCCTAAAGAATTAATATGAGACCCCAGATTTTATGAATAAATATTTAATTTTCTCGAAATATTTTTTTGAATATTATGGTGTGAATTTGAGATAATGTTATAGTTGTGGGTAGTATTTATAAATTTTACAAGTATGCAAGTTGTTATATAATATTTGATTGGTCGGGGAATATTCGTACAATGGCACAATCATTGGTTGACCCCGCAACGGAATTATTGTCGAATTGAGAAAACGATAAAAAATATTTTTATGAAAATAACGGCGGAAGTTGTACCGTTAACTGTTAAAACACTCGGTGTTAAAAGTACAGTAATACGCGTGGTTGCATAGTAACACACGATATTGATTATGGATGCTTATGTGATAAGTCACTAAGTTTTGTTTTATTGATATTATTAATGTAATAAAACAAAAAAGCTTTTTATATAAAACAGAATACTTTTATAAAGTTATTCTATAAATAGAATATATTATATTCTATTATGCATAGTGTTTTGCATAGTAAAATCTTTTTATATAAAACGTAATACTTTTATAAAGTTATTCTATAAATAGAATATATTATATTTTATTATGCATAGTGTTGCAATGATTACTGATAGTGTTTTGTATAGTAAAATCTTTTTTTATATAAAAGCAGAATACTTTTATAAAGTTATTCGTTTTATTAGATTATAAATAGTATATATTATATTTTATTTAAAAGATTTTGCTTTTAAATATGTAATCGTCCGATTAAAAGTAAATCAATCTAGATCGTTCATGAATTAGTTACTATGCAGTCCATTCTTCTATAAATAGAAGCTCATTCCTTCATTATTTCTTACGAATTCACTGAAACTCTAGAGATAGAAACTATAGAGAGAATTCTTTTTCTATAATCTTGAGCGTATTTCTTTAGAGTTTAAGAAAGCTTTTAGCATAGTACAAGTTTTCTTCGAGTATATCCTCGCCCTACCAGTCGGAATACTCTTCTTTCAAAGGTAAGGGATATTATTTGTTGTACCTGTAAGGGGTATTATTTCTTTTGTATTCATGAAGAGAACTTCTGTTATTCCATTCTTTATTATTCTGTTGGAATAACCTATATACGCGGACTACCCTATACTTGGTGAAATTCTTCTGTTACTCCATTCTTTATTATTATGTTGGAATAACCTGTCTATGCGAAGTACCGCATACATGGTGAAATTCTTATGTTATTCCATTCTTTATTATTCTATTGGAATATCCTGTCTTTGCATTTTACGCTGGACCTGGTTCCGTTATTTATTATTCTGTTAGAATAACCTATCTATGTGAAGTACCGCATGCATGGTGATTTCTATTGTTATTCCATTCTTTATTATTACATTTGGAATATCACATGCATGCGTTTCTATGGGACTCGGTTTCGTTATTTATTATTCTGTTGGAATAACCTATCTATGCGAAGTACCGCATGCATGGTGATTTCTGTTGTTATTCCATTCTTTATTATTCTGTTGGAATATCCTGTATGTGCGTTTTATGCAGGACCTAGTTTCTTTATTTATTATTCTGTTGGAATAACTTGTCTATGCGAAGTACCGCATGCATGGTGATTTCTGTTGTTATTCCATTCTTTATTATTACATTGGAATATCCACATGCAGACGTTTTTTACGGGACTGGTTCCGTTATTTATTATTCTGTTGGAATAACCTGTCTATGCGAAGTACCACATGCATGGTGATTTCTGTTGTTATTCCATTCTTTATTATTCTATTGGAATAACCTGTCTATGTGGATTACCACATGCATGGTGAATGATCCTTTGTATTCATTCCTTATTAAATTGTGGAAATGATCTGTCTAAGTGGATTACCGCATGGCGGACGAAAATCCATTTGCAGTTTCATATATTCTCTTATACTCACTTGGTTAAAACTTTAACTTTTATACTCCATGAAATTGGTGGAATATCCTTGATATTTGCGCTTCATCCAGTATCTGTTCATGGAAATATGTTTCTAAGCATTCTTGAATTTTACTCTACAAAGAAGTATCATGTTGACAATTTGGACGTTATTAGTTTCTGGATAAATTAATTCTTGAACTTGTTTTATTGAATTATTATGTCATTGTCATGATAAGTTATGTTGGTTATTATGTGAAAACATGAAAGTTTCATAGAAATCACAAAGAGTTGAAAATCAAATTTTGGTGAAAATGGAACATGAAATTCAATTGACCATATCTCCTATTATATTTCGAATTTTTGAGTGTGGTCAATTTTTAGAGTTAGATCTATGAGTTTCCTATCTTATCCAAGTAGAATCACTGGAAAAGGTGTTGTAGATTTTCGTGTGGACTGATTTTAGAAAAGTAGTCAAAAGTTGGAAATTATCGAAAAGTTATTGCCCAGATTTTTAAAAGGTCATTTTCGGCCAGTAAATTTGTGAGAAAAATTCTGCCCTTTTGGGACATAAAAGTATATGGTATAAAGAACCTCCTGTCCAAAAATAAGCTCATTCCGACTTAAAATGAGCAAGTTATGACCATTTCAATATTTAACTTTTTTCGACGAAAAATGCTATAACCGGAGTTCTATAACTCCGATGACCATGAAATTTAACTGGAAGCTCACATTAACATGTGTAAGATCCTGTCAAGATTTGGGAATTTCTGGAGTTAAACTTGAGGCAACTAATTTCTTAAGGAATTAATTAGAAATTAATTTTTGAAAAATAGTAAATGAATTTTAAAAATTTAGAAAAAATATATGTTCATTATGGGACTATATTCGCTAAATCCCGAAAAAGAAATATTTTGGGGACTGATTTGGTATTTTTCATGAAAATGGTTTAGTTACGAACATATGAGTTAAATATGTTTTGTGAAGTAACAAAGTTGGAAAAAGAGGATTTTATGGCTTGAAAATCCTATATAAGGTATATGTAGATTTTGATAAGAAATTTGATCATTGGTGATGAAATCTTATGAGTATGGCATTTTGAATGATTAAATGCATTATTTGGTAAAGTGTAAAAAATTGAAATAAATTGTTTATAAGTTTAAGAGGTGATTAAAATATTTTTATAATATTAATAATATTAGATGATGAGTTTATTAAGTGATTGATAACATTTGGATAAATTTAAAGTCTTTAATATTTATCCTTGTTTTCGTTTGATAAATACTTATATCATTGTCATCATTCTCATATTTATATTGGATAAAAGTCATCTTTGGCTTACGTGCATAGATGGACTTGGTGTGATTATGACCAAGGATTATTCGGTATAGTCATGACCGTAATGTGACGAATGAGGTGGTAAAAGTCCTCAGTGGCCTGTAATGCATTGATGGACAGTTTTTGGTATGATTATGACCAGAGATTATTCGGTATAGTTATGACCATTGATGATTTAATGAATATCCTCGGCCCGTAGTGCAGGGATGATTCGATGATGTGGTTTATTTATTACGCTGAGTCTCAGCGATAAAGTTGGTGAAAATACTCTTTAAAATCATAAAAGATAGTAGATTTTTTTTTCTCTACTTGACTCTTCTAATGTATTATTTGTTCCGCTGCAGTTAAACTTGATGTCTATTGTATTTTATCAGTTTAACATTGTTGAAGACTAATGATAATTTATTTTGTATTATCTTAGTCATAATATTTCTTACTGGGATAGTTGAGCTCACCCTTCCTTTCACTGTTCTCTTCAGGAAATGAGAATATAGCTGGGACAAGTCGGGGAACGGAGTGACGGTCTAAAAGATAGCATTAGTAGTCTTCACTATTCTGTTAAATAGTGTAACAATAAATGTAATGAGGACTCAATTGAGAGTGGATATTGTCTAAAAGGCAATATTCTTGTTTAAACTCTCAGCTTATGTTTTGTCGTATGTTACACGACAGTTGTATTATTAAGTTGTATTTTATATTTTTGTACCATGTATCTGGCGACTCAAGATGGGTGATGTATACCTATTTTGGGGGCGTCACAGTTGGTATCAAAGCTTAGGGATATGATCCATGGCTGAGATGTGAGACAAGAACTAGGGGGGAGAGACGGGGAATTCCTTCGCTAGTATGATCTACCTAAGTTTATTTGGTATTTAATTGGTCGGTCAGAGTATAGGGATAATATGTGATATGTTAATTAACCCTTATTTTGTTGCAGTATTTGAAAATGGCATCCGAAAATGTTGAGATAAGTAATGAAGCAATGAGACCGTTGAGTCACCACAGATCAATTCCCAGGGTAATGTGCAACAGGAAGACAATAATCCTCAGGTAAACAATAACACCGATGAAATGGTGAATGATGGGATGGTCAGAGGCTTTATGCAATTCATGCAACATCTGTCAAAGGTGGCTCCCATCCAAAATGTAGGTGGAAACACTGACAACTCTCGGACGGTCACCGCTAAGCAGTTCAAGGAGCTGGAACCACCGATGTTTTTTGGAGAGCCAAAACCACTTAAGGCGGAGACGTGGATAAAGCAGATCAACAAGATATTTGATGTCTTGGGATGCTCCGAGGAGCAAAAGGTTCCCTTTGCCACCTTTATGTTGCGTGCAGAGGCAGATTACTGGTGGGAATCTGTAAAGCATACACAATCTGCCGCACTGAAGATGTCTTGGGAGAAATTCCAAGAGTTGTTCAATGACAAGTACTTTCCTGAAAGTATTCGTCACATGAAGGAGGTAGAGTTCATCAAGCTTGAACAAAATAATATGACCGTGGTGCAGTACGAAGTTAAGTTTGCCGAGTTATCTCGATTTATGTCCCACTTGGTTGATAATGAGGAGAGAATGATGTAGATGTTTTTAAGAGGTTTGAAACCCGAGATACGTCAATACCTTATCTCTCATAAACTGTGTTTATACTCATATGTTGTGAATAGGGCTCAGTTATTGGAACGCGATAATGAGTCAACCAAACCAAGAAAGAGCAGCCGATAAGTTGATAATACTAGTGGTAGCAGTCATCAAAGCGGTGACAACAAACGCGGCGGGAATCAACATGCCAGAAATGATAACCACTTCGGTGGTAATCATGGCCAAGACAATAAGAGTAGAAAGTTCAAGAAGAGAAGGTTCAAGAAAGATGGAAAGACGCGTCGACCAAAGACCGTTGTTAAGGGAGGAGAACGACCACCGATTCTACCGTCTGTTACAAATGTGGAGGGGAAGGACACATAAGTCCAAACTGCATGATACAGTCCAAAGCATGTTATAATTGCGGAAAAGAAGGCCACCTAGCCCGATTTTGTCGTGCACCAAAGTCAAGTGCAGCTGAGATGGAGGCATCCAAGGGTGTCCCAGATAAGACAAAACCGGTAGTTCAAGGGAGAGCATTTTTTGTGACTTCTCAAAAAGTGAGTAACCCGAACAAAGTTATCACGGGTAAGTAAATCCTAAACGCTTGCAAAGTCTATACCTTTTTCAATACCGGTTCTACCTATTCTTTTAACTCTCTTGCTTGCGTTCAACGTTTAAAATTTGACTCCGGAGAAGTTAGACTTTGACTTATCTGTTGAAGCTCTGTTAGGAGAAACTTTCATTACATGTGCTATCCAAGTCTTGGATGAGGGTCACAGTTTTGAATGATATTTCTATCGTTAATAAATTTCTTGACGTATTCCTGAAGACTTCTTGGCCTACCCCAGAGCATGAAATCAAATTTTGTATTGACCCTTGTACAAAACCCATTTCTTAAAACCTCAATTATTTCTTCACCCAAAACGAACGTAACATGCACCAAAGACGTTGGCTCGAGCTGTTGAAGATTACGATCATACCATTCAATACCATCATAGGAAAAGCGAACATGGTAGTTGACGTGTTGAGTAGAAGATTGTATGTGGTTACAAGTGTGAATATACGAACCCACGTGAAGATACCGAATATATGAGTAGAATCGACTTTAATCGATAAAGTTAAAGCCGCTCAAGCTACGCACCCGGAGCTGATGAACCCGAAGAAGAAGGTTCAAGAGGGCGTTATTTTAAATAGCAAGAGTTGCTGAAATCTCAATCCTCAATTTAATTGGCCCATTTGAAATCCTCGATCGAGTAGGAACTGTGGCTTATAGACTCGTTTTACCGTCAAGTATGTCGCGTGTTTATAACGTTCTTCACGTATCGATGTTACGTAAATATGTGGACGACCCGAACCACATTATTCATTTAAAACCGGATGAAATAGCAGATAATTTAACGTATAAAGATGTACCTGTTAAAATCCTAGAATGTATTTAACACACAAAGGTTATACCTCAAGAGTTAGAATCGGACGAAGTGTCCTCATCTGTTCGGCATACCAGGTACGTACGTAAATTTTGAGGGCGAAATTCCATAAGGAGGGGAGATTGTGAGACCCCATATTTTATGAATAAATATTTAATTTTCTCAAAATATTTTTTTGAATATTATGGTGTGAATTTGAGATAATGTTATAGTTGTGGGTAGTATTTATAAATTTTGCAAGTATGCAAGTTGTTATATAATATTCGATTGGTCGGGGAATATTCGTTTTAATAGAGAATATTCGTACAACGGCACAATCATTGGTGGACCCCGCAACGGAATTATTGTCGGATTGAGAAAATGACAAAAATATTTTTATGAAAATAACGACGGAAGTTATACAGATTAACTGTTGAAACACTTTCGATTGTTAAAAAGTACGAATCTGGCGTGGTTGCATAGTAGCACTACGGTATTGATTATGGATGCTTATGTGATAAGTCACTCGGTTTTGTTTTATTGATATTATTAATGTAATAAAAAAGCGAAAAACTTTTTATATAAAATGAATACTTTTATAAAGTTATTCTATAAATAGAATATATTATATTCTATTATGCATAGTGTTTTGCATAGTAAAATCTTTTTATATAAAATGTAATACTTTTATAAAGTTATTCTATAAATAGAATATATTATATTTTATTATGCATAGTGTTGCACAAAGATTACTGCATAGTGTTTTGCATAGTAAAATCTTTTTATATAAAATAGAATACTTTTATAAAGTTATTCGTTTTATTAGATTATAAATAGAATATATTATATTTTATTTAAAAGATTTTACTTTAAATATGGACCGTCCGATTAAAAGTAAATCAATCTGGACCGTTCATGAATTAGTTACTATGTAGTCCATTCTTCTATAAATAGAAGCTCATTCCTTCATTATTTCTTACGAATTCACTGAAACTCTAGAGAGAGAAACTATAAAGAGAATTCTTCTTCTATAATCTTGAGCGTATTTCTTTAGAGTTTAAGAAAGCTTTGAGCGTAGTACAAGTTTTTTTCGAGTATATCCTCGCCCTACCAGTCGAAATACTCTTCTTTCAAAGGTAAGGGATATTATTTGTTGTACCTGTAAGGGGTATTATTTCTTTTGTATTCATGAAGAGAACTTCTGTTATTCCATTCTTTATTATTCATTTGAATAACTTTGATACGTGGACTACCCTATACTTGGTGAAATTCTTACATTATTCCATTCTTTATTATTATGTTGGAATAACTTTATCATGCAAGTACCGCATACATGGTGAAATTCTTATGTTATTCCATTCTTTATTATTCTTTTGGAATATCACATACATGCGCGTTTCTGTGGGACCTAGTTTCGTTATTTATTATTACATTGGAATAACCTGTATATGTGAAGTACCGCATGCATGATGATTTCTATTGTTATTCCATTCTTTATTATTACATTGGAATATCCCGTCATGCATTTTATCTGGGACCGGTTCCGTTATTTATTATTCTATTGGAATAACTACATCAAGTACCGCATGCATGGTGATTTGTTGTTATTCCATTCATTATTATTTTGTTGGAATATCACATGCATGCGTTTTCTGTGGGACACAGTTCCATTATTTATTATTCATTGGAATAACTCGCCTATCGCAAGTAAGCGTATGCATGGTGATTTCTGTTGTTATTCCATTCTTTATTATTACATTGGAATATCTTGTTCAGACGTTTTGGGACTGGTTCCGTTATTTATTATTCGTTGGAATAACTGCCTACATCCAAGTACCGCATGCATGGTGATTTTTGTTGTCATTCCATTCTTTATTATTCTGTTGAAATAACTTGTCTATGTGGATTACCACATTCATGGTGAATGATCCTTTGTATTCATTCCTTATTAAATTGTGGAAATGATCTGTATAAGTGGATTACCGCATGGCGGACGAAAATCCATTTGCAGTTTCATATATTCTCTCATACTAAGTTTGTTAAAACTTTGACTTTTATACTCTATGAAATTGGTGGAATATCCTTGATATTTGCATTTCATCCAGTATCTGTTCATGAAAATATTTTTCTGAGCATTCTTAAATTTTACTCTACAAAGAAGTATCATGTTGAAAATTTAGACGTTATTAGTTCCTGGATAAATTAATTCTTGAACTTGTTTTATTGAATTATTATGTCATTGTCATGATAAGTTATGTTGGTTATTATGTGAAAACATGAAAGTTTCTTAGAAATCACAAAGAGTTGAAAATCAGATATTGGTGAAAATGGAACATGAAATTCAATTGACCATATCTCCTATTATATTTTGAATTTTTGAGTGTGGTCAATTTCTAGAGTTAGATCTATGAGTTTCCAAACTTAACCAAGTGGAAAAACTGGAAAAGGGGTTATAGATTTAAGTGTGGACTGATTTTAGCAAAGTAGTCAATAGCTGGAAACTACCAAAAAACTACTGCCCAGATTTTTAAAAGGGCATTTTCGGCTACTTAATTTGTGAGAAAAATTCTGGCCTTTTGGGACATAAAAGTATATGGTATAAAGAACCTCATGTCCAAAAATGAGCTCATTCCGACTTAAAATGAGCAAGTTATGACCATTTCAATATTTAGGTTTTTCCGATGAAAAATGCTATAACCGGAGTTCTATAACTCCGATGACAATGAAATTTAAACTGGAAGCTCACATTAACATGTGTAAGATCCTACCAAGATTTTGGGAATTTTTGGAGTTAAACTTGAGGTAACTAATTTCTTAAGGAATTAATTAGAATTTAATTTTTGAAAAATAGTAAATGAATTTTAAAAATTCTGAGAAAAATATATGTTCATTATGGGAATATATATCTCGCTAAATCCGGAAAAGAAATATTTTGGGATGATTTGGTATTTTTATGAAAATGGTTTAGTTTCTGAACATATGAGTTAAATATGTTATGTGAAGTAACAAAGTTGGAAAAATAGGATTTTATGGCTTGGAAATCCTATATAAGGTATATGTAGATTTTTGATAAGAAATTTGATCATTGGTGATGAAATCTTATGATTATGGCATTTTGAATGATTAAATGCATTATTTGGTAAAGTGTAAACAATTGAAATAAATTGTTTATAAGTTTAAGAGGTGATTAAAATATTGTTATAATATTAATAATATTAGATGATGAGTTTATTAAGTAATTGATAACATTTGGATAAATTTAAAGTCTTTAATATTTATCCTTGTTTTCGTTTGATAAATACTTATATTATTGTCATCATTCTCATGTTTATATTGTGATAAAAGTCATCTTTGGCTTACGTGCATAGATGGACTTGGTGTGATTATGACCAAGGATTATTCGGTACAGTCATGACCGTAATGTGACGAATGAGGTGGTAAAAGTCCTCAGTGGCCTGTAATGCATTGATGGACAGTTTTTGGTATGATTATGACCAGAGATTATTCGGTATAGTTATGACCATTGATGATTTAATGAATATCCTCGGCCCGTAGTGCAGGGATGATTCGATGATGTGGTTTATTTATTACGCTGAGTCTCAGCGATAAAGTTGGTGAAAATACTTTTTAAAATCATAAAAGATAGTAGAATTTTTTTTTTCTCTACTTGACTCTTCTAATGGATTGTTTGTTCCGCTGCAGTTAAACTTGATGTCTATTGTATTTTATCAGTTTAACATTGTTGAAGACTAATGATAATTTATTTTGCATTATCTTAGTCATAATATTTCTCACTGGGCTAGTTGAGCTCATCCTTCCCTTCACTGTTCTCTTCAGGAAATGAGAATATAGTTTGGACGAGTCGGGGAACGGAGTGATGGTCCAGAAGATAGCATTAGTAGTCCTCACTATTTTGTTAAATAGTGTGACAATAAATGTAATGAGGACTCCATTGAGTGTGGATATTGTCTAGAAGGCAATATTCTTGTTTAAACTCTCAGCTTATGTTTTGTCATATGTTACACGACAGTTGTATTATTAAGTTATATTTTATATTTTTGTACCATGTATCTGGCGACTCAAGATGGGTGATGTATTTCTATTTTGGGGGCGTCACAATTAATTTGTAGCCCAAGTATTTGTTTAAGAATGAGATTTGTAGTTAATTAATTTAAAAACAATTAAATTATTGAGCTAGCCCAAAATTTAATATAAAGGGCGAGTTTAGTGATGACCCAATTTATTTGGTGGAGGAACCCAAACTCATTTTAATTAGGAGGCAAATGAATAAGAAAGTGCAAGCCATTAAACATTTAATTGCAAGCCCAAATGTTAAGCCCACTTAGAGAAGTTATTATAGTCATTAACTAAGCTAGCTAATAAAAACAAAATTGGTGAATGAAGTGGCCATGTGGGCGGATGAGATGAGTGGGAAAGGGAGTGGAATGTAATGATAGTGTAACTTTAGTAGGTAATCCTCTTCATTAGTTGTCAACTTTTTATTTGGACAACACATTAAGTGTTTCTTGCAAGTTACATATTGTATAATGAGAGAGATAAAAGCAAGATATGGATGGATTTGAAAAGGACACTTGGCCAAAAATAGTGAGGGAGAGAAAAAGTATGAGCTTGAAAGATTAGATATAACAAATATATCTACTAACAAAATTATATTCTTTCATTTTCTCTTTCATCATTTCTATTTCCTTAACTTAGTAATCAAAGCAAACAAGCTAGAGAGAGGGCGAGAGAGAATTCGGTGGAAGAGAGAAGAAAGAGGGTGAGTGTTTTGTGTGTTCAAAGTTCCTTAATCTAAATTTAAGAAGAAGAAGAAAGAAGAACAAGCAAAGGTATAAAATTTTTACTTTAATTTAGTATTATTTCCCTTTTGGTTTGATTTGATTTTTGATAATATGATGTTATGATTTTGAGGCTTAAAACCTTAGATCTTGGTGTTTAAAGGTGTTTTATGTTTAGATCCAACTCTTTTATGGATCAAAAGTGGAATCTAAACTAAGAAATATGAGTTAGGTTTTTCAAAAGTTAGAAAATAAAATTTTTCTTAGCTTTTGTTGTGTTTGATCCTATGTTTGTTGATTATTTGGTGAATTAAACCATGGATCATGTTAGATCCATGAGTATATGAGTTATATTAAGTATTATGTTGAGCTATGTTGATTTTATGTGAAAATAGAGACGTTTTCTTAAAAGACACCAAAGGTTGTAAAAACAGATTTTTCGAAAAAACCAAGTATGATATGGAAATGACCTTATCTCTCATTCTACTTAGAATTTTTGAGTGTGGTGAATTTTTGGAGTTACATATATGAGTCTTCTAATATATCCAAGTGGAATCACTTAAAAAGAATTTACAGATTTTTGTGTGGACTGATTTTAGCAAAGGACTCCAAAACTGCAAAATGCTTAAAAAGTTGCTGCCTAGAAATTAGAAGGGCTGTTTCAGACACTTATTTAATGAGATAAAATCCGGACTTTTGGGACATGAAAATATATGGTATTAAGTACCTCCTGTCCAAAAATGAGCTCATTCCGACTTAAAATGACCAAGTTATGACCATTTAAAATTTTGTGATTTTCTGATGAAAACGGCTATAACCGGAGTTCTATAACTCCGATTGCCACCAAATTTAAACTGGAGTGTCACGTTAACATGTGTAACATCCCGCCAAGAGTTGGGAATTTTTGGAGTTAAACATGAGGTAGCTAATTTCTTAAGAAATTAACTAGAAATTGATATTTGAAAAATGCCAAAGGAAGTTGGAAAATTATGGAAAAATACTTTTTGTGTATAAAATATATGTATATGTGTTTGGTATTTTCGTGAAAAAGAATAGTGAATTCAGGTTGTTGAAATTGAATTTAGACTGTTAATCTGATTTTGGTCTGCTAAAATAGTGATTTCAGGATACTGAAATGAAATCCATCTTACTAAAATGGTATTTCGGTTTACTAAGATGTTATCTAATTTACTAGGATAACATATAAAAAGGAATAACTTATAAGTACAAGTTATGATGTGATTAAAAGACTATCAAAGTATAACAATAACATTAAGACTTAAACGTAATGTCTAATACTTAACTATATGTTTAAATGCTAGACACTTTAATATAAGATGATAATATTATAAGTGAGTTATGTTATGACTATCCGAAAGATCAATTATAGGTCTTATATGCTGTATAGACTGATATAGTTATGTGTTATGTGTTTAGGTTATTCTATGTATATATATATATATAATATTATTATACTATGATGATATTATTCTAATATTGGAGATCTATATTACTAATATTAGGTCTTCGGATAAAGCGTTATAAATTGCGTGGCGGTAATCAACAGTTTAGGCAAGTTTTTACTTAACTCTATTAAGAGTTGTTTTATTCAGATATGCTTATGGTTAATCATTGCTGATTGCCATGTATAATTGTACCCTGTACATATTTTATATATAAGTCAGTTATGAAAGGCTGATCACCTTCATTACCAGTTGATCCAGATATATTTGTTCATGTTTAATACTTGTTCAGTCAAAAATTTGTTCGTGCTAGTTCTCAATTATATTGATGAATTATAGCCAGCTTATTATTCAGACTCTTTCAATCATGATATATCCTTAAATTGTATTTAAACTTGTTGGGCAACTTTCATGCTCACCCTTGCTATATCATGATAAACATTGCAGATAAGGTGAATGCGTTCGGATACAGGAAAAAGATTAATGCCAAGTTCAGCTTGGGATAAAATGTGTAGCTAATTTGTAATAGTATAGTTTGATAATAATGTCATGTGTTAGATAAGATATAATTTGTGTATAAGTTAAGGTTACTCGACCTTAGAGTAAAATGTGTAAGTTTAATGTATAAACAATTTATGTTTATATCTTTCGCAGTAGTTGTAGAATGATTGAACCGAATCCGCGGTGATTTGGGGCCCGGATTCGGGGCTGTCACAGAAGACCTACCACAAAATCCATTGTGATATGCTCCCATTTCCATTCTGGTATCTCTAACGGTTGAAGTAATACGCCTGGCCTTTGATTTTCTGCCTTCACTCTCTGACATGTTAAGCACTTTGCAACACATTCTGCAACGTCTCTTTTCATATTTGGCCACCAAAAGTGTCGCCACAAATCTTGATACATTTTCGTACTTCCCGAATGAATAGAATATCTTGAGCTATGAGCTTCTGTCAAGATTTCTTCTTTAATATCCTGTACTGCTGGAACCCAAATTCATCCTTCGAATCTCAGTATTCCCTCAGTATCAAGCTTATACTTCACTTCTTTACCCTTGACCACGCTTTCCTTAATATTTTCTGCATTCTTCATCTTGTAGTTGTGCGCTCTTCACCTTGTCCACCAAATTTGGATTAGCTTCCATCTGTTATAATTTTTCATCAGATTCTTTTGGAAATTTGATTTTCAACTCTAACCTTGCAATTGCTGAAATGAGCTCCTCCTTATCGATTAACAACATCAACTTTTTTCTGCCTTTCCTACTCAAGGCATCTACAACCACATTAGCATTGCCCGGATGATAAAAGATTTTGCAGTCATAATCTTGTATCAATTCCATCCATCTTCTTTGACGCATGTTCAGGTCCTTTTGTGTGAAAATATACTTCAGACTCTTATGCTCTGTATATATCTCACACTTTTCTCCATAGAGATAGTTCCTCCATATCTTCAAAGTAAACACCACTGCCGCCAACTTTAAATCATGAGTTGGATACCCTTTTTGGTAGTCTTTCAGTTGTCTTGATGCATACGCAATAACCTTGCCGTTTTGCATAAGAACACAACCCAATCCTTTGTGTGAAGCATCACTATACACCACAAAATTTCCTGTCTTATTTGGCAACGACAACACAGGTGCTTCTTTTTTAGTTCATGAAAACTTACTTCACACTTCTCTGTCCAAACAAATTTTACAGATTTTCTCGTCAAATTTGTCAACGGAGTGGCAATCTTGGAAAAATCTTGAATAAACTGTCTGTAATATCCTGCCAATTCCAAGAAACTTCTCACTTCTAATGGAGTTCTTGGTTGTTTCCAATTTATCACCGCTTTGACTTTTGATGGATCCACCAAAATCCCATCCTTATCGATTACATGTCCAAGAAATTGTACACATTCCAGTTAAAATTCATATTTAGAGAATTTCGCATATAACTTTTATTTTCTTAGCGTCTCCAGCGTTAGACGTAAGTGTTCCACGTGTTCTTCTTGAGATTTAGAGTACACCAGAATATCATCGGTAAAAACCACCACAAACTTGTCTAAAAATGGTTTAAACACCCTGTTCATCAAATCCATGAACGTTGTAGGGGCGTTTGTCAAACCAAAAGACATCACCAAAAATTCATAATGTCCATACCGAGTTCGGAATACCATCTTCGGTACATCCTCATTTCATACTTTTAGTTGGTGATAACCACTTCTCAAATCTATTTTCGAGAAATATCTAGCACCCTTCAATTGATCAAACAAGTCATCTATTCTTGGTAATGGATATTTTTTCTTAATAGTGACTTTGTTTAATTCCCTATAATCAATGCAAAGACGCATTGACCCATCCTTCTTCTTTACGAATAACACCCGTGCTCCCCACTGTGACGCCCCCAAAATTAGGTATACGTCACCCATCTTGGGTCTCCACTTACATGGTACATAAATTCAAATACAAACTTAATTATACATCTGTCGTGTAACATACGACAATACATAAACTGAGAGTTCTAATAGGAATATTGTCATTTAGACAATATCCATACTCAAGGAGTCCTCATTACATTTATTGTCACACTATTTAACGATGAATAGTGAGGACTACTAATGTTATCTTGAGGACCATCACTCTTTTCCCCGACTCATCCCAAACTTATTTTCTCATTTCAAGAGAAAAAAGTGAAAGAAAGGGTGAGCTCAACTAGCCCAGTAAGAAATATTATGACTAAGATAATGCAGAATAAATTATCATTAGCCTTCAACAGTGTTAAACTGATAAAATACAATAGACAACCAGTTTAACTGCAGCAGAATGTGCAATCCATTAAAAGAGTCAAGTAGAAAATAAAGTCTACTATCTTTTAGGTTTTAAAAGGTTTTCATAAATTTTTATCATTAAGACTCAGTTTAATGAATAAACCACAATATCTAATCATCCTCGTACTACTGGTCAAGGATTTTCATCAAATTATCAATGGTCATGACTATACCGAATCACCCACGGTCATAATCATACCAAAAACTATCCATCAATTGCATTACGTGCCACTGAGGACTTTTATCGCATCATTTATAACAAGCCATGATTATACCGAATGATCCCTGGTCATAATCATACTAAGTTAATCTATGCACGTAAGCCAAAGATAACATAATATATCATGAGGATGATGACAATGACATAATAATTCAATAAAACAAGTTCAAGAATTATTTAATCCAGAATTATTAACGTCCAAATTGTCAACATGATCTTTGTTTTGTAGAGTAAAATTCAAGAATAATCGAAGAATATTTCCATGAAAAGATATTGGATGAAACGCAAATATCAAAGATATTCTACTAATTTCATGGAGTATAGAAGTCAATGTTTTAACCATTTGGCTATAATAAAGAATGGAATAACAAAAGAAATCACCATGCATGCGGTATTGCAGCAGACAAAGTTATTCAATAGAATAATAATAATGGAACGGTCGGGTGAAATTCACAATCAAGCGAGGATGATCCAAATGTAATAATAAATCTTTGAATAATAAACAATGGAACCGTGTCAGGTGTAAAATACATGACATGATATTCCAATGAGAATAATAAATGTGGAATAATAAACAATGGAACCGAAGTCCTGTAAAACACACGCACAGGATATTCCAAATGTGAATAATAAAGAATGGAATAATGAAGAAGATCACCAAGTATAGGGGATTAAGCGTACACAAAGTTATTCCAATGTAATAAATAAGAATGGAATAATATAAGGATTTCACCAAGTATAGGGTATGTCTGGCGTATCACGAGGTTATGTATAGGGTATACCACTTTTACAGGTTATTCCAACAGAATAATAATGAATGGAATAACAGAAGTTCTCTTCATGAATAAGAAAGAATAACATCCCTTACGGGTACAACAAATAATACCCCTTACCGTAAAAGACACTGGATATCAAAGTAGTGAAGTACCAGAATACTCTTCTTCTTTCTCTCTATAGATTTTCTCTCTATAGCTTCTCTCTATAATTTCTCTCTAGAGTTTCAAATTGAATTCATAAGAAAATAATGAAGGAATGAGCTTCTATTTATAGGAAAATAGAATGCATAGTAATTAATCCATGAGCGGTCCAGATTGATTTACTTTAATCGACGGTCCATATTTAAAGCAAAATCTTTTAAATAAAATATCATATATTCTATTTATATAAAAACATTTTACTATGCAAACACTATGCAACACTATGCAAAACACTATGCAAAACTATGCATAATAAAATATAATATATTCTATTTATAGAATAACTTTAATAAAGTAATTCTGCTTTATATAAAAGATGTTTTCATTTTATTACATTAATAATACTGAATAAAACAAAACGTCATTTTCGCTTATAATAATTCATATTATTAATCGACAATAATGGAATCAAACCGAGTGACTTCTCACATAAGCATCGATAATCAATACTGGTAATACTATCTATGTAACCACACGACATCTTTACTTTTACTACTGAAAGTAGTTCAACAAGATCAACGGTAAAACTTCCGCCGTTATTTTCATAAAATATTTTGTTCGGGTGAATAGTAACTCATGAATAGTAATTCGTGATTAGTAACTCGTGAATAGTACTCTAACACAAAAAGTGTCCCAAATACTCGAGTGAACAATACTAGAGTGAATAGTAATTTCGGTGAATAGTAACCCATGAATAGTAACTCGTGAATAGTAACTCCGACACAAAAGTGTCCCAAATACTCGAGTGAACAATACTAGAGTGAATAGTAATTTCGGTGAATAATAACCCGTGAATAGTAACCGGGTATTTTATGACAACTTGTCTACTTTGAAAAATTTTCAAATATGACCCTTAAGTTTAAACTTTTATCAATTTAACTATTCACCAAAATAGAAAAATTGAACACTTTTATTTCATAAAATTTGGGGTCTCACAATCTCCCCTCCTTATGGAATTTCGCCCTCGAAATTAGGGTACGTACCTGGTATGATAAGAGGTGAGGATACTTTGAATACCTTTATCATTTAAATTCATCTTCGCAATCCGGCCAAAGATATTCATTAACAATTCATCTTTGCACTACAAGCCAAGATATACAACTGTAAAACCAATAATGCTGAGACGCAGCTTAATAGTATCACGACCACGAATTATCCATGCACCACTGGCCAAGGATATTCGTGTTTTTAATTACGGTCATGATTATACCGAATAATCCGTGGTCATAATCATACCAAGTCTATCAATGCACTACGGCCAAAGATGACTTTTACCACATCCATGAATTAATATTTCATTGCTGAGACTCAGCTCAATAATTAATCCATATCATCGAATCATCCCTGCACTACAGGCCAAGGATATTCATTAGTATCACGACCACGAATTATCTATGCACTACGGCCAAAGATAATCGTGTATTCATTAGTATCACGACCACAAATTATCCATGCACTACGGCCAAAGATAATCATGTATTCATTAGTATCACGACCACAAATTATCCATGCACTACGGCCAAAGATAATCGTGTATTCATTAGTATCACGACCACAAATTATCCATGCACTACGGCCAAAGATAATCGTGTATTCATTAGTATCACGACCACAAATTATCCATGCACTACGTGCCAAAGATAATCGTGTATTCATTTATATCACGACCACAAATTATCAACATACTACGTGCCAAAGATAATCGTGTATTCATTAGTATCACGACCACGAATTATCTATGCACTACGGCCAAAGATAATCGTGTATTCATTAGTATCACGACCACGAATTATCCATGCACTACGACCAAAGATAATCGTGTATTCATTAGTATCACGACCACGAATTATCCATGCACTACGTGCCAAAGATAATCGTGTATTCATTAGTATCACGACCACGAATTATCCATGCACTACGGCCAAAGATAATCGTGTTTTCAATTACGGTTATGATTATACGAACAATCCTCGGTCATAATCATACCAAGTCCATCTATGCACTACTGAGCCCATGTAGATGACTTTCAACATAATATAAGCATGAGGATAATGATATAAAGAATCAATCAAATGAGATAAAGGATAAATATTAAATATTTATAATATAATTTATCCAGATTCAAGAATATCCCATGTTATCAATCACTTAATAATCTCATAATCTAATATCATTAATATTATAACAATATTTTCTTAAATTTATAAACAATTTATCTCAATTGTTTACATTTTACAATATAATGCATTTAATCATTCAAAACTGCCATACTCATAAGATATCATCACCAATTATCAAATCCCTCATCAAAAAAATATGCATATACTCTATATAGGATTCTCTAGCCATAAAATCCTATTTTCAACTTTGTTACTTCATATAACATATTTAACTCATATGTTCGTAACTAAACTATTTTCATGAAAAATACCAAATCAGTCCTAAAAATATTTCTTTTCTGGGATTTAGCATAATATAGTCCCATAATGAAAATATATTTTTCTCGGAATTTTTAAAATTCATTTACTATTTTTCAAAAATTAATTTCCAATTAATTCCTTAAGAAATTAGCTACCTCAAGGATAACTCCAAAAATTCCCAAATCTTGGCAGAATCTTACACATGTTAACGTGAGCTTCCAGTTTAAATTTCATGCTCATCGGAGTTATAGAACTCCGGTTATAGCGTTTTTCGTCGGAAAACCCTAAATATTGAAATAGTCATAACTTGCTCATTTTAAGTCAGAATGAGCTCATTTTTGGACAGGAGGTACTTTATACCATATACTTTCTTGTCCCAAAAGGCCAGAATTTTTCACATAAATTTAGTGGCCGAAACAGCCCCTCTAAAATCATGGCAGCAGCTTTTTCGGTTTTTACAGCTTTGCACTCCTTTGCTAAAATCAGTCCACACAAAAATCTACAACACCTTTTCCAGTAATTCTACTTGGATTAGTTAGGTAGCTCATAGATCTAACTCTAGGACTTGACCACACTCAAAAATTCAAAATATAATAGGAGATATGGTCAATTGAATTTCATATTACGTTTTTCACCAAAATCTGATTTTCAACTCTTTGTGATTTCTAAGAAACTTTCATGTTTTCACATACTAACCAACATAACTCATCATAACACTTACTAATACCACGTATACCCATGATTTTTATTAGTCCAATGCTTTTATTATGACTTTCATCATAATCCACGTAAACAGATCCTTTTAGTTGAAGAAATATTTGAGGGTTTAAGAAATGAGTTTTGTACTGGGGTCAATACAAAATTCAATTTCACGCTCTAAGTAGGCTAAGAAGTTTTCAAGAATACGCAAGGAAATTTGTTAATAATAGAAATATCATTCAAAATTGTGATTCTCATCCAAAACTTGGACAATACGTCACATTGATACCAACTGTGACTTCTATCCTTTAACCTAGATAGCACCTCATAATGATGCCTATCAACTCGCCATCTTCTTTCATGATGTCTCCTAGAGAAAGTCTGGCCTCGATGCATTCCACACAAGGAAATCAACAACGAAAGGATAGGGGCTCTTTACTTATGGCTTGATATGACAATAATTGACTTTAGTAGTTTGGTTACTTGAATTCGCACAACAAGTTGGTTATGAATATAAAAGCTAACAACCTTACGAAAAGCATGATGAGTAGTTAACCAATTGATTCCTAAAATCACATCAAAGGCCAGTATTTTTAAAAAAATAAGATCGACAGGTAACGTGAAAGTGTTTATTTGAATCAAACAAGATTTAAAAATAGTAGCGGTAACGAAGGCTCCTACTAACGAAGTTTCAACCAATAAGTCAAAGTCTAACTTCTCCTGAGTCAAATTTAAACGTTGAACATAAAGCAAGAGAGATAAAATAATGTGTAGAACCCAGGTATCTTATAAGGTATAGACTTCGCAATTTATAATTAACTAACTTCAAGTGCTAACTTCGTTCGGTTTACTCGCTTTTGAGAAGTCATGAAAAATGCACTTCCTAAAACCAACGACTTTGTTTTGTCCATATCCACCTTTGGTGCCACCGTCCCAGCCTAGACTTGACTTTGGTGCACAACAAAATTGAGCTAAATGACCTTCTCTTCTTGCAATTTCCACATCTATTATCTTTGCCATGATTACTGCACCGAAGTGGTTACCATTCTTAGCATGATAATTTCCCCACGATGGTTATCATTGTTCGACGGTATTGTTGCCACCGGTATGATTATTATCGTGTTGTTGGTCGTTACCTTTTGTTTGAGTGAATCAACACTCTCATGTGCTTCATTGCTTATCGGCATTTTCGGATGCCATTCTCAAACACCTTTGTCACAAAACAAGGGTTAATTAACATATCACATATTATCCCTATACTCACGTGACCAATTAAATACCAAATAAATTTAGGTAGGTCATACTAGCGAAGAATTCCCGAAATCTCTCTCCCTCCTAGTTCTTATCTCAGCATCTTAGCCAGGATCATATCCCTAAGCTCTGATACCAACTGTGACGCCCTAAAAATTAGGTATACGTCACCCATCTTGGGTCGCCACTTACATGGTACATAAATTCAAATACAAACTTAATTATACATCTGTCATGTAACATACGACAATACATAAACTGAGAGTTCTAATAGGAATATTGTCATTTAGACAATATCCATACTCAAGGAGTCCTCATTACATTTATTGTCACGCTATTTAACAGAATAGTGAGGACTACTAATGCTATCATCGGGACCATCACTCTTTTCCCCGACTCGTCCCAGCTATATTCTCATTTCCTGAAGAGAACAGTGAAAGAAAGGGTGAGCTCAACTAGCCCAGTAAGAAATATTATGACTAAGATAATGCGAATAAATTATCATTAGCCTTCAACAAATGTTAAAGCGATAAAATACAATAGACAACCAGTTTAACTGTAGCGGAATGTGCAATCCATTAAAAGAGTCAAGTAGAAAATAAAGTCTACTATCTTTTAGGTTTTAAAAGGTTTTCATATAAATTTTATCATTAAGACTCGGTTTAATGAATAAACCACAATATCTAATCATCCCCGTACCACGGTCAAGGATTTTCATCAAATTATCAATGGTCATGACTATACCAAATCACCCCCGGTCATAATCATACCAAAAACTATCCATCATCGCATTACGAATGCCACCGAGGACTTTTATCGCATCATTTATAACAAGCCATGATTATACCGAATGATCCTCGGTCATAATCATACTAAGTTCATCTATGCACGTAAGCCAAAGATAACATAATATATCATGAGGATGATGACAATGACATAATAATTCAATAAAACAAGTTCAAGAATTATTTAATCCCAGAATTATTAACGCCCAAATTGTCAACATGATCTTGTTTTGTAGAGTAAAATTCAAGAATAATCGGAAGAATATTTCCATGAAAAGATCTTTGGATGAAACGCAAATATCAAAGATATTCTACTAATTTCATGGAGTATAGAAGTCAAAGTTTTAACCAACCTGGGTATAATAAAGAATAGAATAACAAAAGAAATCACCATGCATGCGGTATTTGAGCAGATAAAGTTATTCAATAGAATAATAATAACGGAACCAAAGTCGTGAAATTCACACCGGCGAGGATGATCCAACAGTAATAATAATCTTTGAATAATAAACAATGGAACCGGTCAAATTGTAAAACACACAGGGCCGGATATTCCAAATGAATAATAAATGCGAAATAATAAACAATGGAACTGTGTCAGGTGTAAAACACACGTATGTGATATTCCAATGAATAATAAAGAATGGAATAATGAAGAAGATCACCAAGTATAGGGGATTCATGATCTGAGTTATTCCAACAGAATAAATAAGAATGGAATAATATAAGGATTTCACCAAGTATAGGGTATGCCGCGTATACAGGTTATGTATAGGGTATACCACTTTTACAGGTTATTCCAACAGAATAATAATGAATGGAATAACAGAAGTTCTCTTCATGAATAAGAAAGAATAACACCCCTTACGGGTACAACAAATAATACCCCTTACCGTAAAAGACACTGGATATCAAAGTAGTGAAGTACCAGAATACTCTTCTTCTTTCTCTCTATAGATTTTCTCTCTATAGCTTCTCTCTATAATTTCTCTCTCTAGAGTTTCAGTGAATTCGTAAGAAAATAATGAAGGAATGAGCTTCTATTTATAGGAAAATAGAATGCATAGTAATTAATCCATGAACGGTCCAGATTGATTTACTTTAATCTGACGGTCCATATTTAAAGCAAAATCTTTTAAATAAAATATCATATATTCTATTTATATAAAAACATTTTACTATGCAAACACTATGCAACACTATGCAAAACACTATGCAACACTATGCATAATAAAATATAATATATTCTATTTATAGAATAACTTTAATAAAGTATTCTGTTTTATATAAAAAGATGTTTCTGTTTTATTACGTTAATAATAAGAATAAAACAAAACGTCATTATCGCTATAATAATTCATATTATTAATAAATAATAATGGAATCAAACCGAGTGACTTCTCACATAAGCATCAATAATCAATGTGGTGTGCTACTTATGCAAACCACACGTGACATCGTATTTTTACTATGAAAGTAGTTCAATGAAGATCAACGGTAAAACTTCCGCCATTATTTTCATAAAATATTTTGTTCGGGTGAATAGTAACTCATGAATAGTAATTCGTGAATAGGAACTCGTGAATAGTACTCTGACACAAAAAGTGTCCCAAATACTCGAGTGAACAATACTAGAGTGAATAGTAATTTTGGTGAATAGTAACCCGTGAATAGTAACTCGTGAATAGTAACTCCGACACAAAAGTGTCCCAAATACTCGAGTGAACAATACTAGAGTGAATAGTAATTTCGGTGAATAGTAACCCGTGAATAGTAACCGGGTATTTTATGACAACTTGTCTACTTTGAAAAATTTTCAAATATGACCCTTAACTTTAAACTTTTATCAATTTAACTATTCACCAAAATAGAAAAATTGAACACTTTTATTTTATAAAATTTGGGGTCTCACACCCACGGTGTGATAAGTTGGTTTTATAACTACTTTTCTGGTATCTGTTACTTGAATTAGTTGCTTATTTTCATGTTTCTTAGTTACTTTTCATACATTTTATGTTATTTTGTACGCTATGACACGACATTGGCATGAGGAAGCAATGAAAAGCAATTCGGACATCTTTTGGACTAAAATATGCAAGCAAATGTAAGCAGTGAAGATTGTAGAGCTTTAAACATCAAGTTGGATGCATGTTCTTGGCTTGGAACTTGGATTTTATTATAGATATACTTCTTAGATTTCTGGAAAATATTGAATCGTCTCAATCGGAGTTCGGATGCGAGAGTTATGGCCTTTTTATCAACAAAGATCAAAGCTCAAAGTTGTTCTGCTTGCAATTTACATATCATCTACTTTAAGCCCGATTTTGATCTTGATCCGGCAGAATTTCTCAATTCACAAAGAATGAAAGTAGTAGACCTCGTCGATATCTTCGATTTGATAGGTGGCAGGCCCCGTAGCTCCAAGCGGATCAAATCCTATGCCTGTTTTACCAAAGGACGTCGCAGCAGAAAATAGAGTAGCGCGGACCGCACTATAATTGAACTACGAGCAGCACGGGGCGTGCTAGACCACCAGAAACTCTGCTATAGTAGCGTGGGCCGCGCCCAAAATGGCCTAGGAATAGTGTGGGGCGCGCTAGTCGGCGGGGAAACAGCTGATTTGGGTTATTTGATGTCCAATTTGAGCTAGAATAGGATTGTTAATTGCCTAACTTACTAGGATATCCATTAGAACTATAAATACTTGATTTTAACTTGGATTGAGAGTCTAGTTCTAAGACTCCATTAAATCCCTCTTGGGATATATTTCTATTAACTTATTCTTTACTTTCTTTCTTAGATTAGGAGCCCTAGATTAGCTTAGATTGAAGCTATTGATTATCATTGGAGAATCAAATTGGAAGCAAGAGAATGCAGATTTGTTTATCTCAATTCTAATTTCTTTTCTTATTTATTTGTATCTTTTTAATGCTTAATCAATTGTGGATGATGGATTCTAGTTCAATTATGAATTAAACTCTATTTAAGATTACTATGGATCTTATTGTGTAGTTTATTTTGATATGATTCTTTGTTAGTCTTATTAGATATATTTGGATTATCTATTATGATTTGTCCTTAAATGCTTAATTGTCTAGCTAACAATTACCGTGATAATCTATATGAACTCGAGAGATGAAGTATAGATTTAGATCTGATCATGATAGCATGTGTTTGTGATTTCTGCATAGATGGAATTCATGATTCGTGTTTAGGATAGAGATATACCTTTACGCCATATGTAGTCTAATAAGAACTTGAACTTAAACCCTTTTTAATTGTAATTCACATAGAGATATAGTGGGTTAGTTAATTAGGGTGTTCAAATTGATTCTATCATCTGTGGATTTGATTTGATATGAGTATGGTGCATTGAGAGATGGCCATATTTTACTTTCGTGTTCTTGATTAACAATCCAGTATAAATAATTTGGCTTAACAGGAAGTGTGTTGATTTAAATGAAACATTAAATAAAATTATAATCTCAAGTCTTCAATATCTTGTTTCATTCTAGGGATAGTTAGTAATAGTTTATTTAATTATTTTAAATTAAATTATTAAATCATTTGTTTAAATAAGATTAAATTGGTCATAGGTTAGTAATTGGTAATTCTTATTAAATAATTCTCTGTGGGAACGATACTCAACTTATCACTTTATTACTTGTTGACCACGTATACTTGTGTGTTGTGCGTAATTAGATTTTACCCAACATGTTTTTTGTGCCGTTGCCGGGGAATTAGTTTAATATATCTTTGCCAATATTAGCTTAAATCAAACTAGTATTAATTTAAACATTTTTTTCTTTCTTTATTTTTCTTTAATTTTATTATCTTCTTATTTTTCTATCATTTCAGGTACCATGGCTGGATGCAATTATCAAAGGCCATATTCGAATATAACTCCACAAAGGGACACAGGAATTGATGGACTCAATGTATTTTCTGCATTATAAGCGCAACTTGAGACACTTTCGAGGAGGTTGGACGCTGTAGTAGCTCAACGTAATTGAAGGATAGCAGTTACTTGCAATTATTGTGCTGGCAATCACCCGAGTAATCAATGCACCATCAATCTTGGGCCGGTACAATATGGTGGTAACTACCTCAATCAGTATGCATATGATAATTATCATCAAGTTTGGGGGTATCACCCAAATTCTTCATGAAGCTATAATTATCAAGAGCAATACTCTACTCCAAATCCAACATACACGCCAGAATTCTCATATCAACCTACATTAAAAGAAGAAAAGTCAAAGTTGGAGGAATTACTGTCAAAGGTCATAGCAAACCAAGAGGAGAGGATGATGAGTAAAGAAATATTGAGCCACAATTTTTAGCACCAGATGGAACAACTCATCACCACTTCAACTCATGGTCCTCAATACATGGATTCCAAAACTGAGACAGAAAATTTGAGATTGGAGGAATTGTTGTCCAAGTTCATAGCATCAAATGAGGAGAGGATGATTAATCAAGAGCGGTCAATTCAGAATTAAGAGATATCAATTCAAAATCTGCAAAACCAGATGGATCAAATGCTTAAAGCCTTGAACAATTGTTCTCAAAACAATTGGTGTTATGACGAGAATTCCGAGATTGATGAAGTGCCCAAGCCAAATCTACAACTAGATGAGCCACGAGATGTTGAAAAAGAGGAGACAAGTGGGGATAATGAAAACAAGGTCAGTGAAGAACTAACTGTGATTACTAATGAGGATGAGCCGATGTTATTAGTGCCCCAAGTTCCTTCTCCGGTAAAGATCAAGGGTCCAGTTAGATTTACAAAACCGTTCCCACTTGGTAGTCATGTCGTCGGCGAAGCTCTTTATGACATAAGAGCGAGTGCAACAATGAAGCCATGGTGGGACGAGAAAGAGAAGATAGACGAAGAGCCCATTATGTTTGATACACTTCCATGCCCAAATATGATCACAAACACAATAGAGATAGCACCTAGTTATTTGCCCTTCTTCATGGAGATTATACAGAGTCAGAGCATTCTAGGTGACTTTGATGCTATGAGCATCGCTTGTGGGAACCTCCCATAGGATTATTTGCTACTGATGGATGGAGGATTCCTCAACTTTCGAAGAGGAATTGGATAGTGCTGACCAAACAAAGTCGGGCTTACGACGTTAAAACTAGCGCTACTTGGGAGGCAACCAAAGCTCTAAACCTTTTCTTCTTTATTTATTCTTTATATTTTAGTTTATAGTCTAGCTCAAATATTTAGTTTTCAACGAATAATGACTCTATAATAGTATGTTCGTAGGTAAGGCAAGAAAAGAAGAGTCACCAAGCTACTGGCCCCATAGCGCTGGCCGCGTCACCTAACGCATAGACAGAGCGCGGGGCGCGCTACTACTCAAGAACCTACTGACCCCATAGTGCGGGGCGCGCCATCTCAGGCATACATATGGCGTGGGCCGCGCTGCTCGAAAATCACATGCGTTAAAAGTGGTTTATTTCCAATGTTAGTCAAGTCAAACTCAAGTCTGGTTCCCGATTTATTCCAATGTGTCTGGCCTATTCTTTAGACTTAGCAGACAAGGGGGAACATGCTGTACTTTCAGGGAAGTCTTCTCTTTTAATTTTTCCTATCTTAGCCATTGAGGACAATGTCTAGTTTAAGTTTGGGGGCATTTTAGTGTCGTATTGCATATAGTTAGTTATTTATATTGTAGTTCATATAGTTACATTTAGTTTTTGCATTCAGTTTCTTGAATATTTTTTTTTAAAAAAAATTAGTAGTTAGTTTACTATATTTATATAGCATTTAATGCATCTTATATGAGTCCAGCTGTTTGATATTTATAGTTTGTTTTGGCCAATGATGAGATTGGAATTGGGTAGACAAGTATAATACTGATTATTAGAGCGTTGATGTGATTTCTTGTTATGAATTGAGTCTTTTTCTGTTTGAAACTGGTATAATAAGGATAGCACAGTAAAAATAACTTGTTGATTGATCTAGTTTAAATTAATACATAATAAGACTCTAAAGGATAATGCTAGTTTGAATGAAAGAATGACAAGAACAAGTAATGATGGCTAAAGTTAGATAAGAACCTATGTTTGGGGGAATATTTGGGGTATATAAGCTATAAAAAAATAAAAAAAAAAGAAAAAAAGGAAAAAAAATATATGAATAAACACCGTGACATGCTTGTCTAGTTTTGTGGCATTTGTTACTTGAGTAAGTAAGCCCGATGGGATTGTCTTTACACCTAGCATCCTAAGGTCTTAATGGTCTGGGAGTTGTTGGTCTAAAGCTCGTTAAGGTAGCATTGAAAAGCCTAATGGGAATAAGACATTGCATAGCTATGTGTATATAAACCAAAAGAAAAAAATGAATAAAATGGGAAAGAAGAGCAAAAAGCCCCCGTAGATAAAAAATGAAGCATAAGTATCCCATGTTAACCCTCGATATTAGTAATTGTTTAATTTTAGTTGGATCTAGCTTGTTTTTGGATTTCTTGAGTTTACACTGTATGGTGCCTTCAAAGAGACTTATTATGTGTTAAATTTGATTTTATATCAGTTAACATTGTTGTTGAGAACACACATACACACACACACATACACACACTATATTAGTGATAACAGTCTTAGATTTGATGATTGATTGGGAGGTTAATGATTTCTTTTGATATGATGTATTATCATGTTTACTTGATTTCTCTAAGACCGGTTGAATAGACTTGTTTCTGTCATTACTGCTGGATTTGTAGGCATGTAGATTAGTTGCATTGCATAGCATTGATGTTTTGTGTTTTTGCTTGAGGACAAGAAAAGGTTTAAGTTTGGGGGTATTTGATAAGTAGGTTTTATACCTATTTATCCGGTATTTGTTACTTGAATTAGTTGCTTATTTTCATGTTTCTTAGTTACTTTTCATACATTTTATGTTATTTTGTTGGCTATGACACGACATTGGCATGAGGAAGCAAGGAAAAGCAATTCAGACATCTTTTGGACTAAAATATGCAAGCAAATGTAAGCAGTAAAGATTGTAGAGCTTTAAACATCAAGTTGGATGTATGTTCTTAGCTTGGAACTTGGATTTTATTATAGATATACTTCTTAGCTTTCCGGAACATCTTGAATCGTCTCAATCGGAGTTCGGATGCAAGAGTTATGGCCTTTTTATCAACAAAGATCAAAGCTCAAAGTTGTCCTGCCTGTAATTTACATATCATCTACTTTAAGCCCGATTTCGATCTTTATCCGGCCAGAATTTGTCAATTCTCAAATAATGAAAGTTGTAGACCACGTCGATATCTTCAATTTGATAGGTGGCAGGTCCCGTAACTCCAAATGGATCAAAGGTTATGCCTGTTTTACCAAAGGACGTCGCAGCAAAAAATAGAGTAGCGCAGACCGCGCTATAAATGAACTACTGACGTGATAGGTAGCGCTAGGCCACCGAAACTCTATTACACAAGAGCGCAGTAGCGCTTAAAATGGCTTAGGAACAGCGTGAAGTGGCCATTAGCTAGTTGGTGGGGAAACAGTTGATTTGGGTTATTTGATGTCCAATTTGAGCTAGAATAGGATTGTTAGTTGCCTAACTTACTAGGATATCCATTAGAACTATAAATACTTGATTTTAACTTGGATTGAGAGGCTAGTTCTAAGACTCCATTAAATCCCTCTTGGGATAGATTTCTATTAACTTATTCTTTACTTTCTTTCTTAGATTAGGAGCCCTAGATTAGATTATAATTGAAGATTGAAGCTATTGATTATCATTGGAGAATCAAATTGGAAGCAAGAGAATGCAGATTTATTTATCTCAATTCTAATTTCTTTTCTTATTTATTTGTATCTTTTTAATGCTTAATCAATTGTGGATGATGGATTCTATTTTGAGATTATTATGGATCTTATTGTGTAGTTTATTTTGATATGCTTCTTTGTTAGTCTTATTAGATATATTTGGATTGTCTATTATGATTTGTCCTTAACTGCTTAATTGTCTAGCTAACAACTACCGTGATAATCTATATAAACTCGAGAGATGAAGTATAGATTTAGATCTGATCATGATAGCATGTGTTTGTGATTTCTGCATAGATGGAATTCATGATTCGTGTTTAGGATAGAGATATAAATTTACGCCATATGTAGTCTAATAAGAACTTGAACTTAAAACCTTTTTAATTATAATTCACATAGAGATATAGTGGGTTAGTTAATTAGGGTGTTCAAATTGATTCTATCATCTGTGGATTTGATTTGATATGAGTATGGTGCATTGAGAGATGGCCATATTTTACTTTCGTGTTCTTGATTAACAATCCAGTATATATAATTTGGCTTAATAGGAAGTGTGTTGATTGAAATGAAACAATAAGTGAAATTGTAATCTCAAGTCTTCAATATCTTGTTTCATTCTAGGGATAATTAGTAATAGTTTATTTAATTGTTTTAAATTAAATTATTAAATCATTTGTTTAAATAAGATTAAATTGGTCATAGGTTTGTAATTGGTAATTCTTATTAAATAATTCTCTGTGGGAACGATACTCAACTTATCACTTTATTACCTGTTGACCACGTATACTTGCGTGTTGTGCGTAATTAGATTTTACCCAACACGTTGATACACTTGGTTGAATGTACTTCTTATCTAATAGTTCTTGCAGTTGCACCATCAATTCCTTCATCTCTACCGGAGCCATTCTGTACGGGGCCTTCGATATTGGAGCGGTTCCTGGAGCTAAGTCGATCACGAACTCGATTTCTCTGTCGGGCGGAAGTCTTGGTAAATCTTCTGGAAACACGTCCACGAATTCCCTAACCACCGGTATTTCCTCCAATTTTACACCCTCCTTCTTTTGAGTATCGACTATGTAAGCTAAGTACCCTACACAACCCTGACTTAACAACTTCTTGGCCTGCATCATCGTCAGACATCTCATTTTTCTAGGTGATTTGCTACCATGAAAAACCTACCTTTGACGGAGTCATAAGGTTTACACACTTCTTTTGGCAATCAATTATCGCCCCATAATTGAATAACCAATCCATTCCCAAAATAACGTCAAACTCTCCAAGTTTTATCAGAATTAAATCTACTGTCATAACATTCCCCTATATATTCACCTTACAGTTCTTGTATACGAACCTAACATGAATTACTTCCCTATTCGTAATTTCTATATTCAAAGAGAAATTCAGCTTTTCACTAGGTATTTCTAACCTCTTAGCAAACTCATCAGATATAAATGAACAAGTAGCACCCAAATCAAATAATACATATGCATTTATATCATTGATTGGGATAATACCTAACACGACATCCTTTGATTCCACTGCATCCTGCATCGAAATGTTGAAGGTTTTTGTTGTGGGTTTATTTGTTAACGTCGGCCCTGCAATAGTCAGCGCACTTCCACTAGCATTTCCCTTATTTCCATTTGTCTCGCCAGTTTTCTTCTTTGGACACTCGCGAGCAAAATGATCCTTCGACCCGCAGGTGTAGCAAACATTCTTCTTGGGTTGAGTGCAATTTGGGGCAATGTGACCCTCCTGGCCACAGTTAAAACATACCCGCTTCCCCCTTAAGCACACTCCTGTGTGAAACCTTCCGCATGTAGCACATGCATCCATCTTTTTCTTCTGCTGGTTACCTTGCTGATTTCCAGTTCCCACATTTGCATTCCACTTACTTTTAAAATTGTTGTTATTATTTCCACCGCTACTACCTCCACCATTTTTAGCTTCGCCTTCATTCTTCTTCTTCCTCTGCTCTTGGTTGTGTTTTGTTACAGTCTAGCTTCCACTCTCAGCGAGAATTGCATAAGACCCCAACTTTTATGAATAAAAATGAATTTTCTATAAATATCATTTTTGAATACTATGGAATAAATTTGATATAATGTTATAGTTGTGGGTAATATTTATAAATTTTGCAAAGTACGCAAGTTGTTATATAATATTCGATTGGTCAGGGAATATTCATTTTAACAGGGAATATTCGTACGACAGCACAATCATTGGTGAACCACACAACAGAATTATTGTCGGATTGAGAAAACAACAAAAATATTTTATTGAAAATAACGGCGGAAGTTTTACAGTTAATACTGTTGAACTATTCGGTAGTAAAAGTACAGTAATATGTGTGGTTGCATAGTAGCACACGGTATTGATTATTGATGCTTACGTGAGAAGTTATTCAGTTTTATTCAATTATTGTCAATATTTTATATATTATTAAATCAATAATTGAGATGACAGAGTTATTAGTATTATTATTTGCAATATTAATGATGTCTAGAAGTTCTGTCAAGGAGAGGTTTGGTCACCTAATTGCACGCCAATAGGGAGAAATCCTTATTGGAAAGCCCCCTCTTTCCTGGGAACGACCTGGTTGATTAATAGTGTCAATAATAATAATGATGATGAAGTTTTGTTTTATTAGTATTATTAATGTAATAAAAGCAGAAAAGCTTTTTATATAAAATAGAATACTTTTATAAAGTTATTCGTTTTATTAGGCTAATAGTAAAATCTTTTTTTATATAAAAGCAGAATACTTTTATAAAGTTATCATTTTATTAGACAATAATTAGAATATATTATATTTTATTATGCATATAGTGTTGAATAGTTACACATAGTATTTTTGCATAGTAAAATCTTTTTTATATAAAATGTAATACTTTTATAAAGTTATTCATTTTATTAGATTATAAATAGAATATATTATATTTTATTTAAAAGATTTTGCTTTAAATATGGACCGTCCGATTAAAAGTAAATAAATCTGGACCGTTCATGAATTAGTTACTATGCAGTCCATTCTTCTATAAATAGAAGCTCATTCCTTCATTATTTCTTTCGAATTCACTGAAACTCTAGAGAGAGAAATTATAGAGAGAAAGAAGAAAAGTATTCTGCTACTTCACTACTCCGATATCAAGTTTCTTTTACGGTAAGGGATATTATTTGTTGTACCTATAAGGGGTATTATTTCTTTTGTATTCATGAAGAGAACTTCTGTTATACTATTCTTTATTATTCTGTTGGAATAACCTGTATACGCGGGCTACCCTATACTTGGTGAAATTCTTCTGTTGTTCCATTCTTTATTATTACATTTGGAATATCCTCGTACTATACGCTTTTGTTACTTGGACTTGGTTCCATCTTTATTATTTTGTTGGAATATCCTGCTCATGCATTTTTACTTGGGACTTGGTTAAAATCTTTATTATTCTCATTGGAATATCCTCGTCATGCATGTAATTTACGTCGGACTGGTTAAAAGTTTTTATTATTTTGTTGGAACATCTTGTCGGTGTAATTTACTTTGACACAGTTCCGATTATTTAGTATTCCGTTGGAATAACGATCTATCTTAACCGCATGCATGGTGATTTCTTTTGTTATTCCATTCTTTATTATACTCAGTTGGTTAAAGTTTTGACTTCTATACTCCATGAAATTAGTGGAATATCCTTGATATTTGCGCTTCATCCAGTATCTTTTCATGGAAATATTCTTGAATTTTACTCTACAAAGAAGTATCATGTTAACAATTTGGACGTTATTAGTTCCTGAATAAATTAATTCTTGAACTTGATTTATTGAATTCTTATATCATTGTCATCATCCCTCATGTTTATATTTTTTGAAAGTCATCTCGTGGCACATGTAGTGCATAGATGGACTTGGTATGATTATGACCGAGGATTATTCGGTGTAATCATGACCGTAATATTACAAATGATGTGGTAAAAGTCCTCATTGGCCCGTAGTGTATTGATGGACAGTTGTTGGCAGATCATGACCATATATGAATACACGAATATCCTTGGCTCGTAGTGCACGGATAATTTGTGGTTTTAATACTAATGAATATCTTTGGCCGTAGTGCAGGGATGATGTGGATTAATTATTAAGCTGAGTCCCAACGATAAAAGTGATGAAAAACCTTTTAAATCATAAAAGATAATAGATTTTATTCTCTACTTGACTCTTTTAATGGATTGGTTGTTCCGTTGCAGTTAAACTTGATGTCTATTGTATTTTATCAGTTTAACATTATTGAAGACTAATGATAATTTATTTTGCATTATCTTAGTTATAATATTTCTTACTGGGCTAGTTGAGGTCACCCTTTCTTTCACTGTTCTCTTCAGGAAATGAGAACGTAGCCGGGACTAGTCAGGGAATGGAGTGACGGTCAAGATGATAGTATTAGTAGTCCTCACTACTCTGTTAAATAGTGTGATAATAAATGAAATGAGGACTTATTCTGAGAGTGGATATTGTCTAGAAGATAGTATTTGTATTAAAACTTACAGCTCTCTTGTTGTATATTAAAGATTGTATTTGTATTCTGTACCATGTATTTGGCGACTCAAGATGGGTGATGTATACCTTTTTTGGGGGCGTCACAATTGACTTCTCTATTACCGCTGCAAATGTCTTCAGCTGGAACAGAGAGACCCTACTGTACAACCAGGGCTTCAATCCCTGCTCAAATCTTTTTGCCTTGCGCTCATCCGTATTCACTTGATATGGCGCAAACCTCGCCAACTCGTTGAATTTCGCTGCATACTCCGACATTGTCATAGTGCCCTGCTTCTGTTCCAGAAACTGTACCTACATCTGATTCTTTGAACTTTCTGGGAAATAGGTCTCGAAGAATATTTTCTTGAACCTTTCCCAAGACATCACCCATTGGCCTCCTCGGGTTTTAATGGCTTGCCACCAATAACTCGCCTCTACTGTCAACATGAATGTTACAAAAGCAGTCTTCTGGTTATCCCCTGTAAAGCCCCCAAATTCGGGTACTTGAAACCTGAACTCGGTGCTTCACGATACCATTTCTATGAGCGGAATAACACTAATAATAATAATAATAATATAAATATAAATATAAATATTAAACTTAAATTTACATATTCATCAGAGTCTAGCTCCCAAGTACGTAACCTTTAATCATTCATTACATAATATGATAGATAATATATAACATTGTCTTAATAATATTAAACTATTACAACCGATAGCATTGCAATCATTCAGCCACCTTTCCGTTCCCCTTGTTCTTAGCAGAGCCTTCAGGTTGTTCACACTTAGCTGAAAACATTTAAATTAAGCAAGGATGAGCATTTGAGTGCCCATCAAGTAATAAAAATTATAAATATTAGCTGAAAGGGTTAAATATTTTCTTTGTACTACCCTTCTACAACAAATCAATAGTTGTGAAGTAATCTGGACCAATGATAATAATATATTAACTCTATACCAAAATTTTGAAACTACGTACTGATTATAAATAGGGTTAAGGTGACATACTATGAACTTTTTTTTCATTTTTGAAAGGGTTAAACAGAAATTCATCTTCAAACTCGTTATAACTACTAGACACAGGGGGTTATCATTTGTTATGCCCCTGTATTGATCAATACTACCTGCAAGAACGATGGTATCGTCCACTCTGTCCGCCTTGGGCGCATAAAAGTTTTCCCATGTTCGGGATGTTCACACTTAGTCAGGAATCCGAACTAAAGCAATTAGATTGGATACAAAAAAGTTTTATCATATTCAACAATATTTCTAAATCTGTGTCTAGCTGGGTAAATAGCCTATATATATATATATATATATATATATATGAATTACCATATAGTAACATGTTGATAATTAATGATCGGATATAACATATATAAGAATAGGGTTAATAATTTAATAAAATAATAATATAATTATGAACTTCTTACTCGTGTTCATTGTATAAAGAAAATGTAAAGGTAGAATACTTGCCTGATACGCTGCTTACAATTTGCAACTTAGTTTTATCTTTTATGAAATCACCTATCAGTAATAAGATCATTTTACTGATTAGAATCATATTATATCATATAATACTGCTTATTGTAGTCAGTACATTACCTAATCACATTGTCACGTAGGTTTAACAGCTATTGGATCACAAACAAACACATATCTAATCAAATTATCAAAGTCCAGATCAATTTCTGAAATATGTTGGTCTACTGACGGCTTTATCGGGTAATTATCGAGTCTATGACTCTATCCCGAAGTTCAACATCTGTAAGTATCAAACATATTATTTTTAAATGACTTATAATAGTTTATTATAATTTAGCATAAATTTTCAAACACCGAAATCATTATTAAATGATTTAAATATTAAATAATTCTATTATCATTAATATTTAATTAATATTAAACTATTAATGAAACCATTACCAAAATATTAAAGTTATTTATAATAACTCAAAATATTTTTAAAGTATTAATATTACCCTTTTTTAAATATTTAAAATCATTTTTAAATAATTATCATTAATATTTAAATATTAATGAACTATTTATCCAGATATTAAAAGTCATTAATTATAACTTAAAATATATTTAATTCATTTATATCCTTTTTAAATGATTTTTAAATTAATAAAACCATTTTGAAACTATTTATTTAATATAATTATTAAATAAATTTAATATCATTAATGTTAAATTAATATCATTAATATTAAATTATTAATAAAATTATCCTTTAAATATTAAAATTATATTTTATAACTTAAAATATCTTTAAACACTTTATTTTCATTTAAAATGATTTTTATAATATTAAAATCATTTTTAAACTAATTTATTTAATATAATTATTAAATAACTTTAATAGCATTAATAATAATTAATTAATGAAATTTACCTTTAAATATTGAAAATTATATTTTATAACTTAAAATATTTTTAAATACCTTATTATTATTTAAAATGATTTTAATATATTGAAATCATTTTTAATTTATTTATTTAATTCATTTATTAAATAACTTAATTATCATTAATATTAATTTATTAATGAAATTTATCACAAAATATTAAAAGTCATTAAAAATAACTTAAAATATTTTCTTATAACATAATATAATTTTAAATGATTTTCATGTATTTAAATTATTTTTAAATAATTTATTTAATATTATAATTAAATAAATTAAATACTTTTAATATTCTAAAAATATTAAATATTTATGAAATATATTCAAAATAATTAAATACTAATTTTTAGACTTTAAAATAATTTTTAATAATTTATTTTGTATTTTTAATAATTAAAAACTAATTTTCTATAATTATTTAATAAAAATATAATTTTTATAAATAATTTGTCGCTAAAGACCACCTATAGCGACAGAACCGTCGCTATAGGTGCTCTTCGTGTTCTTCATGGAACCCAAAAATTCAAGTGCAGTTATCGAGTGGGTGGGTTTGACCAAGTGTATCTAACGGATCATATAGCTTCTGGGTGTAATATGACTTTGATCCTGTAGTTAGGAGTGAGCAAAAAAAGGGTAAAACCGAATTACCGAACCGAACCGAATTTTTTTAACTGAATTTTTTCGGTTATTCGGGTATTTTTTGTAATTCGGTTATATCCGATTTTATTTCTGCTTTTCGGGTTCGGGTTTGGTTTTCAATTTTTGGTTATTCGGTTTTTGGTTATTCGGTTAACCGAATAACCGAATTAAAAAAATGGACAACGTAACTACTGTCACCAACTTACAATAAATACACACATACATATCTACAACTTCATCCAGCAGAAAAGTAAGAGAGAGAATCAAGATTCAAGAAAATGACCTGTAAAGTGTTATCATCAAACAACATTAGCTACCATCTTTCCCCAATACCCAATAAATTTTCAAGAAAATCAATCCATAAGCCTTGTGGTGTAATTTCTTTCAATACCTATCTCAGAAATTCAAGCTTTTCCACCAAAACCTTCTCTTCCTCGTTTGGGTCGTCATATAAATCAAGAACAAAGGTCGCCATTAACAACATGTACGCCCCAGCTCTCAAACCACAGAGAGCTTTTACGAATTGTTGGGTATATCAGTGAGCGGAACCCTCTCTGAAATCAAGAAAGCTTACAAGCAATTGGCCAGAAAATATCACCCGGACGTTTCTCCGATCGACCGGATGGAGGAGTACACACAAAGATTCAATCTTGTACAGGAGGCATATGAGACTTTATCTGATCCACATACAAGGGCTTTGTATGATAGAGATTTGTCAGAGGGACTGCACTTGGCTTTCTCTGCTAGAAAAAGGATTTCTCTGTTTTAGCCTTCATTTCGGTTATTAACCGAATAACCGAATTTACTATTCGGTTATTCGGTAATTTGGTAATCTCAAAATTCGGTTACTTGTTCAGATATCACAAATGTATATATTTCGGTTTTTGGTTATAACCGAATAGCCTATTCGGTTCGGTTATAACCGAACTGCTCACTCCTACCTATAGTATTAATGTAATACTACAAGTACTAGCAATAATCAACATCAAACAACATATAAAAAATGAGATCTGATCGCCCAAAGTAGTTTGTAGAGGTCATTTCTTCATTTTCGGGTTGCCCGAAATGAAGAACGATTCAGTAATGCACTTTTGGGCTTCCACAACTTGTGATCTATGTGATGTCTTTGTGATATAAAGCATCCAGTGTGTACCCAATATGACAAGGAAGAGATCTAACACATTATATTACTAAAACAACAACAAATTAAACATATAAATGTCGGTCAAACCATGTCAGACGACATGGTTAAGCATTTTCTGGGTTACCCAGAAAAAAACATCCATGATCGTCTGGCCTAGTTTGACCATCCATTACAATCATCCAGTTTGATATATAGGAGATTTTAAGGCATAAACATATAGTATAAACTACATACTACAACTTTAATACAATAACCAACACAAAGCAACTAACAACAGAAAGATCTAGGCCCATGAACTTGCTGTCAGAGCTTTCTGGGCAAGTTCATGGATGCCCAGATTTCAACCAGTCAATGTCGGTCAATGTGGTTTGACCACGAATAACTTGCATTCTGGAACTGATCTCATCCTGATTCTTGATCCAGATTAAAGATAACATACCAGACTACTCATTTAAACTTTTAAACAACAAAAACACTTAACAGAGAAAGATTGGTGGCCACTAACATTCGTTGTCAGACCACAATTTGATTTTTTTCCAGATTTTGCAAATCTTCAATTCCGAGCCTCTAGATGTTATGGATTCAACATCTACCAACCCAGATCATCATTAAACACTACTAACAACACAATTAACACAAAAAATCTAACATCTAACAACAGATTTATGGACAAAATTCATGGCTAGGGTTTATACCTTCTTTGATCAATTGATGATTCAAGGCTACTAATTTGGTTAGGGGATTTCGTGGGGCTGATCTTGGGGACTGGAAAGATTATAAATTTTGTGGGTTTGGGTTAAGAGAAAATGTTTGAGTGTTTGGTGCAAAAATGGCTAACAAATGCAATCTTTTCTCTCTCAATCTATAAATAGAAGTCTTGGATGCATGAATTGGCTGAGCTTAGGGTTGAATGCTGTCAATTTTTATCATATGGGGTTGTTGGATTTGGTCACCAACTTCCCTATTGTCAAAACCTATATTAGCTTCAATAATGTAACTAAGGGTAAAATGGCCTTTTCGCTAGCAATTTTTAATGGCACTTTGGTCAATTAGCAAACCCTTACGGTTTAACCTTTAGGGTTTAACCCTAAGGTTTAGCATAATATGAATTTCTAAATTTGCATTTAGGGTTAAAATAAAAATAAAATTAGTTTCTAAAAATAAAAAATTAGGGTTTATTAATCAATTAGGTTTTCTAATTTCATTATACAAGAACATTAGGGTTTAATTATTTACTAATTATAATTAACCTTGCTAATTTAGCAATTAGGGTTTATAATTTTGGTAATTAGGGTTATCAAAATATAATTAATGTTTTTAATTACCAAAATAGGGTTTTTAAAATTATTATTTCTAAATGTTAATTAGGGTTTACCTAATTAATCGTAAAATCATATAGCACAGTTATATAAAAATCTCAAACTCATGACTGAGTTTTAAATTAGGGTTTCCATCTGGCAATTCACTAATTATAATTTAAAGTTTCTAGTTTCAGAAATTAGGGTTTATAATTAGGGTTTCCTATGATTAGGGTTTCCTTATTAGCATCAAATCTTTATAATACACATCATTAACCACATAACACAGTGTCTTAATTAACAAATTTTAAAGTCTTATTTGTCTTTGAAATTAGGGTTTAACAGTATACTAGGGTTTTATCAGATTATAAGGAAACTGCTCCCCAGATTAACCTTATACACATAACATACATATTTATAGCACTGAAAAATCAAAATATAATTAATATTATATTATTATTCTCGTGCATTGATAAAAATCCAAAATTAGGGTTTGGATTCCATATCCGGTTTATCGTCACATATAACCTTATTAATTAAGTTAAAATAATTAACTTAATAATCAGTACAAAATTCATATAATAAAATAATTATTATAATTATTCTAAAATCATTTCATATATTATTTAAATAATATATACATATATTTTCATGGAAAATAATTAATAAAAACATTTTTACTGTAAAATTAATTATTATAAGAATATAATTTATAATAATCAATAATTCTTAAATAAAATTATTTGAAATAAATAAATTTTTATTTATCACATAAATATATAAATACAATATCTTGGCACATATTCCACCTTTATAAAAAAAATTATACGCAAAATTTCTGATTTATTTATATAGAAAATATCGGGTTGTTACATTCACCCTCTCTTATAAAGATTTCGTCCCCGGAATCATCATTTTAAAACCTATACATACCAGGGTACATAACATACACAATCATTGCAAGTAGATCTCGATCAACTTTGATCGGACTGATCTTTAACTATTCACACAAAGCTTGTCTAACAGAAAATTTGATTTCTAAAAGAACTCCTATTCTTCCATCAAAATTTCTCTATAAAATAATTTACTATTTACAGGAAAAATCATATATAAGAAAATAAAAATTATACGAATAATACCTGGAATTGCATTGCCAACTACCACCGTGTCCTGGACCGTTATGTTGAACACCCTTGTTGTGGATTTTGTTGGCTTGGTCGATGACGTAGGTCCCGTGATTGCTAAAGTCCCGCTGCCCTTGCTAGTATCCACACTTCCTGCCTCCGTCCTCCTCGTCGGACAATCCTTCACCTTATGCTCAGTCGGCCCACACAGAAAACACCCACTGTTCATTCTTGGATTGGGGCAGTTGGGAGAGATATGACCCTCCTGCCCGCACTTGTAGCATACAAACTTCCCCTTCAGACATTCCCCATAGTGGTTCTTTCCACAAGTCTTACATTGTACAGCTTGCTTCTTAACACCTTCCTGCTAGATTTGAACATTGCCAAAGTTATTCACCTTCCTCTTTCCATTTCCACCCTTACTCCCACTATTAATTCCTACCTTCCTAGCTCCCTCGACCTTACCTTTGTTCTTCTTCTCCTTGTTGTAGAGGCTCATAGCCTCACTCCTCTCCTCAACAATAATAGCTTTCTTCATGAGTACTGCAAATGTAGGGAATTGCAACACTGCCACCTTATTATAGAGCCAGGGTTTTAATCCCAACTCAAATCTCCTAGCTTTCCTAGCCTCCGTATCAACTTGATGCGGAGCAAACCAAGCCAACTCGTTGAATTTTGCGGCATACTCCGCAACAGTCACATTCTCTTGTTTCAACTCTAAAAATTTCACCTCCATCCTAGCCTGCATACTGGACGAGAAATAGTTCTCGAAGAACAGTGTCTTAAACCTATCCCATGTAACTACACCTGCTCCTGCCCTCGCCTGATTCGCTTCCCACCAAAAGTTCGCTTCACCCTTCATCATGTAAGTGGCAAAAGCCGTCTTCTGCCCCTCAGTTACCGTAGCTATCACGAACACCTTCTCAATCTCTTTAACCCTAGTTTGGTGTGACGCCCCCAAAATAGGTATACATCACCCATCTTGAGTCGCCAAATACATGGTACAAAATTCAAATACAACTTAATTATACAACAGTCGTGTAAAATACGACAAAATAAATGCTGTGAGTTTTAATACAAATATTATCATCTAGACAATATCCACACTCAATGGAGTCCTCATTACATTTATTATCACACTATTTAACAGAATAGTGAGGACTATTTGTAGACACTCGAAATTTTATGCACGCCTGTTACTGACATTGCAGGAGGGTAGATTTGTCTTTCAGAGATAACCCTGGAAGAAAGCTCACATCCATTCTGGATACTACCGAAAGTTTAGTTTTAACCCGGAACACAAACCGGGAAGTTTAGTTTTAACCCGGAACACAAACCGGGAACATCAGTTTCAGCCCAGAACACACACCGGGAATGTCATTTCCAACCTCGGAGATAACCCCGAGGTACACAGATCCAAAGACCGACAACAACACCGGAGAGGACAGTTTGGTCTCGGCGATAACACCGCGACGTTCAGTTCCAGTCCCAACACTGGGAGTAGTAACCCAACCTTGGTGATAACCCCAAGGGAGGCCATCGCAGTTCCTGTGATAACCCCAAAAATGCTTGCTTCACATGCGATCAGCTTCAATCTCAACTCTCCTGTTGAGACACTCATACCTTAGACCCAGAGTTAACACCGGGCAGACAGGCACCCTCATAGATGATATTGCGGCATACCAACAAGTAGTCCAATCTCATATGTAACCCTGAGCAACGTCTGCTTTCAACTCAATCCGGCGATAACCCCGGTGAAGAGTCAAATGTCATCTTTACACACGCGCATCGTCTCAACACTTCATACATACATACATACATGTCCTACAAGAGCCGAGGAATTGCAATCCCAAGTGACAATTACGCGTGACAGCACACTAGATAGAACTTGAAGCTTGAAGACCATGGGCATGGTCCCCTCTTCCTGACTTCGTACAACCTCTAATCCCATGTCATTGCATAACTCTCGACACAAGCGGTCCGAAGAAGGTCATATATACCTCGTTAGGATGCTCGGATTGAAGTTCTGCAAGTTCGAGCGGACATTACAGTGCACAAGTGCACGCACTTCGAGACAACGAAACCTGCGGGACCCCGGGCAACTGCAGGTACATCTGCGGCTGCCGCAGGTGTACCTGCGGCCATCAGTTCTATAAATATAGAGCTTGGGGTCAGCCATTTGAAAAAAAAAGAAGGCGAGGAAGCCCTATCCAATTTGCTTTGTACACACCCCATATTGAGTGTTTCCTCATTTTAAACACCCGTTAGCTCATATATAGCTATATTTTTATCCGCGCGGGAGCTAAGTGTTCATCCATATAGAGTCATAGAAGCATGCATTGGCAGCCCACTATAAGCCTTCTAACACTCTATAAAGCCTTTCTTTTCATATTGGCACACACTTTTATACACATTGAGAGTCGTGTTATGTGTGTATGCTCGGACTTCGGTCCGTGGCTTTCATTTCTGTCTATATATATATACTTATATATATGTATATATTTTTATATGGACTAACATTATCGAGTTATGCCTCGATTGAGCCTAGACTTTGGTCTGGAGCGTTTATTTGCTTTTGTGTATATATATATATATATATATATATATATATATATATATATATATATATATATATAATAAAATAGAACCCATTTTGAATCTTTCATTTGACAAAGCACAAAAAGCAGTTTGATTCATTCTAACTTAATTCTTTCAACTTAATCTAAAGGATCATATTTCTTCCGCCCAAATCCACTCATACACCATACTCTCTCTCATGTTCACACACAAAATCTTTCTCTCTCTCCTCTCTTCTTCACACACACAAACAAATAATAATAATAATAATTATTATTATTATTATTATTATTATTATTATTATTATTATTATTATTATTATAATTATTATAATAGTACTAATAATAATAATAATAGTAATAATAATAATAATAAATATTATTATAATAGTAGTAGTAATAATAATAATAATAATAATTATTATTATTATAATAAAATTAATTATAATATCTATATAATAAAATAGAAACCATTTTGAATATTTCATTTGATAAACTACAAGAACGGTTCAGATTTCATCTCAATTCTTCCAACTTAATTTAAAGGCTCACATTTTATCTCGCACTAAAAATTCCCGCCCAAATTAAAGAACAATAATAATAACAATAATGATAATAATAATAATAATAATAATAATAATAGTAATAATAATAATAATAATTATTATTATTATTATTATTATTATTATTATTATTATTATAGTACTAATAATAATAAATCTTTATAATAAAACAGAACCCATTTGACAAAGCAGAAGGACGGTTCAGATTCATTCTAACTTAATTCTTCCAACTTAATCTAAAAGCTCATATTTTTTCCCGGCCTAATCAAATTCACTCATACATCATACTCTCTCTCATGTTCACACACAAAATCTTTCTCTATCCTCTCTTCTTCACACATACAAACAAATAATAATAATAATAATATTAATAATAATAATAATAATAATAATAATAGTACTAATAATAATAATTATTATTATTATAATAATAATAATAATAATAGTATTAATAATAATAATAGTAATAATAATAATATTATTATTAATTATAATTATAATTGTACTAATAATAATAAATATTATTATAATAGTACTAATAATAATAATAATTATTATTATTATAATTATAATAAAAATAATTACAATATCTATATAATAATTATTATGGTGGTGTGGTAAATTATAAAAATTGTTATTGATGATTTTTAAGTTTTGTAAATAGGTTTAGATTTTTTGGATATCTATTTTTAAAGAAAAATTAATTATTGTGGAGGTTTAGTGAATTATGATAATTGTTATGTCTCGATTGTAAGTTATTTTAGGTTCAAAAAGTCTTTAGGTAATGTAGTATTTTTGAATTTTAATCTAATTTTTTTTACATTCGTGTGCCTTTAGGCACAGCAATTACTAGTATACTTATATATATAAAGCGTTGTCGGACTCATCTCGATGAGCCCTAATTTTATATCCAAAATGCGTTACGTACTTATATATATATATATATTTACATTTCATCCCGCCAGGAGTTTACTTCGAGGCGGTTGATCGTTTTTACTGTTTTATTTACATTTCGTCCCTTTGGAGTTTACTTGAGGTAGTTGATGATTCTTGCTTTATTTACTTTTCTGATCCCCCATGGAGAATAATTCGTGGTGGTTGATAATGTCTGTATATATATATATTTATCGCTTTTATATATATACCTGCCTGCTGCTTGATTCCCCATGGAGAATAATTCGTGGTGGTGATCATATATATATATATATATATATATATATATATATATATATATATATATATATATATATATACCGCCATCATTTTTCATATATAAGCTGCGGTATCATGTGAGCCTAGAATCATATGATCTTACTGATTCGAATAATGAATCTAGATTCTGGTTCCGTGATGGATATTTTTCAAAATGTAAGCGACTTGTATTTATTTTACAAATGTAATCGAATTTCCTTGGATGGTTGTCATGTGCAGTGAGGAGTTCTAAGATTTCTTTGATATTATTTTCGTGCATATGCTTCGCATCTCGAAAATAAAAGCAAACAAGCCGAACATTTAATAATAAAATGGAAGTATCAAAGGCCTCAATTACTATTGAGCACAGGGTTTGAAAAACCTCTTTTTATAAAACATCCTTTGCTTATATCTTGTTTTAAAACCGAATTTTCTATAAATTCAAACCCTATGTATATAGGTACGAACGAGGCATAACACTACTTTCAAATAATTGCACATTGATCCACACACACACACACATTCATATATCAATTTCTTGAAAAGTGGCAGTCACCGTGGTATCACGGATGTCGGGGGGTGCCTAACACCTTCCCTCCGCATAATCAAGCCCCCGAACTCAAATGAATCTCGGTTTCACCGACCCGTTTAGCAATGTCATATCACTGGGTAAATGTGCAAGCCTTTTCGGTTGCGTTGGTGCAACCAGTTAAATATACCAATTGGCGACTCTTAAAGTCAAATCGTCGACATTATACATGTCAGACCTTTTTCACTTGTTTTTTCAAACAAATCTCATATTAACATGAGAACACCAAAGAACAAGTAACGAAAAGGGACACTTAAAAATCCTGACGTCGGCGGTGGCGACTTCATTTGGGGACTCCAAAGAAGAGGGCTTAAGCCACTATTACAAGCTTTTCAAAACCGATATATGCTTGTGTGTGAATGTTGCATTTACATTTATGATGAATGTGTCTGAATGCATTTTACTTCTTGACCGCATCTTATATCTATCTGTGATATTAGTGCTTCGCACATGTCATCATTTTCATAAACGGTGAGACACGTTGTATGTGAATGTATATTGTGTGGTTCCTCCACCAGGAGGCTATCCTGTCGATGTTTGATTACTGGACTCGTAGGGAGAATAATTCAAACGAGGCTCAAGAAAGGCACCACCCAGATTCACTACAGTTGAAAGACCGGATTAACTTCTCGTCAAGTAGATTGCGATGATCTGGGAACCTTCATGCCAAAAAGCCGCGAGAGTAACCCTAGGATAGGTAAACCTCTGATCAACCAAACGCGGAGGAAAGTCTCTTCATGCTTTCCATTTTCAATTACTTGTAAAAAGCATTTACTTGTAATTTTATGCCATATTCATCTTTATGTAATGGAAAATATGAAGATTACTTGTGCATACATATTATCAATTAACACCCGTTTTTGCAGGACAATACTCCTAAAACGGACATATTATAATATTTACATTAACCTAAGACTAAACTACCTAAGTATTTTGTAGGAAAATCATTGGGCCTGTTACCCGCTCAAAATCCAAAAAGGCCACGAGCCTATAGCCAATCATGTCTTCGTCTGACCAGTCTAATCCTGTTTCTCGTGAAGAATTTAACGGATTAAGTCAGCAACTTACAAATTTGGCTGTCTTTCTTAAAGAATTGCATCAGTCCACTCAGGGTACAAAAATGCCTCCACATCCAGAATCCTCTACACGAGGGGGAACACAAGGTTTGGATAAAATAAATCCAGAACCTCAAATGAATACAACCAACAAAGACCCTAAAAGCACCTATCTCAAAGGAGATCCAGACAACGGTGATATTAGGAAGAAAGTACTCCAAATGGAGGAAACTATCCATGTTCTCAAAGGGATTGGAACACATGGAAGTGTTTCATGTAACGACCTTTGCATCTTTCCTGGTGTTCATTATCCAGAGAAATTTAAAACCCCTGATTTTGAGAAATATGACGGATTAGGGGATCCCTATACATATTTAAAAGTGTTCATTGGAGAACTTGGATCTTATGTTGAAAATGCGAAGCTCAGAATGCAGCTGTTTTAAAAGAGTCTGACTGGAGAAGCCGTTCATGGTATACCAGACTAGACAACTCAAAGATCCATAGTTGGGAAGAGCTAGCTCACGCCTTCCTCACTCAATACAGTTTTCAATCTCAGATGGCTCCTGACCGGTACCAAATTACTAAGGTCAAGAAATAGTCTAATGAGTATTTTAGAGAGTATGCTCAACAGTGGAGGCGCCTTGCTGCTCAAGTTATTCCTTCCATGACGGAATCAGAAATGGTCATGACCTTTATAGACATACAAAAAGCTCCTTTCTATGAGCGTGTCTTAGCTGGTATTGGCAAACCATTTTTAGAAATGATCAAGCACGGAGAAATGGCTGAGATGGGATTGAAGTTTGGTAAAATTCAAGACCTAGCCGCTCTTAAAGCAGTTGCTGAGCACATCCAGTCCAGATCTTATGGAAACAACCCCCAGAGGGTTCATAAGAAGAAAGAAGAGGATGTTTCCTTGATACTACAAGGTCAAAAAGGAAATCAAAACATGCCTATACAAAGGAGAAACTACTCCCTTTTTCAAGCGCAATCTTCAAACCCACCATTGCCTAAGGGCGAAGATGTAAAGCGCTCTCGGACGTTCACACCCTTAGGGGATTCGCTCGAGAACATTCTTTCTCTTCTGACTACTTAGAAGAAGATTACACATCTACTTCCACCAGCCAACCCTAATAGGAGGGGTTTTAATGCTACTCGGAAGTGTGCTTGTCATTCCGGTGCACCTGGACATGATACTCAAGATTTTTGGGCCTTGAAGCACAAGATTCAAGATCTAATAGACAATGGTGAGATCATGGCCACCAAACCAGATCAACCTCATGTACAAGACAACCCTCTTCCTCAACACAAAGAGGAAGAGGTCAACATGATTAATTGGAGCCACGGACAGAGTTCCAATGCCAATAGCGATTCATCTTAGACCATCAAAGACGGTGTTGACAGTTGGGATCATGCTAAGTTTCAGAATGCAATGGAACGAAGGTTAAAAGCTTTGGGAAAGCAAGTGAAACAATTGGCAGAACTTGTGGTTTACCAGCAGCAAACCACAAGCCAGTTAATCTGTCAGGAGCATACATAACTCCTTCTTCTTACTAAAAATTCTCCATCATCACCCTCAGAAAGCGAAGCTATGGAGGATAAGGTTGTGAAGAGAGCAAATGCTAAAGCCTGTCGGGACTTTGCCAATCAGAGGGAATTTACCTATCTGGGCCAGCCAATGAAGGAGATATTTCAAATGTTGATCAATGAAGGAAGAAATACCTCCCTTCTACCTCCAATCATTCCCCGAGCGGGACGGTTTAGCTTCGACGGAGTTTGTCAATATCATTCACATTCTCGCGGTCACAACACAGAAGAATGCTGGGCACTCTGCCATCTTATTCAAAACCTTATTGATAGCGGTGTCCTGCAAGTAGCAGATGACGACACTGTGCAACTCGAGAGTAGGAATACAGGTCCTACCAAATGGAAGGGATTAGTAGCAGTTATATCCGAAGTGGATGAAGTGACTGTCAAAGCATTCCCTATACAAGCATTTCAACTCAAAGGAGTTGACAATCCTTTGAAAGTGGTCGCACTTGAGCCAATTTCTTTACCTTGCAGACCACAATATCCTGTTGTCAGCTTACACAAAGTTCCATGGAATTATGGAGAAGCTGAAGGATCTACGTCTCACACCACTACTACAGTGTCGAAGGAAAATCCACTGTATCTTCCTCAACGAGTTATGAGGCCTACTTGCAAAGCAAAGGGGAAGATTCCTCTAGGGAAGATTGAAAAATTCCTCCGCACTATGGGCCATAACGAAGCAAAGGTGGTTTTAAGCTTAAGAGAAGCTCCACACCAGATATCAATACTGGTCTTGGTTTTCTCTTCTGAGGAGCATCAGAAGATTTTATTGAAGGTTTTGGAAGAAGCCCACTTGCCAAAATAAGTGGATGTAGAAAAATTTCAACATATGGTTGATCACATTTTCAACAACAATGTGATATCCTTCACTGATGATGACATACCTCCCGAAGGGACCGGTTATTGCAAACCATTGCACATTGCAATTTCATCTTCCGGGTATATGCTAGCTGGAGTTTTGATAGATGGAGGTCCGTCTCTAAAAATCTGTCCTTATGCCACCTTGGTAAAGATGAATGTTAATCTCAAGCGGATTCAAAGCAGCCATACGGTTATCAAAGCTTTTGATGGATCCCGGTGAAATTCAGTCGAAAAGTTTAAGCTGCCAATTGAGATTGGTATAAATACATTCAATGTATCCTTCCACGTTCTCAAGATAGAGTCAGGATATAACTTACTATTGGGGAGACCATGGATATACATGGCTAGAGTCGTTCCCTCTACGCTACATCAACAACTCAAATACATTGTCAATAACAGTCTAGTCACTGTCAACGCTTAGCCGGAATATCCTGAACAAGGAATTCTACCAATCATCAGCTTCAATTCAAAAGTTAAGCTGGCCAGTTTTCATACTTTAGAAGTGAGTAACATGCAGTACCATCCTATTGGAGCGCCACTTCCTGTACCCAATATTTCTGCTGAAGTTATATCGGCCACTCAAGAAATGATGTCATTGGGTCATCAACCTGGACAAGGGCTTGGTAAAAATCAGCAGGGTACTAAGCACCCTATTCAAATGTCCAGTCAACTTGGGACAGCCGGATTAGGCTATACTGCCAGTTCTAGTCACCGGAATCCTTATAAGCATAAGTCGGTTATTTAAGCTTCTGCTGAGTGGCAATCCTCTATACCTTTACCTCATGAGGTGATACACTCTCCAGTAAAGGTGCCAGCCCAAGTTGTGGCCATGTTGTTTCCTAAACCAGTGCCAATCAAAGTAAAAGAGGTGCTGATTCCTGATCCCGAAGCGAAAGAGAAGGAACGAAAATGTAAACATGACATCGCCTTGATGATGTCAGGCATACGCGTCATTGTTCATAATGAACATACAAACAAATATACCCCAGACGATGATTGCCCAGATGTCATGGTTATCATTCGGGAGAAGGAGGATGATGACAATCCCTCCGTCACTACAGACCTTCAGGAATTTTCCCTCAATAATTGGAGCAGCACTCCATGCATTGTTCGACGAGGGTAAACTAGGCAGAAAATCCCTCTGCCCTGTAGATAACTTTAATTGCTTGCTTTTCTTTACAGTACTAGCAGTTATTTTATCAAGTACATGCTAACACTTTTGTATGTTCAAACAGTTGCATATACTAAGTGAAAGCATATTTTGTTTCAGGACTCTAAATTTAGATGTGCATGTACTTGCTGATGAGGTGCCTTCTCTCCACAAGGGTTGTAGCTTTGATGAAAAGTTGGACTCGGACTTGATGGAAATACAAGAAGACATTGAGATACCTCAGGAGATCAAGGAATGGGTCGCAGACAAACCTAAACCCAACCTTGACCAACCCACTTCTTGCAATCTTGGAACCTTAGAAAACCCTAAGCTAATCCAGATTGGTTCAGACCTCACGCCAAACCAACGGAATGACATGGTTGCACTATTAACCCAATTTCAGGATGTGTTTTCATGGTCTCATGAAGACATGGTGGGTTTGTCCACTGACATTGTTCTTCATCGCCTTCCCATTAAAGGGGGATTCAAGCCAATTAGATAAAAGCTCAAGTGATTGAAACCTGAGTGGAGTTTAAAGGTGAAAGAGGAAATTGTGAAATAATTTCAAGCTGACATTATCATGGTGTCTATATTTCTGGAGTGGATATCTAACATTGTTCACATGCCTAAACCAAGAGGAAAGGTGCGAGTTTGCATGGATTACTGGGATTTAAACAAAGCTTATCTTAAAGATAGCTTTCCCGTGCCTTTCATCCACATTCTTATTGATAATGTTGCTCAATACCGCATGTACTCCTTTGCTGATTGCTTTGCGGGGTACCATCAAATTATGGTCATTGAGGAAGACCGTGAGAAAACTGTGATGCCCCCAAAATAGGTATACAACACCCATTCTGAGTCGCCAAATATATGGTACAAAAAGCAAACTACAACTTCAATAATACAATTGTCGTGCAAAATACGACAACACATACTGTGAGTTTAAATACAAATATTATCTTCTAGACAATATCCACACTCAAATAAGTCCTCATTACAATTATTCATACACTATTCTACAGAAATAGTGAGGACTGCTAAAACATCCTTTTAGAACCATCACTCCATACCCCGACTAGATCCTGCTATGTTCACACCTCCTAAGAAGAAAAATGGAACAACAAGGAAAAAGGTGAGCTCAACTAGCCCACTAAAGAATATTATGACTAAGATAATATACAACAAATTATCGTTAGTCCTCAACAGGGAAAAATCTGATAGAATATAATAGACAACAAGTTTTAGATCAATATTCTACAGCGAAAACAGCAATTCATTAGAAGAGTTAAGTAGAGAATGAGTTCTACTATCTTCTAAGATTTTAAAGTCCATCATCAATATTTTATCCCTGTAAGAACAATCAATATACATCTTTAATCAAATATTCATCTTTGCACTACAGGCCAAAGATATTCATTTGTATCACCAGTTGGTCATGTTCATCTCAACACGTGTTCATCTTTGCACTACGGGCAAAAGATATTCATCAGTTAATCATTCATCTTTGCACTACAGGCCAAAGATATTCAGTAATATCATCATTTAGGACTGAGGATGATGAAAAATATTTTAAAGAAAACGAATCTAGTGAGATAGAAGGACAAATATTAGGGATTCGTATTACAGTTTATCCAAGATCAATAATACTCCATAATAACCAATTTTGAAGCAGAATTTAAAAATAAAGATCAAAACATGGATACAATCAAAGATAGTAACCATAATAGACATCTTGGACAAAAAGGAAATATTTCATTTTTCGGTGAATAGTGCCGTATTTGTGAATAGTGTCGTATACGTGAATAGTAATCCCGACACAAAAAGTTCCAAATTTGATTAAAAGCTCAGATCAATACTTCGGCATAATGATATTGAAAGAAATAATATCATATATGAAGAAAATAACATCCCTTACCTCAAAGAAACAGTACTTCGGAATGAAATATCGGATATGATGCTGAATGAAACTTGTACTGAACAACGACTCTCAAAGTATCTAAATACTCACAAAATACGCTCGATAATATAGAGAGAGAAAGAGAGAAAACTTGTTTTTGGTGTGATTTTCAATTTTAACTTAGCCCTCTATTTATAGGAAAATGTTAGCACGCCGAAGCAGACTTAACCTGCAACCTTATGGATTTACATGCTACTATTGCCACCCACCACATTTGAAATTCAATTTGAGCACATTTCTCACCAACCAATTCTAGAATTTTCCAAAATGTTATATCATTTAAATAATAATCAGAAACTTTAATAATTCATAGAAAATAGACCGATTATCAGAAAATTACGAATTTTATATCCATTCCACACGCAATCGAATTTTCTACAACTTTGCAGAAGAAAGTTTTTTCAAATTCCAAACAGAAAAAATCCGAAATCCACAAACGGGTGATTTTTAAAACCTCCAATCTAACAAGATACTAATAAAACACCTCAGCATTAATTCTTTCATTAATAACCATATAAAATAAATAAATCCATCATTTATATCCACATCAAATAAATCATATGTTAATTTTTAACGGTTCAAAATTTGTGGACATATACTCAACTTATATATGTATAACATATCCAAAAATCACAACGATCCAACGGTCAGATTAAAATTTATAACTCACACAATATATCTCAAGAACACAAATTTTTCAGATTTTAAGTCCTTCAGACCAGTTTCATTCAAACAGTCACTATAAAAAATCCGCAATGAATTTTTCGGTGATTCCAATTTCTACGGTTAGCTTACTTCCAGGGATTTCTTTTGATATATGGCTCATCTCCTAACTCATTATATACAAAGAATTATGGATTTTACAAAATTCAGTAATAAACTAATTTTTCTGAAAATCCCACATTTTGTTCTTTTTTTTTATTTCTAGATTTCTCTCATTTGATTCATGCACCGTGAATTTAGTGTAAAAATATCACCATTATTATATTATTATATTATCATATTATACATTTATAAGGTAATATAATAATATATTTGAATGAATTATTTTATCGAAAAGACAAAATATCAATTTTCAACAATTGTCACTTTTCTAAGAATTCCTCAATTCCGACAAAATATAAAACACCTTAGCATTAATTCATTATTTATATCCACATAAAATAAATATTTCTTTATCATATAAATCAATAATTAATTATTCCCAAATAATATTACAGAATCACAATTATGACAACCAGACCGTTCCCAGGAAAGAGGGGACTTTCCGATAAGGATTTCTCCTTCTTCTTGGCGCATGATTAGATGACCAAAGCTCTCCTTGATGAGAACTTTCTAGACATTGCCAATAATTCTATCTAATAATATTATTCAAATAATATGAATTATTGATCGATAATGGGAAATATCATGCGTTGACAATTATTGAAACAACAATAATATAACCTATCAACGCAAACAATTATTGAATCAATAAAATAAAATATTGAATAAAGAATTCATCTGTAACAATTATTGAGTAGTGCCTTTCACGTAAGAATCAATAATTCAACAATATGTGTGCAATACCGTGTTATTCTTTGTGCAACCACACGTACATCGTATTTTAACCACCGTGTATTCCAACGTTATTACTTGGTAACAATTACGTTCGTTATTCATAAAAACTCATACTTTGTCGTTTTCCTCATCCGACAGTTATTCTGTTATGGGGCCCATAAATGACTGCGCCGTCGTACGGATATTCTCGACAAAAAGAATATTCCATGACCAAACGAATATTCCCCGGCAACAATAAATATTTTATAACCACTTGCTTATTTTGTAAAATTTGCACATTTCACCCATAACCAAAATGTTATATCAAATTAACTCCTTACTATTTCAAGATAATAAATAGAGAAAATTCAATTTTATTTATAATAAGTTGGGGTCTTACAACCTCCACTCATGAAATTTTGTCCTCGAAATTAACGTACGTACCTGGTGTTTCGAACAGATGGGGGTACCTCGCTTTCATTTCCGATTCCAACTCCCAGGTCATTTCTTCAATAGCATGGTTCCTCCACAAAACCTTAACTTGTGGTATAACCTTGGTGCGTAGGACATGCTCTTTCCTATCCAAGATCTTAACAGGTACCTCCTCGTATGTTAAATCTTTGGCTATCTCGTCTGGTTCTAACTCAATAATGTGGTTCGGGTCTTTCACATATTTACAAAGCATAGATATGTGAAAAACATTATGAACACGAGTCTATAGGCCACATTTCCTATTCGGTTAAGAATCTCAAATGGACCAACAAATCTTGGATTGAGTTTTCCTCTCTTTCCAAATCTTGTAACTCCCTTCTATGGAGCAATACATAACAGTACATGATCTCCAATATTAAACTCCACGTCCTTTCTATGAAGACCAACATAACTATTTTGTCGATCTTGTGAAGTCTTTATACGTTGTCGAATCATTTGAATCTTTTTTGTAGTCATGCGTACTAACTCTGGTCCCAACAACGTTGCTTCTCCCACCTCGTCCCAACATACTAGAGAACGACACTTTCGTCCATACAACGCCTCAAATGGAGACATGCCTATACTTGTTTGATAACTGTTGTTGTAGGAGAATTTCACCAATGGTAAATACTTATCCCAACTCCCTTTGAAGTCTAGGACACAGAGTCTTAATAGATCTTCAAGACTTTAAATAGTCCTCTCTGATTGTCCGTCCGTTTGAGGATGGTATGCCGAACTGAATCGTAAATCCATGCCCATAGCTTTCTGCAAGCTAACCCAAAACCGTGAAGTGAATCTTGGGTCACAATCCAAAACAATGGATACTGGCTGTGACGCCCCCAAAATAGGTATACATCACCTATCTTGAGTCGCTAAATACATGGTACAGAATACAAATACAATCTTAAATATATAACAGTAGCTGTGAGTTTTAATACAAATATTGTCTTCTAGACAATTTCCACTCTCAAAATAAGTCCTCATTATAATCATTATCACACTATTTCATAGAATAGTGAGGACTACTAATACTATCATCTGGACCATCACTCCGTTCCCCGACTAGTCCCTGTTACGTTCTCATTTCCTGAAGAGAAAAGTGAAAGAAAGGGTGAGCTCAACTAGCCCAGTAAGAAATATTATGACTAAGATAATGCAGGATAAATTATCATTAGCCTTCAACATTGTTAAACTGATAAAATACAATAGACATCAAGTTTAACTACAGCGAAATAAGCAATCCATTAAAAGAATCAAGTAGAGAATAAAATCTACTATCTTTTATGATTTAAAACAATCCACATCATCCCTGCACTACATCCAAGGAATTCATTAGGGTCACGACCACAAATTATCCATGCACTACGGGCAAAGGATGTTCGTGTATTCATCAATGGTCATGATCATGCCAACAATTGTCCATCAATGCACTACGGGCCAATGAGGACTTTTATCACATCATTTGTAACATTACGGTATTGATTATACCAAATATTCCCTGGTCATAATCATACCAAGTCCATCTATGCACTACAGGCCACAAATGACTTTCAAAAAATATAAACATAAGGATGATGACAATGATATAAGAATTCAATAAAACAAGTTCACGAATTAATTTATCCAGGAACTAATAACGTCCAAATTGTCAACATGATACTTCTTTGTAGAGTAAAATTCAAGAATATTTCCATGAAAAGATACTGGATGAAGCGCAAATATCAAGGATATTCCACTAATTTCATCGAGTATAGAAGTCAAAACTTTAACCAACTGAGTACAATAAAGAATGGAATAACAAAAGAAATCACCAGTCATGTGATAGATAGCACAGGCAAGTTATTCTAACAGAATAATAAATACGGAACCAGGTCCGGCATAAAATGCACAGACAGGATATTCCAACAGAATAATAAAGATGGAACCAGGTCCGACGTAAAATGCACAGACTAACAGAAGGATTTCACCAAGTATAGGGGAGTCCGCGTATACAGGTTATTCCAACAGAATAATAATTAATGGAATAACAAAAGGATTTCACCAAGTATAGGGGAGTCTGCGTATACAGGTTATTCCAACAGAATAATAAAGAATGAAATAACAGAAGGATTTCACCAAGTATAGGGGAGTTCACAGATATCTGAGTTATTCCAATGAATAATAAAGAATGGAATAATGAAGGATTTCACCAAGTATAGGGGGAGTCCGCGATATCTGAGTTATTCAATAGAATAATAAAGAATGGAATAACAGAAGTTTTTTTCATGAATACGAAAGAATAATACCCCTTACCGTAAAAGACACTAGATATCGAAGTAGTGAAGTAGCAGAATACGCTTCTTCTTTCTCTCTATAATTACTCTCTCTAGAGTTTCAGTGAATTCGTAAGAAATAATGAAGGAATGAGCTTCTATTTATAGGAGAATGGACTGAATAGTAACAAATTCATGAACGGTCCAGATTGATTTACTTTTAAATGGACGGTCCATATTGATTTACTATTAAAACTTAAAGCAACGGTCCTTACTGATTCACTATTAAAACTTTAAACCAGCGATCCATATTGATTCACTATTATAACTTTCCACCAGCGGTCCATATTGATTCACTATTATAACTTCAACCAACGGTCTGAAAAATTAGCACATCTCCTCATGGAATAATATTGTACCCAAATACCCGAATGCACAATACTAGAGTGAATAATAACCGGGTGAATAGTAACTCGTGAATAGTAACTTATGAATAGTAACTCGTGAATACTAACTCATGAATAGTAACTCGTGAATAATAACTCGTGAATAGTACTCTGACACGAAAAGTGCCCCGAATACCCGATTGATCAATATAACCTCCAGACATCAATTATTATCGAAATAAAAGTCAATTTTTACTAACACAAATAATCCCCACACAATGAAACTATCAAATTCATCTTTAATCAACACGAACTTATCCATCATTAATATCATAACTCACAATATTTAACAACCAGGTTGTTCCCAGGAAAGAGGGGGCTTTCCAATAAGGATTTCTCCCTATTGGTGCGCAATTAGGTGACCAAACCTCTCCTTGACAGAACTTCTAGACATTGTAAATATTGCAATTTAATAATATGAATAACTTTATCGTCTCAATTATTGATTTAATAATATAACATATAATGCAGATGATACTGACAATAATCAAATTAATAATATGAGAGATATGATGCAGCAATTACTATAGCAATAATTGAGTATAACTGAGTGACTTCTTACGTAAGCATCAATAACCAATACCGTGTGCTACTATGGAACCACGCCAGACATCTTGTACTTTTACTCTTTGGGTAGTTCAACAGTTTTAATGGTAACACTTCCACCGTTATTTTATAAAAAGATAATTCTGTCGTTTTTTAAATACGACAATACTTCCGTCGTGGGGTCCACCAATGATTGTGCCGTCGTACGAATATTCCCCGACAAAAAGAATATTCCCCGACCAATCGAATATTTTATAACAACTTGCATACTTTGCAAAATTTATAAATATTACCCACAACTATAACATTATATCAAATCCACACCATAATATTAGAAATAATATTTTGAGAAATTTAAATCTTTATTCATAAAATCTGGGGTCTCACAATCTCCCCTCCTTATAAAATTTTGCCCTCAAAATTTACGTACGTACCTGGTATGCCGAAAAGGTGAGGATACCTTGACTTCATTTCAGATTCTAACTCTTGAGGTATTACCTCTGAGTGTTGAATACGATCCTTCTTATCCAAGATTTTATTAGGTACATCTTCATACGTTAAATTATCCGCTATCTCGTCCGGTTCTAATTCAATAACGTGGTTCGGGTCTTTCACATATTTACGTAACATAGATATATTAAAAATGTAATGAACACGAGACATAATTGGCGGTAAAGCGAGTCTATACGCCAGAGTTCCTACTCGATCGAGGATTAAAAATGGGCCAATGAATCGAGGATTGAGCTTTCCTCTCTTTTCAAACGGTGTGTTGTGCGCCTCCATAATGATTCTATACTTAAAATCATGGTCGTTAGGAACACAAAGTCTGGAGTTGACTCGAAGTATTCCTTCTTCATCAATTCTTGCTTCCAGCATAGCACCTTCTTGCACTTTCTTCCTCATACGCATCAGCTCCAGGCCTGTACTTTGAGCAGCTTTAACTTTATCAATTAAAGTCAGTTCTACTCGTATATTCGCCATCATCACATGGGTCCCTGGAGTCTTTAACTTTATCTCCATCCTTTACAAGTCACACAAAATGGGCCTTTGCATTGATAATATCGCACTCGTACCCGCATATGATCTCCTACTCAATGCGTCAGCTACCACGTTCGCTTTTCCAAGATGGTATTGGATGGTATGATCATAATCTTTCAACAGTTCAAGCCAACGTTGTTGTCGCATGTTGAGTTCCTTTTGAGTGAAGAAATATTTGAGGCTTTTATGATCCGTAAAGATCTCCACTTTCTCCCCATACAAGTAATGCCTCCAAATTTTAAGTGCAAAGACAACAGCTGCCAACTCTAGATCGTGAGTAGGATAATTCCTCTCATATTCTTTGAGTTGCCGAGAGGCATAGGCTATGACTTTCCAATGTTGCATGAGAACACATCCTAACCCTTTGCCCGAAGCATCACTGTAGATAACAAATCCCTCCGAGCCAGATGGTATTGTCAGAACAGGTTCTGAAATGAGTCTCCTCTTGAGTTCTTGAAAACTCTTCTCACATTTCTTGTTCCAACCAAATTTAGTATCTTTCCGAGTCAGCTGAGTTAATGGAGTAGCGATTCGAGAAAACCCTTTTACGAATCTTCGATAATAACCAGCTAAGCCGAGAAAGCTACGTATTTCGGTCACTGATTTAGGTTGCTCCCAGCTTTGAATAGCTTTAATCTTTGCTGGGTCAACAGATATTCCATGACTTGATACCACGTGCCCAAGGAATGCTACTTCCTCAAGCCAGAACTCGCATTTCTTCAACTTGGCATAAAGCTTATATTCACGAAGATTTTGAAGTATCAACCTCAAGTATTGCTCATGATCTTCACGACTTATGGAATATATGAGGATGTCATCAATAAAGACGACCACAAAGTGATCCAAATATTCCTTGAATACTCGGTTCATCATATCCATGAAGGTAGTACGAGCATTAGTTAATCCAAAAGAGATGACTAGGAATTCATAATGCTCATACCGAGTTCTGAAAGCTGTCTTTGGAATGTCATCGGTTCTAATCTTCAATTGGTGATATCCGGAACGAAGATCAATCTTGGAAAAGAATTTGGCGCCTTGCAACTGGTCAAACAGGTCATTAATACGTGGCAATGGATATCTATTTTTGATGGTGACATGGTTCAACTCCCGATAATCAATACAAAGTCGCATACTCCCATCTTTCTTTTTCACGAATAGAACAGGAGCACCCCAAGGAGAGCGTCTTGGGGCCGAATGAAACCAATGTCTAACAATTCTTGCAGTTGGGTCTTTAACTCCTGAAGTTCAATAGGAGCCATTCGATATGGGGCTTTGGAAATAGGTTTTGTACCGGGTTCAAGGTCGAGACAAAATTCAATTTCACAATAGAAATTTATTAACAATAGAAATATCATTCAAAACTGACGTATTTTTGTTTAGATCCGTGACATCCATTTTTCAATAAATGAATAGCTTTATGGCTTGAGATGACAGTGATTGATTTTAATGGTTTGGTTGCTTGAATTCGCATAATAGGTTGGTTAGGAATATGAAAGCTAACAACCTTTCAAAAAGAATCAATTTTTACATGATGAGTAGTTAACCAATTAATCCCTAGAATTACGTCAAATGCAAGTATTTTCAATGAAATAAGATCGACAGGTAATGTGAGGGTACCGATTTTAACCAAACAAGACTTATAAACAGTGGATGTAATGAAGGTTTCTCCCAATGGAGTTTCAACAGATAAGTCAAAGTCCAATTTCTCTGAAGTAAAATTTAAACGTTGAGCGCAAGTAGGAGAAATAAAAGAATGGGTAGAACCGGTATCAAACAAGGTATATACTTTGCTAGAGTTTATGATAAGCTTACCCGTGATGACTTCGTTCAGGTTCCTTGCTTTCTGGGAGGTCACGACAAATGCTCTCCCTTGCACTTTCTAGGGTTTGACTTTTTTCGGGACCTTTGGTGCCTCTATCCTAGCTGAACTTGTCTTAGGTGAACGATAAAATTGGGCTAGGTGACCTTCTCATCCATAATTATAATGTGACGCCCCCAAAATAGGTATACATCACCTATTCTGAGGTGCCAAATACATGGTACAAAATACAAATACAATCTTAATTATACAACTGTTGTGTAAAATACGACAAAATAAATGTTGTTAGTTTTAATACAAATATTGTCTTCTAAACAATATCCACTCTCAGAATAAGTCCTCATTACATTTATTGTCACACTATTTAACAGAATAGTGAGGACTACTAATACTATCATCTGGACCGTCACTCCGTTCCCCGACTAGTCCCGGCTATGTTCTCATTTCACAAGAGAACAGTGAAAAAAGGGTGAGCTCAACTAGCCCAAAGAAGAAATATTATGACTAAGATAATGCGAGAATAAATTATCATTGGCACATTAAAGCGATACAATATAATAAACATCAAGTTTAAGCTGCGGTGGATCAGCAATCCATCAAAAGAGTCAAGTAGAGAATAAAATCTACTATCTTTTATGATTAAAAGGTTTTTCATCATTTTATCATTTGGGACTCGACTTAATAAATAATTCACATCATCCCCACTTTTCTGCCGAGGATATTCATTAGTATCACGACCACAAATTATCCATGCGATGACGGGCCAAGGATATTCGTGTATTCATCAATGGTCATGATCATGCCAACAACTGTCCATCAATGCAATACGGGCCAATGAGGACTTTTACCATATCATTTGTAACATTACGGTCATGATTATACCGAATAATCCCAGGTCATAATCATACCAAGTCCATCTACGCACTACAGGCCACAGATAACTTTCAACATAAAATAAACATGAGGATGATGACAATGATATAAGAATTCAATAAAACAAGTTCAAGAATTAATTTGTCCAGGAACCAATAATGTCCAAATTGTCAACATGATACTTCTTTGTAGAGTAAAATTCAAGAATGCTCAGAAGAATATTTCCATGAAAAGATACTGGATGAAGCACAAATATCAAGGATATTCCACTAATTCATGGAGTATAGAAGTCAAAACTTTAACCAACTGAGTATAATAAAGAATGGAATAACAAAAGAAATCACCATGCATATGGTACTCAGATGTAAAAAGTTATTCCAGCCGGAATAATAAATAACGAAACCAGGTCAGGCATAATTCACGCCGACAAGATGTTCCAACAGAATAATAAAGACGGAACTAGGTCCGGCGTAAAATGCACGGACAGGATATTCCAACCGAATAATAAAGAATGGAATAACAGAAGAATTTCACCAAGTATAGGGTAGCCCGCGTATACAGGTTATTCCAACTGAATAATAAATAATAGAATAACAGAAGTTCTCTTCATGAATACAAAAGAAATAATACCCCTTTACCGTAAAAGAAACTTGATATCAGAGTAGTGAAGTAGCAGAATACTTTTCTTCTTTCTCTCTATAATTTCTCTCTCTAGAGTTTCAGTGAATTCGTAAAAATAATGAATGAATGAGCTTCTATTTATAGAAGAATGGACTGTATAGTAACTAATTCATGAACGATTTACTTTTAATCGGACGGTTCATATTTAAAGCAAAATCTTTTAAATAAAATATAATATATTCTATTTATAATCTAATAAAATGAATAACTTTATAAAAGCATTACATTTTATATAAAAAGATTGTACTATGCAAAAACACTATGCAGTATTTATGCAATACTATGCATAATAAAATATAATATATTCTAATTATTATCTAATAAAGCAGATAACTTTATAAAAGTATATTGTTTTATATAAAAAATTTTCTTATTAGCTTTAATAAAACGAATAACTTTATAAAAGTATTCATTTTATATAAAAAGCTTTTTACGTTTTATTACATTAATAATACTAATAAAACAAAACTTCATCATCATTATTATTATTCACACTATTAATCGACCGTGTCGTTCCCGAGGAAGAGGGGCTTTCAATAAGGATTTCTCCTATCATTTGGCGTGCGATTAGGTGACCAAACCTCTCCTTGGCGTAACTTCTAGACATCGTTAATATTGCAAATAATACTATTAATAACTCTGTCATCTCAATTATTGATTAAATAATATATAAAATATCGACAATAATTGAATAAAACTGAATGACTTCTCACGTAAGCATCAATAATCAATACTGTGTGCTACTATGCAACCACACGTATTACTGTACTTTTACTACCGAGTAGTTCAACAGTGTTAACGATAAAACTTCCGTCATTATTTTCAATAAAATATTTTTGTCATTTTCTAAATCCGACAATAATTCTGTTGTGGGGTCCACCAATAATTGTGCCTTCGTACGAATATTCCCTGTTAAAACGAATATTCCCCGACCAATCGTATATTATATAACAACTTGCGTACTTTGCAAAATTTATAAATATTACCCACAACTATAACATTATATCAAATTTATTCCATAATATTCAAAAATGATATTTATAGAAAATTCATTTTTTTATTCATAAAAGTTGGGGTCTTACAATGTCCCCTTCTTATGAAATTTTGCCCTTGAAATTAGGGTACGTACCTGGTATGTCAAAGAGGTAAGGATTCCTTGATTTCATTTCAGATTCTACCTCCCAGGTCATTTCCTCAACATCATGGTTCCTCCATAAAACTTTGACTTGAAGTATAATCTTGGAGCGTAGAATATGTTCCTTCTTATCCAAGATTTGAACAGAAACCTCTTCATACGTTAAATCTTTCGCTATTTCATCCGGTTCTAACTTAATAATGTGGTTCGGGTCTTCCACATATTTACGTAACATGGATATATGAAAAATATTATGAACACGAGACATACTTGGCGGTTAAGCGAGTCTATAGGCCACAGTTCCTACTCGATCGAGGATTAAAAATGGGCTAATGAATCGAGGATTGAGCATTCCTCTCTTTCCAAATCTCGTAACTCCTTTCCATGGAGCAACATGTAACAACACATGATCTCCAATATCGAATTCCACGTCCTTTCGATGAAGATCAGCATAACTCTTTTGTCGGTCTTGTGAGGTTTTTATACGTTGTCAGATCATTTGAATCTTTTCCATAGTCATACGTACCAACTCCGGTCCTAAAAACATTACTTCACCTACCTCATCCCAGCATACTAGAGAACGACACTTTCTTCCATATAACGCCTCAAATGGAGCCATGCCAATACTTGCTTGATAACTGTTGTTGTAGGAAAACTCCACCAATGGTAAGAATTTATCCCAACTTCCCTTGAAGTCAAGGACACAGAGTCTTAAATCTTCCAGAGTTTGAATAGTCCTCTCTGATTGTCCATCCGTCTGAGGATGATATGCCGAACTAAATCATAAATCCGTGCCCATAGCTTTTTACAAACTAACCCAAAATCGTGAAGTGAATCTTGGGTCTCGATCAGAAACTATGGATACTGGCATATCATGTAGTCTTACAATCTCGTTTATGTACATACAAGCAAGACCTTCAAGTGTATAAGTTTCTCGTATTGGTAAGAAATGAGCAGACTTGGTCAATCTATCAACAATGACCCAAATTGCATTTATGCCTTGAGAAACCATGGGAAGACCAGTAACGAATTCCATTGTAATGTGCTCCAACTTCCATTCTGGAATTTCAAGTGGTTGCAATGGACCTTTTGGTACTTGATGCTCCGCCTTGACTCGTTGACAAGTTAGACACCTTGAGATAAATAGCGCTATCTCTCTCTTCATATTGCTCCACCAAAATGTATGACGAAGATCTCGATACATTTTGGTACTCTTAGGATGGATTGCAAACGGTGTGTTGTGCGCCTCCATCATGATTTTATACTTTAAATCAGGGTCGTTAGGAACACAAAGTCTTGAGTTGACTCGAAGTATTCCTTCTTCATCAATTCTTGCTTTCGGCATAGCACCTTCTTGCACTTTCTTCCTAATACGCATTAGCTCTGGATATCTAACTTGAGCAACTTTAACTTTATCAATTGAAGTCAGTTCTACTCGTATATTCGCCATCATCACGTGGGTCCCTGGAGTCTTTATCTCGATCTCCATCCATTGCAAGTCATACAAAATGGGCCTTTGCGTTGACAATATCGCACTCATACCCGCATAAGATCTTTTACTCAATGCGTCAGCTACCACGTTCGTTTTTCTAGGATGATATTGGATGGTATGATCATAATCTTTCAACAGTTCAAGTCAACGTCGTTGTCGCATATTAAGTTCCTTTTGAGTGAAGAAATATTTGAGGCTTTTATGATCCGTAAAGATCTCCACTTTCTCCCCATACAAGTAATGCCTCCAAATTTTAAGTGTGAAGACAACAGCTGCCAACTCTAGATCATGAGTAGGATAATTCCTCTCATATTCTTTGAGTTGCCGAGAGGCATAGGCTATAACTTTCCCATGTTGCATGAGAACACATCCTAACCCTTTGCCCGAAGCATCAATGTAGATGACAAATCCCTCCAAGCCAGATGGTATTATCAGAACAGGTGCTGAAATGAGTCTCCTCCTGAGTTCTTGAAAACTCTTCTCACATTCTTCGTTCCAACCAAATTTTGTATCTTTCCGAATCAGCTGAGTTAATGGAGTAGCGATTCGAGAAAACCCTTCTACGAATCTCCGATAATAACCAGCTAAGCCAATAAAGCTACGTACTTCGATCACTGATTTAGGTTGCTCCCAACTTTGAATTGCTTCAATCTTTGTTGGGTCAACAGATATTCCATGACTTGATACTATGTGCCCAAGGAATGCTACTTCCTCAAGCCAGAACTCACATTTCTTTAACTTGGCATAAAGCTTATATTCACGAAGCTTTTGAAGTATCAGCCTCAAGTGTTGCTCATGATCTTCACGGCTTTTGGAATATATGAGGATGTCATCAATAAAGACGACCACAAAGTGATCCAAATATTCCTTGAATACTAGGTTCATCATATCCATGAAGGCAGCAGGAGCATTAGTCAATCCAAAAGACATGACTAGGAATTCATAATGCCCGTACCAAGTTCTAAAATCCGTCTTTGGAATGTCATCGGTTCTAATCTTCAATTGGTGATATCCGGAACGAAGATCAATCTTTGAAAAGAATTTGGTGGCTTGCAACTAGTCAAACAGGTCATCAATATGTGGCAATGGGTACCTATTTTTGATGGTGACATGATTCAACTCCCGATAATCAATACAAAGATGCATATTCCCGTCTTTCTTTTTCACGAATAGAACAGGAGCACCCCAAGGAGACGTACTAGGATGAATAAAGCCAATGTCTAACAATTCCTGTAGTTGGGTCTTTAACTCCTGAAGTTCAATAGGAGCCATTCAATATGGGGCTTTGGAAATAGGTTTTGTATCGGGTTCAAGGTCGATACAAAATTCAATTTCACCCTCTGGGGGTAGGCCAGGAAGTTCTTCAGTGAATACGTCAGGAAATTCATTAACAATAGAAATATCATTCAAAACTGACGTATTTTTGTTTAGATCCGTTTTTTAATAAACGAATAGCTTTATGGCTTGAGATGACAGTGATTGATTTTAATGGTTTGGTTGCTTGAATTCGCATAATAGGTTGGTTAGGAATATGAAAGCTAACAACCTTTCAAAAATAATCAATTTTTGCATGATGAGTAGTTAACCAATTAATCCCTAGAATTACGTCAAATGCAAGTATTTTCAATGAAATAAGATCGACAGGTAATGTGAGGGTACCGATTTGAACCAAACAAGACTTATAAACAGTAGATGTAATGAAGGTTTCTCCCAACGGAGTTTCAACAGATAAGTCAAAGTCTGATTTCTCTGGAGTCAAATTTAAATGTTGAGCGCAAGTAGGAGAAATAAAGAAATGGGTAGAACCGGTATCAAATAAGGTATAAACTTCTCTAGAGTTTATGATAAGCTTACCCGTGATGACCTCGTTTGGGTTCCTTGCTTTTTGGGAGGTCACAATAAACGCTTTCCCTTGCACTACCGGCTTTGACTTTTCTGGGACGGCCTTTGGTGCCTCCATCCTAGCTGAACTTGTCTTCGGTGAACGATAAAATTGGGCTAGGTGACCTTCTCTTCCACAATTATATGTGCTTTGGACGGCATCGCAGCTTGGGTGATGTGTCCCTCCCCTCCACATTTGAAGCATATGATAGGTGGTCGTTCTCCTTCCTTAACAACGGGTGCTGGTGCTGACGTATTTCCATCATTGTTTAATCTCCTTTTCTTGAAATGTCCATTCTTATTATTTTGGCCCTGATTACCACCGAAGTGGTTACCATTTCTGGCCTGTTGATTCCCTCCATGCTTGTTGTCACCGCTTCGATGACGGCTCTCACTAGTATTATCATTTTGCTGGCTGCTATCTTTTAGTTGGGTTGACTCATTATCACGTTCCAATAACTGAGCCCTATTAACAACATTTGAATACAAACACAGTTTATTAGAGATAAGATATTGACGTATCTCAGGTTTCAAACCTCTTAAAAACATTCGCGTCATTCTCTCTTCATTATCAACCAAATGGGATGCAAACCGGGACAACTCGGCAAACTTGGCTTCGTACTGCGACACGGTCATGTTGTTTTGCTCCAGCTTGATGAACTCTACCTCTTTCATCTGACGAATAATTTCGGGAAAGTACTTGTCCTTGAATAGTTCTTGGAACTTCTCCCAAGACATCTTCAGTGCGGCAGGTTGAGTAGGCTTTATAGATTCCCACCAGTAATCTGCATCTGCCCGCAACATGAAGGTGGCAAAGGGAACCCTTTGCTCCTCAGAGCATCCCAAGACATCAAATATCTTGTTGATCTGTTTAATCCACGTCTCCGCCTTAAGTGGTTTTGGCTCTCCAAAAAAACTTCGGTGGTCCCAGTTCCTTAAACTGCTTGGCGGTGACCATCCGATAGTTGCCAATATTTCCACCTGTATTTTGGACAGGAGCCGCTCTTTCCTAATATACATGAATTGCATAAAGCCTCTGAACATTCCATCGTTCATCATTTGGTCAGTGTTGTTGTTTGCCTGAGGAATGTCACCTTCCTTATGCACATTATCCTGATTATTGATCTGTGGAGACTCAATCTGGCCTCACATGCTCCATTGATATTCTCAACATTCTCGGATGTCATTTCAAAATCGCCACAAAACAAGGGTTAAATAACATATCACATATTATCCCTATACTCGACCGACCAATTAAATACCAAATAAACTTAGGTAGGTCATACTAGCGAAGAATTTCCCGTCTCTCCCTCCTAGTTCTTGTCTCACATCTTAGCCAGGATCATATCCTAAGCTTTGATACCAAGCGTGACGCCCCAAAATAGGTATACATCACCTATTCTGAGTCGCCAAATACATTGTACAGAATACAAATACAATCTTAATTATACAATTGTCGTGTAAAATACGACAAAACAAATGTTGTGAGTTTTAATACAAATATTGTCATCTAGACAATATCCACACTCAATTGAGTCCTCATTACATTTATTGTCACACTATTTAACAGAATAATGAGGACTGCTAATGCACCATCTAGGACCATCACTCCGTTCCCCGACTCATCCCAGCTACGTTCTCATTTCCTGAAGAGAACAGTGAAAGAAGGGTGAGCTCAACTAGCCCAGTAAGAAATATTATGACTAAGATAATACAGAATAAATTATCATTAGCCTTAAACAGTGTTAAACTGATACAATATAACAAACATCAAGTTTAAGCTGCGAGTGGATCAAGCAATCCATTAAAAGAGTCAGTGGAGAATAAAATCTACTATCTTTTATGATTTAAAAGGTTTTCATCACTTTTATCATTTGGGACTCAAATTTTAATAAATAATCTACATCATCCCTCGCACTACTGGCCAAGGATATTCATTAGTATCACGACAACAAATTATCCATGCACCATCTGAATACGGATATTCGTGTATTCATCAATGGTCATGATCATGCCAACAAGCTGTCCATTAATGCACTACAAGTGCCAATGAGGACTTTTACCACATCATTTGTAACATTACGGCCATGATTATCTAGAATAATCACGGTCATAATCATACCAAGTCCAGCTATGCACTATAGGCCACAGATGACTTTCAACATAATATAAACATGAGGATGATGACAATGATATAAGAATTCAATAAAACAAGTTCAAGAATTAATTTTTCCTGGAACCAATAACGTCCAAATTGTCAACATGATACTTCTTTGTAGAGTAAAATTCAAGAATGCTCAGAAGAATATTTCCATGAAAAGATACTGGATGAAGCGCAAATATCAAGGATATTCCACTAATTTCATGGAGTATAAAAGTTAAAACTTTAACCAACTGAGTATAATAAAGAATGGAATAACAAAAGAAATCACCATACATGCGGTGCTTCGCATAGACAAGTTATTCCAACAGAATAATAAATAACGGAACCAGGTCAAGCGAAATTCGCACCGACAGGATGTTCCAACAGAATAATAAAGACGGAACCAGGTCCGGCGTAAAACGCACAGACAGGATATTCCAACTGAATAATAAAGAATGGAATAATAGAAGAATTTTACCAAGTATAGGGTAGCCCGCGTATACAGGTTATTCTAACAGAATAATAAAGAATGGAATAACAGAAGTTCTCTTCATGAATACAAAAGAAATAATACCCCTTACCGTAAAAGAAACTTGATATCGGAGTAGTGAAGTAGCAGAATACTTTTCTTCTTTCTCTCAATAATTTCTCTCTCTAGAGTTTCAGTGAATTCGTAAGAAATAATGAAGGAATGAGCTTCTATTTATAGAAGAGTGGACTGCATAGTAACTAATTCATGAACGGACCAGATTGATTTATTTTTAATCGGACGGTCCATATTTAAAGCAAAATCTTTTAAATAAAATATAATATATTCTATTTATAATCTAATAAAACAAATAACTTTATAAAAGCATTCTGTTTTATATAAAAAGATTTTACTATACAAAACACTATACAGGCACTATGCAACACTATGCAGGCACTATGCAACACTATGCATAATAAAATATAATATATTCTAATTATTATCTAATAAAACAGATAACTTTATAAAAGTATTTTGTTTTATATAAAAAGATTTTACTATTAGCCTAATAAAACGAATAAATTTATAAAAGTATTACATTTTATATAAAAAGCTTTTTCTTTTTTTATTACATTAATAATACTAACAAAACAAAACTTCATCATCATTATTATTATTCACACTATTAATCGACTGTGTCGTTCCTGGAAAGAGGGGCTTTCAATAAGGATTTCTCCTATCAAGGCCAATTAGGTGACCAAACCTCTCCTTGGCAAAACTTCTAGACATCGTTAATATTGCAAATAATAATATTAATAACTCGTCATCTCAATTATTGATTAAATAATATATAAAATATCGACAATAATTGAATAAAACTGAATGACTTCTCACGTAAGCATCAATAATCAATACCGTGTGCTACTATGCAACCACGCGTAATACTGTACTTTTACTACCGAGTAGTTCAATAGTGTTAACGGTAAAACTTCCGTCATTATTTTCAATAAAATATTTTTATCGTTTTCTCAATCCGATAATAATTATATTGTGGGGTCTACCAATGATTGTGCCGTCGTACGAATATTCCCTGTTAAAACGAATATTCCTCGACCAATCGAATATTATATAACAACTTACGTACTTTGTAAAATTTATAAATATTACCCACAATTATAACATTATATCAAATTTATTCCTTAATATTCAAAAATGATATTTATAGAAAATTCATTTTTTATTCATAAAAGCTCGGGTCTGACATAAAACATGCCTTGGACGGCATCGCGCAGTTTGGACTGATATGTCCCTCCCCTTCGCACTTGAAACATATGACAGGTAGTCGTTCTCCTTCCTTAACAACGGCTGTTGGTACTGACGTCTTTCCATCATTGTTGAATTTCCTCTTCTTGAAATGTCCATTCTTATTGTTTTGGCCATGATTACCACCGAAGTGGTTACCATTTCTGGCATGCTGATTCCCTCCATGCTTATTGTCACCACTTCGATGAATGTTATCACTGGTATTATCATTTTGCCGGCTGCTCTCTTTTGGTTGGTTTGACTCATTATCGCGCTCCAATAACTGAGCCCTATTAACAACATCTGAATACAAACACAATTTATGAGAGATAAGATATTGACGTATCTCAGGTTTCAAACCTCTTAGAAACATTCTCGTCATTCGCTCCTCATTATCAACCAAATGGGACGCAAACCGGGATAACTCGGAGAACTTTTCTTCGTACTGCGACACGGTCATATTATTTTGCTCCAACTTGATGAATTCTACCTCTTTCATGTGACGAATACTTTCGGGAAAGTACTTGTCGTTGAACAATTCATGGAACTTCTCCTAAGTCATCTTCAGTGCGGCAAGTTGAGTACGTTTTACAGATTCCCACAAGTAATCTGCCTCTGCTTGCAACATGAAGGTGGCAAAGGGAACCTTTTGCTCTTCGGAGCATCCCAATACATCAAATATCTTGCAGATCTGCTTTATTCACGTCTCCGCCTTAAGTGGTTTTGGCTCTCCAAAAAACTCCGGTGGTCATAGCTCCTTGAACTATTTGGCAGTGACAGTTCGAGAGTTGCCAGTGTTTCCACCTATATTTTGGACAGGAGCCGCTCTCGCCTGATGTTATATGAATTGCATGAAGCCTCGGAACATTTCGTCGTTCATCATTTGGTTAGTGTTGTTGTTTCCATGAGGATTGTCGCCTTCCTGATGCACATTGTCCTGATTGTTGATCTGTGGAGACTCAACGGTCTCCTGTTCTCCATTGATGTTCTCAACATTCTCGGATGCCATTTTCAAATACTGCCACAAAACAAGGGTTAATTAACATATCACATATTATCCCTACACTCTAACCAACCAATTAACTAACAAATAAACTTAGGTAGGTCATACTAGCGAAGGAATTCCCCGTCTCTCCCCTCATAGTTCTTGTCTCACATCTTAGCTAGGGATCATATCCCTAAGCTTTGATACCAACTGTGACGCCCCCAAAATAGGTATACATCACCCATTTTGAGTCGTCAAATACATGGTACAGAATATAAATACAATCTTAAATATATAACAATAGCTGTGAGTTTTAATACAAATATTGTCTTCTAACAATATCCACTCTCAGAATAAGTCCTCATTATAATCATTATCACACTATTTCATAGAATAGTGAGGACTACTAATACTATCATCTGGACCATCACTCCGTTCCCCGACTAGTCCCTACTACGTTCTCATTTCCTAAAGAGAAAAGTGAAAGAAAGGGTGAGCTCAACTAGCCCAGTAAGAAATATTATGACTAAGATAATGCAGGATAAATTATCATTAGCCTTCAACAATGTTAAACTGATAAAATACAATAGACATCAAGTTTAACTGCAGCGAAATAAGCAATCCATTAAAAGAATCAAGTAGAGAATAAAATCTACTATCTTTTATGATTTAAAACGTTTTTTCATCACTTTTATTGCTGAGACTCAGCTTAATAAATAATCCACATCATCCCTGCACTACGTCCAAGGTATTCATTAGGATTACGACCACAAATTATCCATGCACTACGGGCAAAGGATGTTCGTGTATTCATCAATGGTCATGATCATGCCAACAACTGTCCATCAATGCACTACGGGCCAATAAGGACTTTTATCACATCATTTGTAACATTACGGTCATGATTATACCAAATAATCCCTGGTCTTAATCATACCAAGTCCATCTATGCACTACAGGCCACAGATGACTTTCAAAAAATATAAACATGAGGATGATGACAATGATATAAGAATTCAATAAAACAAGTTCACAAATTAATTTATCCAGAAACTAATAACGTCCAAATTGTCAACATGATACTTCTTTGTAGAGTAAAATTCAAGAATGCTCAGAAGAATATTTCCATGAAAAGATCTTTGGATGAAGCCTTAAATATCAAGGATATTCCACTAATTTCATGGAGTATAGAAGTCAAAACTTTAACCAACTGAGTACAATAAAGAATGGAATAACAATAGAAATCACCAGTCATGTGATAGATAGCACAGGCAGGTTATTCTAACAAAATAATAAATACGGAACTAGGTCCAGCATAAAATGCACAGACATGATATTCCAACAGAATAATAAAGACAGAACCAGGTCCGACGTAAAATGCACAGACAAGATATTCCAACAAAATAATAAAGAAGGGAATAATAGAAGGATTTCACCAAGTATAGGGGAGTCCGCGTATACATGTTATTCCAACAAAATAATAAAGAATGAAATAACAGAAGGTGTGACACTCCCAAATCCAGGTACTTCATTCCCACAGGATCTGGAGTTCACGTAATCAAACATTCATATCTAACTACCCAAACCCAATAAAACTGGATAAATAAAACCTTTCCCATTAAAGGGTTACATAATATAATCTCTCAGGTTATCTAACCTTTAAATACAATCATTCATATGCGAAAATTAAATAAAGCTTCATTAAAACCAAGTCTAAGATCATCATAATAAAATCTAACATCTCTATCAAAATAAAATTACAAGTGTTCATCACTTGCACATTTTTCCCTTTTCTTTGCTAGTAGAAAGTTCATCTACCTTCTTCTCTTTAGCTGCAATGAGTTTATAAACATGCAAGAGTGAGCAAAACAATTGCTCACTGGATACAATATGAAATCAACAGGAGTATAGTAATAATAACTGCCAATAATAGGCTCATCAACAATGAATAGTACTCTACCATCTATAATCAGAAACTGACATCCAAAATGTGGAATAAATATAACTGAGGGTCATAAGACCATGAACTATGTCCACAGTTGTGAGTAATCTTTCAACTCCAACTTTAACAGTCATAAGACTATAAGGACTCCTCGTACTTAGAGGTATCAGCCCTTCGTACCATATATTGTGCACAAATATTTAACGCTACGCGTAAGTTATCCCCTAATAATAATAGGGTTGTTCATCTCAGTATTCGGAGTACAAGTCCGCACCAAAGAGAGTTTGGTTTGGATAAGCTTTCAAGGGTAATTTGAAGTTCAACAATCATCAACTAGAGGACTAGTTGAATTAATAACATTATATTACAGAATAATTGTAATTGAATCAACATGGTAAACCAAAATCATGCTTTAGGAATAATTTAATAGCATATACTTTGAATAACTATAACATGCCTTGCTTGAACAATATTAAGTCAAGGTTAATTAGAATTGAGTACTAAGCATGCATAACAGTTTGAACGATGAAATTGCTCAACATTAGTATAAATAGTTGTGCATGCTAAACAACAAGTTAAATACAAGAATAATTTGTCAACATTAAACCAAAGTTTAGAAAGCTTGCATCATTCATAAGGTAATCGAATTGAAACATTAAATAGTTAAACAAGATAAAGAATTAGAAATCTTGCATTATTATATTGGAAACAATAATTGATTCAATCAAGATAATGGATTAGAACACTTGCTCCAAGAACAATTTAAGCGCTTGCACAATTTTAAAAGTAGAGTTAGAGAACTTGCCTTGTTCGTGGACTAAATCGAACAATTCAAACCACAATATCCTACAAACATATGTCATCATGACATAATTAGTCATTACCATCTTACAAACATAACTAAGTACGTTCATCATTTAAAAATTGGATTTTTAATCACATAACCAAGTTATAACACAAGTTAATTGTTAATAATATACTTATTCATAGTATAGATATACTAAAATCAACATTTAGCAGTCCTACTATAATCACATAACTTTTCTTAAAATTTTGTGTACAAAAAGTACACTTTGTCGAGACCATTATTCCTTTAACTCAGTGCATGGCTACAATTTACATCGTGGGTCGTGACTGCATGAGCACCACTACTATGACGCGGGAAAAAAAACTAAAGTTGGCATGGCATTAGTGGCAGTGATATGGCGGTAGCCATGGTACTATTTGAAACTAACAACTTCTTTGGTCAGGTACCTTAAACTGCGATTCGATCGAAAGCCAGCAACAATGCAGGAAAAAGTCAATTTTGGCCTACAAGCTTGTTTCTAACAGACTAAATAGCATATAATTCATACAAAAACTTCATGCAAACAAAATTCAAGAATTCTTATCATGTTTTTACCCATACAACAACATAAACAACAAGTTTAAAACATCCAATTTCACTATTTTTGATAAAAAAAAAACTCATTTTTTTATATTTCAATGAAAATCAACACTATAAATTTGTTTTTCAACCAAAACAATTAATTCAAAGCATCTTTATCAATATTTATACATACTCTCACAATTTAAATAGCCAATTTATCAACTACACAACTAATTAACTTTCAATTTCTACTTTAAATTAACCCATTTTCATTCACAAAACTCTCTGTAAAAAGGTTTTCTTCACAACTTCATACATAACAACAATACATTGATTATAATCATATATAACCTATAAAATAACTTTACAACACTAGTTTATCATATGAACACACATAAAATCAACAATCATCCTACCACAAGAATTTTACTGAGAGAAATAGGAGAGAAAGCTAAAACTTTAAAACTTGAAAAGAATAGGATAATACCTTGAAGAAGATGATGATGGCTATTCCCTTCTTTGATTCTCAAACTTTTTTTCTCACCAATCTCTAGCCTTTCTTCCTCTCTTCTTCTCTTCTTCTTCTTCCTATGAGTTTTTCTTTTCTTCCTAACTCTAGAGCGTACTAGATAAAATAACGTATATAGAATATAATATATATTGATTATATAATATAAATACAAAACATATAACTGATATCAGTTATATGAGTTTTAAAAATCAAAAGCCATAAGGCTTGTTTGGTTACTAACTAAAAAATATAACCCATTAATCCTAACACCCTGTTTGGTAAAACTCAATTAGATTAAAGACTTAATAAGCAATAAGTCTTGTTTGGCAAAACGAAATTAAAACTCCTTAAGTTATTTTAATAACTACTTTATAAAAGGTTATTTGTCACACATTAATTTAATTAAATTAATCATAATAACAATTTATTAAATCACTTCATCACATAAATCAATACCACAAAATTATAATTTTCTATATAATTATAACTTTATTTAATCAACCAACACATCCTTTTTAATTACAAATTCCAATAAAAGAATAAATGGCTGAATTAATCAAAATTCTCTAACTTAATAATTAAATTAAATTAGCAAATAATAAATAATTTTCTTAATTATTTATTTAACAAATAATTAACCACATCAAATCAAATTTGAACAATTATTTATTCAACAATAAACACATCCATTAAATATTTAAACAATAAATATTTAATATAACAATTAAAAATCTAGAATGTTACAACATTCCCTCCTTACAAGAATTCTGTCCCCAGAATCACAATTCAAACAATTCATTCGTCACAGAAGGATTTCACCAAGTATATGGGAGTCCGCGTATACAGGTTATTCCAATAGAATAATAAAGAATAGAATAAAAGAAGGATTTCATCAAGTATAGGGGAGTCCGCGTATACAAGTTATTCCAATAGAATAATAAAGAATGGAATAACAGAAGTTCTCTTCATGAATACGAAAGAATAATACCCCTTACCGTAAAAGACACTGGATATCGAAGTAGTTAAGTAGCAGAATACTCTTCTTCTTTCTCTCTATAATTTCTCTCTCTAGAGTTTCAATGAATTCGTAAGAAATAATGAAGGAATGAGCTTCTATTTATAAGAGAATGGACTAAATAGTAACTAATTCATGAACGGTCCAGATTGATTTACTTTTAAACGGACGGTCCATATTGATTTACTATTAAAGCGTAAAAGCAACGGTCCATCTTGATTTACTATTAAAACTTTAAACCAAATGATCCATATTGATTCACTATTATAACTTTCCACCAGCGGTCCATATTGATTCACTATAATAACTTCAACCAACGGTCTGAAAAATTAGCACATCTCCTCATGGAATAATATTGTACCCAAATACCCGAATGCACAATACTAGAGTGAATAGTAACCGGGTGAATAATAACTCGTGAATAGTAACTCGTGAATAGTAACTCATGAATAGTAACTTATGAATAGTAACTCGTGAATAGTACTTTGACACAAAAAGTGCCCCAAATACCCGATTGATCAATATAACCTCCAGACATCAATTATTATCAAAATAAATGTTAATTTTTACAAACACAAATAATCCCAACACAATGAAACTATCAAATTCATCTTTAATCAACACGAACTTATCCATCATTAATACCATAACTCATAATATTTAACAACCAAGTTGTTCTCAGGAAAGAGGGGGCTTTCCAATAAGGATTTCTCCCTATTGGCGCGCAATTAGGTGACCAAACCTCTCCTTGATAGAACTTCTAGACATTGTAAATATTGCAATTTAATAATATGAATAACTTTGTCGTCTCAATTATTAATTTAATAATATAACATATAATGCAGATGATACTGACAATAATCGAATCAATAATATGAGAGATATGATGCAGCAATTACTATAGCAATAATTGAGTATAACTGAGTGACTTCTTACGTAAGCATCAATAACCAATACCGTGTGTTACTATGGAACCACGCGTATTACTGTACTTTTACTACCGGGTAGTTCAACAGTTTTAACGGTAACACTTCCACCGTTATTTTATAAAAAGATAATTCTGTCGTTTTCTAAATACGACAATACTTCCGTCGTGGGGTCCACCAATTATTGTGCCATCGTATGAATATTCCCCGACAAAAAGAATATTCCCCGACCAATCGAATATTTTATAACAACTTGCATACTTTGCAAAATTTATAAATATTACCCACAACTATAACATTATATCTAATCCACACCATAATATTAAAAAAATATTTTGAGAAATTTAAATCTTTATTCATAAAATTTGGGGTCTCACACTGGCATTCCATGCAATCTCACAATCTCATTCAAGTACATACGAGCAAGACGTTCAAGGGAATAAGTCTCACGTATAGGCAAGAAATGAGCAGACTTGGTTAACCTATCAACAATAACCCAAATCGCATCTATACCTTGAGAAACATTTGGAAGACTCGTAACAAAATCCATGGTAATGTGTTCCCACTTCCATTCTGGAATCTCAAGTGGTTGCAATGGACCTTTTGGCACTTGATGCTCTGACTTTACACGTTGACAAGTTAAACACCTCAAGATAAACTCTGCGATCTCTCTCTTCATATTGTTCCACCAAAATGTATGTCAAATATCATGATACATTTTGGTACTCCCAGGATGGATTGCAAATGGGGTGTTGTGTGCCTCCATCATGATTCTATGCTTCAAGTTAGAATTGTTAGGAACGCAAAGTCTAGAGTTGACTCGAAGTATTCCTTCTTCATCGATTCTTGCTTCTGGAATAGCTCCTTCTTGCACTTTCTTCTTCATATGCATCAGCCCCAGGTCCGTAGCTTGAGCAGTTTTAACTTTATCGATTAAAGTCGATTCTACTCGTATATTCGCCATCATCACGTGGGTCCCTAGAGTCTTTAATTCTATCTCCATCCTTTGCAAGTCATACAAAATGGGCCTTTATGTAGACAATATCGCACTCGTACTCGCATATGATCTTCTACTCAATGCGTCAGCTACTACATTCGCTTTTCCATGATGATATTAAATAGTGTGATTATAATCTTTCAACAGCTAAAGCCAACGTTGTTGCTGCATGTTGAGTTCTTTTTAGGTGAAGAAATATTTGAGGCTTTTATGGTCCGTATAAATCTCCACTTTCTCCCCATATAAGTAGTGTCTCCAAATTTTCAACGCGAATACGACTGATGCCAACTCCAGATCATGAGTAAGATAATTCCTCTCATATTCTTTGAGTTGTCGTGAGGCATAGGCTATGACTTTCCCATGTTGTATGTGAACACATCCTAACCCTTTGCACTGAAGCATCATCCAGATAACAAATCCATCCGAACCAGATGGTATTGCGAGCAGTCTTTGAAATGAGTCTCCTCTTGAGCTCTTGGAAACTCTTCTCGCATTCCTCACTCCATACGAATTTTGTATCTTTCTGAGTCAGCTGAGTTAACGGAGTAGTGATTCGAGAAAATCCTTCCACAAATCTCCGATAATAATAACCATTAAGCCCAAAGAGTCACTTGTGATTTGGCCACCGACTTCGGTTGCTCCCAACTTTGTATTGCTTCAATCTTCGTCGGGTCAATAGATACTCCATGTTTTGACACCACATGCCCAAGGAATGCTACTTCCTTAAGCCAGAACTCATATTTCTTCAGCTTGGCATATGGCTTGTTGTCACGAAGTCTTTAAAGTACCAGCTTCAAATGGTGCTCATGATCTTCACGACTTTTGGAATAGATAAGGATTTCATCAATAAAGACAACAACGAACTGATCCAAATATTCCTTGAATACATGGTTCATCATATCCATGAAAGCAGCAGGAGCATTAGTCAATCCAAAGGACATGACTAAGAATTCATAATGCTGTCATAGGAGTTCGAAGGCGGTCTTTGGAATATCCTCGGCTTTAATCTTCAAATTTGATGATATCCGAACAAAGATCAATTTTGAAAAGAATTGTGCTCCTTGCAAATCGGTCAAACAGGTCATCAATACGAGGTAGGGGATACCTATTCTTGATGGTGACATGGTTTAATTCTCGGTAGTCAATACAAAGTCGCATACTCCCGTCTTTCTTCTTTACAAATAAAATAGGAGCACCCCAAGGAGATGTACTAGGACGAATGAAATCGATGTGTAACAATTCCTGTAGTTGGACTTTTAACTCCTGAAGTTCAATAGGAGCCATTCGATATGGGGTTTTAGAAATGGGCTTTGTACCCGATTTAAGATTAATAAAGAATTTAACTTCTCGTTCTAGGGGTAGACCAGGAAGTTCTTCCAGAAATACATCAGGAAATTCATTAACAACAGGAATATTATTCAAATCTGACGTGTTTTTGTTCAAGTCTATTATATGGGCTAAGAAAGCTTGACATCCATTTTTCAATAAATGAATAGCTTTATGGCTTGATATAACAGTGACTGATTTTAGTGGTTTAGTTGCTTGAATTCATATAACAGGTTGGTTAGGAATATGAAAACTAACAACCTTACGAAAATAATCAATTTTGGCATGATGAGTGGTTAACAAATCAATCCCTAAAATCACATCAAATGCAAGTATCTTTAAAGAGATAAGATCAACAGGTAATGTGATTGTGCCAACTTGAATCAAGCAAGATTTATAAACTGTAGATGTAACGAAGGTTTCACCCGACGGAGTTTCAACAGATAAGTCAAAGTCCAATTTCTCCGGAGTCAAGTTTAAACGTTGAGCACAAGCAGGAGAGATAAAAGAATGGGTAGAACTGGTATCTATTAAGGTATAAACTTCGCAAGAGTTCAAGATTATCTTACAATCACCTCATTTGGGTTCCTCGCATTTTGGCCAGTCACAACAAACGTTCTTCCAGGAACCACTGATTTCGACTTATCCGGGACAGCCTTTGGAGTCACCATCCCCGCTGAACTTGGTTTTGCTACAGAACAATTCCGAGCTATGTGACCTTCCTTTCCACAGTTGTAACATACCTTGGATTGTTGTGGACAGTTTGGGCTAATATGTCCCTCTTTCCCACATTTGTAACATCTAACTGGCGGTCGTTCTCCTCCCCTAGAATTTGTGGTTAGTGCTGGTGTTGCTGCTGATGTCTTCCCATCATTGTTGAATCTCCTCTTTCTAAAATTTCCACCTGACTCACCTCTCCTATTATCATTGCCACGATTACCACCCGAGTGGTTACCGCCTTTGTCCATATTTTTCCTCCTCATTTGGTTATCATTGCTCGATGATCGCACATCACCCAGATATGACCACGGGTTGTGATCCATCGGTTGAGTATACTCATTATCTCGCTCTAATAATTGAGCCATGTTGGCAACATCTGAATAAAGAGAAAATTTATGACAGATAAGGTATTGACGAATCTCGGGTTTTAGACCTCTCAGAAACATATGTGTCATACGTTCCTCATTTTCTACCAAATGAAGTGCAAACCTGGATAACTCCGCGAACTTCGCCTCATACTGAGACACCGTCATATTATTTTGTTCCAGTCTAATAAACTCTACCTCCTTCATATGACGAATACTTTCTAGAAAGTACTTGTCATTAAACAGTTTCTGAAATCTTTCCCAAGACATGTTAAGTGCGGCTTTGGTGGAGTTTCACTGATTCCCACCAAGAATCGCCTCACCACGGAACATAAAGGTGGCGAATGGAACCTTCTTTCCTCCGCATCCCAAGACATCGAATATCTTGGTAATTTGCTTGACCCATGTTTCCGCCTTAATCGGATCGGCTTTCCCGTAATCTGGTGGTCCCAACTCTTTGAACTACTTGTCATTTGATGCATCGCCAATGGCGTGCTATCACTTCCACCGTATTTTGTACACGAGTCTCCTAAATGCGATTTTGCATGAACTACAAAAAGCTCCTAAACATTCCATCATTCATCGTTTGCTCGGTAGAGTGTTGTTTACGGAGGAATATTGCTTTCTGTTGCATGTTCTCCCTGGTTTTGTGACTAATGGTTGTTCCACGTCTCATACACTCCATTGTTAACGTTCTCGCCAGCCCATTCTTAAACATCGCCAAAATAAGGGTTAATTAAACAAATTAACATATCACATAATATCCCTATATTATGACCGACCAACAAATAAGCTTAGATAGGACACACTAGCGATAAGGATTTACTCATCTCTCCTCCTAGTTCTATTCCCCGATCTCCGCCAAAGACCATATCCCTAAGCTTTGATATTAATCGGACGCCCCAAAATAGGTATACAACACCCATTTTGAGTCGCCAAATACATGGTACAAAAAGCAAACTACAACTTCAATAATACAATTGTCGTGCAAAATACAACAATACATACTGTGAGTTTAAATACAAATATTGTCTTCTAGACAATATCCACACTCAAATAAGTCCTCGTTACAATTATTCATACACTATTCTACAGAAATAGTGAGGACTGCTAAAACATCCTTCTAGAACAATCACTCCATACCCCGACTAGATCCTGCTATGTTCTCACCTCCTAAGAAGAAAAATGGAACAACAAGGAAAAGGGTGAGCTCAACTAGCCCAGTAAAGAATATTATGACTAAGATATATACAACAAATTATCCTTAGTCCTCAATAGGGAAAAATCTGATAGAATATAATAGACAACAAGTTTTAGATCAATATTTTGCAGCGGAAATAGCAATCCTTTAGAAGAGTCAAGTAGAGAATGAGTTCTACTATCTTCTAAGATTTAAAAGTCCATCATCAATATTTATCCCTGTAAAAACAATCAATATACATCTTTAATCAAATATTCATCTTTGCACTACAGGCCAAAGATATTCATTTGTATCACCAGTTGGTCATGTTCATCTCAACACCTGTTCATCTTTGCACTACGGGTCAAAGATATTCATCAGTTAATCATTCATCTTTACACTACAGGCCAAAGATATTTAGTAATATCATCATTTAGGACTGAGGATGATGAAAACTATTTTAAAGAAAATGAATCGAGTGAGATAGAAGGACAAATATTAGGGATTCGTATTACAGTTTATCCAAGATCAATAATACTCCATAATAACCAATTTTGTAGCAGAATTCAAAAATAAAGATTAAAACATGGATACAATCAAATATAGTAACCATAATAGACATCTTGGACAAAAAGGAAAATTTTTATTTTTCGGTGAATAGTGACGTATGTGACGCCCCCAAAATAGGTATACACCACACCCATTCTGAGTCGCCAAATACATGGTACAGAAACAACTACAACTTTATTATTACAACAGTAAAACTGTGAGTTTAAATACAAATATTATCTTTTAGACAATATCTATACTCAAATAAATCCCCATCACATTTATTGATACATTATTTTACACAAAATGGTGAGGACTACTAAACAACTCTCTAGAACCTTCATTCCATACCCCGACTAGTACTCGCTACATTCTCGCCTCCCGAGAAGAAAAATGGAATAACAAGAAAAGGGTGAGCTCAACTAGCCCAAGAAGAATACTATGACTAAGATAATATACAACAAATTATCGTTAGTCTCCAACAGGAAAAATCGATAGAATACAATAAACAACAAGTTTAAGATCAATATTCGCAATGGAAATAATAATTCATGTAAGAGTTACGTAGAGAATGAAATCTACTATAATCTATGAATTTAACAAATCCATCATCAATATTTTATCCTCGTAACATCAATCAATATTCATCTCAAATCAAATATTCATCTTTGCACTACAGTGCCAAAGATATTCATCAATCGGTCATGTTCATCTCAACACTGCTCATCTTTGCACTAAAGGCCAAAGATATTCATCAATCCATCATGTTCATCTCAACACTGCTCATCTTTGCACTAAAGGCCAAAGATATTCATCATCGGTCATGTTCATTTAAACACCGCTCATCTTTGCTCTGGTGCCAAAGATATTCATCAGTCGGTCGTATGTTCATTTAAACACCGCTCATCTTTGCACTCTGTGCCAAAGATATTCTTCAAAAATCATTCATCTTTGCACTACAGCCAAAGATATTCAATAATATCATCATTTAAGACCGAGGATGATGAAAAATATTTTTAAAGAACGAATCCAAAGGAAACAAAATGACAAGGATTAAGGATTAAGGATTCATACTTGGTTTTATCCACGCCCAAAAATACCTCAAAAATAATCATAGTGGTGTAAAATTCAAGAATGATCAAAACATATATACAATCAAAGCTAGTATCCGTAATAGATATTTTGGACTTAAAAGAAGAAATTTCATTTTTTGAATGAATAGTACCAGATACGTGAATAAGGTCAGATACGTGAATAAGGCCATATACGTGAATAGTAACTCTCGACACCAAAAGATAGAAATTCCAAAAAAACATTTTCACGCTTCATGAATAGTACTCGTGAATAGTAACTCGTGAATAGTAACTCATGAATAGTAACTCGTGAATAGTAACTCATGAATAGTAACCCCGACATGAAAAAGTTCCAAATTTGATAAAACTTCAGATCAACATTTCAAAGATAATGATATTCAAGAAATAATATCATTACGAAAAAAAAATAATATCCCTTACCTCAAAGAATCAATACTTCTAAGGAAAGGCTCAAGTGATGTTGAATGAAACTTCAGATCAACAAAGAACTCTCAAAGTATCTAAATACTCACAAAATACGCTCAATAATATAGAGAGAGAAAGAGAGAAAACTTTTTTCGGTGTGATTTTCAATTCTAACTTAGCCCTCTATTTATAGGAAAATGTTAGCCTACCAAGCAGACTTGACTCCACCGATGGCTTTTACTCGCTACTATTGCCACCCACCACATTTGAAATAAAATTCAGCACATTTTTCACCAACCACAAGTGGGGCCCACCAATTCTAGAATTTTCCACCAAAATCATTTATAACCTAATTTCAATCGATACACCTCTTAAAATTTATAACAAATCATTCGCTCATTTTAACGGCTCAAAATTTGTAGACATATACTCAACTTATATATGTATAACATACCCAAAAATTACAACGATCCAACTATTCGGATTAAATATTATAACTCACACAATAAAGTCAGTAATAACACCGATTTGATCTTTTAATACCTCCAATCCGACAAAAAATAAAACATCTCAAACAATAATTTCTTCATTAATAACCACATAAATAAATCCATCATTTATATTCATATAAAATAAATATTTCCTTATCATATGAATCAATAATTAATTATTCACAAATAATATTACGTAATCACAATTATGACAACCAGCCGCTCCTCAGTGAAAGAGGGGCTTTCAATAAGGATCTCTCATCGGGCGCCGCAATTAGGTGACCAAACCTCTCCTTAGATGTAACTTTCTAGACATTGCCAATAATGTTATCTAATAATATTATTCAAATAATATGAATTATTGATCCGATAATGGGAAATACTGCAAAGTTGACAATTATTGAAAACAATAATAATATAAAATACCAACGCAAAGAATTATTGAATCAATAAAATAAAATATTGAACAAGAATCATCGTGGAAAATTATTGAGTAGTGCCATCTTACGCATTGAGTCAATAATTCAACAATACTTGCTGTAATACCGTGCTAATCATCGGCAACCACGCCAGACATCAGATTTTAACCACCGGGTATTCCAACAGCCTTAATTCAGTAATAACTACGCCTGTTATTTATAACCACCCAAACTTTGTCGCTTTTTCCTCATCCAATCGCTCAGTTATGGGGCCCACACATGGTCGCTACCATCGCATTTAATATTCCAAACTTAATATTCGACAAAGATTTAATATTCCACGACCAAACGAATATTCCCCGACAAAAATGAATATTTTATAACCACTTGCTTATTTTGAAATATTTATGTATTTAACCCTTAACTATCCACATTAATCAAATCAACCTTACTATTTTAAAATAATAAATAAAGGAAATTCCTTTTATTTTAAAAATTTTCGGTCTTACAACCTCCCTCCTTATGAAATTTCGTCCTCGAAATTCGACGACGCACTGGTGTTTCAAAAGGTGAGGATACCTCGCTTTCGATTCCGTTTCCAATTCCTGTGTCATTTCCTCTATAGCATGATTCCTCCACAAAACTTTAACTTGCGGTATGACTTTGCTGCGTAGGGGACATGCTCCTTCCTATCCAAGATCTTGACAGGTACCTCCTCATACGTTAAGTCTTCGGCTATCTCGTCCGGTTCTAACTCAATAACGTGGTTCGGGTCTTTCACATATTTACGAAGTACAAATATGTGAAACACATTATGAACACGAGACATACTTGGAGATAACGCAAGTCTATAGGCTACATTTCCTACTCGGTCAAGAATTTGAAATGGACCAATAAATCGTGGATTTGAGCTTTCCTCTCTTCCCAAATCTTGTAACTCCCTTCCATGGAGCAACTCGCAATAATACATGATCCCCTACACTAAATTCCACGTCCTTTAGATGAAGATCCGCATAACTCTTTTGTCGATCTTGTGCCGGTTTTGTATATACGTTGTCGAATCAATTGGATCTTTTCGGTGAGTCACACGTATTTAACTCGGGTCCTAACAATGTTGCTTCACCCACCTCATCCCAACATATTGGAGAACGACATTTTCGTCCATATAATGCTTCAAATGGAACCATGCCTATATTTGTTTAATAACTATTGTTGTATGAGATTTCCACCAATGGCAAGTACTTATCCCAACTTCCTTTGAAATCTAGGACACAGAGTTTTAATATATCTTCAAGAGTTTGAGTAGTCCTCTCTGATTGCCCATCCGTTTGAGGATGGTATGCCAAACTGAATCGTAAATTCGTGCCCATAGCTTTCTAACCCAAAATCATGAAGTGAATCTTGGGTCACTATCCAAAACTATGGATACAGGCATGCCATGCAACCTCACAATCTCATTTACGTACATACTAGCAAGACGTTCAAGGGAATAAGTCTCCGATCGGCAGAAGAAATGAGCAGACTTGGTTAATCTATCAACAATAACCCAAATAGCATTGATGCCTTGAGAAACCGTAGGAAGACCCATAATGAAATCCATGGTAATGTGTTCCCACTTCCATTCCGGAATCTCAAGTGGTTGCAACGGACCCTTAGGTACTAGATGCTCCGCCTTTACACGTTGGCAAGTTAAACACATCGAGATAAACTTTGCAATCTCTCTCTTCATATTATTCTACCAAAATGTATGTCAAGATCACGATACATTTTAGTACTTCCGGATGGATTGCAAATGGTGTATGTGTGCCTCCATCATAATCTTCACCTCAAATCGAGTCGTTAGGAACACAAAGTCTAGAGTGGACTCAAGTATTCCTTCTTCATCAATTCTCGCCCTAATAGCTCCTTCTTGTACTTTCCTCTTCATACGCATCATCACCCGGCCTGGTGGCTGGAAAGTAACTTTAACTAAAGTCGATTATACTCAGATATCATCACGTGGGTACCTAGAGTTTTCATCTCCATCTCTATTATTTGTAAATTATACTTAAATTAGTCTTTGACAATATCGTATCAGATTTTGTATACGATCTTCTACTCAACACGCCACCTACCACGCTCGCTTTTCCAGGATGGCATGGTCGTAACATGTTTGAAATGAGTCTCCTCTCGAGTTCTTCAAGCTCTTCCCACATTCCTTGCTCCATTCGAATTTTGTATCTCTACGATTCAATTTGCGATAATGGAATAGCGATTCGAGAATATCCTTCAACGAATCTCCGATAATAACCAACTAAGCTTCAGAAAGCTACGTATTTCGACATCGACTTAGGTTGCTCTCAATCGTGACTCATATCCCAATCTTGGATAAGACGTCACAATGACACCTATCAGTTTACTATCGCACCAAATATGACGTCCCCTACAGAGAGTCTGGCTTCGGTGCATTCCACAAAGGAAGTCACAAGATAAAGGCTCGGGTACCAAATTCTATAGTTGAATTTTTAACTCCTGAAGTTCAATAGGAGCCATTCTATATGAGATTTTAGAAATGAGTTTTGTACCGGGTTCAAAGTCGATACAAAATTTAATATCAGGCTTTGGGAGTAAGCCAAGAAATTCTTCAGGAAATACATCAGGAAAAATCAATAACAACAGGAATATTATTCAAATCGACGTGTCTTTATTCAAATCCATAACATGGACTAAGAAAACTTGACATCCGTAATAAACGAATGACTTCATGGCTTGATATGAAAATGTTTGATTACAATGGTTTGATTGCTTGAATTGAATAATGTTGCTTAGGAATATGAAAACTAACAACCTTACAAAAGCAATCAATTTGGCATGATGAGTAGTTAACCTTAAAATCACATCAAAAGTAAATATCTCTATAGAAATAAGGTTAATGTGTAATGTGATAGTGCCAACCTAAATCAAACAAGATTTCTAAACAATGATGTAATGAAAGTTTCTCCTAACGGATTCTCCATAAATAAGTCAAAGTCTAATTTCTCCGTAGTCAAGTTCAAACGTTGAGCGCAAGCAAGAGAGATAAAAGAATGGGTAGAACCCAGATATCTAGTAAGGTATAAACTTCGCAAGAATTTATAATTAACTAAACCCGTGCTAACTTCGTTCGGGTTCCTCGCGATTTTGATTTGGCCACGACAAACGCTCTCTTCAAGAACCGTTGACTTTGACTTTTTCGGGACATCCTTTTGAGTCACCATTCACATTTGGACTGGTTTCGATATCGTATAATCTCGAGCGATATGTCCTTCTTTTCCACAATTATAGCATACCTTGGAAGGCTTTGAACAGTTTGACCTTATATGTCCCTCTCTCCACATCTCGTGTAGCATCTAACCGGCGATCGTTCTCTTCCCTAGAATTTGTTGATAGTGTTGATGTTCTTCGCCGACGCGTCTTCCGTCATCGTTAAATCTTCTCTTTTAGATTGGACATCTCTTTCCATAATATCAACGCGTCGCAGTTTTTTTTTACCCATGCATCACTCATTCTCACTCGTTCGATTATTTCTTCTTTCATTTCGATTCCGACTTTATCATCTTATACTCGCCAAAGAGTGCTTCATTCAAGCATCACGATCGGGTAACACAAGCTTGAATCGTTGCATCCTTTTGCTCCACGATCGCCTCGCAATTCTTTAGCTTCGCTCTTCTAACTCATGAATACGATTTTGCAATTCTATATTTCGATCATAAAATACCTCTAATAAACTCTCTTGTGTACCTCTTCTACTTCTTCTTCCTCACTCTCACCGTTACCTCTGCGATTATCTCGGGTGCAACTATCAATTCTTCACTCACCACATGGATATCTCTAATTCCTTCTTCGCCTGACATCACATTATCCTGGTTGGCGATTAGAGGTGTCTCCACGATCTCATTCACTCCATTGTTAACGTTCTCGCACCCATTCTAAAAAACTATCATAAAACAAGGGTTAATTAAATAAATTAACAAATCACATAATACCCCTATATAATATGACCAACCAACAAATAAGCTTAGGTAGGACACACTAATGAAGGATTTACTCGTCTCTCCTCCTAGTTTTATTCCCTATCTCCGCCAGAGAACATATCCCTAAGCTCGATACTCAACCGTGACGCCCCCAAAATAGGTATACACCACACCCATTCTCGAGTCGCCAAATACATGGTACGTAAACAACTACAACTTTATTATTACAACAAAAGAAATCGTGAGTTTAAATACAAATATTATCTTTTAGACAATATCTATACTCAAATAAATCCCCATCACATTTATTGATACATTATTTTACAAAAATGGTGAGGACTACTAAACAACTCTCTCTAGAACCTTCATTCCATACCCCGACTAGTACTGCTACATTCTCGCCTCCCGAGAAGAAAAATGGAATAACAAGAAAAGGGTGAGCTCAACTAGCCCAATAAAGAATACTATGACTAAGATAATATACAACAAATTATCGTTAGTCTCCAACAGGAAAAATCGATAGAATACAATAAACAACAAGTTTCGGATCAATATTCGCAATGAAATAATAATTCATAGAAGAGTTACGTAGAGAATGAAATCTACTATAATCTATGAATTTAATAGGTCCATCATCAATATTTTATCCTCAGTAACATCAATCAATATTCATCTCAAATCAAATATTCATCTTTGCACTACTGTGCCAAAGATATTCATCAATCACATGTTTATCATCTCAACACTGTTCATCTTTGCACTAAAGGCCAAAGATATTCATCAATCGGTCATGTTCATCTCAACACTGTTCATCTTTTGCACTAAAGGCCAAAGATATTCATCATCGATCATGTTCATTTAAACACCGCTCATCTTTGCACTACATGTGCCAAAGATATTCTTCAGAAATCATTCATCTTTGCACCACAAAGCCAAAGATATTCAATAATATCATCATTTAAGACCGAGGATGATGAAAATATTTTTAAAGAACGAATCCAATTGAAACAAAATGACAAGGATTAAGGATTAAGGATTCATACTTGGTTTTATCCACGTCCAAAAATACCTCAAAAATAATCATAGTGGTGTAAAATTCAAGAATGATCAAAACATATATACAATCAAAGCTAGTATCCGAATAGATATTTTGAATTAAAAGAAGAAATTTCATTTTTCTAATTGAATAGTACAGATATCGTGAATAGTCTCAGATATCGTGAATAAAGGCCGATATCGTGAATAGTAACTCAGACACCAAAAGATAGAAATTCCACAAAAAACATTTTCACGCTTCAGCTTAATAGTACTCGTGAATAGTAACTCGTGAATAGTAACTCATGAATAGTAACTCGTGAATAGTAACTCATGAATAGTAACCCCTACATGAAAAAGTTCCAAATTTGATAAAACTTCAAATCAATCGATTTCAAAGATAATGATATTGAAGAAATAATATCATTAAAAAAAATAATATCCCTTACCTCAAAGAATCAATACTTCGGAAGGAAAGGTCGGAAGTGATTTGAATGAAACTCAGATTGAACAAAGAACTCTCAAAGTATCTAAATACTCACAAAATACGCTCAATAATATAGAGAGAAAGAGAGAAAACTTTGTTTACGGTGTGATTTTCAATTCTAACTTAGCCCTCTATTTATAGGAAAATGTTATTTACCAAGGCAGACTTGACTGCCACTACGATGGCTTTACCTGCTACTATTGCCACCCACCACATTTGAAATAAAATTCAGCACATTTTTTCACCAACCACAAGTGGGGCCCACCAATTCTAGAATTTTCCACCAAAATCATTTATAACCTAATTTCTGAATCAGACACCTCTTAAAATTTATAACAAATCATTCGTTCATTTTTAACGGTTCAAAATTTGTAGACATATACTCAACTTATATATGTATAACATACCCAAAAATTACCACGATCCAACTATTTCGGATTAAATATTATAACTCACACAATAAAGTCGTAATAACACCGATTTGATCTTTTAATACCTCCAATCCGACAAAATAAAACATCTCAGCAATAATTTCTTCATTAATAACCACATAAATAAATCCATCATTTATATTCATATAAAATAAATATTTCCTTATCATATGAATCAATAATTAATTATTCACAAATAATATTACGTAATCACAATTATGATAATGAGCCGCTCCAGAAAGAAGGGGCTTTCAATAAGGATCTCTCCTCATCGGCGCGCAATTAGGTGACCAAACCTCTCCTTAGAGCAGTAACTTTCTAGACATTGCCAATAATGTTATCTAATAATATTATTCAAATAATATGAATTATTGATCCGATAATGGGAAATATCATGCGTTGACAATTATTGAAACAAAGAATAATATAAAATACCAACGCAAAGAATTATTGAATCAATAAAATAAAATATTGAGCAAGAATTACTCGTGAAAATTATTGAGTAGTGCCATCTTACGCATTTAGTCAATAATTCAACAATCTTTGTCGTACTGGTGTGCCATCATGCAACCACGCCAGACATCTTGTATTTTAACCACCGGGTATTCCAACGGTCTTAATTCAGAATAACTACGCCCAGTTATTTATAACCACCCAAACTTTGTCGCTTTTCCTCATCCAATCGCTTCGTTATGGGGCCCACACCCACACATGGCTGCGTCGTCATTTAATATTCCCCGACGATCGCGAATATTCCACGACCAAACAAATATTCTCCGACAAAAATGAATATTTTATAACCACTTGCTTATTTTGAAATATTTGCGTATTTAAACCTTAACTATCCACATTAATCAAATCAACCCTTACTATTTTAAAATAATAAATAAAGGAAATTCCTTTTTATTTTAAAAAATTTCGGGGTCTTACAACGTATTCGTGAATAGTGCCGTATACGTGAATAGTAACCCCAACACAAAAAGTTCCAAATTTGATTAAAAGTTCAGATCAATACTTCGGCATAATGATATTGAAAGAAATAATATCATATATGAAGAAAATAACATCCCTTACCTCAAAGATATTCATCAGTTAATCATTCATCTTTGCACTACAGGCCAAAGATATTCAGTAATATCATCATTTAGGACTGAGAATGATGAAAAATATTTTAAAGAAAACGAATCGAGTGAGATAGAAGGACAAATATTAGGGATTCGTATTACAGTTTATCCAAGATCAATAATACTCCATAATAACCAATTTTGAAGCAGAATTCAAAAATAAAGATCAAAACATGGATACAATCAAAGATAGTAACCATAATAAACATCTTGGACAAAAAGGAAAATTTTCATTTTTCGGTGAATAGTGCCGTATTCGTGAATAGTGTCGTATACGTGAATAGTAACCCCGACACAAAAAGTTCCAAATTTGATTAAAAGTTCAGATCAATACTTCGGCATAATGATATTGAAAGAAATAATATCATATATGAAGAAAATAACATCCCTTAACTCAAAGAAACAGTACTTCAGAATGAATATCGGATATGATCTTTGAATGAAACTTCAGATTTGAATAGAACTCTCAAAGTATCTAAATACTCACAAAATACGCTCGATAATATAGAGAGAGAAAGAGAGAAAACTTGTTTTTGGTGTGATTTTCAATTTTAACATAGCCCTCTATTTATAGAAAAATGTTAGCACGCCAAAGCAGACTTAACCTGCAACCTTATGGATTTACCTGCTACTATTGCCACCCACCACATTTGAAATTCAATTTGAGCACATTTCTCACCAACCAATTCTAGAATTTTCCAAAATGTTTTATCATTTAAATAATAATCAGAAACTTTAATAATTCATAGAAAATAGCCCAATTATCAGAAAAATACGAATTTTATATCCATTCCACACGAAATCGAATTTTCTACAACTTTGCAGAAGAAAGTTTTTTCAAACTCCAAACAGAAAATATCTGAAATCCATAAACGGGTGATTTTTAAAACCTCCAATCTGACAAAATACTGATAAAATATCTCAGCATTAATTCTTTCATTAATAACCATATAAAATAAATAAATCCATCATTTATATCCACATCAAATAAATATTTCCTTATCATATAAATCAATAATTAATTATTCCCAAATAATATTACAGAATCACAATTATGACAACCCGACCATTCCCAGGAAAGAGGGGGCTTTCCGATAAGGATTTCTCCTTACTGGCGCGCAATTAGATGACCAAACCTCTCCTTGACAGAATTTTCTAGACATTGTCAATAATGTTATCTAATAATATTATTCAAATAATATGAATTATTAATCTTATAATGGGAAATACTGTGCAGTGACAATTATTGAAACAACAATAATGTAAGACCCCAACTTTTATGAATAAAGATGATTTTTCTATAATTGTCATTTTTGAATATTATGGAATGAATGTGTTATAATGTTATAGTTGTCGGTAGTATTTATAAATTCTCCAAAGTATGCAAGTTGTTATATTATATTCGATTGGTCGGAGAATATTCATTTTAGCAGGGAATATTCGTACAACGGCGCAATCATTGGTGGACCCCACAACCGAATTATTTTTGGATTGAGAAAATGACAAAAAATATATTTATAAAAATAACGGCGAAAGTTTTACCATTAATACTGTTGAACTACTCAGTAGTAAAAGTACAGTAATACGCGTGGTTGCATAGTAGCACACGGTATTGATTATTGATGCTTACGTGAGAAGTCACTTAGTTATACTCAATTATTGCTACAGTAATTGTTGCATCATATATCTTATATTATTGATTTGATTATTGTCACAGTATCATTTGCATAATATGTTATTTTATTAAATCAATAATTGAGACGACAAAGTTATTCATATTATTAAATTGCAATATTTACAATGTCTAGAAGTTCTGTCAAGGAGAGGTTTGGTCACCTAATTGCGCGCCAATAGGGAGAAATCCTTATTGGAAAGCCCCCTCTTTCCTGGGAACAACCTAGTTGATAAATATTGTGAGTTATAATATTAATGATGAATGTTATTAAAATTGAAGTTGTGTTCGGAGTTGAATTTGGAGTCACGGACGTGATATTTGAGTCTGAAACGATGAAATTAGTAAAAATAGTCTGTAAACACAAAAATTTTCAGGATTAACTTTTTGGTCAAAAAAGTCAACAGTTGACTTTTTTGGGAAAAGTCAAACTTTGAAATTTTAAAATTTATATTGTTGATTAAAATAGTTTCATTGTGTTAGAATTATTTGTGTTAGTGAAAATCGACATTTATTTCGATAATAATTGATGTTTGGAGGTTATATTGACCAATCGGGTATTTAACCGGATAAATGAGCAATTGATTGCTATTATTTCACATGATTATAACTATTTGTTCACATGTGTATACTATTGTTTCACGTTCTTGTTACTTTTAGGGGAGTTGGTGCAAGATTGATAATACTTGCATGTCTAAGTTAAAAATGGAGGTATAGATGGAGGTACTATACTGTAATTCATATTTTCACATGTCTAGAACTATTGATTCACATGATTTACTATTGAATCACATTATTTACAATTAGGGGAGGTGGTGCAAGTTTGATAATACTTGCATGACTAAATTAAAAATAAAGGAAAAGTTGGAGGTATCGTACTGTAATTTTTCGAGCCCCAAAATGTGCAATTATTGAAACTATATTTTTCTATAAATAGAAGCTCATTCTTCCTTCATTTCTCACCAATTCACTAAAGCTATAGAGCAATTATTATAGAGAGAAATTGTAGAGAGAAAATCTATAGAAGAAGAAGCCTCTTTACCTCACTATTCCAAGTATCCGATTTCTTACGAGGTAAGGGTATTATTTCTTTTGTATTCATGAAGAGAACTTTTGTTATTCCATTCTTTATTATTATGTTGGAATAACCTGTCTATGCGAAATACCACATACATGGTGAAATTCTTCTGTTATTTTATTCTTTACCATTTAGTTGGAACATCTCATACTGTGTTTTACGCATTTGACGAGTTAAAATCTTTATTATTTTGTTGGAATATATCACATGCAGACGTTTTTTACGCTGGACTTGGTTACATCTTTATTATTACATTGGAATATCGCTCATGCATTTTACGGACACTGGTTAAATCTTTATTATTACATTGGAATATCCATGTCATGCGTTTTACTATTTGGACTGGTAAAATCTTTATTATTTTATTGGAATAACTTGCTGCATGCGGTCTACCGCATGCTTGGTGATTTCTTTTGTTATTCCATTCCTTATTATACTCAGTTGGTTAAAGTTTTGACTTCTATACTCCATGAAATTAGTGGAATATCCTTGATATTTGCGTTTCATCCAGTATCTTTTTATGGAAATATTCTTCTGAGCATTCTTGAATTTTACTCTACAAAGAAGTATCATGTTGACAATTTGGACGTTATTAGTTCCTGGATAAATTAATTCGTGAACTTGTTTTATTGAATTCTTATATCATTGTCATCATCCTCATGTTTATATTTTTTGAAAGTCATCTGTGGCCTGTAGTGCATAGATGGACTTGGTATGATTATGATCAGGGATTATTCAGAATAATCATGACCGTAATGTTACAAATGATCTGATAAAAGTTCTCATTGGCCCGTAGTGCATTGATGGACAATTGTTGGCATGATCATAACCATTAATGAATACACGAATGTCCTTGGCCCGTAGTGCATGGATAATTTATGGTCGTGATACTAAAGAATATCCTTGGCCGTAGTGCAGGGGTGATTCGATGATGTGGATTATTTATTAAGTTGAGTCTCAGCGATAAAAGTGATGAAAAACCTTTTAAATCATAAAAGATAGTAGATTTTATTCTCTACTTGACTCTTTTAATGGATTCGCTTCTCATTTGGAGTTAAACTTGATGTCTATTGTATTTTATCAGTTTAACATTGTTGTAGACTAATGATAATTTATTCTGCATTATCTTAGTCATAATATCTCTTCTTGGACTAGTTGAGCTCACCCTTTCTTTCACCGTTTCTTCTTGAAATGAGAATATAAATGGACGTAGTCTGGGAGGCGGAGTGATGGACCGGATGATAGTATTAGTAGTCCTCACTATTACATTAAATAGTGTGACAATAAATGTAATGAGGACTTTATTCGAGAGTGGATATTGTCTTGAAGATGATTTGTATTAAAACTCATGACTCTCTTGTTGTATATTAAATATTGTTTTTGTATTCTGTACCATGTATTTGGTGACTCAGAATAGGTGATGTATACCTATTTGGGGGCATCACAAATAATATAACCTATCAACGCAGCAATTATTGAATCAATAAAATAAAATATTGAATAGTAACTACTGTAACAATTATTGAGTAGTGCCTTCTTACGTAAGAATCAATAATTCAACAATACTGTGCAATACTGTGTGCTACTGTGCAACCATGCGTATTACTGTATTTTAACCGCCAGGTATTCCAATAGTGTTAACGGTAACAATTACGTCGTTATTCATAAAAACTCATACTTTGTCGTTTTCCTCATCCGACAGTTATTCTGTTATGGGGCCCACAAATGACTGCGCCGTCGTACGGATATTCCCAACAAAAAGAATATTCCACGACCAAATGAATATTCCCCGACAATAATGAATATTTTATAACCACTTGCTTATTTTGCAAAATTTGCACATTTCACCCATAACCAAAATATTATATCAAATTAACTCCTTACTATTTCAAGATAATAAATAGAGAAAATTCAATTTTATTTATAATAAGTTGGGGTCTTACAAAAACTTCTTTCATCACGCCTTGGGGGACTTTTTGTTACAGACGGTTGTCATTCGGCCTCATCAATGCCGGGGAAACCTATCAACGAGCTATGATGGCTCTTTTCCACGATCTAATGCACAAAGAGATAGAGATCTATGTGGATGACATCATTGTCAAATCTCAGAGGGATGAGGACCACTTAGACCATCTCAGAAAACTGTTCAACAGGTTGCGTAAGTACAACTTGAAGTTGAATCCAGCCAAGTACGCCTTTGGCGTTAAGTCAGGCAAGTTGCTAGGTTTCCTAGTCAGCCACATAGGGATTGAACTGGATCCTACCAAAATCCAGGCCATCAAGGAAATACCCGTTCCTCAGACAGAGAATGAAATACGGGGATTTTTGGGAAGAATCAACTTCATTAGCAGGTTCATTTCTCAACTCACAAAGAACTTTGTGAGCCCATCTTCAAGCTATTAAGGAAGAACTCCTCCATGAAATGGAATGATGAGTGCCAGAAAGCCTTCCTTACTATTAAAGAACAGCTGGTTAATGCTCCTGTTTTGGTACCACCCAGGGATGATGTTCCCCTGTTCATGTACCTATCCATTAATGACAATGCCATGGGCTGCATGCTAGGGCAAAAAGACGATAGAGGCCAAGAACAAGCTATCTATTACCTCAGCAAAAGATTCAGCATCAGTGAACACAAGTACACTCTGATTGAGAAGACTTGTTCTGCTTTAGCATGGGCTTCCATGAGGTTATAGCATTACCTCCATGGTCATACAACCCATCTCATATCCTGCATGGATCCTCTCAAGTATGTGTTCAGTAAGCCCATACTAAATTATCGACTGTCCAGATGGCAGTTGATCCTACAGCAATTTGACATCATCTACGTGACGCAAAAGTCTGTCATAGGTTAAGGAATTGCGGATCAACTGGCCGTCGCACCTGCAGGGGATTAAAAACCCTTAGAAACATACTTTCCTGATGAAGGAGTAATGACAATTCAACAATACCATCAGTATGAAGCATCCCACTCATGGAAGATGTATTTTGATGGAGCTATTAACACAGAAGGTTCTGGAGCCGGAGCAGTTCTAGTATGCAGTACGGGGGAGCAGTATCCCGTCGCCGCCAAAATTTAGTTTGTCAGCACCAACAACACAGCTGAGTATGAAGGCTATACCATGGGGATAAAACTTCCCCGTTCAATGGGCATCAGGCGGTTAACTGTCTTTGGGGATTCCGAATTGGTAATTAGACAATCCACAGGAATCTATCAGACCAAAGAATTGCATTAGCTGCCTTACCATCGGCAAGTTTTACAGATAGCTTTGGAGTTCGAAGAAATCTCCTTTCTACACATTCCTCGTAATAGGAATGATTTCGCGGATGCATTAGCAACGTTGGCCTCCCTGATTCACAGACCTGACAAGGAAAACATGCCAAGCATCACGCTTGCACTGTAAAAAGCCCCAGCTTATGGGAATTATGTTGGAGAAGTATCGGATGAGCTACCTCCCATCCACCACCCTTGGTATCAACACATCAAGGAGTATCTGCGAGATGGATCTACACCCGCTAAGGCGAGCCTAACTAAGAAGAGGCGGATTCATCGACTTGCTATGAAATTCTACCTGAGCAGAGATGCACTCTACAAAAGAGATGCAGGATTAGGTCTCCTCAGATGTTTGGATAAAGACCAAGCTTAGAGGCTATGTGGCCCACACATGAACGGACCCTTACTTATCAAAAAGATTCTCAGAACAGGGCATTATTGGCTTACACTCAAAGCTGACTGTGAGGATCACATCAAGAGGTGCTATCAATGCTAGATTCATGGTAATTCCATTCACACCCCTCCAAGGGAACTCCACAATATGAGTTCACCATGGCCCTTCTCAATGTGGGGAATGGACGTGATCGGGCCCATCGAGCCCAAAGCCAGTAATGGACATCGATTCATATTCACCATTATCGACTACTTCACCGAATGGGTAGATTCATATTCATATTCATTGCTTTCATCAGAAACAATGTCGTTTGTCGATATGGACAACTAGAGGTTATTGTGTCAGACAATGCTAAGAACCTCAACAACAAAATGATGGAGGAGTTATGCAGAAAATTCCACATCAAACACCTCAACTCTGTCATCTACCGTCCAAAGATGAATGGTGCTGTTGAAGCGGCTAATAAAAATATCAAAAAGATCATGCAGAAAATGTCCACCAATCACAAAGGATGGTCTGACCTTTTGCCTCTGAGTTTATTAGCCTACAGAACTTCAATGCGTACTTCCACTGGGGAAACCCCCTACTCATTAGTCTATGGGATGGAAGCAGTGCTCCCCATAGAAGTGGAAATGGAATCCCTCAGAGTATTGATGGATGCTCAGTTGGATGAAGAACAATGGGTACAAGACAAGTATCACCAATTATCTCTAATAGACGAAAGGCGAACTGCGTCTATCTTCCATGGTCAGTTATAACAGTAAAGGATTGCACGATTCTATAACAGGAAAGTCCGACTACGGCAGTTTAAACAACATGACTTGGTTTTAAAGAAGATCATTGACAACCAAGATCAATCTAAGGGAAAATTCGCTCCTAACTGGGAAGGCCCATTTGTTGTCAAGGAGGTATTGACGGGAGGTGCTCCTAGACTACAGGAAATGGATGGCGATGAATTTCCATAACTTATCAACTCAGACACCGTGAAATGGTACTATGTCTGAAGTTACCATCAAACGAACATCTTGGGTTTTGGTTCGTCGAATCACCAGTCATTCAAGTTTTTAACCCTTTCTACATACTCTTCTGCCCCTCAGGGAAACATACACTTCAAGCCAGCAGCCTGGCTTCACCTCAGTTCAAACATTTCACACAATTTCGGTTATCCTGAAGAAGGGATTTAACCTCTCTTTTCCACACCTGCAGTTTGTCCTGAACTTAGGATCAAACTTTCTTCCCCGCAGTCTATCTTACACTTGGGATTCATATCTATTCCCCACATCTTAACCTGTACATGGGATCAAGATTTCTTCCCTGCAGATTACCCTGCACATGGGACCCCCACTTTTCAGTCATTCGTCCTGAGGGGTGAACTACGTCGACCTGATCTCCCCAATACTTGGGAGTACGTAGGCAACCATATTCTATATGGCCCAATTGCAATAAAAAAAACCAAAAATACTTCTACACCCTTCTGCCTTTCACATTCAGCGTTGAACCTCTTACACCAGGTTTGAACTACGCAGACTTGATCTCCTCTTCAATAGGAGTACGTAGGAAGCCATTCATGGTTCAGTCTAACCCCTACCAGAACAAAAATACTTGTCACACGGTACTGGGATCAACTTTCAATCTGCCACATTTCATCGGTTTCAGATTAAAGGGATGGAATTAACCAACTTCTTCTCATGAATAGAAGATTTAACGACCATCTAAGCTGTGATCGTGCCTCGAAGAGGAATACCAATCCATAAGAGATGGAATTAACTAGGCTTCTCATGAATAGAAGTGTTGGCGAACCATCTGTGTTGCGGTCAATCTCAGAGAGGAAAAGCCACCTTCCTCTCCACTTTTCCATACAAGATACCAGTCCCAAGACACCAAAGATGGTAGGGATATACAGAAATCAATGATCCGTTCTGAGAGATCCTGCGATATCTCAATGTCCTCCTATCAAGGATAAGTTCAGAATGCATCAAGATAATAAGGCCCTGAAGAAACAGGTAAATATCAAGCAAGTATCAAGGCACACTAAAGGGAAGTGAATCAAAATATATTTTCCTACCATATATAATACTGTTTGATATATACATATGTGTTGTACATGACAAAATGGCTAAGCTAGTCTGTGCAAGAAAATACAAAGCTATCTACGGATCTGTGTGTATGCGGACTATCAGATCCAACATAACATCCCTCTATAAAGAAGGAGGTAAAGCTGCAAGCTCCTGCTCAATGGTATCTACACGAGCTAGCAGATCAGAGGCCAAGTGCATGGTGACATAATGTCCATCAATATAGGCACTCATGTCAACAAAAGTGACAGCCATCTCGGATCGCACTGAAGTACTATCTGCAATGGCCATATCCCTAGTAGATAAGGCGGCATCCCGCTTCACAATCATGGCATCCCTGGCCGATCTAGCCTCATCCCTCTCTAACATAGTGGTATCTCTCCCATCAAGAGCTGTCAACATCGCGGCCCAAGCCTGATCTCTCTCATAGGTCATCAGATGTAAGCAATGCTCCAAATGCTGTGTTGAATACTAAGTAACAGTAGCACTCGGGGTGGGAGAATCCATCACAAACACTGGCAGCCCAACTGTCAAATCCTCCTCGATGGGAATATAAGCCTCCTCCACAGGCTCCTCATCGTCGTAATCAATATCCTGCACTGTGGATACTACCATAGTCGATGCAGTCTCTGTCTCCATCCATGTGGAATACTCTGCAGAAAAATCCAGATGACTGACAGAAAACTCAGCCAACTCTCACTGATCCCAACAGGCATACAACCTGGATCTGTCCTCAATTGATAGACGGTGCAAAGCAACACGCTGACTCACTGCCCCCTCAAATGGGTGGAAATCCTGAAATTGGTCAAACTGACACATCATGGCCAGTGGGTGGTAAGTGGTCATCCCTCTCAAACCAGCTCGAGGTAGATAATCCATGCCCGGAGCATGAGTAATGAAGTTGTAGGGTGAACTAAGCCCTGAACACGGCAATATAGCGAACGAATCTCTCGATCCTCGCCAGAAAGGCGACCAAGATGCAAAGATCATGCACTCCGCAATTTGGAAGGAGTATGACATGGCTATATCATGGGTGAAACAATACCCATGCTGTATGAATGTACCCATCAGTCTCAAGTGTGACATAAACCACACGCATAAATACATGACCGTAGAGCTACTATGAACACTCCTGCTTTGGATCGGTGCGATAGTAGATAGGTCGACCTCGAGTCTCGCGATGATCATCGGTAGAATGGTATGACCCTCCCTGAGAGCTCTCACTGCCAAAATGACACCGATATCCAGCTCATCCATATATCGTGGCATATAGACGTAGGACAATACGCAGAGCAGTAATACGTCCACTCTGGCTGAACGCCAATGGTCCTCCAGTGTGGTGAAATCCCCGGAATGCCGTATATAACTATCCTCAGATCCAAATCTATCCAACAAAAAACGTTGGGATATCACGTGGCCAGATGTAATCTCGTCCCGAACCACTCTACGTCTCAATCCGGTGAGGGTCATGAGCTGTCTACTCATGTCTCCAATCGCCATATGCACGCAAGGTCTATCCAGCGGCAGCATCGTCAACCGTGCATACTCCTCCAAAGTAGGAGTCAACTCCTGGGTCCCAAATCGGAAAACCTGCCTCTCCGATACCTAGTGCTCTAGCATACCCTCCACGAATCCTGTGGGAACCTGAAACATCAACAAGGTCATAGTGTGCTACAGCAAATCATCTACAGTCACCCTGTCTGGTGGTGACATGTTATCATACCATGAACGCATACCAGATGCCACCAAACATGGTGGGGTATGATCAATATAGCTAACTATCGAAGAAGACATCTGTACGGGCGATGTCATAAGACCATCCAGGGGTCAATGGTAAACATCTCTGGACATACATACATATGCATAACATAATAACATGCATGATACAATAGATGGCAATATAATATAAGGAATAGAAAACTATACATACATTCCTAAGTATATCATCATCTAAATACATCTCTGTATAGCTAAAATACAGGGAAATTGGGCGAAGCTACCTAACGTCTAACAAAGTCCTATCGAAAGAGATAGCAAGAAATACACATCAGAAGAAGTTAATGGTGTCGATGTTTACATCATCGATCCTGTCCACCTGATGTAACTCCTCCTGAGTCACTGGATCTCTATCTAAAGGGATGTCAAGCCTATACAAGGGAGGATCTGTACTGGCAAAACCATATGGGTCACCTGAAGGACCAGCGCCAAAGCTGGAAGGATCAAAAGTATCTACCTTTGCAGGATCTCTACCCAAATGTCGGATGAAAAGATGTGTCCGGTCTAACTGTCGGGTCAACCTGTCAATCTGTGTCACATGAGTCGGATCTCTGACATAAGCTAGCCAATCCGTCATCATCACGGATCTTGGAACCATATCCCCCATAAACTGTGTGATGTGAGTCTGAGCTCCAATGGTATGAGGGATCCACCAACGCTGGAACATCTCCTGAGTACAGGGGCCCTCTGACAATGTAAAACCGTCAACCCCCAACAATGGGATATCAATGACGGGTGACTGCGAAACAGGCTAATAACGTCTGGCAGGAGGCAAGATCATTATGTGAATCTCTCATGTGGTGCTGTTAATAGCACGCTCTCCTAAATAGAGCTCCCATCCTCCATCTGTAAAGAGAGGAATCCTACGGGTGGAAATAATGTACTCAACTCCATTCGAGTATCCATCCTCAAATCCAACACCCAAAATGCTCCCCTAGAGTAGGGAACCCATGTGATGACATCAGCTGTCAACAACTCCAGCTGTAGGCGAGAATGAGTGAAACCTTTAGCAACAGGGACCTCCGCTAGTATGGAATGATGCCATCGCCACCCTCGTGGATAGGTGTCTAAACCTAGCACGCTCACAGAACGCAAGCATGGAAGCCTATCATAGGCCCAAAATTGCAAACACAAAGGCAACATCTACTGTCAGTCAACACTCTTAACCTGTAGATGGGAAAAGACAAGAGAAATACTCACCAGTGGAAATGGGTAGAATCCTAACCAAGCCTCGGTCAAGCCCTGCGATCGCATATGCATTCCCCTGAGGAAGTAGGTAAAGGTGTAGGAACCCCAATCATAGTCCCCTATACAGTCCACGTGTCGAGTGGCGCTGATCAAAGCGAAAGACACCGTAGAGGAGTTATCTGCTATGAAGCAGCCCCTAATGATCATCAGGAACAATCGCCTGAGAATGCGATCCCTGATTCTCACATCATTGGGTATAGGCTCACTCAACAGCCCGCTCATAGCATCTACGCTCAAGGGACCTGTACAAACAGTCCTGCCCTTGATTGCTCCGTCTGGAACTCCCAACAAGGATTTGACGGCAGTAGGGGTAATATTTTCTATACAAGGCACGGGATCCCCTCCAAACTCCATCCCTGTGATAAACCGCCAATCCATCGGCGTCATCGACACCTCATAGTCCAACAAATGGAGTGACTGAGTCTGGTGAAACCAGGCTCAGACAATACCCTGAGGTAACCCCAAGGACAACGACAGGGAAAGATGGAAAAGAATGCTCTGAACCCCCAAGCATGTACAATCGCCCTGTAGTCATCATGCAAAGCTTGATACACAACGTGAATGCTGAACCAGTTCCCTCGAGGCTGTGTAAAGCCGGGAACCTATATCAAATGCAGATCAACATCAGAATCCGTGACTCCTCATCAATAGGAAAAAGGAAGATTAAAGATCTAACTTCATACCTTGTTTGCATACAAGTAGACTAAAGGATGCCGACTCATGTCACCTAGAAGATTTTGGTTTGCCACTTGAATACCTGGAAAGTCTCTACGAGGAACACGTACAACAGGAGCAGGAACCTCAACCGGTACATCCTCCTCCTCGTCCCCGACATCCGGCACTTCAACCTGGATAGGACATATCACCCACTCCGCCAAATGACGAGGCTGTCGAATAGAACGGTGTTGAGGCACTTCAAAAGCCCTCCTCCGTACACCAAAAGTGGTCCTACGGGAACTACTCGGCTGATCCGGATCCATAATATCTGGACAACAAATCTCCAAATCACCTCAGAAAGGGTGTGGTAAATTCTTACCTGGAGCTTTTCAAAATGCATTTGTTACATCCATGCATGCATTATTTTAACATACATCTATAGTAGAGTTAAAATTGCATGACTAACTCAATGCCAACATTTTGGAAAATTTTGACATAGCCCCCTTTGTAAATGGGACTATCCACATGCACATAGGCATGACTAGGTGGCCATTCAGTAGCACACCTATACATAGTTATATACATCTTACATGCATTAATACATCACAGTGAAAAATCCATAGGTGTTGTCTATTTACCAGGATTATTTTACTTCTCTACTTTTACTCATTTGTCCTCAGATAGGATAAGAAATGACAGTAAAAGGTGCAAATTTGACTGTGTTAAAAGTCAAATTTTTTCACATCATTATGTTCAGCATGGTTTAATACTAACATTTGCTATGTTGAATATTTTTTATCAAGTTATATCAGCATGGATATTCACTACTATGTGTCTAAATGCATTTCATGCGATAAGTCATTTTCTAACGGACAGAAATTGGAAAAAAATACATGCATGTGTTACCAGGACAGTGAAGAACGCTTGTACGGTAGCATAATATACAGAAAGTTGCCCGAAATCTACAGATCTGAAGAAGAGCTCTCAGATTTCCTTCGCAGCGTAGCTTGAAAATGACTTATAAAAGCAGCCTGTTGGCTTCACATAGTCACGGTTGGCCGCAGGTCCACCTACGGCTGTTGTAGGTGTACCTGCGGCACTCATAAGTGGGTTTCACACCTCCAACTCGTTCCAGTTAGAGTTTCAAAGGAGGTCTCACAAGCTGAAAAGGCCAAATCAGGAATAAAAATGCTACGCAATTGAGCGGAATAGCCTAGAATCCTGATTTTGTACGGGTTATATCGGCATTCGCCCAGATACAAGGTATACTATACTGATGAGCTCAGCTTTCACAAATCATTCTCGACAATACTCCACAAAGGTCTGATGCCGTCAATGCAGGGTCCCAACCCTAACACGTATCCCCGGCGGGGGTTATAATGCCGAAGTCAACAAAATGCTAACGTATCCCCGGCAGGGGTCACAACGCAAAGCTTTTAAAAATCCATGTATCCCCGACGGGGGTTACAACGCAATGTGACCATTGATACATACATCAATGAAGGTCAAGCAACCTTGACGTTATCTCAACCGATGACAAGTAAACCTATCAGAACAAACATCCGCGTATCCCCAGCGGGGGTTACAATGCAATGAAACCATTGACACATACATCAATGAAGGTCAAACAGCCTTGACAATGCACCCAGCAGGGATTTTTCTGGTGATACACACATCAACGGAAGTTAGGCAGTCTTGACAATGCAGACTATTGGCAGTAACTCAACAGAATGAGGGAATATGTTATACACATCCTCAAACAAACATTGCTTTCTTCTCATAGATCTCTTGTACATGAGAGGCGCATCTACAGAATGAAGCGAGTGTCTAGGATTCGAGACTTTGGTGATAACCCCAACGTCAACATCCTTGGAGACTTGGATCGCATGTCTAAGCCAGCACTGATTGTCATCCAGGCAGGATTTGCAGGGAATCGACAATCATCCATCATGCATCATGCATTTGCATCATGTTGCAGCACATAGCATCATGTTTATCTTGCTTGCATTTCAAGTGTCTAGGATTCTTTATCCTATCCACGCTTTGCATTGCTTTATATGAAAAAGAGGGGCATCTGTAGACACTCAAAATTTTCTGCATGCCTGTTACTGACATTGCAGGAGGGCCGATTTGTCTTTCGGAGATAACCCTGGAAGACAGCTCACATCCATTCCGGATACTATAGGAAGTTCAGTTCCAACCCGGAACACAAATCGAGAAGTTCAGTTTCAACCCAGAACACAAACCGGGAACATCAGTTTCAGCCCGGAACACACACCAGGAATGTCATTTCCAACCTCGGAGATAACCCCAAGGTACATAGATCCAAAGACCGGCAACAACACCGGAGAGGACAGTTAGGTCTCGACGATAACACCACAACGTTCAGTTCCAGTCCTAACACTGGGAGTAGCAACCCAACCTTGGTGATAACCCCAAGGGAGGCCATCGCAGTTCCGATGATAACCCCGGAAATGCTTGCTTCACATGCGATCAGCTTCAATCTCAGCTCTCCTGCTGAGACACTCATACCTCAGACCCGGAGCTAACACCGGGCAGACAGGCACCCTCACAGATGACATTGTGGCATACCAACAAGTAGTCAAATCTCAGATGTAACCTTGAGCAACGTCTGCTTTCAACTCAATCCGACGATAACCCCGGTGAAGAGTCAAATGTCATCTTTACACACGCGCGTCGTCTCAACACTTCATACATACATACATACATGTCCTACAAGAGCTGAGGAATTGCAATCTCGACTGACCAGATAGAACTTGAAGCTTGAAGACCATGGGCATGGTCCCCTCTTCCTGACTTCGTACAACCTCTAATCCCATGTCATTGCATAAATCTCGACACAAGCGGTCCGAAGAAGGTCGTATATACCTTGTTCAGATGCTCGAATTGAAGTTCTGCAAGTTTGAGCGGACATTACAGTGCACGAGTGCACGTACTTTGAGATAATGAACTCATGGACCCTGGGTAGGTAAGGCAAATAGCAGTACATCTCCGGTTGCCTTGCAGTGTACTCATGGCCATCAGTTCTATAAATATAGAGCTTGGGGTCAGCCATTTGAAAAAAAAAAGAAGGCGAGGAAGCCCTGTCCAATTTGCTTTGTACACACCCCATATTGAGTGTTTTCTCATTTTAAACACTGGTTAGCTCATATATAGCTATATTTTTATCCGGCAGGAGCTGAGTGTTCATCCACATAGAGTCATAGAAGTTTGCATTGGTAGCCCACTGTAAGCCTTCTAACACTCTATAAAGCCTTTCTTTTCATATTAGCACACACTTTTATACACATTGAGTCGTGTTGTGTGTGTATGCCCGAACTTCGGTCCGTGGCTTTCATTTCTGTCTATATATATATATATATTTATATGGACTAACATTATCGAGTTATGCCTCGATTGAGCCTAGACTTCGGTCTGGAACGTTTATTTGTTTTCGTATATATATACTTATACATATGAATATTTGTCGGGACTACTGTCTCGATGAGTCCGGATTTTATATCCCGTATGCTATCGCTTATATATATATATATATATATATATATATTGTCAGACTACTGTCGATGAGTGCGATTTTATATCTCGTGTGTTTATCTTTATATATATATATATATATATATATATATATATATATAAGCAATAAACGCACCTGAAGTAAATTATATATATATATATATATTTACATTTCGTCCCGCCTGGAGTTTACTTCGAGGTGGTTGATCGCATTTACTGCTTTATTTACTTTTCTGATCCCCCATGGAGAATAATTCATTGTGGTTGATCATGTTTGTATATATATATTTACCGCTTTTATATATATACCTGCCTCCTGCTTGATTCCCCATGGAGAATAATTCGTGGTGGCTGATCATGTCAGTATATATATATATATATAGCTTTTATATATATATATATACCTGCTTACTGCTTTTCATATAAACTGCGGTATCATGTGAGCCTAGGAATCATGTGATCTTATAGATTCAGAATAATGAATCTAGATTGGTTCCGTGATGGACATTTTTCAAATTGTATGGCGACTTGTATTTATTTTACGATTATTCGAATTTCCTTGGATGGTCATTTGTCGCCTTGAGGAGGAGTTCTAAGACTTCAGATATATATTTTCACATGCAGATGCTTTACATCTTGAAAATAAAAGCAAACAAGCCGAACATTTAATAATAAAATGGAAGTATCAAAGGCCTAAATTACTATTGAGCACAGGGTTTGAAAAACCTCTTTTTATAAAACATCACTGCTATGTCTTGTTTAAAACTAAATTTTTCTATAAATTCAAACTCTATGTATATAGGTGCGAACGAGGCATAGCACTACTTTCAAATAATTACACATTTATCCACACACACACACACACATTCATATATCAGTTTCTTGAAAAGTGGCGGTCACCGTGGTAACACGGATGTCGGGGGGTGCCTAACACCTTCCCTCCACATAATCAAGCCCCCGAACTCAAATGAATCTCGGTTTCACCGACCCGTTTAGCAGTGTCACATCACTGGGTCAATGTGTAAACCTTTTCGGTTGCGTTGGTGCAACTAGTTAAATACACCAACTGGCGACTCTTAAAGTCAAATTTTTGACATTAGACATGTCGAACCTTTTTCACTTGTTTTTTCAAACAAATCTCACATTAACATGAGAACACCAAAGAACAAGTAACGAAAAGGGACACTTAAAAATCTCGACGTCGACACTACTAATGCTATCATCTGGACCGTCACTCCGTTCCCCAACTAGTCCCGGCTACGTTCTCGTTTCCTGAAGAGAACAGTGAAAGAAAGGGAGCTCAACTAGCCCACTAAGAAATATTATGACTAAGATAATGCAGAATAAATTATCCTTAGTCTTCAACAGTATAACAACTGACAGAATATAATAAACAACAAGTTTTAGATTAACAACTGCAGCGGAATAAGAAATCCATTAGAAGAGTCAAGTAGAGCATAAAGCCTACTATCTTCTATTATTTAAAAAGATTTTCATCAACTTTATCGCTGAGACTCAGCTTAATAATTAAATCACATCATCCCTGCACCACGGCCAAGGATATTCATGTAATCATCAATGGTCATGATTATACCGAATAATCCCTGGTCATAATCATACCAACAACTATCCACGAATGAACTACAGGTCAATGAGGACTTTTAACACATCATTCTTCACATTATGGTCATGACTATACCGAATAATCCCTGGTCATAATCATACCAAGTCCATCTATGCACGTAAGCCAAAGATGACTTTATTCACAATATAAGCATGAGGATGATGACAATGACATAATAATTCAATAAAACAAGTTCAAGGATAAATTTGAAAGGTTTATAATTTAATTTATCCAAAAATCAATAATGTCCAAATTGTCAACATGATACTTCTTTGTGGAGTAAAATTCAAGAATGCTCCGAAGAATATTTCCATGAAAAGATACTGGATGAAGCACAAATATCAAGGATATTCCACTAATTTCATGGAGTATAGAAACCAAAACTTTAACCAAATGAGTATCATAGAATATATGAAACTGCAAATGGATTTTACTCGCGCCACGCAGAAATCACGATATCTGAGATCATTTCCATAATTTAATAAGGAATGAATCGAAGGATCATTCACCATGCATATGGTAATCCACATGACAAGTTATTCCAATGAATAATAAAGAATGGAATAATGGAAGAATTCACCATGCATGCGATAGAGCATACAGACGAGTTATTCCAATAGAATAATAAATAATGGAACCGGTTACCATCGTAATACATGCAAGCGAGGATATTACAATGAATAATAAAGAATGGAATAATAGAAGAATTCACAATGCATGCGATAGGCCTCGCATGCATGAGTTATTCCAACGAATAATAAATAATGGAACGGTAAATGCGTAATAATGCAAACGAGAATATTCCAACATAATAATAAAGAATGGAACCAGGTCATGCATAATCCGCACAGACAAGATATTCCAATAGAATAATAAAGAATGGAATAACAGAAGAATTTCACCATGTATGTGGTACTTCACATAAATAGGTTATTCCAACATAATAATAAAGAATGGAATAACAGAAGAATTTCACCATGTATGCGGTTCTTCGCATAGACAGGTTATTCCAACATAATAATAAAGAATGGAATAACAGAAGCTCTCTTCATGAATACAAATAAAATAATACCCCTTACATTAGAAAAAAACTGGATACTGGAGTTGAGAGGTAGCAGACTTCTCTTCTTCTTTCTCTCTATAATTTCTCTCTATAATAATTGCTCTATAGCTTTAGTGAATTGGTGAGAAATGAAGGAAGAATGAGCTTCTATTTATAGGAAAATATAGTTTCGATAATTGCACGTTTTGGGGCTCAAAATATTATAGTATAATACCTTCCTCTTTTTCTTCATTTTTAATTTAGTCCTGCAAGTATTATCAAACTTGCACCACCTCCCCTAATAGTAAATAATGTGAATCAATAGTAACTCATCTGAATCAATAGTTCTAGACATGTGAAAATACGAATTACAGTATAGTACCTCCATCTATACCTCCATTTTTAACTTAGTCATGCAAGTATTATCAATCTTGCACCAACTCCCCTAATAGTAAATGAATATGAATCAATAGTACACACATGTGAATAAATAGTTATAATAATGTGAATCAATAGCAACTAATTTCTCATTTATCCGATTAATTACTCGATTGGTCAGTATAACCTCCACACATCAATTATTATCGAAATAAATGTCCGTTTCCACTAACACTAATAATTCCAACACAATGGAACTATCAATTTTATCTTTAATTAACACGAACTTATTCATCATTAATATTATAACTCACAATATTTAACAACCGTGTCGTTCCCGTGAAAGAGGGGCTTTTCGATAAGGATTTTCTTCTTATTCATAGCAATGATTAGATGACCAAATCTCTCCTCGACAGAACTTCTAGACATTGTAAATATTACAATTTAATAATATGTATAACTTTGTCGTCTCAATTATTATGCAGATGATACTGTGACAATAATTGAATCAATAATATGAGAGATATGATGCAGTAATTACTGTAGCAATAATTGAGTATAACTGAGTGACTTCTCACGTAAGCATCAATAATCAATACCATGTGCTACCATGCAACCACAGTATTCATTGTATTTTTTACTAGAGTAGTTCAACAATTTTAACGTAAACACTTCATAGTTATTTTTATAAAGATAATTACGCTGTTTTACGACAATACTTCCGTTAATAGGGTCCACCAATGATTGTGCCATCATACGAATATTCCCTGTTAAAACGAATATTCCCCGATCAATCGAATATCATATAACCACTTACTTACTTTAAAAAATTTGTAAATATTACCCACAACTATAACATTATATCAAATCCACACCATAATATTCAAAAATATATTTCGAGAAAATTATTCTTTATTCATAAAAGTTGGGGTCTTACAACCACCCCTTCTTATGAAATTTTGTCCTCGAAATTAGGGTACGTTCCTGGTATATCGAAGAGGTGAGGATATCTTGACTTCATCTCAGATTCTAACTCCCAGGTCATTTCTTCCACATCGTGGTTTCTCCACAAAACTTTGACTTAAAGTATAACCTTGGAGCATAGAATATGATCCTTCTTGTCCAAGATTTTAACAGGTAACTCTTCATATGTTAAATCTTCCTCTATCTCGTCTGGCTCTAATTTAATAATGTGGTTCGGGTCTTTCACGTATTTACGTAACATAGATATGTGAAAAACGTTATGAACACGAGACATACTTGGCGGTAAGGTGAGTCTATAGGCCACAGTTCCTACTCGATCAAGGATTAAAAATGGGCCAATGAATCGAGGATTGAGCTTTCCTCTCTTTCCAAATCTCGTAACTCCTTTCCATAGAGCAACACATAACAACACATGATCTTCAATATTGAATTCCACGTCCTTTCGATGAAGATCAGCATAACTCTTTTGTCGATCTTGTGAGGTTTTTATACGTTGTCGGATCGTTTGAATCTTTTCCGTAGTCATACGTACCAAATTCGGTCCCAACAACGTTGCTTCACCCACTTTATCCCAACATACTGGAGAACGACACTTTCTTCCATACAACGCCTCAAATGGAGCCATGCCAATACTTGCTTGATAACTATTGTTGTAGGAAAACTTCACCAATGGTAAAAACTTGTCCCAACTTCCTTTGAAGTCAAGGACATAGAGTCTTAATAAATCTTCAAGAGTTTGAATAGTCCTTTCTGACTGCCCATCCATTTGAGGATGATATGCCGAACTAAATTATAAATTCGTGCCCATAGCTTTTTGCAAACTAACCCAAAATCTTGAAGTGAATCTTGGGTCTCGATCAGAAACTATGGATACTGGCATACCATGAAATCTTACAATCTCGTTTATGTACATACTAGCAAGACGTTCAAGTGTATAAGCTTCTCGTATATATAAGAAATGAGCAGACTTGGTCAATTTATCAATAATGACCCAAATCATATCTATGCCTTGAGAAACCATGGGAAGACCAGTAGCAAAATCCATGGTAATGTGCTCCCACTTCCATTCTGGAATTTCAAGTGGTTGCAATGGACCTTTTAGCACTTGATGCTCTGCCTTGACTCGTTGACAAGTTAGACACCTTGAGATAAACCCCGCTATCTCTCTCTTCATATTGCTCCACCAAAAATGTATATCGAAGGTCACGTTACATTTTGGTACTCCCAGGATGGATTGCAAACGGTGTGTTGTGCGCCTCCATCATGATTTTATACTTCAAGTCAGAATCGTTAGGAACACAAAGTCTGGAGTTGACTCGAAGTATTCCTTCTTCATCGATTCTTGCTTCTGGAATAGCACCTTCTTGCACCTTCTTCCTCATAAGCATCAGCTCCAGGTCTATAGCTTGAGCAGCTTTAACTTTATCGATTAAAGTCGGTTCCACTCGTATATTCTCCATCATCACATGGGTCCCTAGAGTCTTTAACTCTATTTCCATCCTTTCCAAGTCATACACAATGGGCCTTTGCGTTGACAATAATGCACTCATGCTCGCATATGATCTTCTACTCAATACGTTAGCTACTACATTCGCTTTTCCAGGATGTTATTGGATGGTATGATCATAATCTTTTAACAACTCAAGCCATCGTCATTGCTGCATGTTGAGTTCCTTTTGAGTGAAGAAATATTTGAGACTTTTATGATCCGTATAGATGTCCACCTTCTCTCCATACAGGTAATGCCTCCAAATCTTAAGCACAAAAACGACAGCTGCCAACTCTAGATCATGAGTAGGATAATTCCTCTCATATTCTTTGAGTTGTCGTGAGGCATAGGCTATGACTTTTCCATGTTGCATGAGAACACATCCTAACCCTTTGCCTAAAGCATCACTGTAGATGACAAATCCCTCCGAGCCAGATGGTATTATCAGAACAGGTGCTGAAATGAGTCTCCTCTTGAGTTCTTGAAAACTCTTTTCACATTCCTTGCTCCTACCAAATTTTGTATCTTTTTGAGTCAGCTGAGTTAATGGAGTAGCGATTCGAGAAAACCCTTCTACGAATCTTCGATAATAACCAGCTAAGCCGAGAAAGCTACGTACTTCGGTCACTGACTTAGGTTGCTCCCAGCTTTGAATTGCTTCAATCTTTATCGGGTCAACAGATATTCCATGATTTGATATCACATGCCCAAGGAATGCAACTTCCTCAAGCCAGAACTCACATTTCTTCAACTTGGCATATAGCTTGTTTTCACGAAGCTTTTGGAGTATTAGCCTCAAGTGTTGCTCATGGTCTTCACGGGTTTTGGAGTATATGAGGATGTCATCAATAAAGACGACCACAAAGTGATCCAAATATTCCTTGAATACTCGGTTCATCATATCCATGAAGGCAGCAGGAGCATTAGTCAATCCAAAAGATATTACTAGGAATTCATAATGCCCGTACCGAGTTTTGAAAGTAGTGTTTGGAATGTCATCAGTTTTAATCTTTAACTGATGATATCCGAAATGAAGATCAATATTTGAAAAGAATTCGGCTCCTTGCAACTGGTCAAACAGGTCATCAATGCGAGGCAACGGGTACCTATTTTTGATGGTGACATGATTCAACTCCCGATAATCAATACAAAGTCGCATACTTCCATCTTTTCTCATTCATGAATAGAGCAGGAGCACCCCAAGGAGACGTCTTTAGGACAAATAAAAGCGATGTCTAACAATTCTTGTGTAGTTGGGTTTTTAACTCCTGAAGTTCAATAGGAGTCATTCGATATGGGGCTTCAGAAATGGGTTTTGTATCGGATTCAAGGTCGATACAAAATTCAATTTCACGCTCAGGGGGTAGGCCAGGAAGTTCTTCAGGGAATCCGTCAAGAAATTTATTAACAATAGAAATATCATTCAAATCTGACGTATTTTTATTTAAATCCGTGACATGGGCTAAGAAAGCTTGACATCCGTTTTTCAATAAACGAATAGCTTTATGACTTGATATGATAGTGATTGACTTTAGTGGTTTGGTTGCTTGAATTCATATAATATGTTGGTTAGGAATATGAAAGCTAACAACTTTACAAAAATAATCAATTTTAGCTTGATGAGTAGTTAACCAATCAATCCCTAAAATCACATCAAATGCAATAATTTTTAAAGAAATAAGATCAATAGGTAACGTACGGTTACCAATTTGAATCAAAGAAGACTTATAAACGGTGGATGTGATGAAGGTTTCTCCTAACGGAGTTTCAACAGATAAATCAAAGTCTAATTTCTCCAAAGTTAAATTTAAACGTTGAGCGCAAGTAGGAGAAATAAAAGAATGGGTAGAACCAGTATCAAATAAAGTATAAACTTCGCTATAGTTTATGATTAGCTTACCGTGATCACCTCGTTCGAATTCCTCGCTTTTTGGGAGGTTACGACAAACGCTCTCCCTTGAACTACCGGTTTTGTCTTATCTGGGACACCCTTTGATGCCTCCATCCCAACTGGACTTGACTTTGGTGCACGACAAAATCGGGCTAGGTGACCTTCTTTTCCACAATTATAACACGCTTTGGATTGCATCACGCAGTTTGGACTGATATGTCCCTCCCCTCCGCATTTGTAACATACGATCGGCGGTCGTTCTCCTTCCTTAACAATAGGTACTGGTATTGACGTCTTTCCATCCTTGTTGAATCTCCTCTTCTTGAAATGTCCACTCTTATTGTCATGGCCATGATTACCCCTGAAGTGATTATCATTTATGGCATGTTGATTCCCTCCACATTTGTTGTCACTACTTCGATGACTGCTACCATTGGTATTATCAACTTGTCGGTTGCTCTCTCTTGGTTGGGTTGACTCATTATCGCGCTCCAATAACTGAGCCCTATTCACAACATCTGAATACAAACACAATTTGTGAGAAATTAGGTATTGATGTATCTCGGGTTTCAAACCTCATAGAAACATCCGCGTCATTCTCTCCTTATTATCAACCAAGTGGGATGCAAATCGGGACAACTCGGCAAACTTAGCTTCGTACTACGCCAGGGTCATATTGTTTTGTTCAAGCTTGATGAACTCTACCTCCTTTATGTGACGAATACTTTTAGGAAAGTACTTGTCGTTGAATAGTTCTTGGAACTTCTCCCAAGACTTCTTCAGTGCGGCAGGTTGAGTACGCTTTACAGATTCCCACCAGTAATCTGCCTCTGCTCGCAATATGAAGGCGGAAAATGGAACCTTTTGCTCCTCGGAGCATCCCAAGACATCAAATATCTTGTTGATCTGCTTTATCCACGTCTCCGCCTTAAGCGGTTTTGGCTCTCCAAAAAACTCCGGTGGTCCCAGCTCCTTGAAATGCTTAGCGGTGACTGTCCGAGAGTTGTCAGTATTTTCACCTGCATTTTGGACAGGAGCCGCCCTCGCCTGATGTTGCATAAATTGCATAAAACCTCTAAACGTCCCATCGTTTATCATTTGATCATTGTTGTTTTCCTGAGGATTATTGTCTTCCTGTTGCACATTATCCTGGGTATTAATTTGTGGTGACTCCACGATTTCATGTGCTTCATTGATTATCTCAACATTTTCGGATGCCATTTTCAAATACTACCACAAAACAAGGGTTAATTAACATATCACATATTATCCCTATACTCTGACCGAGCAATTAAATACCAAATAAACTTAGGTAGGTCATACAAGCGAAGGAATTCCCTGTCTCTCACCTCCTAATTCTTGTCTCACATCTCAGCCAGGGATCATATCCCTAAGCTTTGATACCAACTTTGACGCCCCCAAAATAGGTATACATCACCCATCTTGAGTCGCCAAATACATGGTACAAAATTCAAATATAACTTAATTATACAACAATCGTGTAAAATACGACAAAACAAATGTTGTGAGTTTTAATACAAATATTGCCATCTATACAATATCCACACTCAATGGAGTCCTCATTACATTTATTGTCACACTATTTAACAAAATAGTGAGGACTACTAATGTTATCAGATGGACTGTCACTCCATTCCCCGACTAGTCCCGTTAACGTTCTCATTTACTGAAGAGAACAGTGAAAGAAAGGGTGAGCTCAACTAGCTCAGTAAGAAATATTATGACTAAGATAATGCAGAATAAATTATCCTTAGCCTTTAACAGTATAACAACTGATAGAATATAATAGACAACAAGTTTTAGATCAACAACTGCAGCGGAATAAGCAATCCATTAGAAGAGTTAAGTAGAGCATAAAACCTACTATCTTCTATGATTTAAAAAGATTTTCATCAACTTTATCGCTGAGACTCAGCTAATAATTAAACCACATCATCCCTGCACCACGACCAAAGATATTCATGTAATCATCAATGGTCATGATTATACCGAATAATCCCTGGTCATAATCATACCAACAACTGTCCACCAATGAACTACAGGCCAATGAGGACTTTTACCACATCATTCATCAAATTACGGTCATGACTATACCGAATAATCCCTTGTCATAATCATACCTAGTCCATCTATGCACGTAAGCCAAAGATGACTTTATTCACAATATAAGCATGAGGATGATGACAATGACATAATAATTCAATAAAACAAGTTCAAGGATAAATTTTAAATGTTTATAATTTAATTTATCCAGAAATCAATAATGTCCAAATTGTCAACATGATACTTCTTTATGGAGTAAAATTCAAGAATGCTCCGAAGAATATTTCCATGAAAAGATACTGGATGAAGCGCAAATATCAAGGATATTCCACTAATTTCATGGAGTATAGAAGCCAAAACTTTAACCAAATGAGTATCATAGAATATATGAAACTGCAAATGGATTTTCGCCCGCCATGCGGTAATCCACGTAGACAAATCATTTTCATAATTTAATAAGGAATGAATACGAAGGATCATTCACCATGCATGTGGTAATCCACATAGGCGTTATTCAAAAAGTTATTCAGCAAGAATAATAAAGAATGGAATAACAGAAGAATTCACCAAGCATGCGATAGACCGCACAGACAGGTTATTCCAACAGAATAATAAATAATAGAACCATGTCATGCGTAATACGCACCAACAGGATATTCCAACAGAATAATAAAGAGTGGAATAACAAAAGAATTCACCATGCACGTGATGAACCATGAAAGACAAGTTATTCCAATAGAATAATAAATAATGGAACCGTGTTAAATGCGTAATCGCATTGCCAAGAGGATATTCCAATAGAATAATAAAGAATGGAACCGGGTCATGCGTAATCCGCATGCAGACGGGATATTCAACGAGAATAATAAAGAATGGAATAATGAAGAATTTCACCGTGTATGCGGTACGCATGACATGAGTTATTCAACATAATAATAAAGAATGGAATAATGAGAAGAATTTTACCATGTATGTGGTACTTCGCATAGAGCAAGTTATTTAACATAATAATAAAGAATGGAATAACAGAAGCTCTCTTCATGAATACGAAAGAAATAATACCACTTACCTTAGAAAGAAACTTGATACTAGAGTTGAGAGGTAGCAGACTTCTCTTCTTTTTTCTCTCTATAATTTCTCTCTATAATAATTGCTCTATAGCTTTAGTGAATTGGTGAGAAATGAAAGAAGAATGAGCTTCTATTTATAGGAAAATATAGTTTCAATAATTGCACGTTTTGGGGCTCGAAATATTACAGTATAATACCTTCCACTTTTTCTTCATTTTTAATTTAGTCCTGCAAGTATTATCAAACTTGCACCACCTCCCCTAATAGTAAATAATGTGAATCAATAGTAACTCATGTGAATCAATAGTTCTAGACATGTGAAAATATGAATTACAGTATAGTACCTTCATCTATACCTCCATTTTTAACTTAGTCATGCAAGTATTATCAGTCTTGCACCAACTCCCCTAATAGTAAATGAATGTGAATCAATAGTACACACATGTGAACAAATAGTTATAATCATGTGAATTAATAGCAATTAATTGCTCATTTCTCCGATTAATTACCTGACTGGTCAATATAACTTCCAGACATCAATTAATATCGAAATAAATGTCGATTTTCACTAACACTAATAATTTCAACACAATGGAACTATCAATTTCATCTTTAATCAACACGAACTTATTCATCATTAATATTATAACTCACAATATTTAACAACTAGGTCGTTCCCAGGAAAGAGGGGACTTTTCGATAAGGATTTCTCCTTATTGGCGCGCAATTAGATGACCAAACCTCTCCTTGACAGAACTTCTAGACATTGTAAATATTGTAATTTAATAATATGAATAACTTTGTCGTCTCAATTATTGATTTAAAAACATAAAATGCAGATGATATTGTGATAATAATTGAATCAATAATATGAGAGATATGATGCAGCAATTACTGTAGCAATAATTGAGTATAACCGAGTGACTTCTCACGTAAGCATCAATAATCAATATCGTGTGCTACTATGAAACCACGCATATTACTGTACTTTTACTACCGAGTAGTTCAACAGTTTTAACGATAACATTTCCACCGTTATTTTTATAAAAAGATAATTCTGTCATTTTATGACAATACTTCCGTTGTGGGGTCCACCAATGATTGTGTCGTCGTACGAATATTCCCAGTTAAAATGAATATTCCCCGACCAATCGAATATTATATAACCACTTGCTTACTTTGCAAAATTTGTAAATATTACCCACAACTATAACATTATATCAAATCCACACCATAATATTTCGTTGTGGGTCCACCAATGATTGTGTCGTCGTGCGATTATCCGGCTAGTTCCCTGCGGCTGACATCCCGTGTTGCATAGCTTGTGCTACCATATTTGCAAAGTGTTGCATCGGATTGCGCTTGTTCTTTGTCCCTCAGCGTTGTTGATGACTCTTTCGCCTTTGGTTTCAAGTTTGACGTCTTGGCGGCAATATCTGGTTAAGTAAAACCATAAATTAACTTACATTCTAAACCTTATCATATAAGTTTATTATATTAAACTTGTTTCAATACTCAAACTTAGTTTCATATTCATTTATCAAATATTTTACATAGCGTAGCACATACTGCTTTAAACATCATTCATCCCTTTGTGACTACAAAAGTCGGGATTTACTACACCACTTGTACAAAAGTTTTAGAATAATACATTACACAGACATACTTATCATATATATTACATTAAACACACCTACACAACAAACCCTATACTACTTATTCACTACGCCTCTTTCTTGGACAACCTCTCGCTTGATGACCTTCTATTCCATAGATAAAACTTGAACCTGGTTTATAGTCAGGACAATATAGAGTGGTATGTCCCTCATAGCCGCAAAGATAACATATTCTTTTCCCTTTTCTTTTTATCGGATTTTCCTAAGTCATGTTCTTCTATCTTTCTTTTTCCCATATTTCTCGGAGCTGCACACGATGTGTTGCTTGAGGCTCCCATCAGATCAATTTGGATTTTAAGGTTATCTTGTTCTTCCATTGTTTTGATTAACACCTGATGCAATTGACTATTCAATAACCTTTCGATTTCCCACAGCTTTTCTAGAGAAGAAACCTTGTTCCTCAGATCCTACACCTCCGTTGATGCTTGTTCAGCCTTAACTTTAGTGTCCGAATCACTATCTGTCAGTTCCACCATCTCCATATCTGATACCACGTTTTCTACAATAACCACCTCGCCTGAGTCATTTTCATTGTGAGCTTCTATTTCAGCTATTGGCTTTGATATTAGCTCGGGTGTATGGGTTTGATCCTTCTTCATGCTATAAGCATATAACAAGCCTTTCCCACCAAACATCTACACACACAAATTATCCTGATTAGCATATACTATATACACACAGCAAATAAGAGTTTTATATAAGTTATCTTTTATTTTTTTTAACGATGAATTTATTCAATTCATCTCCTTTTAAAATTTATATGAGTTATTTATATTTTCAACGTTTCCCTCTGTTCTAAGGTTATAGCCTAATGTCTATCCCACCTATGGTTTCTAACCCTAATGCTCTGATTCCAACTTGTAAAGCCCCCAAATTCGGGTACTTGAAACCCGAACTCGATGCTTCACGATACCACTTTTATGAGCGGAATAACACTAATATTAATAACTGTAATAACCCGATATTTTCTATATAAATAAAGCAGAAATTTTGCGTATAATTTTTTTATTATTATTTTATTATTATTTTATTTATTTATTTTAAAGGTGAAAATGTGGGCAAGGTAAGGTGTATGTATTTATGTGATGAATATAAAATGTATTTATTACATGAATGATTACAAATAATTTTATTTTTAGAATTATTGATCATTATAAGTTATATTCTTATAATAATTAATTTAATATTAGAAATGTTTTTATTAATTATGTCCATGAAAATATGATTATTATATTATTTAAATATTATATGAAATTATTACAACATTATTATAATAATTATTTTATTATATGAATTTATTTGAGATTAATTAAGTTAATTATTTAACTTAATTAATAATGTTATATATGGAGATAAATTAGATATGAAATCCAAACCCTAATTCGGTTTTGATCAAGGAATGAGAATAATAATATCATATTATTATTTGTTAGTATTATAGATATGTATGTTATATGTGTAATGTTAATGTGTGGACCAGTTTTAATGTAATATGACCAAAACCTAATAATATTTTTATAAACCCTAATATTAGTCTGATAAACCCCAATTCTAGTTCTGGAACAAAGAATGATGATAATAATATAATATTAATTATATTTTAATTTTTCAGTGCTATAAATATGTACTGTATATGTATGGATTGGTATTGTTGGTTAAATTATGTGTATAATGCCAAAACCCTAGTTTTAAGCTGTTAAACCCTAATTTAAAAGTCAAATGTCAGCTTAAGACTGTTATGTAATCATGTTAATGTGATTTATGATCGGTGTTATAGATATTAACCCTAATTAGGGAGAACCCTAATTTTCAAAACCCTAATGTTTTTTTTTAAGAATAAACCCTTATTATTTTTTTTCTAAATTAAGAACCCTAATTCGCTAACTATTGCCCTAATTTCTAAATTAGCGAGATTAATTATAATTAGAAAATTCTTAATCCAAATTCTTCAAATTATATAAGTGGTAAACCTAATCTAATTAGAGAATTATAATTTATAATTTTAGAAACTAAATTTTTGGTGCAAACTCTAATTAACAATTCTATTTTATTTTATGCCAAACCCTAAGGTTAAACCCTAAGGGTTGGACAAGTTACAATTGTGCCATTATTTTTATAAACCAAATGACAAAAATGCCTCTCTTACATAATAGAGGCTAAATTGTAGGTTTTGACAATAGGGGAAGTTGGTGACCAAATCCAACAACCCCATGTGCTCTTTATTGATAGTCATCAGCCATTTGATCAGCCATTCCATGCATCTATCTTTATATATATATATATATATATATATAGATTACAAAGAGAAAAGTGCATTATTTGCCTCATTTTCTCTCATACACCCAACCAAGTCTCTACCTCTTCAAACCCACAAAAAGTTATAGTATTTCAGTCCTTTATTATAGCCCCACGATCACCAATAACAAATCAGAAACATAGAATCAAGATTTGCTCATGTGAAGGTATAAAACTAATCTTACAATCTGATCTTGTATGCTGAGTTAGATGTTAAAATTTTTGTGTTAAATATGTTGTATGAAGTGTCTATAGATGATCTAGGTTGGTATTTGATAGATCCATAGCATTTAAATACACGAAATTGATAATTTTCAAAAATCTGGAAAATTTTATTTTTGTGTCTAACAGTCAAATGTCAGACCCCATAAATCTTTGGTTGTTAAGTATTTTTGTTGTTTAAATGTTGGATATTGTTGTATACTCTGAGATCTGTGTTCTGGAACTTTAAGTAGGACCAGATCATGCATAGGTTGTAAGATAATCGTGGTCAAAGTCAGTTGACCGGCCACGAAAAATGAAAATCTGGGCAGCCCAGATTTTCCAGTTGGTTCTGACAAGATTTTCAAAGCTTCTGATCTCGCTGATTTTTTATGTTTTGGCCCAGTTGTTGTTTTGTTGTTGTAGCTTGATATAAAGATTGCATATTAAAGTCTTAAGACAACCTAGATACTTAATGGGATCCAAGTTATGAAAGGTCAAAGGTGGGTTGACCGTCTGCTCATGAACATTTCTGGGTTTTCCAGAAATGTTCAAGAATAGTTTCTAGAGACCACTTTGATCGGCCTTGATTTCTTAACTGTGTTGATGTTAGATCTATATTATGTTATGTAATTGGTCTTTGATATGTATTCTACATGATGGAATCTTCAAATTACACAAACAAAGCCCACGATGCTAGATTGAGCCTCTGAAAATAGGTACTTGGTCGTTTCTTCATTTCGGGTAACCCGTAAAATGAAGAACGAACTGCCCCTATAACATTTTTAAAGCCCCAGATCTCGCTTGTTTAATGTTGTTTTGTCATGTTTCTTGTTAGATCATGTATTATTGACTAATATTACAAGATCATTGTTTATCTGCTTCGAAACATCATGAAGTTATGAATTATTTATGGTCAAACAGTGCTCTTAGTAATGAAAGCCGTTGTGTTTTACGGGTTTGAGCTCAAGAACGCCGAAGAACACCTATAAGCAGTTGCTCATCGCTATAGGCATTCTTTAATGACAGTTTATTTTAAAATTAATTTTTTTATTAAATAAAGCGAGAAAAATTAGTTTTTAATTATGAAAAATACAAAATAAATTCCTAAAAATTATTTTAAAATCCAAAAATTAGTTTTTAATTATTTTTAATAAATTTCATAAATATTTAATATTTTTGAAATATTAAATGTATTTAATTTATTTAATTATTATATTAAATAAATTATTTAAAAATGATTTTAATACTTAAAAATCATTTAAAATTATATTATGGTATAAGAAAATATTTTAAGTTATTTTTAATGACTTTTAATATTTTGTGATGAATTTAATTAATAATTTAATATTAATGATATTAGTTTAATATTAATGATATTAAATTTATTTAATAATTATATTAATTAAATAGTTTTAAAATGGTTTTATTAATCATTTAAAAGGATATTAATGAATTAAAAATATTTTTAAGTTATAATTAATGACTTTTAATATTTGGATAAATAGTACATTAATATTTTAATATTAATGGTAATTATTTAAAATGGTTTTAATTATTTTAAAAATCATTTAAAGGTAATATTAATACTTTAAAAATATTTTGAGTTATTATAAATAACTTCAATATTTTGGCAATGGTTTTATTAATAGTTTAATATTAATTAAATATTAATGATAATAGAATTATTTGATATTTAAATTATTTTATAATAATTCCGGTGTTTAAAAATTCATGATAAATTATAATAATTGCTTAAAAACTATTGTAAGTCATTTAAAAATAATATGACTGTTATTTAATTAGTCTAAATGGATATTCAACTTTGATATAGAGTCTTAGACTCAATTATTACCCGATAAAGCCGTCGGTACGCCGACAGGTTTTAGAAATTGATCTGGATTTACATAATGCGTTTGTTTATGTGTTTGTTTGTGATTCAATGATTGTGGAACATGTGTGACAATGTGATTAGGTTATGTGCTGACTGTAATAAGCAGTACTATGTGTTATGATATGTGACGCCCCCAAAATTAGGTATACATCACTCATTCTGAATCGCCAGATACATGGTACAGAATTCAAATACAACTTAAATATACTGTTGTAGTGTAAAAACTGACGTAACATAAGCTGGGAGTTTTAATAAGGATATTGTCATCTAGACAATATCCACACTCAATGGAGTCCTCATTACATTTATTATCACACTATTCCACAGAATATTGAGGACTACTAATGCTATCATCTGGGACCATCACTCTGTTCCCCGACTAGTCCCAGCTACGTTCTCATTTCCTGAAGAGAACAATGAAAGAAAGGGTGAGCTCAACTAGCCCAGTAAGAAATATTATGACTAAGATAATGTAGAATAAATTATAGTTAGCCTTCAAGCGTTGTTAAAGCGATACAATATAACAAACATCAAGTTTAAGCTGCGGTTGATGAACAAGCAATCCATTAGAAGAGTCAAGTAGAGAATAAAATCTACTATCTTCTATGATTTAAAAAGTTTATCATCACTTTTATCGTTGAGACTCAGCTTAATAAATAATCCACATCATCGAATCACCCCTCCACTACGGCCATATTCGTTAATATCACATCCATGAATTATCCATGCACTACAGGCTAATGATATTCATTATTATCACATCCATGAATTAATATTTCATTGCTGAGACTCAGCTCAATAATTAATTCACATCATCGAATCATCCCTGCACCACGGCCAAGGATATTCTTTAGTATCACGACCATGAATTATCCATGCACTACGGGCCAAAGATAATCGTGTTTTCATCAACGGTCCTGATCATGCCATAAAATAATTCAACTTTGCACCCTTGGCCGAAGAGAATCCATAGCCATAATCATACCAAAAACTGTCCATCAATGCACTACGGGCTAATGAGGACTTTTTCCATATCATTTGTAACATTACGGTCATAATTATACCGAATAATCCCTGGTCATAATCATGCCAAATCCATCTATGCACTACAGGCCACAGATGACTTTCAACATAATATAAACTTGAGGATGATGACAATGACATAATAATTCAATAATCAACATATATACCCTTGTATGTATAGGTTTTAAAACGGTGATTACGGGGACGAAATCTTTATAAGGGAGGGTGAATGTAATAACCCGATATTTTCTATATAAATAAATCAGAAATTTTGCGTATAATTTTTTTTATTTATTTATTTTATTATTATTTTATTTATTTATTTTAAAGGTGAGAATGTGGGCAAGGTAAGGTGTATGTATTTATATGATGAAGATAAAACATATTTATTACATAAATGATTACAAATAATTTTATTTGTAGAATTATTGATCATTATAAGTTATATTCTTATAATAATTAATTTTATATTAGAAATATTTTTATTAATTACTTCCATGAGAATATGATTATTATATTATTTAAATATTATATGAAATGATTACAACATTATTATAATAATTATTTTATTATATGAATCTATTTGATTAATTAACTTACTTATTTAACTTAATTAATAATGTTATATATGGCGAGATAAATCAGATATGGAATTCAAACCCTAATTCGGGTTTTGATCAAGGAATGAGAATAATAATATCATATTATTATTTGTCATTATTATAGATATGTATGTTATGTGTGTAATGTTAATGTGTGGAATAATTTTAATGTATTATGACCAAACCCTAATAATATTTTTATAAACCCTAATATTAGTCTGATAAACCCCAATTCTAGTTCTGGAACAAGGAATGATGATAATAATATAATATTAATTATATTTTGATTTTTCAGTGCTATAAATATGTATTGTATATGTATGGACTGATATTGTTGGTTAAATTATGTGTATAATGTCAAAACCCTAGTTTTAAGCTGTTAAACCCTAATTTAAAAGTCAAATGTCAGCTTAAGACTGTTATGTAATCATGTTAATGTGATTTACGATCGGTGTTATAGATATTAACCCTAATTAGGGAGAACCCTAATTTTCAAAACCCTAATATTTTTTTAAGAATAAACCCTTATTATTTTTCTTCAAAATTAAGAACCCTAATTTGCTAATTGTTGCCCTAATTGCTAAATTAGCGAGATTAATTATAATTAGAAAATTCTTAATCCAAATTCTTCAAATTATATAAGTGGTAAACCTAATCTAATTAGAGAATTATAATGTATAATTTTAGAAACTAAATTTTTGGTACAAACCCTAACTGGTAATTCTATTTTATTTTATGTTAAACCCTAAGGGTCAAACCCTAAGGATTAAACCCTAAGGGTTGGACAAGTTACAATTGTGCCATTATTTTTATAAACCAAATGACAAAAATGCCCCTCTTATATTATTAAGGCTAAATTGTAGGTTTTGACAATAGGGGAAGTTGGTGACCAAATCCAACAACCCCATGTGCTCTTTATTGACAGCCATCAGCCATTTGATCAGCCATTCCATGCATCTAGCTTTATATATAGAGATTAGAGAGAGAAAAGTGCATTATTTGCCTCATTTTCTCTCATACACCCAACCAAGTCTCTACCTCTTCAAACCCACGAAAAGTTATAGCATTTCAGTCCTTTATTACAGCCCCACGATCACCAATAACAAATCAAAAACATAGAATCAAGACTTGCTCATGTGAAGGTATAAAACTAATCTTACAATCTGATCTTGTATCATGTTAATTGTTTTAAAAATCATTTAAAAGTAATATTAATACTTTAAAAACATTTTAAGTTATTATAAATAACTTCAAAATTTTGGCAATGGTTTCATTAATAGTTTAATATTAATTAAATATTAATGATAATAGAATTATTTGATATTTAAATCATTTTATAATGATTCTGGTGTTTAAAAATTCATGATAAATTATAATAATTGTTTAAAAATTATTGTAAGTCATTTAAAAATGATATGACTATTATTTAATTAGTCTAAATGGTTATTGAACTTCGATATAGAGTCTTAGACTCAATTATTACCCGAAAAAGCCGTAGGTACGCCGAAAGGTTTCAGAAATTGATCTGGATTTACATAATGCGTCTGTTTATGTGTTTGTTTGTGATTCAATGATTGTGGAACATGTGTGACAATGTGATTAGGTTATGTGCTGACTGTAATTAGAAGTACTATGTATTATGATATGTGATTCTAATCAATAGAATGATCTTATTAATGATAGGTTTCAGTATAAAATATAAAACAAAGTTACGTATTAGAAGCAAAGAGATCGTGCAAGTATCCTACCTTTGCATTTCCTTTATATGATGGATATGAGTAAGAAAGTTTCGTAATTATATTATTATTATGCTACATTATTAACCCTATTGTGATATATTCTATATTCGATCATTGTTTATCAACATGTTAGTATATGGTAACTCGGATATATATTCTATTAATTAATTTCTAAATATAGTTATACAAGTGTCCCCACTTGGATAATCATTGTATTTAATCACATGTTAATATATATATATATATATATATATATATATATATATATTGAACCCCAAGTATGAATACAAGTAAAAAAAGTCGTCTAAAATTTATTTGACTAGCTAGACACAGATTAAAAAATATCGTTGAATATGATAAAACCCTTTTATATCCAATCAAATTGTTTTGGTTCAGATTCCTGATTAATTATGAACATCCCGAACATGGGAAAAATTTTATGCGCCAAGGCGGACAAAGAATGACCAATAATATCATTCTAGCAATGTATTATTGATCAATACAAGGTCCATGGGATGTACACCCTCGTTGTTGTAAGTTATGATGGTTTACAGATGAAGTTCTGTCTAACCTTTTCGAAAACAAAAAATAATGTTCATAATCTGTCGACCTACCCTATATATATAGTCAATACGTAGTTTCAAAAACTTTGATATAGAAATAATATATGGTTATGATTGGTTCAGTTTACTTCACAATTATTAATTCGTTGTAGAAGTGATGTACAAAGAAAACATTTAATTCTTTCAGCTAATTATATTTATAATTGTTATTACTTGTTGGGCACTCAAATGTTCATCCTTGCTTAATTTAAATGTTTTCAGCTAAGTGTGAACAGCTAGAAGGTTCGGCCAAGAACAAGTGAAAAGGAAAGCAAACAGAATTTGATTATTGGTATCTTTTGTAATAGTTATACTGTATTAAGATAATGATATGTATTTTATATCATGTAAAGAATGTAGTAAAGGTTGCGTACTTGGGATTAGACTTTGATAAATGTAAGTTAAGTTTGAAATTTTTATTATTGTTATTATTATTAGTAATATTTACGCTTTCATAGAAATGGTATCGTAAAAAGCCTTTGAATTGGGTTTCAAGCACGAATTTGGAGTGCGTTCTAATAACAATAATATAAATATTAAACTTAAATTTACATATTCATCAGAGTTTAGCTCCCAAGTACGCAAACTTTAATCATTCATTACATAACATGATAGATAATATATAACATTATCTTAATAATATTAAACTATTACAACCGATAGCATTACAATCATTTAGCCACCTTTCATTTCCCCTTGTTCTTAGCAGAGCCTTCAAGTTGTTCACCCTTAGCTAAAAACATTTAAATTAAGCAAGGATGAGGATGTGAGTGCCCAACAAGTAATAACAATTATAAATATTAGCTGAAAGGGTTAAATATTTTCTTTAAACTATCCTTCTACAACAAATCAATAGTTGTGAAGTAATTTGGATCAATGATAATAATATATTAACTCTATACCAAAATTTTGAAACTACGTACTGACTATAAATAGGTTAAGGTGACATACTATGAACATTGTTTTCATTTTGAAAGGTTAAACAAAAATTCATCTACAAAACCGTCATAACTTACTTTTTAATGAGGTGATCATTTCGTTATGCCTGATTGATCAATACTACCTACAAGAATGATGGTATCGTCCACTCATCATCGCTGAGGCGATAAAAGTTTTCCCATGTTCGGGATATTCATACTTAGTCAGGAATCCGAACCAAAGCAATTGGATTGGATACAAAAAGGTTTTATCATATTCAACAATATTTCTAAATCAGGTCTAGTCGGTCAAATAGCTTAGAGGTATATATATATATATATATATATATATATATATATATATATATATATATATATATATATATATATATATGAATTACCATATAGTAACATGTTGATAATTAATGATCGGATATAACATATATAATAATAGGGTTAATAATTTAATAAAATAATAATATAATTCTGAACTTCTTACTCATGTCCATTGCATAAAGAAAATGCAAAGGTAGAATACTTGCCTGATACGCTGCTTATAATTTGCAACTTAGTTTTATCTTTTATGAAATCACCTATCAGTAATAAGATCATTTTACTAATTAGAATCATATCATATCACATAATACTGCTTCTTGCAGTCAGCATATTACCTAATCACATTGTCACATAGATTTAACAGCTATTGGATCACAAACAAACACATATTTAATCAAGTTATCTAAGTCCAGATCAATTTCTGAAACATGTCGGTCTACCGACGGCTTTATCAGGTAATTATCGAGTCTGTGACTCTATCTCGAAGTTCAACATCTGTAAGTATCAGTCATATTATTTTTAAATGACTTATAATAATTGTTATAATTTAGCATAAATTTTCAAACACCGGAATCATTATTAAATGATTTAAATAATAAACAATTCTATTATCATTAATATTTAATTAATATTAAACTATTAATGAAACCATTGCTAAAATATTAAAGTTATTTATAATAACTCAAAAATATTTTAAAGTATTAATATTACCCTTAAATAATTTTTAAAATACTTAAAATCATTTTTAAATAATTATCATTAATATTTAAATATTAATGAACTATTTATCAAATATTAAAAGTCATTAATTATAACTTTTACTATTTTTAATTCATTTATATCCTTTTTAAATGATTTTTAAATTAATAAAAATATTTTTAAACTATTTATTTAATATAATTATTAAATAAATTTGATATCATTAATATTAAATTATTAATGAAATTATACTTTAAATATTAAAAGTTATATTTTATAACTTAAAATATCTTTAAACACTTTATTTTCATTTAAAATAATTTCTATAATATTAAAATCATTTTAAACTAATTTATTTAATATAATTATTAAATAAATTTAATACCATTAATAATAATTAATTAATGAAATTTACCTTTAAATATTGAAAGTTATATTTTATAACTTAAAATATTTTTAAATACCTTATTATTATTTAAAATAATTTTTAATATAAGAAAATCATTTTTAATTTATTTATTTAATTCAATTATTAAATAACTTAATTATCATTAATATTAATTTATTAATAAAATTTATCACAAAATATTAAAAGTTATTAAAATAACTTAAAATATTTTCTTATATCATAATATAATTTTAAATGATTTTTCATGTATCAAAATCATTTTTAAATAATTTATTTAATATTATAATTAAATAAATTAAATACTTTAATATTCCAAAAATATTAAATATTTATGAAATATATTCAAAATAATTAAATACTAATTTTCAGACTTTAAAATAATTTTTAATAATTTATTTTGTATTTTTAATAATTAAAAACTAATTTTCTATAATTATTTAATAAAAATATAATTTTTATAAATAATCTGTAGCTAAAGACCACCTATAGCGACAGAACCGTCGCTATAGGTGTTCTTCGTGTTCTTCATGCAACCCAGAAATTCAAGTGCAGTTATCGAGTGGGTGGGTTTGATTAAGTGTATCTAACAGATCATATAGCTTCTGAGTGTAATATGACTTCGATCCTGTAGTATTAATGTAATACTACAAGTATCAGTAACAATCAACATCAAACAACATAACACAAATGAGAGATCGACGCGCCCAAAGTAGTCGTCGGAGAGTTGTTCTTCATTTCAGGTTACCCGAAATGAAGAACAGATTCGGCGTACGCACTTTTGGGCTTCCACAACTTGTGATCTATGTGATGTCTTTGTGATATAAAGCATCCAGTGTGTACCCAATATGACAAGGAAGAGATCTAACACATTATATTACTAAAATAACAAAAAATCAAACATATAATGCTTAGAATTCGAACCATGTCGATTTATTATGGTCAAGCGTTTTTTGGGTTACCCAGAAAACAACTTCCATGATCGTCTGGCCTAGTTTGACCATCCATTACAATCATCCAGTTTGATATATAGGAGATTTTAAGGCATAAACATATAGTATAAACTACATACTACAACTTTAATACAACAACCAACACAAAGCAACTAACAACAGAAAGATTTGGGCCCGTGAACTTTTGTCGAGCTTTACGGGCAAGTTTATGGTCGCTTGATTTCAACCGATCAATGCCGGTCGGCGTGGTTTGACCATGAATAACTTGCATTCTGGAACTGATCTCATCCTGATTCTTGATCCAGATTAAAGATAACATACCAAAATACTCATTTAAACTTTTAAACAACAAAAACACTTAACAGAGAAAGATTGGTGGCCACTGACATTCGTTGTTAGACCACAATTTGATTTTTTTTCCAGATTTTGCAAATCTTCAAATCCGAGCCTCTAGATGTCATGGATTCAACATCTAGCAACCCAGATCATCATTAGACACTACTAACAACACAATTAACACAAAAAATCTAACATCTAACAACATATTTATGGACAGAATTCATGGCTAGGGTTTATACCTTCTTTGATCAATTGAAGATTCAAGGCTACTGATTTGGTTAGGGGATTTCGTGGGGCTGATCTTGGGGACTGGTGTAACGACCCCAAAATTTATACAATTTAATTCTCGACTTCGGTTGTTAATAATACGTTCAACCTCCAATTTTGCATCATTAAACGATAATACAACCATTAAAATTTGCGGAATAATTAAAATCTTCTATTACAAACTATCCTCGTTCCCAAAACCTTCAACCTTTACATCTAAATATCTCAGAATCATTTTAATACTACAATAGTTTACATCACAAAACGATATTATAATTCGACATTAAAACATTATTCGGAACCTTAAACATGCTTCAAATAATAATAACAGAACCAAAGTGTATAAATCTTCAAGCATCACATCTGACTCATGTCTTTCAAGTAAGACATAACTTTACCTTGAATCTTGAACCTGCAAAAGTGGTTATGTGCAAGGTTGAGCTCGACAGCCCAGCAAAATCTAACAGTTTTCATGCATCACATAGCACATAATAACATGCTCAACATATATCTCATAAACATCGGACTAATATAACATACATGCTACCATTCATATAACAAGTATAAAGATTGAGTTCCTTACTCAATCATCATGCTTTAGTCAAACAACGTAGTCATAAATTGACTTTAACATTTCATACATTCAACATATATATAACACATCATGCTCTTTGCAATAAAGATTTAAAACAGTTAATCCTCAAGTTCACATAGCAAATAGGTTAGAAAGACTTGCCTTGATCGTTGTTTACCAATAACGGTTTAACGACTTATGGTTATCTCAGATCGCACGTGCCTGCCTACACAATTATATAATCATTCACATCAACTATTAGTCACATAACGCGCATAGTAGTTGTAATGTAAACTTTAATCTACATCCTATAACCCTTCCTATTAATCAATACACAATGTTCAATTTGATTGTGTTAACTTTAGACTTATAACTCCCTATATTTCATGTTCGAAGTTCATTCAAGTGCTTAAGTCTTGCTAGGACTACTTATTGGTTTTATATTAAACCCATTCCATATCTTATATGTGACGCCCCCAAAACAGGTATACATAACCCATCTTAAGTCGCCAAATACATGGTTCAAAATACAAATAAAAACTTAAGACTAAAAGACAGTTTGCACCCTAAAGTTTATAGCATAATTGAGGTTTGCATCCTAATATGTAAAACGTATCTAAGTGCACCCTAAACTTCATTTTCCATAAACAAATTACACCCTTCGTACAATTAACCGGTCAAAATTAACCGATTGTGCCTGTAATCCAAATTTTGCAGGGGTAATTTCGGTAAATCATATTTAATAAATAAAAAAAATAAAATATACCCAACCTCTAATTCACTGTTTATCTTCTCCATCAATAACCCTATCCCTATCTCCAAATTAATTTCACACTGATATTAACCAAGAATCCAAGTCAACTGGGAGGATTCTCTTCTGAGCTGAAACCACAATTAATACTCAAATGCTCCCCTGCCTCCATTAATACCTCTGCACCCCACTCCTTCCTAACTCACCTTATCTCCAATCAATGTTCAAAAGTCTCTCACCTTAAAATACCAGATTTACCAGAGATTTGATTCTCTCTATTTGCAACCCATATGACTAAATTTACTTGAACTATGTAGTTCCATATGCCAACATATCGCGATGATGAATTTATGGGGCTGAAAAACCCAAACGCATGATTCTGGCTTTGTGAGATTATGATTTGACCATCTCTAAGCACCTGGCCTTGTGTAATTGTGTTGTTGGTTGATTGTGAAAATACAGTAAGAAGAGTATTGAAGATCAAAAAAGTAAGCAAACGTAAACAATTCCTGGGTTTATGCAAATTTTGGCCATTTCTTCACATCAAAATCAGAGCGCAGATAATCATCTAAAGATCAAAACTTGCCCCAGTAATTTGAATTGGATGAAAACAATAGCTAACCAAAATCATGTTCATGAATTTTCAAACAAAATCAGCCACATTAAATCCAAACCAAATTCAACAATTCCACTAATTAGGGTTCTGAATCACCATACCAGTATCAAACAACTTTACACCTGGCGCAAAGCTTAGTAGTAGGGCAAAAGCAAACGGCACACTGATACTGCAATTACGGTGAAACAGACACCTCAGTCGTTGCCCCGTACTCGATCGTAGCCTCGAGCTCAGCTCTAGCTGATTCCTTTGATGCCAAAACCAAAAGCCGCTTGATCTCGTCCCTCCTCGTAGCCGCAAACTGCCATTTTCGCCAGAGCACGAACCCGATCACCAGGAAAACCAGCACATTGAAGCCAAAACAATAAATATTGTAGTGTCCATTGCTTAGCTGGGATTTGCATAGCTAGGTATTAACATTCATATATTTGTTCATTTGCAGTGTCAATGTTGGAGAAGATAAAAAGGAAAAAGACTTAAATACCCCTCTAGATTCATATTACAGCTTTAACCGGTCACTTTTGACCGGTTAACTGACGAAAGTGTGTTTTCTGTTACGTTTAATTGAAGTTTGGGGTGTACTTAGACACCTTTTTCAATTTGGGGTGCAAAAGTCAACAAGGGTGTAAAGTTTGGGGTGCACATTGTCTTTTAGTCAAAATTTAATTATACAACTGTCGTGTAAAATACGACAAAACAAATACTGTGAGTTTTAATACAAATATTGTCATCTAGACAATATCCACACTCAATGGAGTCCTCATTACATTTATTGTAACACTATTTAACAGAATAGTGAGGACTACTAATGCTATCATCTAGACCGTTACTCCGTTCCCCGACTAGTCTCGGTTACGTTCTCATTTTCTGAAGAGAACAGTGAAAGAAAGGGTGAGCTCAACTAGCCAGTAAGAAATATTATGACTAAGATAATGCAGAATAAATTATCCTTAGCCTTCAACAGTATAACAACTGATAGAATATAATACACAACAAGTTTTAGATCAACAACTGCTGCGGAATAAGCAATCCATTAGAAGAGTCAAGTAGAGCATAAAATCTACTATCTTCTATGATTTAAAAAGATTTTCATCAACTTTATCATTTGAGACTCGACAATAAATAAACCACATCATCCCTGCACCACGACCAAGAATATTCATGTAATCATCACTGGTCATGATTATACCAAATAATCCCTGTTCATAATCATACCAACAACTGTCCACCAATAAACTACCGGCCAATGAGAACTTTTACCACATCATTCGTCACACTATGGTCATGATTATACCGAATAATCCCTGGTCATAATCATACCAAGTCCATCTATGCACGTAAGCCAAAGATGACTTTAATCATAATATAAGCATGAGGATGATGACAATGACATAATAATTCAATAAAACAAGTTCAAGGATAAGTTTTAAAGGTTTATAATTTAATTTATCCAGAAATCAATAATGTCCAAATTGTCAACATGATACTTCTTTGTGGAGTAAAATTCAAGAATGCTCCGAAGAATATTTCCATGAAAAGATACTGGATGAAGCGCAAATATCAAGGATATTCCACTAATTTCATGGAGTGTAGAAGCCAAAACTTTTACCAAATGAGTATCATAGAATATATGAAACTGCAAATGGATTTTCGCACGCCATGCGGTAATCCACGTACACAGATCATTTCCATAATTTAATAAGGAATGAATATGAAGGGTCATTCACCATGCATGTGGTAATCCACATAGACAGGTTATTCCAACAGAATAATAAAGAATGGAATAACAGAAGAATTCACCATGCATGCGATAGATCACATAGACGAGTTATTCCAACAGAATAATAAAGAATGGAACGTACGCCATGTCGTAATTGACGTGGATATTCCAACAGAATAATAAAGAATGGAATAACAGAAGAATTCACCATGCATTCGATAGACCGTATAGATAGGTTATTCCAACAGAATAATAAATAATGGAACCAAGTCATGTGTAATACGCACCGACAGGATATTCCAACAGAATAATAAAGAATGGAACCAGGTTATGCGTAATCTGCACAGACAGGATATTCCAACAGAATAATAAAGAATGGAATAGAAGAATTTCACCATGTATGCGGTACTTCACATAGACAGGTTATTCCAACATAATAATAAAGAATGGAATAACAAAAGAATTTTACTGTGTATGCGGTACTTCACATAGACAGGTTATTTCAACATAATAATAAAGAATGGAATAACATAAGCTCTCTTCATGAATACGAAAGAAATAATACCCCTTACCTTAGAAAAAAACTGGATACTAGAGTAGAGAGGTAGCAGACTTCTCTTCTTCTTTCTCTCTATAATTTCTCTCTATAATAATTGTTCTATAGCTTTAGTGAATTGGTGAGAAATGAAGAAAGAATGAGCTTCTATTTATAGGAAAATATAGTTTAGATAATTGCACGTTTTGGGGCTCGAAATATTACAATATAATACCTTCCTCTTTTTTTTCATTTTTAATTTAGTCCTGCAAGTATTATTAAACTTGCACCACCTCTCCTAATAGTAAATAATGTGAATCAATAGTTCTAGATATGTGAAAATACGAATTACAGTATAGTACCTCCATCTATACCTCCATTTTTAACTTAGTCATGCAAGTATTATCAATGTTGCACTAACTCCCCTAATAGTAAATGAATGTGAATCAATATTACACACATGAGAATAAATAGTTATAATAATGTGAATCAATAGCAATTAATTTCTCATTTATCCGATTAATTACTCGATTGGTCAGTATAACCTCCACACATCAATTATTATCGAAATAAATGTCTGTTTCCACTAACACTAATAATTCCAACACAATGGAACTATCAAATTCATCTTTAATCAATATGAACTTATTCATCATTAATATTATAACTCACAATATTTAACAACCAGGTCATTCCCAGGAAAGAAGGGGCTTTCCGATAAGGATTTCTCCTTATTGGCGCGCAATTTGATGATGACCAAAACCTCTCCTTGTGGAACTTCAGACATTATAAATATTGTAATTTAATAATATGAATAACTTTGTCATCTCAATTATTGATTTAATAATATAACATATTATGCATATGATATTGTGATAATAATTGAATCGATAAAATAGAGAGATATGATGCGAAAATTCTTGTAGCAATAATTGAGTATAACCGGTGACTTCTCACGTAAGCATCGATAATCAATCTGGTGCTACTACTTATGTAACCCCAGCGTATTCTTTGTACTTTTACTCTGAAAGTAGTTTAAGTTTTTAACGGTAACACTTCCGTAGATTATTTTTATAAAAGATAATTACGTCGTTTTACGACAATACTTCCATTATAGGGGTCCACCAATGATTGTGTGTAAATAAAGACGAATATTCCTCGTTAGAACGAATATTTCACGACCGATCGAATATTATATAACCACTTTGCTTACTTTGCAAAATTTGTAAATATTACCCACAACTATAATATTATATCAAATTACACATAATATTCAAAAATATATTTTGAGAAAATTATTATTTATTCATAAAAGTTGGGGTCTTACATTATAATATTTATTTCAATTGAATTGAAACACTTTTTATGTGAGAACCCGATTTTATGAATAAATATTTAATTTTCTCGAAATAATTTTTCGAATATTATGGTGTGGATTTGATATAATTATATTATTGGGTAGTATTATAAATTTTGCAAAGTATGCAAGTTGTTATATAATATTCAATTGGTCGGGAATATTCGCTTTTATCGAGAATATTTGTATAATGGCACAATCATTGAGTGGACTTAATAATGTAATTATTGCCGGATTGAGAAAGCGACAAAAAATATTTTATGAAAATAACGGCGAAAGTTTTACCGTTATCACCGATGAACTACTCGGTAGTAAAGTACAAAGAATACGCTGTGGGTGCATAAGAGTAACACAGATTGATTATCGATGCTTACGTGATAAGTCACTCGCTTTTTTTTATTAGTATTATTAATGTAATAAAAGCGGAAAAGCTTTTTATATAAAATAGAATACTTTTATAAAGTTATTTGTTTTATTAGATAATAATTAGAATATATTATATTTTATTATGCATAGTGTTGCATAGTGTAGTGCAGATAGTGTTTTTCATTGTAAATATTGCAATTTAATAATATAAATAACTTTGTCGTCTCAATTATTGATTTAAAAACAGAAAATGCAAAAGATATTATGATAATAATTGAATCAATAATATGAGATATATGATGCAGCAATTACTATAGCAATAATTGAGTATAACCGAGTGACTTCTCACGTAAACATCAATAATCAATCTGGTGCTACTATGCAACCACGCCAGACATCGTATTTTTACTACCGAAAGTAGTTCAACGCTTTTTAACGGTAACACTTCCGCCAAGTTATTTTTATAAAAGATAATTACGTCATTTTATGACAATACTTAGTTTGTGGGGTCCACTAATGATTGTCTTGTCGCATTTAATATTCCCTGTTAAAATGAATATTCCCCGACCAATCGAATATTATATAACCACTTGCTTACTTTGCAAAATTTGTAAATATTACCCACAACTATAACATTATATCAAATCCACACCATAATATTCTAAAATATATTTCGAGAAAATTATTCTTTATTCATAAAAGTTGGGGTCTTACATTTGGGCTTCAACAGGGTCAGTTGTACCTTTGAATTTCGGCGGTCCTACAGCCTTAAAATCTTTGAAGTTTGCTAGGCGATTATCCGGCTAGTTCCCTGCGGCTGACATCCCGTGCTGCATAGCTTGTGCTACCATATTTGCAAAGTGTTGCATCGGGTCTGCTTGTTGCTGTCCCTCAACGTTGTTGACAGACTCTTCTGCCCTTTGGTTTCGAGTTTGATGTCTTGGCGGCATTATCTGGTTAAGTAAAACCATAAATTAACTTACATTCTAAACCTTATCATATAAGTTTATTATATTAAACTTGTTTCAATACTCAAACTTAGATTCATATTCATTTATCAAATATTTTACATAGCATAGCACATACTGCTTTAAACATCATTCATCCCTTTGTGACTACAAAAGTCGGGATTTACTACACCACTTGTACAAAAGTTTTAGAATAATACATTACACAGACATACTTATCATATATATTACATTAAACACACCTACACAATATACCATATACTACCTATTCACTACGCCTCTTTCTTGGACAACCTCTCGCTTGATGACCTTCTATCCCACAGATAAAACATGCACTTGGTTTATAGTCAGGACAATACAGAGTGGTATGTCCCTCATAGCCGCAAAGATAACATATTCTTTTCCCTTTCTTTTTATCGGATTTTCCTAGGTCATGTTCTTCTATCTTTCTTTTTCCCTTATTACTCGGAGCTGCACACGATGTGTTGCTTGAGGCTCCCATCAGATTAATTTGGATTTTATGCTTATCTTGTTCTTCCATTGTTTTGATTAACACCTGACGCAATTGACTATTCAATAGCCTTTCTATTTCCCACAGCTTATCCAGAGAAGAAACCTTGTTCCTCAGATCTTACACCTCCGTTGATGCTTGTTCAGCTTTAACTTTAGTGTCTGAATCACTATCTGTCAGTTCCACCATCTCCGGATCTGGTACTACATTTTCTACAATAACCACCTCGTCTGAGTCGTTTTCATTGTGAGCTTCTATTTTAGCTATTGGCTTCGATATTAGCTCGAGTGTATGGGTTTGATCCTTCTTCATGCTATAAGCATATAACAAGCCTTTTCCACCAGACATCTACACAAATAAATTATCCTGATTAGCATATACTATATACACACAGCAAATAAGAGTTTTATATAAGTTATCTTTTATTTTGTTTGACGATGAATTTATTCAATTCATCTCCTTTTAAACTCTATATGAGTTATTTATATTTTCAACGTTTCCCTCTGTTCTAAGGTTATAGCCTAAGGTCTATCCAACCTATGGTTTCTAACCCTAAAGCTCTGATACCAACTTGTAAATCCCCCAAATCCGGGTACTTGAAACCCGAACTCGGTGCTTCACGATACCACTTTTATGAGCGGAATAACACTAATAATAATAATAACGTAATAACCCGATATTTTCTATATAAATAAAGCGAAATTTCACAGTATAATTTTTTATTATTATTTTATTATTATTTTATTTATTTATTTTAAAGGTGAAAATGTGGGCAAGGTAAGGTGTATGTATTTATGTGATGAATATAAAATGTATTTATTACATGAATGATTACAAATAATTTTATTTTTAGAATTATTGATCATTATAAGTTATATTCTTATAATAATTAATTTTATATTAGAAATGTTTTTATTAATTATGTCCATGAAAATATGATTATTATATTATTTAAATATTATATGAAATTATTACAACATTATTATAATAATTATTTTATTATATGAATTTATTTCAGATTAATTAAGTTAATTATATAACTTAATTAATAATGTTATATATGGCAGTATAAATCGGATATGAAATCCAAACCCTAATTTTAGGTTTGATCAAGGAATGAGAATAATAATATCATATTATTATTTGTTAGTATTAGAGATATATATGTTATATGTGTAATGTTAATGTGTGGAACAGTTTTAATGTATTATGACCAAACCCTAATAATATTTTTATAAACCCTAATATTAGTCTGATAAACCTTAATTCCAGTTCTGGAACAAGGAATGATGATAATAATATAATATTAATTATATTTAAAATTTTTAGTGCTATAAATATGTACTGTATATGTATGGACTGATATTGTTGGTTAAAATATGTGTATAATACCAAAACCCTAGTTTTAAGCTGTTAAACCCTAATTTAAAAGTCAAATGTCAGCTTAAGACTGTTATGTAATCATGTTAATGTGATTTATGATCGGTGTTATAGATATTAACCCTAATTAGGGAGAACCCTAATTTTCAAAACCCTAATGTTTTTTTTTAAGAATAAACCCTTATTATTTTTTTTCTAAATTAAGAACCCTAATTCGCTAACTATTGCCCTAATTTCTAAATTAGCGAGATTAATTATAATTAGAAAATTCTTAATCCAAATTCTTCAAATTATATAAGTGGTAAACCTAATCTAATTAGAGAATTATAATTTATAATTTTAGAAACTAAATTTTTGGTGCAAACTCTAATTAACAATTCTATTTTATTTTATGCCAAACCCTAAGGTTAAACCCTAAGGGTTGGACAAGTTACAATTGTGCAATTATTTTTATAAACCAAATGACAAAAATACCCCTCTTATATAATTGAGGCTAAATTGTTGGTTTTGATGATAGGGAAGTTGGTGACCAAATCCAACAACCCCATGCTCTTTTATCGATGACCATCGACCATTTGATCACCCATTCCATGCATCTAGCTTTATATATATATATATATATATATATATATATATATATATATATATATATATATTAGAGAGAGAAAAGTGCATTATTTGCCTCATTTTCTCTCATACACCCAACCAAGTCTCTACCTCTTCAAACCCACAAAAAGTTATAGCATTCAAGTCCTTTATTATAGTCCCACAATCACCAATAACAAATCAGAAACATAGAATCAAGATTTGCTCATGTGAAGGTATAAAACTAATCTTACAATCCGATCTTGTATGCTGTGTTAGATGTAAAAATTTTTGTGTTAAATATGTTGTATGAAGTGTCTATAGATGATCTGGGTTGGTATTTGATAGATCCATAACATTTAAATACACGAAATTGATGATTTTTAAAAATCTGGAAAATTTAATTTTTGTGTCTGACAGTCAAATGTCAGACCTCATAGATCTTTGGTTTTTAAGTATTTTTGTTGTTTAAATGTTGGATCTTGTTGTATACTCTGAGATCTGTGTTCTGGAACTTTTAGTAGGACCAGATCATGCATAGGTTGTAAGATAATCGTGGTCAAAGTCAGTTGACCGACCACGAAAAATGAAAATCTGGGCAGCCCAGATTTTCCAGTTGGTTCTGACAAGATTTTCAAAGCTTCTGATATCGCTGATTTTTTATGTTTTGGCCCAGTTGTTGTTTTGTTGTTGTAGCTTGATATAAAGATTGCACATTAAAGTCTTAAGACAACCTAGATACTTAATGGGATCCAAGTTATGAAAGGTCAAAGGTGGGTTGACCGTCTGCTCATGAACATTTCTGGATTTTCTAGAAATGTTCAAGAACAGTTTCTAGAGACCACTTTGACCGGCCTTGATTTCTTAACTGTGTTGATGTTAGATCTATATTATGTTATGTAATTGGTCTTTGACATGTATTGTACATGATGGAATCTTCATATTACACAGACTAAGCCCACGATGCTAGATTCAGAGCCTGCAAAATAGGTACCTTAGTTGTTCTTCATTTCTGGGTAACCTAGAAAATGAAGAACAAGCCTGACAACATTTTTAAAGCCCCAGATCTCGCTTGTTTAATGTTGTTTTGTCATGTTTCTTGTTAGATCATATAGTATTTACCTATAACTACAAGATCTGTTGTTTAGCTGTTCCAGAAACATCTTGAGTTATGAATTATATATGGTCAAACAGGTGCTCTTAGTAATTAAACATGTTTTTACGGGTTTGAGCTCAAAGCGAAAGAACATCTATGACGATTTACCTCGATATAAGCATTCTTTAGCGAAAGTTTATTTTTAAAATTAATTATTTTTATTAAATAAATAGAAAAAATTAGTTTTTAATAATGAAAAATACAAAATAAATTCCTAAAAATTATTTTAAAATTCAAAAATTAGTTTTTAATTATTTTTAATATATTTCATAAATATTTAATATTTTTGAAATATTAAATATATTTAATTATTATATTAAATAAATTATTTAAAATTTATTTTAATACTTAAAATCATTTAAAATTATATTATGGAATAAGAAAAAAATTTAAGTTATTTTTAATGACTTTTAATATTTTGTGATGAATTTTATTAATAATTTAATATTAATGATATTAGTTTAATATTAATGATATTAAATTTATTTAATAATTATATTAATTAAATAGTTTAAAATGGTTTTATTAATAATTTAAAAAGGATATTAATGAATTAAAAATATTTTAAGTTATAATTAATGACTTTTAATATTTGGATAAATAGTACATTAATATTTTAATATTAATGGTAATTATTTAAAAATGATTTTAATTGTTTTAAAAATTATTTAAAGGTAATATTAATACTTTAAAAATATTTTGAGTTATTATAAATAACTTCAATATTTTGGCAATGGTTTTATTAATAGTTTAATATTAATTAAATATTAATGATAATAGAATTATTTGATATTTAAATCATTTTATAATAATTTCGGTGTTTAAAAATTCATGATAAATTATAATAATTGTTTAAAAACAATTGTAAGTTATTTAAAAATGATATGACTGTTATTTAATTAGTCTAAATGGATATTGAACTTTGATATAGAGTCTTAGACTCAATTATTACCCGATAAAGTCGCTTGCAGACGCAGCATGCGGTTTGTAAATTGATCTGGATTTACATAATGCGTTTGTTTATGTGTTTGTTTGTGATTCAATGATTGTGGAACATGTGTGACAATATGATTAGGTTATGTGCTGACTGTAATAAGCAGTACTATGTGTTATGATATGTGACGCCCCCAAAATTAGGTATACATCACCCATTCTGAGTCGCCAGATACATGGTACAGAATTCAAATACAACTTAAATATACAACTGCCGTGTAAAATACGACAGAACATAAGCTGGGAGTTTTAATAAGGATATTGTCATCTAGACAATATCCACACTCAATGGAGTCCGCATTACATTTATTATCACACTATTCCAGAGAATATTGAGGACTACTAATGCTATCATCTAGGACCATCACTCTGTTCCCCGACTAGTCCCAGCTACGTTCTCATTTCCTGAAGAGAACAATGAAAGAAAGGGTGAGCTCAACTAGCCCAGTAAGAAATATTATGACTAAGATAATGTAGAATAAATTATAGTTAGCCTTCAACAGTGTTAAACTGATACAATATAACAAACATCAAGTTTAACTGCAGCGGAACAAGCAATCCATTTGAAGAGTCAAGTAGAGAATAAAATCTACTATCTTCTATGATTTAAAAATTTTATCATCACTTTTATCGCTGAGACTTGGCTTAGTAAATAATCCACATCATCGAATCACCCCTACACTACGGCCATATTCGTTAATATCACATCCATGAATTATCCATGCACTACAGGCCAAGGATATTCATTATTATCACATCCATAAATTAATATTTCATTGCTGAGACTCAGCTCAATAATTAATCCACATCATCGAATCATCCCTGCACCACGGCCAAGGATATTCTTTAATATCACGACCATGAATTATCCATGCACTACGGGCCAAAGATAATCGTGTTTTCATCAACAGTCCTGATCATGCCATAAAATAATTCATCTTGCACCCTCGTCGAAGAGAATCCATAGCCATAATCATACCAAAAATCATCGCCCATCAATGCACTACGGCCAATGAGGACTTTTTCCACATAATTTGTAACATTACGGCCATAATTATACAAGAATAATCCTCGTCATAATCATGCCAATTCCATATATACGCACTATGAGCCATGTAGATGACTTTCAACATAATATAAACATGAGGATGATGAAAATGACATAATAATTCAATAATCCACAGGCAGGTTATTCCAACGGAATAATAAATAATGGAACTGGTCAAAGCGTAATCACGACCGGCTGCAGGATATTCAACGAATAATAAAGAATGGAATAACAACAAAAATCACAATGCATGTGATAGACCGCACAGACAGGTTATTCCAACAGAATAATAAATAATGGAACCAAGTCAGGCGTAATGCGCACCGACAGGATATTCCAACAGAATAATAAAGAATGGAATAACAACAGAAATCACCATGCATGCGATAGACCACAGAGACAGGTTATTCCAACAAAATTATAAAGAATGAAATAATAGAAGAATTTCACCATGTATGCGGTACTTCACATAAACAGGTTATTCCAACATAATAATAAAGAATGGAATAATAGAAGAATTTTACCATGTATGCGGTACTTCGCATAAATAGGTTATTCTAACATAGTAATGAAGAAGGGAATAACAACTCTTACGAGTATTGAAAGAAAATAATTCTCTTCATGAATACGAAAGAATAATACCCCTTACCTTTGAAAGAAGAGTACTACGACTGGTAGGGCGAGGATATGCTCGAAGAAAACTTGCACTATGCTCAAAGCTTTCTTAAACTCTAAAGAAATACGCTCAAGATTATAGAAGAAGAATTCTCTGAACTTCTGGTGTGTGTTTCAATTCTAACTTAGCATCCTATTTATAGGATAATGAACTAAATAGTAACTGAGACAATCAGATCCTTCCTAGGAAAGGAAAAGTTTCATGTTTTATTACTAATAATAAAACAAAACTTAGACAACCAATTCCTTCTTAGGAAAGAGAAGTTTACTATTTTATTACTAATAATAAAACAAAACTTAGACAACCAATTCCTTCTTAGGGAAGAGAAATTTCCTGTTTTATTACTAATAATAAAACAAAACTAATAAAATATAATTATATATATATATATATTACCCTTTCCTGCAGGCAAACATTAAAACCATCCATGACAACTGATTTTTCAACACATGTGGGCCCCACATGTGGACCCCACCTTTATTAAATAAATAACTTTCTACCAATTATTTTATGACAATTTGCTTACTTTGAAAAATTTTTAAATATCACCCTTAACTTTAACCTTTTATCAATTAAACTATTTACCAAAATAAAAAAATTGAATACTTTTATTTTATAAAATTCTGGGTCTCACATGATATGTGATTCTAATCAATAGAATGATCTTATTAATGATAGGTTTCGGTATAAAAGATAAAACTAAGTTGCGTATTGTAAGCAGCAGACCAGGCAAGTATCCTACCTTTGCATTTCTTTTATGCAATGGATATGAGTAAGAAAGTTTCAGAATTATATTATTATTATGCTACATTATTAACCCTATTGTGATATATTCTATATCCGATCATTGTTTATCAACATGTTAGTATATGGTAACTCAGATATATATTCTATTCGTTAATTTCTAAATATGGTTATACAAGTGTCCCCACTTGGATAATCATTGTATTTAATCACATGTTGATATATATATATATATATATATATATATATATATATATATATGAACCCTAGTATGAATACAGTAAAAGCCGTCTAAGCAATTTGACCTAGCTAGACACAGATTCAGAAATATCGTTGAATATGATAAAACCCTTTTGTATCCAATCAAATTGTTTTGGTTCGGATTCCTGATTAATTATGAACATCTCGAACATGGGAAAATTTTTATGCGTCAAGGCGAACAAAGAATGAATGATAATATCGTTCTAGTAATGTAGTATTGATCAATACAGGGTCCATGGGATGTACACCCTCGTGCCCGTAAGTTATGATAGTTTGCAGATGAAGTTCTGTCTAACCTTTTCGAAAACAGAAAACAATGTTCATAATCTGTCGACCTACCCTATATATATAGTCAATACGTAGTTTCAAAAACTTTGATATAGAAATAATATATGGTTATGATTGGTTCAGTTTACTTCACAATTATTAATTCGTTGTAGAAGTGATGTATAAAGAAAACATTTAATTCTTTCAGCTAATTATATTTATAATTGTTATTACTTGTTGGGCACTCAAATGCTCATCCTTGCTTAATTTAAATGTTTTCAGCTAAGTGTGAACAGCTAGAAGGTTCAGCCAAGAACAAGTGAAAAGGAAAGCAAACAGAATTTGATTATTGGTATCTTTTGTAATAGTTATACTGTATTAAGATAATGATATGCATTTTATATCATGTAAAGAATGTAGTAAAGGTTGCGTACTTGGGATTAGACTCTGATAAATGTAATTGAAGTTTGAAATTTTTATTATTGTTATTCTTATTAGTAATATTTTCACTCATAGAAATGGTATCGTAAAGCACTGAATTCGGGTTTCAAGTACCTGAATTTGGGGGCGTTACATTTGGTATCAGAGCTTAAGGATTAAAAACCTTAGGTGGGTTAGACCTTAGGGTATAACCTTGGGACAGAGAGAAACGTTAAAAATAAAAATAACTCATATAGTGTTTAAAAGGAGATGAATTGAATCAATTCATTATAAATCAAAATAAAAGATAACTTATATAAAACTATTATTTGCTGTGTGTATATTTTATGTGTTAATCAAGATAGTTTGTCTGTAGATGTCAGATAGAAAGGATTAGGATACCCTCAGATAGTAAAGAAGAAGTCGATCTCTATAACCGAGTCAATATCAAAGCTAATAGCTGAAATAGAGGCTCACATTGAAAGCTACCTCAAAGAGGTGGTTATTTTGGAAAGTATAGTACTGGACCCAGAAACGATAGTATAACTGATAGGTAAAGTATAGTTAAGAATATAAGGATAAGCTCGAGTTCTTAAACTCATTTATTTGTGGTGAGTTCTTAAACTCATAATGTGTAGTAAGAAAAAGGAAAGTATTTTAGAATACCTCATATCATTCTTGAATTACTACTTCATCTTCTCACCAGCCCTTGAACCCTTGACCTCTAGAAACTCAATAATCAAACGGGTACCAAATGGTTATAAAGAGGACTAGTATAGTTATGTGTGAATAAATTATTGAGGATACTGGGAATGTATAGATTATTAAGCATTTGATTATTAGTGAAGACATAAGAAATAGATAATGTTAAGTATTACTTGAATATGTATGATTCTATGTGGTGTAAATGATAGGTATGTCTGTGTAAGGTAATATTTTCAACTTTTATATAAGTTATGGCAGCGATTCCCGACTCTTGAGTCACAAAGGGATAGCGGATGTTTAAAGCAGTATGTGCTATGGTATGTCAAGTGCTATGAATATGAGTCTATGTTGGATTAATGAAATAAGTTGTTATAAAGATAGTAATTATTTATCTGAATACTGGTTAGTACAGTGAACCAAGTTTTCAAAATCTAATATTTTGAGTACATGATTACTTGAGTATAAAATTTCGCGTTATATGTCGAACGAATACGATAAGGCTTAGAATGTAAGTTAATTAATAAGGAATAATTTATGATAATGCCGCCAAGACGAAAGCGAAACTAAAGGACAGAAGAACCTGTCGATAAAGCTGGAGAACAACCAGACCCGATACAGAATTTTACGAATATGGACGCTCAATCTATGCAGAACGGAATACTAGCTGCGGGAAATCAGCCAAACAATCGATCAGGCAAACTTCAAAAAAAAAAACTTCAAGGCAATCGGACCGCCAGGATTTAGAAGAGCAACTTACCCGGTAGAAGCATTTGTGATAGCTAGAATAATAAAGGGGCAAAAGACAACTTTTGCCACCTATACGATAAAAGGAAAGGAGATAAAGGAAAAGTTTGTGTGTGATAAGTATGGGCAGAAGGGACATGTCTCTCCCAACTACCCAATCCAAGAATGAATAGTGAGTGTTTCAAGTGCGAATCAATGGAGCATGAGGTGGAAGACGGTACAAAAAGGAGAAAGGAGACAAGGAATGCGAATACGGGAAAAGGCAGCAAGACATTGGCGACAACGGGACCAACATCAACAAACAAACCAATGGAATCAACCGCAAGTGTCTTCAACTTGACCGTTCAAGAAACTGTAGCAGTCGGGGATGCAACTCCAGATATTATCCTAATCAATTTTGTTTTCTTATATATGATTTTCTTATATATATATATATATATAGTATATTATTTTATAAATTATTTTGAAGGAGGAAATTGAGTTATATTAGAAATCAATTTTTCGTATAAGCAGATAGACAAGTTTTATGCTGAATAGTTAAAGATCGGTTCGATCAATTATGATTGAGATCTACTCGCAATGATTGTGTATGCTATGTACCCTTGTATGTATAAGTTTTAAAACGGTGATTCCAGAGACGGAATCTTTATAAGGGAGGGTGAATGTAATAACCCGATATTTTCTATATAAATAAATTAAATTTTGCGTATAAATTTTTATTTTTTTTTATTTTATTATTATTTTTTTTATTTATTTTAAAGGTGAGAATGTGGGAAAGGTAATGTTTGTGCATTTATGTGATGAATATAAAATATATTTATTACATGAATGATTACAAATAATTTTATTTTTGAAATTATTGATCATTATAAGTTATATTCTTATGATAATTAATTTTATATTAGAAATGTTTTTATTAATTATTTCCATGAGAATATGATTATTATATTATTTAAATATTATATGAAATGATTACACTACAAAAAAATGGGGCTTCAGCAACAACCGATTTTCGTTGCTAAAGGTGCCAAATTTCGTTGCAAAAGGGTTTTTGCAACGACTTTACTATCGTTCAAGGTTTTCTTTCGTTCACAAGAATAGCGCGTTGCTAATTGTTCCGCAATGAACGTTTTTTCGTCGTTGCCAAAAGTAATACATTTTGCAACGAAATTTGGTTTTCGTACAGAGACATCGATCCTTTAGCAACAAAATATATTGTTGCAGAATAATTAAACTTTCGTTGCTAAAAAGCCCATTTTATTGCAAAAGCATTCTAATTGGCAACGAAATGAACTTTTTTTTTTTTTTGCAACGACCATACATTTTCGTTGCAATTGACACAATTTTGCAACGACATTTTTCGTTACAATAAATTATGAAAATTGTTGCCTAAGCTTGCTTTTCATTTCTATGAATGTAAATTTTTTAGAACGATTTTCGTTGTTGATTATATTATTTAAGCAACGACATTATCTTTGAATCAAAGAACGAAAAATATTTATTCTTTGGTTATTTTTCAATAAAGAACGAAAGTCGCCGATTAACAACGACATTATATGTCTTGGTCATTTCTTTATATGTGCAACGAAAGTTGATATAATTTGCAACGATAAAAAATGTTGCCTTTTATTTTAGTATTAGCAACAATATCATCTTCGTTGTTATTAGGTAAATTTTTCGTTGCCAAATATTATATTTTTAATGCCATTAGCAACGAAAATTTATTGCAAAATGTATAAAAAATTATTGCTATATTAAAACTTGTTCAATGCTTTGGTAACAAATTATATTATTGCCAAATCAAAATTTGATATTCTTTTTGTGTACCTGGTGGCTTAATGTCCCCATAGCAAATAATGACAAAAATATAAAAAACTAAAATATTATTAACTTAATAAAATCATCCACTACATAATCATTCATTATCTTTACAATTAACCATCTAAAGCTGTCACAGTTCTTCAATCAAAGTATATATCTACATATATAGAGAGAGTATACTTCATAATTTCGTCCCTTATCTTCCGTAAACGTAGCACGAAAATTTGATACCCAGTATTGTAAGGCAGGTCGTAGAAGTAGTCTTCTTGCACATATTTAAAAATAATAGCAAGTCAGGAAAATGAAGCAAATAGGTCACCAGAGGCACTTAGTGCCAAAATCAATACACAAAGACAATAGAGTTGCTACGTGGTACTAATGTACACTGTATAACTCATAAGTAGAAAAAGACATAGGCAATCACAATATTATTTGCTACAAATCCAAATACAAAAAGAACCTTCAGTGCAACTATATAATTACTCTGTTATAAGAAAAAATTGAAATCTTAATTGGCCATGTTGCACCTATTGTGTACTCATTCTCATTTCTCAATCACACAGACAGTTCAAAAGAAAATGCAACAAAAATTAGACAAAGGCTTCTCTGAATAACACATAAGAACAATATGAAACAAAATAAAGAAGGCAACCAGATTATGATACTAAAAAAACCATATACCTGCAGGCTATGAGATCATTTAAAGCATCGTCATGTAAAACAGGTGCAACTTCCTCTTTCTTAGACTCTCGCAGAAGGGATTCCAAATATTCTCTTCGGTCTTCTCGCCTTTGTGAGAATATAGCGAGAATCTATTTAGTACAAGCTCTGCACAGCTTGAAAAAATATAACAAAATCAAGTTATATAACATTACCATGTGTTATTGTCAAAGAAGCCAAAGAAGAATGCTCGATTAGCAATTCCAAGTTTATGCTCAAATGCAGCTTCTAACTTGTTCTTCCACAGTTTGCACCTTATTTACAGTAGTTAAAATCCAGAAAATTGTCGCACCCTCGAGAAGGACAAAATTGGCAGTGTTACATTTTTAATTAAGTCTAATTAAAAAAAAAAAAAATGATCTTAAAAAATATGTATTTTAATAGTGTCATTTGAATTCGGAGGGAGGGATTAAAAAGCTTTTGAATAGAGAAAGAACTTTTTATTAGTAGAAGAGAGAACAAGTGGAACCTAAAAACAATGTACATATAAAATTTTAGCCTTCTGATTTCTACAAATCAGACACAGAAAAAAGCTGCTTGAAATTTAACACATTAAATATAATATTTTATTAATATGTAAACTCTATTTTATGGGAAAGATTTTTGGTATAGCACATAATAATATTTAATGCATGATGCATTATGTATTAATATATATATATATATAAGGAATATGTAATATATGTATTACATTAATATATGCATGAGGTGCATGTTAACTAACTAAATGAGTTGTATGAGCTAACTAAATGAGTTGTATGAGCTGTAGGAAAATAAGGCTGAGTCACGTTAAAATTAAAGAGAGTTTTTAAACCTTCAAGCTAAGTCATTATAATTAAGTTGGAGCTGGCAAAGGCGCAAAGCTAGGCCTTAAAACTCAGCACAGTTATAACATAATGATCAAGGATTGTACGTGACTATCAAGGCTATGAATCCCTATATATATAACAGTCCACCCTCTCTGTCTTTTTTGTTCATTCCAAGCACTGTTCTTATACCTCATAGCAAACCAAAGCTTTGAATTCTGAAATTACATAAGGAGATATTAGTGTTCGAAGAGAAAGTTGAAGGAAAATTCCAGCAAAAGCTTTGATTAGCAGAAGAACTGGAAAAAATTTCTTCAAGCAAGATGTAAAATTCTATCTCTTGTTATTTATAAAAGCTAAGTAGTAATTGATATATGTCAAAATTATTGACTGCGTTGGTTGGGAATTGCTGTAGTGGGTATGATCATATAAGATTCCTAGGTGAAATCTGGGTTAGAGCACATTTAGAATTTTATGAAATAGAAGCTTTGAGATCATGCTTATAAGTTGTATGATATAATGTTCAAGTGAGAATTTCTTGAAAATTTAAGAAATTAGAGAAATTAAGTCAAGTACGTGGTATTAAGAAATGTTGGGAACCTGTCTAAAGTCATACGGACTTGAAATACAGCAGCTAAGAAACAAAATTTGAAAACTTGATGATTTAAATTATGAGTTCTGCAGTTGAAAAATCAAAATAGAGCATGTCCCGAAGTGGCGCGGCCACTTCTTAAGCCAAAACCAGCACGGCCACGCTGGTATGTAGAAATAGTTTTCTAAGTTTTTTGTTAGATTAGCTTGGATCAGGTATATAGAGGCCAAGCATGTTGTAATAACCTCAATCCATGTGTATAGTAAGGTAGTTCAGATTCTGCATAAGCCTAGCTATAAACAAAGCCGTTCTTACCAGTGTAGTTCTTTTCTCTTGACATCGTTTTTGGAAATCCAGCCCCACAACATTTTAATGTCTTAGTTTTCAAATCGACATGGGATTTTAATAAAAGTGACCAATACTTTAGGCATAAGTGCTATTTAACGACTAATCAAAAAGCAAATTGTCTGAGCAACATAAAATCCACTTACCACTTATGGGATACAAGTGCTCCTGCAGACCACCATTTGCCATAAACTCATACACCAACAGTTTGTGATTACTCTCAGAACAGTAACCAACCAAAGTCAGCAAATATGGAGAGCGCAGTCGACTCAGCAAATACCTAAACTTCAAGAATGTAATATTTTATAATGCTGAATTAGGTTTTTTTCCCCCGTATATTAGGCTTTTTAAGGAGAAAATTCTGAATTTATAACTATATAGAGGCATACAACAGCAATTACTAGAGAGCTACTAGCCTAATAACATTCATCATGAATCTCCAGCTTTTATACAAATTAAATTACAATAAATACACTACAGTTAACAGGTAAACGATAAAACCTACTGGGCTAGGTAGCAGAAGGGAGGAAAACGAAGCGATCCATAGAGAAAACCCTAATTAGCTGTTTTGCATTTGCATGACGCATAAGACCCATCATGATTGCCCTGTCAAATTAATATCAAATTGTTTCAGAAAAAATAAATAATAATGCCATTACCCTGTCTAGTCCTGCTTATGTTAGGTGTTGGGAGGAGTAGAATAAATAAGGATCCAACTCCTTGAAAAGGAATGACATTTTAACCTTCAATCACTTTAATAACAATGTAGTTGAGAACTGATACATTGTCATACCTTTGATCAGTCTCGGATCCCAACTGCAATTTCTTTCCGCTCTGATTCTCCAGCTCTAGATTTAAGTCTTCAACTGGTAAGGAACCATCAGCATGTCTCTTGGCCAGTGATGTGGAAGCAGACCTGTCAATTTAGCGTCAACGAGAGAGGTCCGTAGTAAGTTTCCTACATGGTCATGCAAAATATAAAAGAACTGTAGAAAAACTAAGTCAAAAAATCACCTGGCTACAAGGGAAACATGGTGAGTTATAGCAGAATGGGCTACTTGTAGATAGCAGTACGCCCATGCAAACAACAAGCACCAACACACTGCACAAAGCCCTAGTTGGAACAGTGGAAACCACCTGTAGATAGCAGTATAGACCTCAGACTAATCCTTAAACAAATCAGGATTACAAGGACATTAGTCCAACACAGCATTACAAGATACTACAAACTGCAACATTCAAAGGATATAACAAACTAGTAACTTTCAACTTCAAGAAGGACCAAACAGACCCTGCACTACAACAGACCAACGACTGCAGAAGAAAGAAGCTACGTTTAACTTTCAAAACTGCAACAACTGTAGTACCAACAGACCCTGCACAAATAATCCGGCAGTACCAACAGACCCTGCAGTGGCATAGCTGACCAGACAACATCAGTACTAGATAGGCAGCAACCCCAAAAAAACACAGTAATGACCAAAACAGGAGCAGCAGCTGGATGAAACAACAGCAATCCCACAAGAATCTGACACTAGCATCAACTGCTAAGAGGCAGCAGTAGAACGGCCTAGGTCCCAGCAAATTTGAAAACCCTGTAGCTGCTCTACAACAGCAGCTGCAACAACCAAAATTACTGTAGAAATCCAAGGACAAAACTAACCAGAACAACCCTGCACACAACATAGCAACACGACACAGACGAAAAGCCAGCACACAGCCATGCCCTGCAAATTAGGAGAAAACTGCAGCCCATGCCCACCACAACTACTCATGGTAATTAATGATTAAAAAAAAAACCTCAAATTAAGATTTGCCAAAGTAAAATCCTTAACCTATTCTACTCCTTATAATCCAAAATTGGTCAATCAAAGCAATCATGTTCGGCTTTTAATTTGCTATTGAGAGAGTAGAAATAACCAAATTGAATACCTAATCGAAATCATTAACATCAAAATCAAAACCAAATCGTACCGTATAACTAGGTAAGAGATTCATCTAGGGCATGCTTGGAATCTTCTTTGGAGAGGGAGACTGAAACCTTGATGGTAGAGGCATTGATGATAACGCCTTTACGACCAGCGAATCGGCGGTTGAGCATGACGACGGCCTTGCTTGGTTTCAAGAATTTCACCATTTTTGCTCTTGTTTGCTTTGGCCGCTCTGTATCTCAGTTCACCAATTTCCGAAAACATATGTGATTTATAAGGTGGGGGTAAGTTGTCAAATGGTCTCTATTTGTGTCCATAATTATGTAAACACCATTTTCTTTTTTGTTTTTTTTTGTTTTTGTGGATTTCGAAGTTCCCATTTTAGAAAAATATGAGTAAAAATAAATTTCATAATCAACATTAACAATCTCTTAATTATAATATAAACAACTTTGATCACTCGTTCCTTTGCCTAAATTATACTCAATTATATCCATTTTGTTCAAATTTTTTTAGAATAAGCTCTTCTCTTAACCAAATTAATTAATTTAAGAATAATTTTTATAAATAAAATAATTTTTTTTTTAAAAAAAAAACTTTATTTTTAAAAAAAAAGATTTTATTTTTAAACGAATATTTTTTAAAAAATAAAAACTTCAACCACTGTCGTTGAGAGTAAAGGCTCTCACAATCTAATTTGGAAAAAACTACTAAACGCCATTTGAAATGGCGTTGAATTTTTTGATATTTTTTTTTGGAAAAAAATCAGAAAGGCAACCAACGCCACTTTAAAAAATATTTTTTTTAAAAACAAATTTTAAAAAAATTATATTTTATTTTTTAAAAGAAATTTGAAAAAAAATAAAAATGTTATCCAATGTCAAACTAACCAGCATTGCAACTTTTTTTAAAAAAATTTATAAAGCAAATTTGTAAACAAAAAGAGTAAGATATAACATCACTTTAACTGACGTTGGAATTTTTTTTATTATTATTTTAATTTCTTTGATCTCTTGTACTTGTTTACAAACATCAATATTTTTTTTTGTTTATTCTCTGTCATCGGCGTTGGAAATGAAGGAGTATATATGACTTCAGCTATAAAAAAATAAAAACTAAAATTTTAACGCCAATTAAAGTGACATTTCATCTTACTCTTCTTTTTTACAAATTCGTTTTTTTTTAAAAATAAATAAATAAAATAGGGATAAAATTGATATTACATTAATATGTGTCAAACTAACTTATTAGGAATGACTTATAAGTCATTTTTAAATAACTTTATTCTGCTTTTAGTTCATAAAACATAATAATTTTTCTTCATCTTTTATGTTTTCTCTTAGAACCCGATAGTATTATAATTTAATTTTATAATATATTTGAAAAAAGGTAAAATGAGAACTAGGAATAGCTATGGGTATACCATTACTATTCTTCTTTTTATGTTTTATTTTTGGACTTAAAAATATGTTCACGATTTAAGTTACTCTCCTAAAATCTAAGAATAAAAGTTCTTATTATTTTATGTAATCTTAAGTTAACTATTTACTTATATTAAATAATCTATTTTTACAATAATTTGTGCGTAATATCCTTAGTATTAAATATCATATTTTTATTATTTATAAATATTTATATAATATGACTAGTCATGTATAAAAAAAATATGTAATTAGATGAGAATTTAAATATGAATAATTTAATCATTTGACATTTTTTTAAATTCGCATAAAATCAATCATCACTTTCATTCTCGGAGTGAGGAGTACTTGTAAGTATATATATATTTATAAATTTATCTCTTAATATTCATATAAATATTTATAAACAAATATTCATATAAATTTATCTTTAAAATTTATAAACAAATATTTATTTATAAATTTATAAATATTTCATCTAAAATTTATAAAATTTAGATATGAATATTTTTATAAATATTTATATGAATATTTAGAGATAAATTTATAAATATTTATATGAATATTTGTTTACATATATATTTATATATATAAATATTCATAGTTACTTTATATAAATTTAGTTTAATGTTGAGATTTGTTTAGTTAACTAATAAATTAGAATGGCTCAGTGGTAGCTTAATATCCCAATAACCCATAGGTCTTAGGTTTGAAACCTAATGTATTATTTATTTTACTTCTTATGTTATATTTTTGTGTATTAGATAAATTTATTACCATATATATATATATATATATATATATATATATATATATATATATATATATATATATATCCATCTTAAATCTCCATATTAAACTAAATATATATAAAGTAACTATGAATATTTATATAACGTAACTATGAATATTTTTATATATATATATATATATATATATATGTGTGTGTATATATATATATTTATAAATTTATCTCTAAATATTCATATAAATATTTATAAATAAATGTTCATATAAATTTATCTTTAAACTTTATAAACAAATATTTATTTATAAATATTCCATCTAAAATTTATAAAATTTAGATATGAATATTTGTTATAAATATTTATATGAATATTTAGGGATAAATTTATAAATATTTATATGAATATTTGTTTATATATATATATATATATATATTTATATATAAAAATATTCATATATAGTTACTTTATATATATTTAGTTTAATGTTGAGATTTGTTTAGTATTTTATTTAGTTTGATAAGAAATTTTGAAAAGAATATGTGTGTGTGTATGTATGTATATATATATATATATATATATATATATATATATATATATATATATATATATATATATATATATACATATACACACACACACACACATACATATATCATATGTGGATCGAAAGATACATGGCGAATATTGAACTTTATCCAAAAAAATATGCCAGTTATAACTAGAAACAAAAATCTACCAGTTATAACTAAAAATTACGGACTCTCACAAAGGATGAATGCAACTGAAACCTCAGCAACCTCTCACAAAGGATGACTAACTGTTATTGTTATTATTATTATTATTATTATTATTATTATTATTAGTACTATTATTATTATTATTAGTATCTTAATTTAAGACAACATTTTAATAGTCGTTGCAAAAAGTTGTATAAAATTTGCAACGAAAATAAAAATTGTTGCCAATGAATGTGGTCCATATTAGGCAACGAAATATCGCAACAAAAAAACTTTCGTTGCCCACGATGACGAAAAATCAAGTGGTTTGAAATTTTGCAACGAATTTCTAACAAATTTTGTTTCTAAATTTTGCAACTACTTATGAATTTCGTTGCAAAAAGTGAAAGCCTGACACAATCTGCAACGAATGACAAGTTTCGTTGCTAAACATACACTTTTAGCAACGACTTATAAAGTCGTTACCTGAAAAATCGTTGGTAAAGCCTCATTTTTAGCAACAAAAAAATTTTCGTTGCCCACGATGACGGGAAAACAAGTGGCCGAAAATTTTGCAACGAATTTCTAACGAAATTTTTTCCCGCCAATGAATGAACAACGAAATTTTGCAACGACTTATGAATTTTGTTGCAAAAAGTGAAAGCCTGACACAATCTGCAACAAAGGACAAATTTCGTTGCTAAACATATACTTTTAGCAACGACTTATAAAGTTGTTGCCCGAAAAATCGTTGCTAAAGGCCCATTTTTTTGTAGTGACAACATTATTATAATAATTATTTTATTATATGAATCTATTTTAGATTAATTAAGTTAATTATTTAACTTAATTAATAATGTTATATATGGCAGATAAATCAGATATGGAATCCAAACCCTAATTCTGGGTTTTGATCAAGGAATGAAAATAATAATATCATATTATTATTTGTCAGTATTATAGATATGTATGTTATGTATTTAATGTTAATGTGTGGAACAGTTTTAATGTATTATGATCAAACCCTAATAATATTTTTATAAACCCTAATATTAGTCTGATAAACCCCAATTTTAGTTCTAGAACAAGGAATGATGATAATAATATAATATTAATTATATTTTTATTTTCGATCTTTATAAATATGTCTCGTATATGTATGGACTGATATTATTGGTTAAATTATGTGTATAATGCCAAAACCCTAGTTTTAAGCTGTTAAACCCTAATTTAAAAGTCAAATGCCAGCTTAAGACTGTTATGTAATCATGTTAATGTGATTTATGATCGGTGTTATAGATATTAACCCAAATTAGGGAGAACCCTAATTTTCAAAACCCTAATGTTTTTTTTTTAAGAATAAACCCTTATTATTTTTCTTCTAAATTAAGAACCCTAATTTGCTAACTGTTGCCCTAATTGCTAAATTAACGAGATTAATTATAATTAGAAAATTCTTAATCCAAATTCTTCAAATTATATAAGTGGTAAACCTAATCTAATTAGAGAATTATAATTTATAATTTTAGAAACTAAATTTTTGGTGCAAACCCTAATTAGTAATTCTATTTTATTTTATGCTAAACCCTAGGGTTAAACCCTAAGGGTCAAACCCTAAGAGTTGGACAAGATACAATTGTGCCATTATTTTTATAAACTAAATGACAAAAATGCCCCTCTTATATAATTAAGGCTAAATTGTAGGTTTTGACAATAGGGGAAGTTGGTGACCAAATCCAACAACCCTATGTGCTCTTTATTGGCAGCCATCAGCCATTTGATCAGCCATTCCATGCATCTAGCTTTATATATATATATATATAGATTAGAGAGAGAAAAGTGCATTATTTGCCTCATTTTCTCTCATACACCCAACCAAGTCTCTACCTCTTCAAACCCACAAAAAGTTATAGCATTTCAGTCCTTTATTACTGCCCCACGATCACCAATAACAAATCAGAAACATATAATCAAGATTTGCTCATGTGAAGGTATAAAACTAATCTTACAATCTGATCTTGTATGCTGTGTTAGATGTTAAAATTTTTGTGTTAAATATGTTGTATGAAGTGTCTATAGATGATCTGGGTTGGTATTTGATAGATCCATAACATTTAAATACACGAAATTGATGATTTTCAAAAATCTGAAAAATTTTATTTTTGTGTCTGATAGTCAAATGTCAGACCCCATAGATCCTTGGTTGTTAAGTGTTTTTGTTGTTTAAATGTTGGATCTTGTTGTATGCTGTGAGATCTGTGTTCTGGAACTTTTAGTAGGACCAGATCATACATAGGTTGTAAGTTAATCGTGGTCAAAGTCAGTTGACCGACCACGAAAAATAAAAATCTGGGCAGCCCAGATTTTCCAGTTGGTTCTGACAAGATTTTCAAAGCTTCTGATCTCACTGATTTTTGATGTTTTGGCCCAGTTGTTGTTTTGTTGTTGTAGCTTGATATAAAGATTGCATATTAAAGTCTTAAGACAACCTAGATACTTAATGGGATCCAAGTTATGAAAGGTCAAATGTGGGTTGACCGTCTGCTCATGAACATTTCTGGGTTTTCCAGAAATGTTCAAGAACAATTTCTAGAGACCACTTTGACCGACCTTGATTTCTTAACTATGTTGATGTTAGATCTATATTATGTTATGTAATTGGTCTTTGACATGTATTCTACATGATAGAATCTTCATATTACATAGACTAAACCCACGATGCTAGATTCAGAGCCTATAAAATAGGTACCTTGGCTGTTCTTCATTTCTGGGTAACCCAGAAAATGAAGAACAGGCCTGACAACATTTTTAAAGCCCCAGATCTCGCTTGTTTAATGTTGTTTTGTCATGTTTCTTGTTAGATCATGTAGTATTGACCTAGAACTACAAGATCTGTTGTTTAGCTGTTCCAGAAACATCACGAGTTATGAATTATTTATGGTTAAACATGTGCTCTTAGTGACTAACAGGTTTTCTGGGTTTGAGCTCAAGAACGCGAAGAACACCTATAGCGACGGTTCTGTCGCTATAAGCATTCTTTAGCGACAGTTTATTTTTAAAATTAATTATTTTTATTAAATAAATAGAAAAAATTAATTTTTAATTATGAAAAATACAAAATAAATTCCTAAAAATTATTTTAAAATCCAAAAATTAGTTTTTTATTATTTTTAATATATTTAATAAATATTTAATATTTTTGAAATATTAAATGTTTTAAATTTATTTAATAATTATATTAAATAAATTATTTAAAAATGATTTTAATACTTGAAAAATCATTTAAAATTTTATTATGGTATAAGAAAATATTTTAAGTTATTTTTAATGACTTTTAATATTTTGTGATGAATTTCATTAATAATTTAATATTAATGATATTAGTTTAATATTAATGATATTAAATTTATTTAATAATTATATTAATTAAATAGTTTAAAATGGTTTTATTAATAATTTAAAAGGATATTACTGAATTAAAAATATTTTTAAGTTATAATTAATGACTTTTAATATTTGGATAAATAGTACATTAATATTTTAATATTAATGGTAATTATTTAAAATGATTTTAATTGTTTTAAAAATCATTTAAAGGTAATATTAATACTTTAAAAATATTTTAAGTTATTATAAATAACTTCAATATTTTGGCAATGGTTTCATTAATAGTTTAATATTAATTAAATATTAATAATAATAGAATTATTTGATATTTAAATTATTTTATAATGATTTGGTGTTTAAAATTAAGCGATAAATTATAAGAATTGTTTAAAAATTATTGTAAGTCATATAAAAATGATATGACTGTTATTTAATTAGTCTAAATGGATATTGAACTTCAATATAGAGTCTTAGACTCAATTATTACCCGATAAAGCCATCGGTACGCAAGCGAGTTTTCGTAAATTGATCCGGATTTACATAACGCGATGCATTTACGTGTTTGTTTGTGATTCAATGATTGTGGAACATGTGTGATAATGTGATTAGGTTATGTACTGACTGTAATAAGCAGTACTATGTATTATGATATGTGATTCTAATCAATAGAATAATCTTATTAATGATAGGTTTCAGTATAAAAGATAAAACTAAGTTGCGTATTGTAAGCAGCAGACCAGGCAAGTATCCTACCTTTGCATTTCCTTTATGCAATGGATATGAGTAAGAATGTTTCAAAATTATATTATTATTATGCTACATTATTAACCCTATTGTGATATATTCTATATTCGATCATTGTTTATCAACATGTTAGTATATGGTAACTCAGATATATATTCTATTAATTAATTTCTAAATATGGTTATACAAGTGTCTCCACTTGGATAATCATTTTATTTAATCACATGTTGATATATATATATATATATATATATATATATATATATATTTAACCCCAGTATGAATACAGTAAAAGTCGTCTAAGCTATTTGACCTAGCTAGACACAGATTAAGAAATATCGTTGAATATGATAAAACCCTTTTATATCCAATCAAATTATTTTAGTTCGAATTCCTGATTAATTATGAACATCCCGAACATGGGAAAAATTTTATGCGCCAAGGCGGACAAAGAATGAACGATAATATCGTTCTAGCAATGTAGTATTGATCAATACAGGGTCCATGGGATGTACACCCTCGTGCCCGTAAGTTATGACGGTTTGCAGATGAAGTTCTGTCTAACCTTTTCGAAAATAAAAAACAATGTTCATAGTCTGTCGACCTACCCTATATATATAGTCAATACGTAGTTTCAAAAACTTTGATATAGAAATAATATATGGTTATGATTGGTTCAGTTTACTTCACAATTATTAATTCGTTGTAGAAGTGATGTACAAAGAAAACATTTAATTCTTTCAGCTAATTATATTTATAATTGTTATTACTTGCTGGGCACTCAAATGCTCATCCTTGCTTAATTTAAATGTTTTCAGCTAAATGTGAACAACTAGAAGGTTCCGTCAAGAACAAGTGAAAAGGAAAGCAAACAGAATTTGATTATTGGTATCTTTTGTAATAGTTATACTGTATTATGATAATGATATATATTTTATATCATGTAAAGAATGTAGTAAAGGTTGCGTACTTGGGATTAGACTTTGATAAATGTAAGTTAAGTTTGAAATTTTTATTATTGTTATTATTATTAGTAATATTTCTGCACATAGAAATGGTATCGTAAAGCACTGAATTTCGGTTTCAAGTACCTGAATTTGGGGGCGTTACAATAACAATAATATAAATATTAAACTTAAATTTACATATTCATCAGAGTCTAGCTCCCAAGTACGCAACCTTTAATTATTCATTACATAACATGATAGATAATATATAACATTGTCTTAATAATATTAAACTATTACAACCGATAGCATTGCAATCATTTAGCCACCTTTCATTTCCCCTTGTTCTTAGCAGAGTCTTCAAGTAGTTCACCCTTAGCTGAAAACATTTAAATTAAGCAAGGATGAGGATTTGAGTGCCCAACAAGTAATAACAATTATAAATATTAGCTGAAAGGGTTAAATATTTTCTTTGTACTATCCTTCTACAACAAATCAATAGTTGTGAAGTAATTTGGACCAATGATAATAATATATTAACTCTATACCAAAATTTTGAAACTACGTACTGACTATAAATAGGGTTAAGGTGACATACTATGAACATTGTTTTTCATTTTTGAAAGTGTTAAACAAAAATTCATCTACAAACCGTCATAACTTACGGGCACGGGGGTGATCAGCCCGTTATGCCCTGTATTGATCAATACTACCTACAAGAACGATGGTATCGTCCACTCTGTCTGCCTTAGGCGCATAAAAGTTTTCCCATGTTCGGGATGTTCATACTTAGTTAGGAATCCGAACCAAAGCAATTGGATTGGATACAAAAAGGTTTTATCATATTCAACAATATTTCTAAATCTGTGTCTAGCTGGTCAAATAGCTTGGAGGTATATATATATATATATATATATATATATATATATATATATATATATATTTGAATTACCATATAGTAACATGTTGATAATTAATGATCGGATATAACATATATAATAATAGGGTTAATAATTTAATAAAATAATAATATAATTCTGAACTTCTTACTCATTTCCATTGCATAAAAAAATGCAAAGGTAGAATACTTGCCTGATACGCTGCTTGCAATTTGCAACTTAGTTTTATCTTTTATGAAATCACTTATCAGTAATAAGATCATTTTACTAATTAGAATCATATCATGTCACATAATACTGCTTATTGCAGTCAGCATATTACCTAATCACATTGTCACATAGGTTTAACAGCTATTGGATCACAAACAAACACATATCTAATCAAATTATCTAAGTCAGATCAATTTTAAAACATGTCATCTCTCAAACTTTGATTATGCAATTATATAGTCTATGACTCTATCTCGAAGTTCAACATCTGTAAGTATCAGTCATATTATTTTTAAATGACTTATAATAATTTAGCATAAATTTTCAAACACCGGAATCATTATTAAATGATTTAAATATTAAACAATTCTATTATCATTACTATTTAATTAATATTAAACTATTAATGAAACCATTGTCAAAATATTAAAGTTATTTATAATAACTCAAAATATTTTAAAGTATTAATATTACCCTTAAATAATTTTTAAAATATTTAAAATCATTTTTAAATAATTATCATTAATATTTAAATATTAATGAACTATTTATCCAAATATTAAAAGTCTTTAATTATAACTTTTAATATTTTTAATTCATTTATATCCTTTTAAATGATTTTAAATTAATAAAACCATTTTTAAACTATTTATTTAATATAATTATTAAATAAATTTGATATCATTAATATTAAATTATTAATGAAATTATCCTTTAAATATTAAAAGTTATATTTTATAACTTAAAATATCTTTAAACACTTTATTTTCATTTAAAATAATTTTTATAATATTAAAATCATATTTAAACTAATTTATTTAATATAATTATTAAATAACTTTAATAGCATTAATAATAATTAATTAATAAAATTTAATTTTAAATATTGAAAGTTATATTTTATAACTTAAAATATTTTTAAATACCTTATTATTATTTAAAATAATTTTTAATTTATTTATTTAATTCATTTATTAAATAACTTAATTATCATTAATATTAATTTATTAAAAATTTATCACAAAATATTAAAAGTTATTAAAATAACTTAAAATATTTTCTTATATCATAATATAATTTTAAATGATTTTTCATGTATCAAAATTATTTTTAAATAATTTATTTAATATTATAATTAAATAAATTAAATACTTTTAATATTCTAAAATATTAAATATTTATGAAATATATTCAAAATAATTAAATACTAATTTTTAGACTTTAAAATAATTTTTAATAATTTATTTTGTATTTTTAATAATTAAAAACTAATTTTCTATAATTATTTAATAAAAATATAATTTTTATAAATAATCTGTCGCTAAAGACCACCTATAGCGACAGAACCGTCGCTATAGGTGTTCTTCGTGTTCTTCATGCAACCCAGAAATTCAAGTGCAGTTATCGAGTGAGTGGGTTTGACCAAGTGTATCTAACAGATCATATAGCTTCTGGGTGTAATATGACTTTGATCTTGTAGTATTAATGTAATACTATAAGTATGAGCAACAATCAACATCAAACAACATAACACAAATGAGATCTGATCACCCAAAGTAGCTGTCAGAGGCTGTTCTTCATTTCTGGGTTACCTAGAAATGAAAAACAGTTCGAGCATGCACTTTTGGGCTTCCACAACTTGTGATCTATATGATGTCTTTGTGATATAAAGCATCCAGTATGTACCCAATATTACAAGGAAGAGATCTAACACATTATATTACTAAAACAACAACAAATCAAACATATAAATGCCGGTCAAACCATGTCAGACAAAATGGTCAAGCGTTTTTTGGGTTACCCAGAAAATAACTTCCATGATCGTCTGGCCTAGTTTGACTATCCATTACAATCATCCAGTTTGATATATAGGAGATTTGAAGGCATAAACATATAGTATAAACTATATACTACAACTTTAATACAACAACCAACACAAAGCAACTAACAATCAGAAGATGCGGGCCCGTGAACTTCTTTGTCGAGCTTTTTCGAGCAAGTTCACGGTTGCCAGATTTCAACTACCAATCTTTGGTCAACGTGGTTTGACCATGAATAACTTGCATTCTGGAACTGATCTCATCCTAATTCTTAATCCAGATTAAAGATAACATACCAGACTACTTATTTAAACTTTTAAACAACAAAAACACTTAACATAGAAAGATTGGTGGCCACTGACATTCGTTGTCAGACCACAATTTGATTTTTTTCCAGATTTTATAAATCTTCAAATCCGAGCCTCTAGATGTTATGGATTCAACATCTAGCAACCCAGATCATCATTAGACACTACTAATAACACAATTAATACAAAAAATCAAACATCTAACAACATATTAATGGACAGAATCCATGGCTAGGGTTTATACCTTCTTTGATCAATTGATGATTCAAGGCTACTGATTTGGTTAGAGGATTTCGGGGGGCTGATCTTGGGGACTGGTGTAACAACCCCAAAATTCATACAATTTAATTCTCGACTTCGGTTGTTAATAATACGTTCAACCTCTAATTTTGCATCATTAAACGATAATACAACCATTGAAATTTGCGAAATAATTAAAATTTTCTATTACAAACTATCCTCGTTCCCAAAACCTTCAACCTTTACATCTAAATATCTCAGAATCATTTTAATACTACAATAGTTTACATCACAAAACGATATTACAATTCGACATTAAAACATTATTCGGAACCTTAAACATGCTTCAAATAATAATAACAGAACCAAAGTGTATAAATCTTCAAGCATCACATCTGACTCATGTCTTTCAAGTAAGACATAACTTTACCTTGAATCTTGATCCTGCAAAAGTGGTTACTTGCAAGGTTGAGCTCGACCGCCCAGCAAAATCTAACAGTTTTCATGCATCACATAGCACATAATAACATGCTCAACATATATCTCATAAACATCGGAGTAACATAACATACATGCTACCATTCATATAACAAGTATAAAGATTGAGTTCCTTACTCAATCATCATGCTTTAGTCAAACAACGTAGTCATAAATTGACTTTAACATTTCATACATTCAACATATATATAACACATCATGCTCTTTGCAATAAAGATTTAAAACAGTTAATCCTCAAGTTCACATAGCAAATAGGTACCGAAAGACTTGCCTTGATCGTTGTTTACCAATAACAGTTTAACAGCTTACGGTTATCTGTACTACACGTGCCCTACACAATTATATAATTATTCACATCAACTATTAGTCACATAGCAACGCATAGTAGTTGTAATGTAAACTTTAATCTACATCCTATAACCCTTCCTATTAATCAATACACAATGTTCAATTTGATTGTGTTAACTTTAGACTTATAACTCCCTATATTTTATGTTTGAAGTTCATTCAAGTGCTTAAGTCTTGCTAGGACTACTTATTGGTTTTATATTAAACCCATTCCATATCTTATATGTGACGCCCCCAAAATAGGTATACATCACCCATCTTGAGTCGCCAAATACATGGTACAAAATACAAATAAAAACTTAAGACTAAAAGACAGTTTGCACCGCAAAGTTTATAGCATAATTGAGGTTTGCATCCAAATATTTAAAACGTATCTAAGTGCACCCCAAACTTCATTTTCCATAAACAAATTACACCCTTCGTACAATTAACCTGTCAAAATTAACCGATTGTGCCTGTAATCCAAATTTTGCAGGGGTAATTTCAGTAAATCATATTTAATAAATAAAAAAAATAAAATATACCCAACCTCTAAGTCACTGTTTCTCTTCTCCATCAATAACCCTATCCCTATTTCTAAATTAATTTCACACCGATATTAACCAAGAATCCAAGTCAACTGGGAGGATTCTCTTCTGAGCTGAAACCACAATTAATACTCACATGCTCCCTTGCCTCCATTAATACCTCTGCACTCCACTCCTTCCTAACTCACCTTATCTCCGATCAATGTTCAAATGTCTCTCACCTTAAAATACCAGATTTACTAGAGATTTGATTCTCTCTATTTGCAACCCATATGACTGAATTTACTTGAACTATGTAGTACCATATGCCAACATATCGCGATGATGAATTTATGAGGCTGAAAACCCCAAACGCATGATTCTGGCTTTGTGAGATTATGATTTAACCATCTCTAAGCACCTGGCCTTATGTAATTGTGTTGTTGGTTGATTGTGAAAATACAGCAAGAAGAGTATTGAAGATAAAAAAAAGTAAGCAAACGTAAACAATTCCTGGGTTTATGCAAATTTTGGCCATTTCTTCACATCAAAAACAGAGCGTAGATAATCATCTAAAGATCAAAACATGCCCTAGTAATTTGAATTGGATGAAAACAATAGCTAACCAAAATCATGTTCATGAATTTTCAAACAAAATCAGCCACATTAAATCCAAACCAAATTCAACAATTCCACTAATTAGGGTTCTGAATCACCATACCAGTACCGAACAACTTTACACCTGGCGCAAAGCTTAGTAGTAGGGAAAAAGCAAACGGCACACTGATACTGCAATTACTACGAAACAGACACCTCAGCCGTTGCCCCGTACTCGATCGTAGCCTCGAGCTCAGCTCTAGCTGATTCCTTTGATGCCAAAACCAAAAGCCGCTTGATCTCGTCCCTCCTCATAGCCGCAAACCGCCATTTTCGCCGGAGCACGAACCCGATCACCGGGAAAAGCAACACATTACAGCCAAAACAATAAACATTGCAGTGTCCATTGCTTAGCTGGGATTTACATAGCTAGGTATTAACATTCATATATTTGTTCATTTGCAGTGTCAATGTTGGAGAATATAAAAAGGGAAAAGACTTAAATACCCCTCTAGATTCATATTACAGCTTTAACCGGTCACTTTTGACCGGTTAACTGACGAAAGTGTGTTTTCTGTTACGTTTAATTGAAGTTTGGGGTGTACTTAGACACCTTTTTCAATTTGGGGTGCAAAAGTCAACAAGGGTGTAAAGTTTGGGGTGCACATTGTCTTTTAGTCAAAACTTAATTATACAACTGTCGTGTAAAATACAACAAAACAAATACTGTGAGTTTTAATACAAATATTGTCATCTAGACAATATCCACACTCAATGGAGTCCTCATTACATTTATTGTCACCTTATTTAATGAGAATAGTGAGGACTACTAATGCTATCATCTGGACCGTCACTCCGGTTCCCCGACTAGTCCATTGCTACGTTCTCATTTCACGAAGAATAAATTGAAAGAAAGGTGAGCTCAACTAGCCCAGTAAGAAATATTATGACTAAGATAATTCAGAATAAATTATCCTTAGCCTTCAACAGTATAACAACTGACAGAATATAATACACAACAAGTTTTAGATCAACAATTGCAGCGGAATAAGCAATCCATTAGAAGAGTCAAGTAGAGCATAAAATCTACTATCTTCTATGATTTAAAAAGATTTTCATCAACTTTATCACTGAGAGATAGCTTAATAAATAAACCACATCATCCCTGCACCACGGCCAAGGATATTTATGTAATCATCAATGGTCATGATTATACCGAATAATCCCTGTTCATAATCATACCAACAACTGTCCACCAATGAACTACCGGCCAATGAGGACTTTTACCACATCATTCGTCACATTACGGTCATGATTATACCGAATAATCCCTGGTCATAATCATACCAAGTCCATCTATGCACGTAAGCCAAAGATGACATTAATCATAATATAAGCATGAGGATGATGACAATGACATAATAATTCAATAAAACAAGTTCAAGGATAAATTTTAAAGGTTTATAATTTAATTTATCCTGAAATCAATAATGTCCAAATTGTCAACATGATACTTCTTTGTGGAGTAAAATTCAAGAATGCTCCGAAGAATATTTCCATGAAAAGATACTGGATGAAGCACAAATATCAAGGATATTCCACTAATTTTATGGAGTATAGAAGCCAAAACTTTAACCAAATGAGTATCATAGAATATATGAAACTGCAAATGGATTTTCGCACGCCATGCGCTAATCCACGTAGACAGATCATTTCCATAATTTAATAAGGAATGAATACGAAGGATCATTCACCATGCATATGGTAATCCACATAGACAGGTTATTCCAACAGAATAATAAAGAATGGAATAAATGAAGAATTCACCATGCATGCGATAGATCACATGAACGAGTTATTCCAATGAATAATAAAGAATGGAACCGAATTAAATGCATAATCGCGCAAGACAGGATATTCCAGCGAATAATAAAGAATGGAATAATGAACAATTAACCATGCATGCGATAGGCCGATGCAGGCAGAGTTATTCAATGAATAATAAATAATGGAACCGGTAAATGCGTAATACGCTTGCCGATAGGATATTCCAATGCAGAATAATAAAGAATGGAACGGTGTGCGTAATCGCATAGGCAGAGTGGTATTCAATAGAATAATAAAGAATGGAATAGAAGAATTTCACCATGTATGCGGTACTTTGCATAGACAGGTTATTCCAACATAATAATAAAGAATGGAATAACAGAAGAATTTCACTATATATGCGGTACTTCACATAGACAGGTTATTCCAATATAATAATAAAGAATGGAATAATAGAAGCTCTCTTCATGAATACGAAAGAAATAATACCCCTTACCTTAGAAAGAAACTGGATACTAGAGTAGAGAGGTAGCAGACTTCTCTTCTTCTTTCTCTCTATAATTTGTCTCTATAATAATTGCTCTATAACTTTAGTGAATTGGTGAGAAATGAAAAAAAATGAGCTTCTATTTATAGGAAAATATAGTTTCAATAATTGCACGTTTTGGGGCTCGAAATATTATAGTATAATACCTTCCTCTTTTTCTTCATTTTAATTTAGTCCTGCAAGTATTATTAAACTTGCACCACCTCTCCTAATAGTAAATAATGTGAATCAATAGTTCTAGACATGTGAAAATGTGAATTACAGTATAGTACCTCCATCCATACCTCCATTTTTAACTTAGTCATGCAAGTATTATCAATCTTGCACTAACTCCCCTAATAGTAAATGAATGTGAATCAATAGTACACACATGTAAATAAATAGTTATAATCATGTGAATCAATAGCAATTAATTGCTCATTTATCCGATTAATTACCCGATTGGTCAGTATAACCTCCACACATCAATTATTATCGAAATAAATGTCCATTTCCACTAACACTAATAATTTCAACACAATGGAACTATCAAATTCATCTTTAATCAACACGAACTTATTCATCATTAATATTATAACTCACAATATTTAACAACCAGGTCATTCCCAGGAAAGAAGGGGCTTTCCGATAAGGATTTCTCCTTATTGGCGCGCAATTAGATGACCAAACCTCTCCTTGACAGAACTTCTAGACATTATAAATATTGCAATTTAATAATACAAATAACTTTGTCATCTCAATTATTGATTTAATAATATAACATATTATGCAGATGATACTGTGACAATAATTGAATCAATAAAATGAGAGATATGATGCAGCAATTACTATAGCAATAATTGAGTATAAATGGTGACTTCTCACATAAGCATCGATAATCAATCTGAGTGTTCTCTTATGCAACCACCGTATTCTTGTACTTTTACTAGGAGTAGTTCAGCAGTTTTAACGGTAACACTTCCGTAGTTATTTTTATAAAAGATAATTACGTCATTTTACGACAATACTTCCATTGAGGGTCCACTGATGATTGTGTCATCGTCTGAATATTCCTGTTAAAATGAATATTCCCGACCAATCGAATATTATATAACCATAACTTACTTTGCAAAATTTGCAAATATTACATATTATAACATTATATCAAAGCCGCTAACCATAATATTCAAAAATATATTTCGAGAAAATTATTATTTATTCATAAAAGTTGGGGTCTTACATTATAATATTTATTTCAATTGAATTGAAACACTTTTTATGTGAGAACCAGTTTTATGAATAAATATTTAATTTTCTCAAATAATTTTTGAATATTATGGTATGGATTTGATATAATGTTATAGTTAATGGGTAGTATTTATAAATTTTGCAAAGTATCAAGTTGTTATATAATATTCGATTGATCTGAGAAATTCGCTTTTATAAGGAAATATTCGCATAAACATTACAATCATTAGTGACCTCAAGAACGGAATTATTGTCGATTGAAAATGACAAAAATATTTTATGAAAATAACGATTTAAATTTTTACCGTTAATGCTGATTGAACTACCTGAAGTAAAGTAATAAAGAATACTGTGATGGTCGCATAAGAGTGATACCTGATTGATTATGATGCTTACGTGATAAGTCACCCGATTTTGTTTTATTAGTATTATTAATGTAATAAAAGCGAGAAAAGCTTTTATATAAAATAGAATACTTTTATAAAGTTATTTGTTTTATTAGACAATAATTAGAATATATTATATTTTATTATGCATAGTGTTGCATAGTGCCTGCATAGTGTTTTGTATAGTAAAATCTTTTTATATAAAATAGAATACTTTTATAAAGTTATTCGTTTTATTAGATTATAAATAGAATATATTATATTTTATTTAAAAGATTTTATTTTAAATCTGGACCGTCCGTTTAAAAGTAAATCAATCTGGACCGTTCATGAATTAGTTACTATGCAGTCCATTCTTCTATAAATAGAAGCTCATTTCTTCATTATTTCTTACGAATTCACTGAAACTCTAGAGAGAGAAAATATAGAGAGAAAGAAGAAAATTATTCTGCTACTTCACTACTCCGATATCCAGTACTCTTCTTTCAAAGGTAAGGGGTATTATTTCTTTTGTATTCATAAAGAGAACTTCTGTTATTCCATTCTTTATTACTATGTTGGAATAACCTGTTTATGCGAAGTACCGCATGCATGGTGAAATTCTTCTATTATTCCATTCTTTATTATTATGTTGGAATAACCTGTCTATGCGAAGTACCGCATACTTGGTGAAATTCTTCTGTTGTTCCATTCTTTATTACTATGTTGGAATAACCTGTTTATGCGAAGTACCGCATATATGGTGAAATTCTTCTGTTATTCCGTTCTTTATTATTCTGTTGGAATATCCTGGTTGTGCGTATTATGCCTGACCTGGTTCCATTATTTATTATTCTGTTGGAATAACTTGTCTGTGCGGTCTATCGCATGCCTGGTGAAGTCTTTTGTTATTCCATTCTTTATTATTCTGTTGGAACATCCTGTCGGTACGTTTACGCATGACCTGGTTCTGTTATTTATTATTCTGTTGGAATATCATGTATGTGCGTTTACGCATGACCTGGTTCCATTCTTTATTATTCTGTTGGAATAACTTGTCTATGTGGATTATTACATGCATGGTGAATGATTGTTACACCCCCAAATCCAGGTACTTCATTCCCATAGGATCTGGTGTTCACTTAATCAAACATTCATATCTAACTACCCAATCACAATAAAACTGGATACTAAAACCTTTCCCATTAAAGGGTTACATAATAAAATCTTCCAGGATATCAAACCTTTAAATACAATCATTCAAATGCGGAAATTAAATAAACATCATTAAAACCAAGTCTAAGATCATCATCATAAAAATCTAACATCTCAATCAAAGTAAAATTACAAGTCTTCATCACTTGCACATTTTTTCCTTTCCTTTGCTAGACGAAGGATCATCTACCTTCTCTTCTTTAGCTGTATTGAGTTTATAAATATGCAAGAGTGAGCAAAATAATTGCTCACTGGATACAATATGAAATCAACAGGAGTATAGCAATAATAAATACGGCCAATAATAGGCTCATCAACAATGAATAGTACTCTATCAACAATAATCAGGAAATGAATTCCAAAATGTGGAATAAATATAACTGAGGGTCATAAGACCATGAACTATGTCCACAGTTGCGAGTAATCTTTCAACTCCAACTTTAGCGATGGTCATAAGACTATAAGGACTCCTCACTTAGGGGGATCACCCTTCGTACCATGTATGTGCACAAACATTTAACGCTACGGCGTAAGTTATCCCCAATAATAATAGGGTTATTCATCTCAAAGATTTGGAGTACAAGTCCGCAAAGAGAGTTTGGTTTGGATAAGTTTTCAAGGGAAATTTGAAGTTCAACGATCATCAACTAGAGGACTAGTTAAATTAATAACATCATATTACAGAATAATCGTAATTGAATCAGCATGGTAAACCAAAATCATGCTTTAGGAATAATCTAATAGCATATAATTTGAATAACTATAACATGCCTTGCTTGAACAATATTAAGTCAAGGTTAATTAGAATTGATTACTAAGCATGCATAACAGTTTGAACGATGAAATTGCTCAACATTAGTATAAATAGTTGTGCATGCTAAACAACAAGTTAAATACAAGAATAACTTGTCAACATTAAACCAGAGTTTAGAAAGCTTGCATCATTCATAAGGTAATCGAATTGAAACAATAAATAGTTCAACAAGATAAAGAATTAGAAATCTTGCATTATTATATTGGAAGCAATAATTGATTCAATCAAGTTAATGGATTAGAACACTTGCCTTGCTCGTGGACTAAATCGAACAATTCAAACCACAATATCCTATAAACATATGTCATCATGACATAATTAGTCATTACCATTTTACAAACATAACTAAGTACGTACATCATTTAAAAATTAGATTTTTAATCACATAATCAAGTTATAACACAAGTTAATCATTAATAACATACTTATTCATAGTATAGAAATACTAAAATCAACATTTAGCAGTCCTAATATCATCACATAACTTTTCTTAAAATTTCGTGTACAAAAAGTACCTTTGTCGAGACCATTCTCGCTAACTCGCCATTACCACAATTTACATTGTGAGTCGGCATATGACAGGGAGTGTAGCTGCCACTAATATGAGATCAAAGCTACAAAGCCGCTACGTGGCGTGGAGAGCGGTCTTCTTGGCGCCACTAATGTCTTCTTTGGTACATGCATATGCATCTTGGCAGCTCGATTTCATTCGATGACTTGCAGCAATGAAGCTGAGGAAAAAGCCAATTTTGGCCTACAAGCTCGATTCTAACAGACTGATTCACATACAATTCATACAAAAACTTCAGGTAAACATAATTTAGGAATTCCTAACATGTTTCTACCCATACAACAATATAAACAACAAAATTAACACACCCAAATTCACTATTTTTGGCTAAAAACTCACTTTTTGATATTTTTGATGAAAATAAACACTGTAATTTTGTTTCCCAACCAAAACCACTAATTCAAAGCATTTTATCAAAGTATATATATATTCTAACAAATTGAATAGCCAATTTATCAATAAAACAACTAAACAACCCATAATTTCTATTTTAACTAAACAATATATATATAAAAAACTCTCTGTAAAATGCTTTTCTCCACAATTACATACATATCATCAATTCTTTGATTATAACTCATGAAAATAGTTTTAACATCACTAGTATGTCATATAAAGCCACATAGCAACAAAAATTCATGCTTACACAAAGATTCTACAGAGAATTTGGGAGGATAAAAACTAAACTTTTAAAACTAAAAGGAATAGGAGAATACCTTGATAGAAGATGATATGGCTATTCTTTTCTACTCTCAAGCCTCTCATTCTCCAATCTTTAGCCTTCCTTTCTTTCTTCTTTTCTTCTTTTCTTCTTCTTTTCTTCTTCTTCCTCTGAGTTTTCTTTCTTCTCTCTAACCTCTCTCCTCTAACATACATCTTAACCAAATAACGTATATAGATATTATATATATTAATTATATAATATAATTATAAATATAACTGATATCAGTTATGTGAATTTTGAAATCAAAAGCCATAAGACTTGTTTGGTTACCAACTAGAAAAATAACCCAGTAATCCTTACACCTTGTTTGGTAAAACTCAAATAGATTAAAGACTTAATAGACATTAGGCCTTGTTTGGCAAAACTGAATTAAAACTCCTTTAAGTTATTTTAATAACTCCTTTATAAAAGGTTATTTGTCACACTTTATTAAATTAACTTAATCTTAATAATAATTTATTAAATTACTTTAACACATAAACCAATACCACAAAATTATATTTTTCTATATAATTATAACTTTATTTAATCAACTAACACATCATTTTTAATTATAAATTCAAATAAAAAGAATAGTAATTCAATTAATCAAAACTCTCTAACTTAATAATTAAATTAAATTAACATAAAATAATTAATTTCCTTAATTATTTATTTAACAAATAGTTAACCAAATTGAATCAAATTTGAACAATTATTTATTTAACAATAAACACATCCATTAAATACTTAAATAATTCAATAAATATTTAATAATTACAAATTCTGGAATGTTACATCATTCCCTCCTTAAAAGGATTCTGTCCCCAGAATCACAATTCAAACAATTAATTCGTCACAATGATCCTTTGTATTCATTCCTTATTAAATTGTGGAAATGATCTGCCTAAGTGGATTACCGCATGGCGGCGAAAATCCATTTGCAGTTTCATATATTCTATTATACTCAGTTGGTTAAAGTTTTCGCTTCTATACTCCATGAAATTAGTGGAACATCCTTGATATTTGCACTTCATCCAATATTTTTTCATGGAAATATTCTTCTGAGCATTCTTGAATTTTACTCTACAAAGAAGTATCATGTTGACAATTTGGACGTTATTGGTTCCTGGATAAATTAATTCTTGAACTTGTTTTATTGAATTATTATGTCATTGTCATCATCCTCATGTTTATATTATGTTGAAAGTCATCTGTGGCCTGTAGTGCATAGATGGACTTGGTATGATTATGACCAGGGATTATTTAGTATAATCATGACCGTAATGTTACAAATGATGTGGAAAAAGTCCTCATAGGCCCGTAATGCATTGATGGACAGTTTTTGGTATGATTATGGCTATGGATTCTCTTCGGCCAAAGGTGCAAAGATGAATTATTTTATGGCATGATCAGGACCGTGGATGAAAATACGATTATCTTTGGCCAGTAGTGCATGGATAATTCGTGGTCATGATACTAAAGAATATCCTTGGTATGTAGTGCATGGATGATTTGATGATGTGGATTATTTATTGAGCCGAGTCTCAGCGATAAAAGTGATGAAAAACCTTTTAAATCAATAAAGACAGTAAATTTTATTCTCTATTTGACACTTCTAATGGATTGCTTGTTCTGCTGCAGTTAAACTTGATGTTTGTTATATTGTATCAGTTTAGCACTGTTGAAGGCTAATGATAATTTATTCTGCATTATCTTAGTCATAAAATTTCTTACTGGGCTAGTTGAGCTCACCTTTTCTTTCATTGTTCTCTTCAGGAAATGAGAACGTAGCTGGGACTAGTCGGGGAACAGAGTGATGGTCCTAGATGATAACATTAGTAGTCCTCACTATTCTGTTAAATAGTGTGACAATAAATGTAATGAGGACTCCATTGGGTGTGGATATTGTCTAGATGACAATATTTGTATTAAAACTCACAACATATGTTTTGTCGTATTTTCCACGATTGTTGTATAATTAAGTTGTATTTGAATTTATGTACCATGTATCTGGCGACTCAAGAATAGGTGATGTATACCTATTTTGGGGGCGTCACAGTTGGTATCAAAGCTTAGGGATATGATCCCTGGCTGAGATGTGAGACAAGAACTAGGAGGGGAGAGATGGGGAATTCCTTCGCTAGTATGACCTACCTAAGTTTATTTGGTATTTAATTGGTCGGTCAGAGTATAGGGATAATATGTGATATGTTAATTAACCATTGTTTTATGGCAGTGTTAGAAAATGAAATCTGAAAATCAAGAGATGAACTCATCTAGAATTTTAAGTAATAAATTGAGGAGAATTTTATAATCGAAATATAGAACTGTAAGATCGTATTTGTGAGTTAAAAGAGCAGGGTGAAGAACAACAGGCGGTCGTGGAACAAAGGGATGCAACAAAGTCAAGTCCAACAGCAATGATGACGCCAAAGGATGTCACAGACAAGTCAAAGCCGGTAGTTTAAGTGAGAGCATTTGTCGAGGAACCCGAACGAAGTTATCACGGGTAAGTAAATCATAAACGCTTATGAAGTCTATACCTTATTAGATACCGGTTCTACCCATTCTTTTATCTCTCTTGCTTGCGCTCTACGTTTAAATTTGACTCCGGAGAAATTAGACTTTGACTTATCGGTTGAAACTCCATTGGGAGGAACCTTCATTACATGTGTTATCCAAGTCTTGGATGAGAGTCACAGTTTTGAATGATATTTCTATTATTAATAAATTTCCTGACGTATTCTCGAAGAACTTCCTGGCCTACCCCAGAGCGCGAAATCAAATTTTGTATTGACCCTAGTACAAAACCCATTTCTTAAACCCTCAAATATTTCTTCAACTAAAATGAACGTAACATGTGCCAAAGACATTGGCTCGAGTTGTTGAAGATTATGATCGTACCATTCAATACTATCGTGGGAAAGCGAACGTGGTAGCTGACGCGTTGAGTAGAATATCGTATGCATTTACGAGTGCGATGTTGTTAACACAAAGACCCATTTCGTATAACTTACAAATGATGAAGATAGAGTTAAAGACTCTATGGACCCATGTGGTGACATCAAATATACGAGTAGAATTGACTTTAATAGATAAAGTTAAAAGCCGCTCAAGCTACACACCCGGAGCTGATGAATGAAGAAGGTTCAAGAGGACGTTATTCTAGAAACAAGAATTGACGAAGAGAGGAAATCTCAACCCTCGATTTAATCGATCCATTTGAAATCCTCGGTCGAGTAGGAACTGTGGCTTATAGACTCATTTTACCACCAAGTATATCGCGTGTTCATAACATTTTTAACGTATCAATGTTACGTAAATATGTGGACGACCCGAACCACATTATTAATTTAGAACCGGACGAGATAGCAGATGATTTAACGTATGAGGAGATACGTGTTAAAATCTTGGATAAGAAGGATTATATTCGACACTCAAAGGTTATACCTCAAGAGTTAGAATCTGAAATGAAGTCAAGGTACCCTCACCTCTTCAAAGATACAGTGCGCACGCAAAATTTCGAGGGCAAAATTCCATAAGGAGGGGAGATTGTGAGAACCCAGATTTTATGAATAAATATTTAATTTTCTCGAAATAATTTTCTGAATATTATGGTGTGAATTTGATATAATGTTATAGTTGTGGGCAGTATTTATAAATTTTGCAAAGTATGCAAGTTGTTATATAATATCCGATTGGTCGGGGAGTATTCGTTTTATCAGGGAATATTCGTACAACGTCACAATCATTGGTGGACCCCGCAACGAAATTATTGTCGGATTGAGAAAACAACAAAAATATTTTATGAAAATAACGATGGAAGTTTTACCGTTAATATTGTTGAACTACTCGGTAGTAGTAAAAATACGATGTCTGGCGTGGTTGCGTAGTAGACACGCGGTATTGATTATTGATGCTTACGTGATAAGTCACCGGTTTTGTTTTATTAGTATTATTAATGTAATAAAACTGAAAAGCTTTTAATATAAAACAGAATACTTTTATAAAGTTATTTGTTTTATTAGACAATAATAATATATTATATTTTATTATGCATAATGTTGTATAGTGCCTGCATAGTATTTTGCATAGTAAAATCTTTTTATATAAAACAAAATACTTTTATAAAGTTATTCGTTTTATTAGATTATAAATAGAATATATTATATTTTATTTAAAAGATTTTGTTTTAAATCTGGACCGTCCATTTAAAAGTAAATCAATCTGGACCGTTTATGAATTAGTTACTATGCAGTCCATTCTTCTATAAATAGAAGCTCCTTCCTTCATTATTTCTTACGAATTCACTGAAACTCAGAGAGAGAAACTATAGAGAGAAAGAAGAAAAGTATTCTGCTACTTCACTACTCTGATATCCAATACTCTTCTTTCAAAGGTAAGGGGTATTATTTCTTTTGTATTCATGAAGAGAACTTCTGTTATTCCATTCTTTATTATTATGTTGGAATAACCTGTCTATGAGAAGTACCACATACATGGTAAAATTCTTCTGTTATTCCATTCTTTATTATTCTGTTGGAATATCCTGTTGGTGTGTATTACGCCTGACCTGGTTCCATTATTTATTATTCTGTTGGAATAACCTGTCTGTGTGGTCTATCGCATGCCTGGTGAAGTCTTTTGTTATTACATTCTTTATTATTCTGTTGGAACATCACGCTTGGCAATGCGTTTACGCATGACCGGTTCGATTATTTATTATTACATTGGAATATCTTGTTCATGACGTTTATGCATGACACTGGTTCCATTCTTTATTATTACGTTGGAATAACTTTATTCGTGCATGCGATCTATCGCATAAATGGTGATTTCTTCTGTTATTTCATTCTTTATTATTCTATTGGAATAACCTATCTATACGGATTATCACATTCATGGTGAATGATCCTTTGTATTCATTCCTTATTAAATTATGGAAATGATCTGTCTAAGTGGATTACCACATGGCGGCGAAAATTCATTTGCAGTTTCATATATTCTATTATACTCAGTTGGTTAAAGTTTTAGCTTCTATACTGCATGAAATTAATGGAATATCCTTGATATTTCGTTTGATTCGCACTGTGATTGTGTGTGCTTAGTATGCTTATACAACTTATCTAATACATCATTTATTAATGTTAAGCATCATTATATTTACTAATATTCATGTTTTATAACTTAGGATAACATCTTTAATCGCCAAGAGCACTACACTTGCATGTGTACATTCTCGATGCCCTCCGATTGCCTCCTAATACATATCAGTCCCACAAATGACCATTTTGACCCCTGTTCTCGACCTCAAATTGAAAACCTTATAGAACATAAGTTGTAGGTCTATTCGTCCTCGTTCCGGATCATCTTGAATCACCTCAATTGGAGTTCATATGAAAACGTTATGGCTGTTTTAGTAAAATATGTCCTATTAGATTTTTTTTCCAAAATTGGCTAGTCAGACTCCCCCCCCCCGGGGCGGGGGTTTTTCCACTAGAGGGGCCCGCCGAGGCGGGGGCTCCCTTCTGCTAACTCGCGAATTTTGATCCCGAACACTACAGAAAGCCAAATTAGGCCTACAAACTCCTTTCTAACAACCATACCAACCTACCCAAGGTGTAATATGTTTACAGAAACATCAACTAATGTTTCTAACACGTTTCTAACTACATAAACAACATAAACATCAAATATAACAACCTTCAATTTTACTATTTCTCTTATTACCTCTTCTTTTGACATTCATAGCGAAATTCTTCATTGTGAATTCTTATTACATCCGTTTTGACTCATTCAACTTGGATTATTTTTGTTTTTCCAAGTACTATCAGAATACATCATCAATTTAAGGTTTTCATCATGATTTCATAACTAAACTTTGACTCCAACTAAGCCATAACATACATAACATGAATTCATTGACTATACTCATATATAAACTTATGAAAACAGTTTCACAACAACTAATTTATCATATAAACTATATATAACAATTAATTCAACCTCTACAAAGATTTTACAGAGAATTTTGGAAGAGAAGACAACCACAACTTTTAGAATTTTAAAAGGGTAAGAGGATACCTTGTATGCTAGAAGGTGAAAATTTTCTTCCTTTGATCAACAAGACTTCTTTTCCCCAATTCCTTTCTCAAAATCTCTCTAGGATTCTCTCAAGTTTTCTCTCAATTTCTTCTTTTCTTCTTTTTCTTTCTTCTGAGTCTTTCTCCCTAACTTCTAACTTACGCACTAACAAAAATATAACGTATAATAATAATAATAATAATATAGATATTAAGTATATAACTTTAATTGACATCAGTTATCAAAATTTGAAAATCAAAAGCCATAAGGCTTATTTGGCTAATATAATTAAAATTAATCAATTAATCCTTATACCTTGTTTGATAAAACCACTTAAAATAATGACTTAATCATTCCTTAAACCTTGTGTGGCAAAACAAGATTAAAATAAGAATTTTAAAAGCTCTAAGGCTTTGTTTGGTAAAACCAAATTAAAACTCCTTTAATTTATTTTCATAAGTCATTTATAATATAGTTTATTGTCCCGCATTGTTTACTTGGATTTTTATATCCAATCTTAATTAAATAAACTAATTACCACATACTAAATAAATTTCCCACTTAACCAAATATCACAAAATTATAATTTCATTATAATTTTATTTAATAACTTAATATACCACCTTAAATTATTAAATTAAAACAACAATATAACATCTCATGTTATATTACAACTCTCTAAATTATAAATTAATTTAATTTAGAATATTATCTAATGAATTTAGATTCATAAATATTTACTAGCAACCATTACATCAATAAAATATTTATCTCATCAATTTCAACAATAAACACATCAAATAAATATTTATATTTTAATAAATATTTAATATTACAATTTGAAATTTTGGATCGTTACATCCTTCCCTCCTTACAAGGATTCTGTCCCCAGAATCACAACTCAAATAATCAAATCGTCACATTCTTCACTCTTTTATCTTAATTAAGTTAATTTCTATAACTTATGGATTATTTACTTACTAATAAATAATCCAATAAATATCTACTGAACAGTAAACACATAAATTAATAATATTTATTTAATTTAATAAAAATTTGAAATTATAAATAAAATTCTGGATTGTTACATTCTTCCCACCTTATAAAGAATTCGTCCTCGGAATCACCGAAACCCCACCTTCCTCAGGTTTTTTTACCAAATCTCTTTGTTGAATAGCTTCAACACATTACCTTAATATAGGTTTTATATTTCCCACTCCCACCATTCTTCATAATAAATTCTTGTAAGTTTTATTTCATAACCTTTACTTAGACTCAATTATATTTGAGTATTACATATTCTTTAACCCGTTCATTTCCTTCTCTAAGGATCGTTATCATGAACACTCGGGATATTACATTCACCCATTCTTCTAAGAATTTCGTCCTCAAAATTTTATTTATTATTCTTCATTCATTCAACCTATCAAAATAGATTTTACGTTATTACTTTATTCATTCATTCCATTTATCAAAATAGATTTTATGTTGATATCTATTTATTCATTAGGTTCTGCAACCAAATTCATTCTCTAAGGATCTTTCTATGATCATCATATTCCTCACCTCTTCCTCTTCTAAGAGTTTCACATTTCTCCTCTTTCTGGATTTTCAATTCCTTCTTGAAATTATTATATTTTGCTTAATTTTTTCATCCTTTCCACTTTTACCTTTCAGAATAACAAGAATCTTCCACAATTGCTCAATAATTGGGAAGCGATATGAACAACAAGAATTTAAAAGATTCCAAATCATGTTGAGGGTCATAAGAACTTGAACTACATCCACGGTTATAAGTACTCTTTCAACTTAAACCTTAACAGTCATTGGACTATAAGGACTCCCGTACTTAGGGTGTTAAGCCCTTCGTACGATGTATTATGCACAAACATTTAAACGCTATGCGTATGTCCATAGTTATAAGTAATCTTTTAACTTAAACTTTATTGATCATAAGACTATAGGGACCCTCGTATTTAGGGTGATGTTATTTCTTCGACAATGTATTGTGCACAAACATCTAAACACCTCCGCGTAATCCCCTATAAAAGGGTTGTTCATCTCAGCTTTTCAACATCCGAATCCGCACCAAAACAATTTGGTTTGGCATAACTTTTCAAGAAACGCTTGAATTTCATGAACATCTTTCAATATTCGTCTAGCTGAATCAAATAGCATAGACTTCTACAACAATTCGGATATCAATCAAAATATACATATACATATATATATATATATATTCTTATATCTTAAAGAAATCTCAAAAATATTTTTATGACGTCATGATACTGCACTGTATTTACAATCCGTTGAGGATTTCGTCATTTGGAGATTTTATCATACTACATCATACCATAGTGGGCTGACGATCCTTAGATCACATCCAACACTAAGTAATACTGCATTGATGACTCCATCATTTTTATCATCTCTGCACCAGGTTCCATGATGCATTGATGATATAAAAAAAATACATTTTGATATATTTCAAATCATTTTTGTCTAGCCAAAGCAATTAGCATAGACATACGAATAATAACACTGTTTTTAAAAATTCTTTGGTTCACTAGTGTGACCCAACATTTTTTTTTCAAAAAAATCAAAAGTATAACCATCAAGACGAAGTCAATAAATTTGAAAAAGTCTAGCATAGCTAGTAGATTTAGAATATCCAGGTATCCATCAACTTTAATCATTACTCCATTACTTCATTACTTAACCATTCTATCAATCTTCAACTTCATCAATGCTCTCTATACTATTAACTATTTTCTACCCAATATAGTTCATCAAACTTACCGCACATTAGAAGTTCAGGAACTTGCCACAATAATATGAGTTTATGAACTTATCTTAGTCAGACCATAGGCGTCCATTCAGCTGAGGGGTTCAAAATATACCATATTATTGTGAGTCACGAACTTACCATATGCATTAGTTTTAAGAACCGCACCTAATCCTAATAATATCTGACTAATATTAATAGTTTCTAACTATCAAATATACACATAAGAAAAGAATCACCTTTTCGCCACATATACATTGATAATAGCGACACCAACATTCCAATGATTATCAATGTGATAAACTAAGGCAAGCAAAAAAACCCTCGCCCATACAAAGATTTGTACAACTCAACCATCACATGAGTCCTCAATTGAAATCCCACCTAACTCTATCTTGCTCATAACTTGCTCAATACGAATTCCTCATATCACATTATCTATAACTCCTCGTGAGTTTATCTTGTACTATATTATAGTACATTAACTTCATAGCATCAAGCTATAATTATTGAAACACTGCAGACCATCTTTCTTGTATAACTTAAATAGATCACGTCGTGATCTTATTCTATAGTCATCTCCCTTAAAATTCTTTTCTTAACTTTCGATGATCATTTAGGTTTTATTTTTACGATCCATTTTTTCTTTCCTTTTTCATCATAATTATCCATTTTTTCTATACTTGGTACACATCGAGTCTCTAACACATCGAGTCTCTAACAATTTCAATATGGTATCTTTGAGTGGTTTCCCACAAACAACCAACAAACTAGGTTTCGAGTTACTAGTTCGTATATACCTCCGCTCTATAAAGGAATCGTTTAGCCCAGATACCATATATCAACTATTAAAGAGTACAATTGTACCATACTTAAATATAACTTTTTGATTCTTACTTCTTTATCATTCTCTTCTTATAGACATTGTCTATTTATTATCACCTTACATCCTTATTATTGGAGTTGGGTAACCCCACATTCATACTCCTTATAACTTTGCGAGATTCTTCTTTGAATCCTTTCACGCATGTTTTAATCCCTCCATTATAATTTTTTTTTAAATTATTTCTTATTGTTGAAACTCTATTTGAGCGTACTCTTTCATTATCTTCATATTCCTTCTCTAAGGTTATAGCCTACGGTACTCCTACCTAAGGTTTATAACCTACAGCTTTGATACCAACTGTAACGACCCCCAAATTCATACAATCTAATTCTCGACTTCGATCGTTAATAATACGTTCAACCTCTAATTTTACATCATTAAACGATAATACAACCATTGAAATTTGCGGAATAATTAAAATTTTCTATTACAAACTATCCTCTTTCCCAAAACCTTCAACCTTTACATCTAAATATCTCAGAATCATTTTAATACTACAATAGTTTACATCACAAAACGATATTACAATTCGACATTAATACATTATTCGGAACCTTAAACATGCTTCAAATTATAATAACAGAACCAAAGTGTATAAATCTTCAAGCATCACATCTAACTCATGTCTTTCAAGTAAGACATAACTTTACCTTTAATCTTGAACCTGCAAAAGTGGTTATTTGCAAGGTTGAGCTCGACAGCCAAGCAAAATCTAACAGTTTTTATGCATCACGTATCACATAATAACATGCTCAATATATATCTTATAAACATCGGACTAACATAACATTATTGCTACCATTCATACTTAAAGTATAAAGATTGAGTTCCTTACTCAATCAGCATGCTTTAGTCAAATAACGTAGTCATAAATTAACTTTAACATTTTATACATTCAACATATATATAACACATCATGCTCTTTGCAAAAAAGATTTAAAACAGTTAATCCTCAAGTTCACATAGCAAATAGGAACCGAAAGACTTGCCTTGATCGTTGTTTACCAATAATAGTTTAACAGCTTACGGTTATCTGTACTGCACGTGCCCTACACAATTATATAATCATTCACATCAACTATTAGTCACATAGCAACGCATAGTAGTTGTAATGTAAACTTTAATCTACATCCTATAACCCTTTCTATTAATCAATACACAATGTTCAATTTAATTATGTTAACTTTAAACTTATAACTCCCTATATTTCATGTTCAAAGATCATTCAAGTGTTTAAGTCTTGCTAGGACTACTTATTGGTTTTATATTAAACCCATTCCATATCTTATAATATTTATTTCAATTGAATTGAAACACTTTTTAAGTTTATTTACACTTGGCACGGCGTTTCGACGTTCATTCTCAAATCACGCCTGGATCGCGTCTCTCATGTGTGTGCTTAGTATGCTTATACAACTTATCTAATACATCATTATTAATGTTAAGCATCATTCTATTTACTAATATTCATGTTTTATAACTTAGGACAACATCTTTAATCGTCAAGAGCACTACACTTGCATGTGTGCATTCCCGACGCTCTCTGATTGCCTCCTTATACATATCAGTCCTACAAATGACCATTTTGACCCCTGTTCCTGACCTCAAATTGAACACCTTAAAGAACAAAAGTTGTAGGTCTATTCGTCCTCGTTCCGGATCATCTTGAATCACCTCAATCTGAGTTTGTATGAAAATGTTATGGCTATTTTAGTAAAACATGTCCTGTCAGATTTTTTTTTCCAAAATTGGCTAGGCAGACTACCCCCCGCCCCCCCGCCGGGGCGGGGATTTTTACACTAGAGAGGCCCGCCGAGGCGAGGTCCCTTCTGCTAACTCGCGAATTTTAATCCCGAACATTACAGAAATCCAAATTAGGCCTACAAACTCCTTTTTAACAATCATACTAACCTACCCAATGTGTAATATGTTTACAGAAACATCAACTAATGTTTCTAACATGTTTCTAACCACATAAACAACATAAACATTAAAGATTACAACCTTTAATTTTACTATTTCTCTTATTACCTCTTCTTTTGACATTCATAGCGAAATTCTTCATTGTGAATTCATTTTACATCCGTTTTGACTCGTTCAACTTGGGTTGTTTTCATTTTTCCAAGTACTATCAGAATACATCATCAATTTAAGGTTTTCGTCATGATTTGATAACTAAACTTTGACTCCAACTAAGCCATAACATACATAACATGAATTCATTGACTATACTCATATATAAACTTATGAAAACAGTTTCACAACAACTAATTTATATATAAACTATATATAACAATTAATTCAACCTCTACAAAGATTTTACAGAGAATTTTGGAAGAGAAGATAACCAAAACTTTTAGAATTTTAAAAGGGTAAGAGGATACCTTATATGCTAGAAGGTGAAAATTTTCTTCCTTTGATCAACAAGACTTCTTTTCCCCAATTCTTTTCTCAAAATCTCTCTAGGATTCTCTCAAGTTTTCTCTCAATTTCTTCTTTTCTTCTTTTTCTTTCTTCTGAGTCTTTCTCCCTAACTTCCAACTTACACACTCACAGAAATATAACGTATAATAATAATAATATAGATATTAAGTATATAACTTTAATTGACATCACTTATCAAATTTTGAAAATCAAAAGTCATAAGGCTTGTTTGGCTAACAAAATTAAAATTAATCAATTAATCATTATACCTTGTTTGGTAAAACCACTTAAAATAATGACTTAATCATTCCTTAAACCTTGTTTGGAAAAACAAGATTAAAATAAGAATTTTAAAAGCTCTAAGACTTTGTTCGGTAAAACCAAATTAAAACTCCTTTAATTTATTTTCATAAGTCATTTATAATATAGTTTATTGTCCCGCATTGTTTACTTGGATTTCCATATCCAATCTTAATTAAATAAACTAATTACCACAAACTAAATAAATTTCCCACTTAACCAAATATCACAAAATTATAATTTCATTATAATTTTATTTAATAACTTAATATACCACCTTAAATTATTAAATTAAAACAACAATATAACATCTCATGTTATATTACAACTCTCTAAATTATAAATTATTTATTACATTTAGACTCTCTAAATTATAAATTAATTTAATTTAGAATATTATCTAATGAATTTAGATTCATAAATATTTACTAGAGAAAATGTTTAACCATTACATCAATAAAATATTTATCTCATCAATTTCGAGCAATAAACACATCAAATAAATATTTATTGTCTTATGATTTTAATGTCTTATTTGAGTTTGAAATTAGGGTTTAACGTTATACTTTAGGGTTTTATCAAATTATAAGGAAACTACTCCTAGATTAACCTTATACATATAACATACATATTTATAGAACTTAAAAATCAAAATATAATTAATATTATATTATTATTCTCATGCATTGATAAAAATCCAAAATTAGGGTTTAGATTCCATATCCGGTTTATCTCATCACATATAACCTTATTAATTAAGTTAAAATAATTAACTTAATAATTTGTACAAAAACTCATATAATAAAATAATTATTATAATTATTCTAAAAATCATTTCATATATTATTTAAATAATATATACATATATTTTCATAGAAAATAATTAATAAAAATATTTCTACTATAAAATTAATTATTATAAGAATATAATTTATAATAATCAATAATTCTTAAATAAAATTATTTGTAATAATTAATGTAATAAATAAATTTTTATTTATCACATAAATATATAAATACAATATCTTGGCACATATTCCACCTTTATAAAAAAAATTATATGCAAAATTTCTGATTAATTTATATAGAAAATATCGGGTTGTTACATCCCCTACCCTAGCAACATCGAAAACTTTTTCGATTTCCGTAATCCAGGTCTTTTCTTCAACCAGATTCATGGACCCATAAAATTCTGGTGGTCCAACTGCCATGAAATCCTTAAACGTTGTACCTTGGTTCTGAGGTTGATTCTGCAAAGCACCCATCAGTAATGTTACTAGCTGCTGAACTGGATTATCCTCAGCATTGTTGTTATTCTCAGGGTTCCTTTGTCGTGGTTGGCGTCTTGGAGGCATTTTCTGTTAAAATACAGCTATTAGATTCTATTCAACCATTTAAGTATTATATACTTAAATTGCACATCATAAAAGATTATCACATAACACCTAACACTTTGAATAAAATAATAACTTTTATTCATTCATAATCTTTTTTTTTTAAAAAACATCAAAATAATAGCATCACTGCTATTTACATTACTTTCCTGAACTATAACAGTTTCAGGACAACATCATCAACATCTATCCCATTGATTATATAATACCCGGGATTTACAATTTATTTACTCCTTAATCACATATCAGGTATAACCCTTACAATGTCCTACTAAGATACTGCGTAGCCTTACGACGCTCTTCTTCCATAATTCGAGTCATTGTTCGGCGATCCAAAATATACGATGGCAGCATCTCGAACTGTATCGGATAACCCATGACCCGATCTTGAGCTCAATTGATCACGGTGTTGAATACATTATTCATCTCCTCCATCTTCATCCTCTTTGTCTGTGCGTCTCTCTCTGCCATCCTGGCTCATTAAAAAGTTTCCTCATATGCATCTTCGGCTCTTGCCCTCTTCGTAGATTCTTCTTTCAATTTGATCTTCAACTCTGCAATCTCTGCTATCATTCGCTCGTTCTCTCCTTCAGTGTGAACCAGTTTTTCTTCAACGTTATTCAGACGTTCCTCTCGATCCTGGATCTTGTCGTCCTTCTGTGCCATAGAAGTCTGTTGTTCAGCTACTATCTCCTGTAACTCCTCGACGGTATCTTGAAGTTCCACATTGCGGTCAAATACCTCGTCGTACATACGACCAACTATCGAATTAAGTGGAAGCTCTTCCTCCTCATCCTCCTCATTCGACTGTGGTAGCTCAACGGTGTCCTCCTCGTCCGTCTCTATCTCATCATCCTCATCAGGTATTCTCTCCTGTTCAACTACTGTGACCAACGGAGTTGCTTCCCGGGACAGTAGCTATTCCCACACCACCTGAATAACTCGAGACTCCTCCTCTCTAGGCATCTGGGATCCTTCCTCCCTAGCCTGACTGGATTCTCCTATAATAGCCATCCTGTCAACTAAATTTTTAAGTTTTAATTACTAATCATTACTACTCGACACTCACGAGCACATAAGTTATAATCACATAAGCACATAAGTGTTTTATTATTTCTTCCTTAAAAACTCAATAAGAGTTTATCACCACTATCTTTTTAAAGGTTACTTCCTAAGGCTTTTTCCCACCTAAGGTTCATAACCTAGAGCTTTGATACCAACCTGTGACACCCCCCAAATCTAGGTACTTCATTCCCACAAGATTTGGTGTTCACTATCCAAGAATTCATATCTATCTACCCAAGTATAATAAAATTAAATCTTAAATCCTCCCTTTAAATAGGGTTACATCATATAATCCAAAAACATCCCAGGTTGTCTAACCTTAACGTTAATCAAGTGCGAAAATAAAATTATTACATCACATCATTAATTAAAAGTCTATAAGCTTAACAATAAATAAAATTATAAGTCTTCACCACTTATACATTTTTCCCTTTCCATTGCTAGTTGAAGGCTCATCTACCTTCTCAACTTTAGCTGCAATAATAATATTTATGCAAGAGTGAGCAAAACAAATGCTCACTAGATATAAAAATGAATCAACAAGAATATAATAACTGCCAGTGAATAGGCTCATCAAAATTGAATAGTACTCTATCAATGATAATCAAGGATTTGAAATCAAAATATGGAATACATAACTGAAAGTCATAAGACCACGAACTATGTTCACAGTTGCAAGTAATTTTTTAACTCCAACTTTAACAGTCATAAGACTATAAGGACTCCTCGTACTTAGGGGGATCAGCCCTTCGTACAATGTATTGTGCATAAAGATTTCAACGCTAAGCGTAAGTTATCCCCTAATAATAATAGGGTTGTTCATCTCAGTATTTAGAATATAAGTCCGCACCAAAGAAAGTTTTGTTTGGATAAGCTTTCAAGGGTAATTTGAAGTTTAACGATCATCAACTAGAGGACTAGTTAAATCAATAGTGTTTGATAACACAACAATTGACCAATAATAACATAATATGGAACAATGAATAAGTGTAAGCGAACTAACTATATCTTGAACTCATGCATAGAAACAACTACAAAGCATAAGTATTGAATGACAATAAACTTTGCTTGAATAATATTAAGCTAGGACTATGAATATTAATAGCAAGCTGAGAATAAAGCTTGTTCATTATGTGAATAGCTTGTGTCAAGTAAATGATATGGGATAATTTAACATTAGAAATTAGAATTCAAGAAAATTGCATTAATAATACACGAATGACAATAAAGAAACTTGTCTAACAATAAACAAGTTAGAATACATCAATAAATATTGGAATTATTTTTTTTTTCGAATAAAGTTAAAGTCATAGCTAGCTTGCTCAAATAATGATTAGGAATACAAGAGTTCGCGTAATGGAAGTTTAAAGTAAGAAACTTGCGTAATATAAAAAGAGAAGTTTAGAAACTTGCTCAACGTAAATGTAAAGTTAGAAAACTTGCCTCGAGCGTAAGCTATAATATTAAACTCACGTTCACCTACACATAGGTTTATAACCACCATACCAATTAGATATGCTAACATACCATAATATGTACATTTCTAACTAAACTTATCATTTTAGCACAAGTCTTATGCTACTATATAAATATCAGAAATTTCTAGTGTGTTATCCTTCACAACATTTATTTACTATTCATCATGCTTAATAAATCACAACATGTCATTTTCATAGTTTACTAACTTCTTATAACATTTGAATTACTAAGCACATTTTATTAGGTTGTTTTAACCTTGTTATTACACATTTAACATGCTAACATAACCTTAAACCATGTTATGTTGCTATCCTGTGTCTCTTGAAGAACAACGAAGTCAGTCATCATCCAAATCGGGGGTATGGCGGCAATTGCGCCATTACGAACTTAGGATTTGCCTTGAATCTTGTGGGCAAGCATTCTACAGATTTTTAGTCTTGGCATAAGCCTTAGCAATTGCTACAGTACTGACAGAGACAGGACGAGAATGACGGCTATGAACAATAGCCGACTTTAGCCCAACAAACACAAATTTCACCTACTAGTCAATAATATTAACACAAACAATTGATATAAACTAATCATAAACATGTTTGCTAACATTTTCAACCAATTATAACAATTTAACATCAACTTAAACTAGTTTAATTTCTCAAATTCCATGTTTTTCATATAAAAACTCAAATTTTGATATTCATCCCAAAAATCATCACTGTGAATTCAATACTTGGCCAAATCACTTTATTCAAATTATCGTTATGCTCGTTTCTTAATGAACTATCATAATCAAGCTTCAATTTACAATTTCACATACTAATTGGCCACTACAATTGATACTTTTCATGAACCATAGGAAAATACATATACTGACATTATTTTCTTCCTACTGTCAACAAATTTAGCATACAAATTTCTTATTTTAAACATAACTCTAGCATTATATCACATATAACCACCATAACTTAGTTACATAACAACAATTAAGAAGAAATAGAATTCACAGAGCATAACAAAACTTTGCCATGATACTCATAAACACATATAATATCAAAGTTGTGAACATACCTTCAAGTTAGCTTGCACAACTTTGCAATTACAGACAATTTTCTCAGGTTTCACTCTCAAACTCTCTCAATTCTCTTTGTAATTTTCTTAATCTTAGCAACTAGAATGAAAACACTGATAGCTATAATGCTTAAACTCAACTAATAGACAAGCGTAGGAAATAAAACTGATAATCTTAATATGCCCATTTAATAAAATAACAGTTACAAAACTAACGTATATAACATAAATATATTATATTTATTATTTTAATTTAATTTATTTAAATTCAAAAATTAGAAATTCCAAAAGCCATAAGGCTTTGTTTGGCAAAACCCTTTAAATTTAAAGACTTAATGTATTTAGGCCCTATTTGGCCAAAAACTAAATTAAACCCTTTTTATTTATGTCGATAAACAATTTTAGTTTATTACATCTTATTTATTTAGATTTCTATATCCATCATTAATTAAATAAATCAATTAAACACAATATTTTAAATAAATTTCTCACTTTATCAACTATCACAAAATTATAATTTCATTATAATTTTATTTAATAATTTAATATACTATTTTAAATTATTAATTAACAATATAACACCTCATGTTATATTATAATTCTCTAAATTATAAATTAATTTAATTTAGAATATCATCTAATAAATTTAGATTCATAAATATTTATTAACAACCATCACATCAATAAAAATTTACTTAACAATAAACTCCTCAAATAAATATTTATATAATCCAATAATTATTTAAAATTACAATTTGAAATTTCGGATCGTTACAGAATTTAGCAGGATCTAGTCGGGGTATGGATGGATGATTCAAGATAGTTATTTTAGTAGTCCTCACTATTTTGTAAAATAGTGTATCAATAAATGTAATGAGGACTTACTTGAGTGTGGATATTGTCTAGAAGACAATATTTGTTTTTAAGCTCACAGTTTATGTGTTGTCGTATTTTGCACGACAATTGTATTAATGAATTTGTAGTTTTTTTTCTGTACCATGTATTTGGCGACTCAGAATGGGTGACATTACAAGAAAAAGGGTCATTGGCGACGGGCGTATTGGCGACGGCACATTACCCATCGGTAATGACCTTAATGCTAACTAGGAAGCCGTCGAGAATGGGTATCGTCGAGAATGCCATTTCCCATGGGATAATTTGGTGCAAAAATTTGGCGGTGGAGGGAAAATTAATTGGCGATGGGTAAATAAATCAAAGGTGACGGCAACACCGTCGAGAATAACTCAATCTCGACGGGTCAAGATATCGACGACTTTTAAAGTCGAGAATGAGTTCATTAATTAAAACCACAGTTCGCATGACAGCAACGACTCAGTTTTCCCTCTCTCATATTTCTCTTTCCCTCTCAAATTCGCCCATTACTATCTGATTTTCCCACTTAATTCTCAAATTTACAATCTTAAATCTCTTATTTGGTCAATTGAATTCCCCCATTTCCCTCATCTTACCCAGTTCGCCCATTTCCCCATTTCCCTCATCCTCGCTGAGCTCCTCCTTTTTCCATTTGGCTGCTGCAACTTCGTCGGTCTCCGCCCATTTCGTCGTTGCAACTCCAGAGGTCGTACCTGCGCTTGTACACGGATTGGGGCTAGTATAAATTTTCAGTTCATCTCATCTATATATATATATATATATGTTTTGAATATTTTTGGGGGTCTCTGCTATTTTGGGGGTCTGTAATTTTTCTATATTCATGTGCTATTCATATAAGGGTAGCAGTGTAGCAACATTATCTGATGTGATTTTAAATTTTGGAAGCCATAATATCTTTAACTGGTTTGGCTGGTTAATTTGTTTGTTTGTTTGGTACAAACATTACTTAGCTCTGTTCATTCATTTGACAAGCTATATATATATCTAATCTGATTAAGGGGTCAAATATTAGCAGCATGTCGAATGTGTATTTCAGGTCGATTTTGTAAGATTTTGAGCTAGTTATTGATCTAAGGAAGAGGAAGAAGAAGGGTTATATTTTCATGGGTTTTGCAATAGTTATTAATCAAAGCTTCATGGGCATTGCAATATTCATCCCAAAAAATTCTCAAGTAAAATCTTGAGACTCATTTAATATAGAACAAAAATATTATTTGACGTTATATGTCAATTTTTTTTAAAAGTTTTGAAAGAGAATCCTAAAAAGTGGACAAACACAATTGGTATTATCCCTTTTTGCCATTTTTGTTAGCACTACACTTTGGAAAGAGAGAAGACTACACTTTGCCACAATTGATGTATTCAAATATGGATACATCATATATGTATGAAGATACCCATCTTTATTGATAACATTTGAATTTGTTTTTAAAAAATTAATTGGCATTAAAAACACTTTTTTGTTAAGTGAGCATGGAATGGTTAGCTAGGGAAAAGACCAAAGTAACAGGAACATTCCGACCTCGTACTCGGGGTCGGACTTGGTATATTGGGAAGGACTGTGAGACCCCAGATTTTATGAATAAATATTTAATTTTCTCGAAATAATTTTTTTAATATTATGGTGTGGATTTAATATAATGTTATAGTTGTGGGTAATATTTATAAATTTTGTAAAGTATGCAAGTTGTTATATTATATTCAATTGGTCAGGGAATATTCTTTGTGTGGGGGGAATATTAAATGCGACGGCAAGACAATCATTAGTGGACATTAATGGAATTATTGTCGGATTGAGAAATCGACAAAAATATTTTATGAAAATAAGGGCGGAAGTTTTACCGTTATTACTATTGAACTACTCGGTAGTAAAAGTACAATAATACGCGTGGTTGCATAGTAGCACACAGTATTGATTATTGATGCTTACGTAAGAAGTCACTCAGTTATACTCAATTATTGCTACAGTAATTGCTTGCATCATATCTTTCAATTATTGATTCAATTATTATCACAGTATCATCTGCATAATATGTTATATTATTAAATCAATAATTGAGACGACAAAGTTATTCATATTATTAAATTGCAATATTTTACAATGTACAGAAGTTTTGTCGAGACGACGGTTTGGTCACCTAATTGCGGCGCTAATAGGGAGAAATCCTTATTGAAAGCCCCTTTCACGAGGAGCGACTTTGGTTGATAAATATTGTGAGTTATAATATTAATGATAAATGTTATTAAAATTGAAGTTGTACTCGGAGTTGAATTTGGAGACGCGGATGTGATATTTGAGTCTGGAGCGATGAAATTAGTAAAAATAGACTATAAACATAAAATTTTCCGGTTTTTACTATTTGGTTAAAAAGTCAATAGTTGACTTTTTTAGGAAAAGTCAAACTTCAAAATTTCAAAATTTATATTTTTGATAAAAATAGTTTCATTGTGTTGGAATTATTTGTGTTAGTAAAAATTGACATTTATTTCGATAATAATTGATGTCTGAAGGTTATATTGTTCAATCGGGTATTCGGGGCACTTTCAGAGTACTATTCACGAGTTACTATTCATGAGTTACTATTCACGAGTTACTATTCACGAGTACTATTCATGAGGTACTATTCACCCGAACAATATATTTATTTTCGGTCCAAATCATTTTTGGGTACAATATTATTCCATGAGGAGATGTGCTAATTTTTCAGATCGTTGGTTGAAATTATAATAGTAAATCAATATGGATCGTTGATTTAAAGTTTTAATAGTAACTTGCCCTTTCAGTTTTCCAAGAGTTACGTGTCTCTTCGGTGTTCCAAGGGTTAATTGCCCGTTCGCAAATAGTAGTTGTCTCTTCAATATTACCAAGAGTTATTTACCTCTTCGGTGTTCCAAGGGTTAATTGCCCCTTCGAAAATAGTAGTTGTCTCTTCAATATTACTAAGAGTCATTTTGACCCTTCGTTAAGACCAAGAGCCACTCTCAGTTTTTCTATAAATAGAAGCTCATTCCTTCATTATTTCTCACGAATTCACTGAAACTCTTGAGAGAGAAACTATAGAGAGAAAGAAGAAAAGTATTCTGCTACTTCACTTTTCCAATATCCAGATTTTCTAAAGGTAAGGGGTGTTATTCTTTTGTATTCATGAAGAGAACTTACATCATTCCATCCTTTATTATTACATTGGAATAACTTTGATCTGCGGACTCCCCTATACTTGGTGAAATCCTTACATTGTTCCATTCTTTATTATTACATTTGGAATATCACATCTACATGCATTTCTGTGGGACTGGTTAAAAGTCTTTATTATTACATTGGAATATCTTGTGTGCATGCGTTTTCTGTGGGACTGGTTCCGTATTTATTATTACATTGGAATATCCTTTTACATGCGTTTTCTGTGGGACTGGTTCCGTCTTCATTATTACATTGGATTATCACATGCGTGAGTTTTATGTTGGACTGGTTAGTATTTATTATTACATTGGAATAACACTTTATCTATCTATCATCACGCACTGGTAATTTCTTTTGTTATTCCATTCTTTATTATACTCAGTTGGTTAATGTTTTGACTTCTATACTCCATGAAATTAGTGGAATAGCCTTGATATTTGCACTTCATCCAGTATCTTTTCATGGAAATATTCTTCTGAGCGTTCTTGAATTTTACTCTACAAAGAAGTATCATGTTGACAATTTGGACGTTATTAGTTCCTGGATAAATTAATTCGTGAACTTGTTTTATTGAATTCTTATATCATTGTCATCATCCTCATGTTTATATTTTTTGAAAGTCATACGTGGCTTTTGTAGTGCATAGATGGACTTGGTATGATTATGACCAGGGATTATTCGGTATAATCATGACCGTAATGTTACAAATGATGTGATAAAAGTCCTCATTAGCCCGTAGTGCATTGATGGACAATTGTTGGCATGATCATGACCATTGATGAATACACGAATGTCCTTGGCCCGTAGTGTATGGATAATTTGTGGTCGTGATACTAAAGAATATCCTTGGCCGTAGTGCAGGGGTGATTCGATGATGTGGATTATTTATTAAGCTGAGTCTCAGTGATAAAAGTGATGAAAAACCTTTTAAATCATAAAAGATAGTAGATTTTATTCTCTACTTAACTCTTTTAATGGATTGCTTGTCCCACTGCAGTTGAACTTGATGTGTATTGTATTTTATCAGTTTAACATCACTGAAGACTAATGATAATTTATTCTGCATTATCTTAGTCATAATATTTCTTACTGGGCTAGTTGAGCTCACCCTTTCATTCACTGTTCTCTTCAGGAAATGAGAATATAGCTAGGACGAGTCGGGGAACGGAGTGACGGTCCAGATGATAGCATTAGTAGTCCTCACTATTTTGTTAAATAGTGTGACAATAAATATCTTGATAGTGAATTTGAGTTTTATATCACATACATGAGGACTCCATTGAGAATGGATATTGTGTAGAAGGCAGTATTCTTGTTTAAACTCTTAGATTATGTTTTGTCGTATTTTACACGAAAGTTGTATTATTAAGTTGTATTTGAATTTTGTACCATGTATTTGGCGACTCAAGATAGGTGATGAATACCTATTTTTGGGGGCTTCATAGTTGGTATCAAAGCTTAGGGATATGATCCCTGGCTAAGATGTGAGACAAAAACTAGGAGGGGAGAGATGGGGAATTCTTTCGCTAGTATGACCTACCTAAGTTTATTTGGTATTTAATTGGTCGGTCAGAGTATAGGGATAATATGTGATATGTTAATTAACCCTTATTTTGTGGCAGTATTTGAAAATGGCATCCGAGAATGTTGAGAACATCAATGGAGCACAAGAGACCGTTGAGTCTCCACAGATCAATAATCAGGATAATGTGCATCAGGAAGGCGATAATCCTCAGGCAAACAACAACACTGACCACATGATGAATGATGGAATGTTCCGAGGCTTCATTCAATTCATGCAACATCAGGCAAGAGCGGCTCCTGTCCAAAATGCAGGTGGAAACACTAGCAACTCTCGGACGGTCACCGCTAAGTAGTTCAAGGACTTGGGACCACCGGAGTTTTTTGGAGAGCCAAAACCACTTAAGGCGGAGATGTGGATAAAACAGATCAACAAGATATTTGATGTCTTGGGTTGCTCCGAGGAGCAAAAGGTTCCCTTTTCCACCTTCATATTGCAGTGAGAGAGGCGATTCTTGGTGAGAATCGTAAAGCGTACTCAACTTCGCCGCCTTGAAGATGTCTTGGGAGAGGTTCAAGAGCATTCAACAACAAGTACTTTCCCAAAAGTATTCGTCACATGAAAGAGGTAGAGTTCATCAAGCTGGAGCAAAACAACATGACCGTGTCGCAGTACGAAGCCAAGTTTGCCGAGTTGTCCCGGTTTGCGTCCCATTTGGTTGATAATGAGGTGAGAATGACGCGGATGTTTCATAGAGGTTTGAAACCCGAGATACGTCAATACCTCATTTCTCATAAACTTTGTTTGTATTCGGATGTTGTTAATAGGGCTCAATTATTGGAGCGCGATAGTGAGCCAACCCAACCAAAAGAGAGAAGCCGGCAAAATGATATTACTAGTGATAGCAATCATCGAAACAGTGACAATAAACGTGAAGGGAATAACCATGCCAGAAATGGTAACCACTTCAGTGGTAATCATAGCCAAAACAATAAGAATGGACATTTTAGGAAGAGGAAATTCAACAATGATGGAAAGACGTCAGCATCAGCACCCGTTGTTAAGGAAGGAGAACGACCACCTATCATATGTTTCAAATGCGGAGGGGAGGGACATATCAGTCCAAACTGCGCGATGCCATCCAAAGCGTGTTACAATTGTGGAAGAGAAGGTCACCTAGCCCGATTTTGTCATTCACCAAAGACAAGTCCAGCTGGGAAGGAGGCACCAAAGGCCGTCCCAGAAAAGACAAAACCGGTAGTACAAGGGAGAGCGTTTTTCGTGACTTCTCAAAAAGCGAGTAAACCGAACAAAGTTAGCATGGGTTAGTTAATTATAAATTCTTGCGAAGTCTATACCTTATAAGATACCGGTTCTACCCATTATTTTATCTCTCTTGCTTGCGTTCAACGTTTAAATTTTACCCCGGAGAAGCTAGACTTTGACTTATTGGTTGAAATTTCGTTAGTAAAAACCTTCATTACATCCACTATTTATAAATCTTATTTGATTAAAATCGACACTTTCACGTTACTTGTCGATCTTATCTCTTTGAAAATACTTGCCCTTGATGTGATTTTAGGAATCGATTGGTTAACTACTCATCATGCCAAAATTGATTATTTTTGTAAGGTTGTTAGCTTTCATATTCCTAACCAACCTGTTATGCGAATTCAAGCAACCAAACCACTAAAGTCAATCATTAACATATCAAGCCATAAGTAAAAAGCCTCGAGCCTTTCGCTGGTGACTTCCAAGTCTTGGAATACACCGAAGCCAGACTTTTTGTAGGCGACGTCGTGAATGACGATGTTAAGTTGATAGGTATCAATGTGACGTACTACCCAAGTATTGGATGAGAGTCACAGTTTTTAAATGATATTCCTATTGTTAATAAATTTCTTGACGTATTCTAGAAGACTTCTTAGCCTACCCCTAAAGCGTGAAATCGAATTTTGTATTGACCCCAGTACAAAACCCATTTCTTCAACCCTTAAATATTTCTTCAACCAAAATGAACGTATAAGGCGCCAAAGATGTTGGCTCGAGCCGTTGAAGATTATGATCATACCATTTAATATCATTGTGGAAGAGAGAACGTTGTTGCTGACGCGTTGAGTAGAAGATCGTATGCGTTTACGAGTGCGATGTTGTTAACACAAAAACCCATTTTGTACAACTTAGAAATGATGAAGATAGAGTTAAAGACTCTAGGGACCCACGTGAAGATAGCGAATGTACTAGTAGAACCGTCTTTAATCGATAAAGTTAAAGCCGCTCAAGCTACACACCCGAATCTGATGAATGTGAAGAAGAAGGTTCAAGAGGGCGTTATTCTAGAAGCAATAATCGACAAAGAGAGGAAGTCTCAACCCTCAATTTTATTGGCCCATTTGAAATCCTCAATTGAGTAGGAGCTGTGACTTATAGACTCGTTTTACCGCCAAGTATGTTGCGTGTTCTTAACGTTTTTAACGTATCGATGTTACGTAAATATGTGGACGACTTGAACACATTATTAATTTAGAACTGGACGAGATAACGGATGATTTAACGTATGAGGAGATACGTGTTAAAATCTTGGATAAGAAGGATTATATTCGACACTCAAAGGTTATACCTCAAGAGTTAGAATCTGAAATGAAGTTAAGGTACCCTCACCTCTTTAGCATACCAGGTACTTACATAAATTTCAAGGGCGAAATTCCATAAGGAGGGGAGAATGTGAGACCCCAGATTTTATGAATAAATATTTAATTTTCTCAAAATAATTTTTTTAATATTATGGTGTGGATTTAATATAATGTTATAGTTGTGGGTAATATTTATAAATTTTATAAAGTATGAAAGTTGTTATATTATATTCGATTGGTCGGGGAATATTCTTTGTGTCGGGGAATATTCGTACGACGACACAATCATTGGTGGACACCACAACGGAATTATTGTCGGATTGAGAAATCGACAAAAATATTTTATGAAAATAACGGCGGAAGTTTTACCGTTAATACTGTTGAACTACTTGGTAGTAAAAGTACAATAATACGCGTGGTTGCATAGTAGCACATGGTATTGATTATTGATGCTTACGTAAGAAGTCACTCAGTTATACTCAATTATGCTACGATAATGAATTGCCGCATCATATCTCTCGTATTATTGATTCAATTATTGTCACAGTATCATCTGCATAATATGTTATATTATTAAATCAATAATTGAGACGACAAAGTTATTTATATTATTAAATTGAAATATTTACAATGTCTAGAAGTTTTGTCAAGGAGAGGTTTGGTCACCTAATTACGCGCCAATAGGGAGAAATCCTTATTAGAAAGCCCCCTCTTTCCTGGGAACGACCTGGTTGATAAATATTGTGAGTTATAATATTAATGATAAATGTTATTAAAATTAAAGTTGTGCTCGGAGTTGAATTTGGAGACGCGGATGTGATATTTGAGTTCGGAGCGATGAAATTAGTAAAAATAGACTATAAACACAAAATTTTCTGGTTTTTACTATTTGGTTAAAAAGTCAACAGTTGACTTATTCGGGAAAAGTCAAACTTTGAAATTTCAAAATTTATATTTTTGATAAAAATAGTTTCATTGTGTTGGAATTATTTGTGTTAGTAAAAATTGACATTTATTTCGATAATAATTGATGTCTGAAGGTTATATTGTTCAATCGGGTATTCGGGGCACTTTTCGTGTCGGAGTACTATTCATGAGTTACTATTCACGAGTTACTATTCATGAGTTACTATTCATGAGTTACTATTCACGAGTTACTATTCATGAGTTACTATTCACGAGTTACTATTCACGAGTACTATTCATGGGGTACTATTCACCCGAACAATATATTTATTTTTGGTCCAAATTATTTTTGGGTACAATATTATTCCATGAGGAGATGTGCTAATTTTTCAGACCGTTGGTTGAAATTATAATAGTAAATCAATATGGATCGTTGATTTAAAGTTTTAATAGTAACTTGCCCTTTCAGTTTTCCAAGAGTTACGTGTCTCTTGATTGTTCAAGGTTAATTGCTGATTCATGAAATAGTAGTTGTCTCTTGATATTACGAGAGTTATTTACCTCTTCGGTGTTCCAAGGGTTAATTGCCCCTTCGCAAATAGTAGTTGTCTCTTCAATATTATCAAGAGTCATTTTGACCCTTCGTTAAGACCAAGAGCCACTCTCAGTTTTTCTATAAATAGAAGCTCATTCCTTCATTATTTCTTACGAATTCACTGAAACTCTTGAGAGAGAAACTGTAGAGAGAAAGAAGAAAAGTATTCTGCTACTTCACTTTTCCAATATCCAGATTTTCTAAAGGTAAGGGGTGTTATTCTTTTGTATTCATGAAGAGAACTTCTGTCATTCCATCCTTTATTATTTTGTTGGAATAACCTGTATACGCGGACTCCCCTATACATGGTGAAATACTTTTGTTGTTCCATTCTTTATTATTCTATTGGAATATCCTGTCTGTACGTTTTATGCCGGACCTGGTTCCGTCTTTATTATTCTGTTGGAATATCACATGCATGCGTTTTACATGGGACTGGTTCTCATCTTTATTATTACATTGGAATATCTTGTCATGCGTTTTCATGGGACTGGTTTCGTATTTATTATTACATTGGAATAGATCGCTGTCTTATCTATCACATGCCGGTGATTTCTTTTGTTATTCCATTCTTTATTATACTCGGTTGGTTAAAGTTTTGACTTCTATACTCCATGAAATTAGTGGAATATCCTTTATATTTGCGCTTCATCCAGTATCTTTTCATGGAAATATTCTTCTGAGCATTCTTGAATTTTACTCTACAAAGAAGTATCATGTTGACAATTTGGACGTTATTAGTTCCTGGATAAATTAATTCGTGAACTTGTTTTATTGAATTCTTATATCATTGTCATCATCCTCATGTTTATATTTTTGAAAGTCATCTGTGGCCTGTAGTGCATAGATGGACCTGGTATGATTATGACCAGGGATTATTCGGTATAATCATGACCATAATGTTTCAAATGATGTGATAAAAGTCCTCATTGGCCCGTAGTGCATTGATGGACAATTGTTGGCATGATCATGACCATTGATGAATACACGAATGTCCTTGGCCCGTAGTGCATGGATAATTTTTGGTCGTGATACTAAAGAATATCCTTGGCCATAGTGCAGGGGTGATTCGATGATGTGGATTATTTATTAAGCTGAGTCTCAGTGATAAAAGTGATGAAAAACTTTTTAAATCATAAAAGATAGTAGATTTTATTCACTACTTGACTCTTTTAATGGATTACTTGTCCCGCTGAAGTTGAACTTGATGTGTATTGTATTTTATCAGTTTAACATTGTTAAAGACTAATGATAATTTATTCTGCATTATCTTAGTCATAATATTTCTTACTGGGCTAGTTGAGCTCACCCTTTCATTCACTATTCTCTCTTCGTGAAATGAGAATACAATTGGACGAGAGTCGAGGGAGCGGAGTGGCGGTCCGGATGATAGCATTAGTAATCCTCACTATTACATTAAATAGTGTGACAATAAATGTAATGAGGATCTGAATTTGAGTTTGTATCTCGCCTATGAGGCCTCCATTGAGAATGGATATTGTCTAGAAGGCAGTATTCTTGTTTAAACTCTTAGATTATGTTTTGTTGTATTTTACACGAAAGTTGTATTATTAAGTTGTATTTGAATTTTGTACCATGTATTTGGCGACTCAAGATGGGTGATGAATACCTATTTTTGGGGGCGTCACAAGGACACTGCAGGACAGACAAACATATATTCAATTGAGGTCAGTAGTTTCAAGATTTTTAATCATCAGGGGTTTCTCGCTTCACTATATATATTCTATATATGAACAAATTATAGTAGAGGTAACATTCTTATCATAAGAAAGAGTACGTGAAGCTTTATATGCACTTACTTATCTCAATTAGAAAAACTAAGATAAAACAAATTACTATGTTTTGAAGATGAAATTTAATTTGAGAATGAATTCAGTACATATATTATTTTACTTCAAGTAAGATGATTTTGTGGCAAGTGCACTTAAAGGTGATAATTATGTTGTTATGAAACTGTCATTTCTGTTCTTGATCAAAAGTCCTTTAGTTTGAAATGGCCTCAGGAGGGGTTTGCTATCAAGACCAACTAATTATAATCATCCACCACGAACTTTTTTCGAATTATATATAGCAATTACCAAGCTTTTATGCACACTAGACATACTCATACAACAAACAACACAAAAAACACAACACACAGCACACATGCAGATCTGTGTATTTCATCCACTTTTTCTTGAACCCATTGTAGCCATTTCCGAAAACATTATTTAGTAAGCTAGCTTAATTAAGTTGAGATCTCAATGATTCTCATGTTAAAAATGTAGCATGTGTACTTTTGGTTGACATACATCTATTTGAAACGAATATAATGCTTTCTCAATATAAATTACCATGTCTTTGTTTCCATTTTGTTGCTTAATTAAAATTCTTGGTAGCATTGTGTTATTCTAAATATGTTGTAGAGGATTATTTAATATGTAGTCTTTTATTTTGTATACTCATGAGAATCGATGAATTAATTTCTTTTAGTGTGGTTCATACGTGCATATTTTCATATAGTTTAGGAAGCTTAGAAATCCGTTTGAGATTCACTTAGTACGAATGAATCTCAAATAGTCCCCGTTTTGGGACTGTTCTTATATGTTTCGATCTCACTTACGTGGGTGTTAACGACTTGAGCACGTCTTTATATTTTTTGAATTTTCGGTCAGTAAATATCTCTTGATGTTCTTCGGGTGCATATTTAGACTACGATGTGTAAGTCAAACCTTTACAAGTTCAATGAATCTACCATCATGGATTTATTCTTATGGCGTAATTAACATTTGTGCAATGTTGTGTTAATGTATTAGGTCCTCACAGATGAGTTAGCTGACAATCGCCTAAAGCTTATAGCCGATGGCCCTGAAAGATCTATAGATACTTATACATGCTGCATTGTCAACGGTTACAGATTTAAATATTGTGATATTGGGGAAGTCGCTTCTGCTGATTTTGGTGTTGTGGTGAAAGGTAGCTGCTACGATAACATTTGGGATGACTGGTATGGACGATTGTTAGAAGTTGTCGTGCTCAAGTATTGGGGTCATAAAGAATTAGTTTGCTTTAATTGTCATTGGTTTGATGTTGAGAATGGAGTTAAAGTAGATAAAAAATCAGGACGGGTGACTGTTAACGTTAAGTCAAAACTAAGATTGATGAGTGGTATGGACGAGCCTTTTATTTTAGCAAGTCAAGCAATAAAGGTGTACTATGCGCGGAGTGTTAAGACTCCTGCAAGCCCATGGCATGCGGTTATAACCACCAAAGCCCGTGGGTTTCAAGGCACAACTCCTCGTTCAGACGATGAACCTTTACAAGTCGAGTCTACCAGTGTCACACCTGCTGATGTGACAATTATTAATGAGTCTAGTGAAGAAGAGGATGATGTTGTCACTGTCGAAAGTGAAGACGATGTGGTTGAAGAGGTAGATATAATTGTAGAAATCGTTGAGGAAGACGAAGATGGTGATGACAACGATAGTGAAGATCTACTGCTCGAAGATGATGATTCTGATATTGATGGCTTTGATGATATAAATGATTAGGAGTATGTACTCTTTATGTCCTTTTAGTTATATTCAAATGTAATAGTTGTCTCCTTTTAGTTATATCTGCATGTTGTATCCTTTTAGTTGTATTCAAATGTCATAGTTGTTTCTTTGTAGTTAGGCTTTTAGTTGGTGATTCACCTTTCAATTTTGTCAATTAGATGATTGAACTATCGAATATTTTCTTGATCTCCCTCTTCTTCTTCTAAACTGTGAAGAGGAGGAATTCATCAGAGAATTACTTGATCTCCCTTTTTTCTCACTGTTTTTAGATTTTGATCGTGACTTTGTTGCCATTTTTTATATTTAAGCCTATAAAAAATAATAAATAAATAAAATAAAAATAAAATGAAAGAACAAATGCATGTTGTATCCTTTTAGTTGTATTCAAATGTCATAGTTGTTCCCTTTTAGTTATATCTGCATATATATTGTATCCTTTTAGTTGTATGTGCATGATGATTCTGATATTTGTGTTTGTATCCTTTTAGTTGTATCCGCATATTATCTTCTTGATGATGATTTGACAGTATATATACAGATATGGCGCGTACACCACATGGCGATCGTGGTGGGCGTGCTAGTAGTTCAGGCCGTGGGGGCCGTGGAGGTAGTGGGGGTGATGAGGCCGGATCATCAGGTATAATTACATGTTTTGTTGTTATACATCTTATTGTTTGTAATTTTATATAATACTGACATTATATTCGTTTATATAAATATTGTTGTATTTCACTATATAGGTGATCGACGTAGGCCTCCGCGGGGACTAACACGTGGATTGCTAGGGAATCCCCCCCAGATGCCGCTTATATGCCGGGTCGGGACTACTAGTTAATATATACATTACGTTTGTATTAATTATTTGGTTCTTATATATTCTTTGTAATTTGGAAATTTAATAATTTCAATTTTAGTATCCTTGACGCGACGCCAAGGAACACATTGCTTGGGATCGTCTCATGATCGATTCTCCAAACCGTGGATGAGGTGGGCGGATGTGGATAGCGCACACGCGGCGCTTATTATTGTTGAGTTCAGGGTAAGAAGTCATTCATTCATATGTTAGTTTTAATTTGTGTTTTTGAATATTTATTTGCCGCTTTGCTTTATGTTGTCTACTAAGTAACTGCTGATATTCATATGTTGTACTACAGAGATATTATCGTTTCGAGGATGTGACGAACGAGAATTTTGTAATTAATTTTAATATTTATTGAATTAAATAAATATTTTTCGACGATTTAATTATTAGATTAATTAATTAATTGGCCTTAATTGTGGTAGATTAATTTAATTATATGTGTTACATTTATTAAATTAATGTAGAGAGTTTTTATTATCAAGTATGTAATTATGTCGACTTATTGAATTAAATGAATTATTTAATTAAGCATGATGGTATTCTAATTAATTTATTTATTAATTAGAGATTTAATAATTTAATATAATTAATTAATGAGAAAATTAAATATATGACTATGTGAATTTATGAGAAGTTATTATATTTTATTTATATTAAATAAGAGATATGAATTATTGTGTAAGTGGGTGTGACGTGAATTAAACTATATGATAAAGCTTTATTAAATTAAAGGAGTTTTGAAATCTATTATGCTAGCCAAATATGGCCTTAGTGGGGGTTACTAGCAGTTATCCATGACTGGGTTAACTGACCATTATTGCGCGTCAGTCGAGTTCTTATAATACGGCGTTCTCTTTTCTTTTCTTTTATTATTCTAAGTCTGGAAGAGCAGAGAGGGAGAGAGATTGAGAATTTATCAGAGAAAATTTGTGAGAATTAGAGATATTGTGAGTGTGTAATCATCAGGTAATTGTGAAAGGATCATCTTGGATCACCTCTTCTTAATCTATACTCTGGGTAATTTCTCCAAACCAAATTCTATTTTTACGTTATTTGAGTTTTATGAAAATGGCTTTCATTCATACTATAAAGCCTCTGTAATTGAGATAGGAGTAATGATTATGGGTTTTGTATGTGTTATGGCACATCACATCGTATTTAATTATATATATTTTGTAAACCATATCATAAGTTTCATAATACGATGGCTTCTTTATTTCAAAATTCTGAGTTTGGGTTTTGGCCATATGGCCTTATCGTGGTATTTTATGTATTGATCGTATATTATCCTAAATTTTACACTTGTATGTTGTTATGCATGTTGATCTGAAGAGACCAAAATTTAAATAAATGGATTGGTGTTATAACGAATCCAGTAGTGACAATTTTCATGTTTTATTTTCAAGAACATCAAGAAACGTTGAAAGTAAATGTGTTGATTTTGCAAATTATGTGTTGTAACTTGTTAAAAATCATGCTAGATGGGTTAAGTAATGATTATATATGTATTACAATGATTGGGTAAGTCTAAATTAGTGTAAAAAAAACTAATTGGAAGTTATGGCCATATTCATGTATAATTTTACGTGTGATTGATTTTATTTAATTTGGCCTTGTTATGTTCAATGACTATGAGCTAGACTATGAATCCGCAAAATGAGTTCGGGTAACCCAGCCCGTGGTAATTTTTACCAAACTAAATTACCACTACGTGATCAAAATAAATAAATAAATAAAATAAAAAATAAAATAAAAATAAAAATAAAATAATAAATAAATATTTGATGAAAATTATTATTAAAATATTTATAAAATAAATTAAATATTTTAATTGAGATATTTATGAAATAAAATAAATATTCGATGAAAATTATTATTAAAATATTTATAAAATAAATTAAATATTTTAATTGAGATATTATGGAATAAAATAAATATTCGATGAAAATTATTATTAAAATATTTATAAAATAAATTAAATATTTTAATTGAGATATTATGGAATAAAATAAATATTCGATGAAAATTATTATTAAAATATTTATAAAATAAATTAAATATTTTAATTGAGATATTATGGAATAAAATAAATATTCGATGAAAATTATTATTAAAATATTTATAAAATAAATTAAATATTTTAATTGAGATATTAGGGAATAAATTAAATATTCGATGGAAATTATTGTGAAATAATTTATTCGAGTGTAATAATAGTAAGAGAATGAAAATATTCTAATTTAATTAAGTAATTAAATTAGAAGGGTAATGATTTGTTAAATAAAGTGGAGTTTATATTAAATAATTAAGTGAAAATGTAATTAATGAATGTCGTGAATACATATGGTATGTGTGTAGGATTTGTGGTGAGCGGAAGTAGTAATCGTTTAGCCTACGCTTGCGAGGCAAGTTTCCTAACCCTACTTGTCATTATTGTTCAAGTTTATTAATTACCTCGAGTAAATTATCATTATTATTATTCATGTTCAAATGTTATATTAAAGATTGATTATCTTTTCAAAGCATGATTCAGGTTATACAATAATTGTCCTATTGTATACTTCACGAGATTATTATTCAATTTGAATATCATTATTATTGAACCTTATTAGACTAGCGAACCCTTATTGATTCGGACTAGTCCATAGTTGATAAGCGTTCTAAATTTTGAACCTTGATGAATTGTCCAAACCAAACTTCCTTTAGTGCGGACTCGAATGTCAAAGCGAGATGAACAACCTCGCAAAGGATTTACTTATGCGTTAGCGTTAAGATATTGTGCATAGTATTGCACTAAGGGCTGATCCCCCAAGTACGGAGTAGAAAGGTCCATAGTCTTATGACTGTTAAAGGTTTCAAGTATAACCCTTGATAACCTAGGACATAGTTCAAGGTCTTATGACCCTTAGAATTCTTTTGTTTCTTGTTATTCATTCTTGATTCAAAAGTTGAGCTTTTATTCAGATGTCTTTGATTTACTCGCATGTTATTATACTGTTATTTCATTATTATACTTGTGGGCATTAGTGCTCACTCTTGCTTAATAATAACATTGCAGTTAAGAACGAAAGAACTGACGAACCTTCCACTAGTAAAGGCAAGGGCAAAGTTAGCAAGTGTTGAAGACTTGTTATTTTATTTGATGATGTATTTAGGTTAGACTTAAGTTAATGATGTTGTTTAAGACTTAATTGTTTATGATTCCGCACAGATATTTAAGGTTAGAGTAACCTGAGATTGTATTTATTATGTAGTTGATGTAACCCCATAAGGAGAGATTTATTATTATTTCTATCTATTGCATGGTTTGTATTTATTATGGGTAGATAGATAGATGATATTTATATAGTGAACACCAAATCCCGTGGAATTGAAGTACCCGGATTTGGGGGTGTCACAGAGGACGGGCAGGAGGCCCATGAGATGACTGTTCTCGGGAAGTATCTCGAGATGAATTGGCACAAGTGGGTGTGCGACTGGAAGAAGAATGTAAGACCCCAACTTTTATGAATAAAGATGATTTTTCTATAATTATCATTTTTGAATATTATGGAATGAATTTGTTATAATGTTATAGTTGTGGGTAGTATTTATAAATTCTGCAAAGTATGCAAGTTGTTATATTATATTCGATTGGTCGGAGAATATTCATTTTAGCAGGGAATATTCGTACAATGGCGCAATCATTGGTGGACCCCACAACAGAATTATTGTCGGATTGAGAAAACGACAAAAAATATATTTATAAATATAACGGCGGAAGTTTTACCGTTAATACTGTTGAACTACTTGGCGGAAAAAAAAATGCGATGTCGTGTGGTTGTATAGTAGCACACGGTATTGATTATTCGATACTTACGAGAGAAGTCACCGGTTATACTCAATTATTACTACTGATGAATTTGCATCATATCTCTCATATTATTGATTTGATTATTGTCACGAAGATCATCGCATAATATGTTATTTTATTAAATCAATAATTGTGGACGACAAAGTTATTCATATTATTAAATTGCAATATTTACAATGTCAGAAGTTCATCAAGGAGAGGGTTTGGTCACCTAATTCATGCACTCAATAGGGAGAAATCCTTATTGGAAAGCCCCTTCTTTCCTGGGAACGACCTGGTTGATAAATATTATGAGTTATAATATTAATGATGAATGTTATTAAAATTGAAGTTGTGTTCGGAGTTGAATTTGGAGATGCGAACGTGATATTTTGAGTCCAGAATGATGAAATTAGTAAAAATAGTCTATAAACACAAAATTTTTCGGGATTAACTTTTTGGTCAAAAAGTCAACAGTTGACTCTTTCGGGAAAAAGTCAAAATTTGAAATTTCAAAATTTATATTATTGATAAAAAATAGTTTCATTATGTTAGAATTATTTGTGTTAGTGAAAATCGACATTTATTTCGATAATAATTGATGTCTGGAGGTTATATTAACCAATCGGGTATTTAACTGGATAAATGAGAAATTAATTGCTATTAATTCACATGATTATAACTATTTGTTCATATGTGTGTACTATTGTTTCACATTCTTGTTACTATTAGGGGAGTTGGTGCAAGATTGATATTACTTGCATGACTAAGTTAAAAATGGAGGTATAGATGGAGTCTTATCTTTGAAATTCGGTATTTTCACATGTCTAGAACTATTGATTCACATGATTTACTATTGAATCACATTATTTACTATTAGGGGAGGTGGTGCAAGTTTGATAATACTTGTATGACTAAATTAAAAATAAAGGAAAAGTTGGAGGTATTGTACTATAATTTTTCGAGCCCCAAAACATGTAATTATCGAAACTATATTTTTCTATAAATAGAAGTTCATTCTTCCTTCATTTCTCACCAACTCACTAAAGCTATAGAGCAATTATTATAGAGAAAAATTATAGAGAGAAAATCTATAGAAGAAGAGAAGCCTGCTACCTCACTACTCCTATATCAAGTTTCTTTCAAAGGTAAGGGGTATTATTTCTTTTGTATTCATGAAGAGAACTTATGTTATTCCATTCTTTATTATTATGTTGGAATAATCTGTCTATGCAAAGTACCGCAAACATGATGAAATTCTTCTGTTATTTCATTCTTTACCATTCCGTTGGAACATCCCATGCGTGTTTTACGCATTTAATTGGTTAAAATCTTTATTATTACTCGTTGGAATATCCTGTCATGCGTTTTATCTTGGGACTGGTTCCGCCTCTTTTATTATTCTATTGGAATATCACATGCATGCGTTTTAAGCTGGACCTGGTTCCGTCTTTATTAATCTGTTGGAATAACCTGCATGTACGGTCTACCGCATGCTTGGTGATTTCTTATGTTATTCCATTCCTTATTATACTTAGTTGGTTAAAGTTTTGACTTCTATACTCCATGAAATTAGTGGAATATCCTTGATATTTGCGCTTTATCTAGTATCTTTTCATGGAAATATTCTTTTGAGCATTCTTGAATTTTGCTCTACAAAGAAGTATCATGTTGACAATTTGGAAGTTATTAGTTCCTGGATAAATTAATCCGTGAACTTGTTTTATTGAATTCTTATATCATTGTCATCATCCTCATGTTTATATTTTTTGAAAGTCATATGTGGCTTGTAGTGCATAGATGGACTTGGTATGATTATGACCAGGGATTATTCGATATAATCATGACCGTAATGTTACAAATGATGTGATAAAAGTCCTCATTGGCCCGTAGTGCATTGATGGACAGTTGTTGGCATGATCATGACCATTGATGAATACATGAAGCTCCTTGGCCCGTAGTGCATGGATAATTTGTGGTCGTGATACTAAAGAATATCCTTGGCCGTAGTGCAGGAGTGATTCGATGATGTGGATTACTTATTAAGCTGAGTCTCAGTGATAAAAGTGATGAAAAACCTTTTAAATCATAAAAGATAGTAGATTTTATTCTCTACTTGACTCTTTTAATGGATTGCTTGTCTCGCTGCAGTTAAACTTGATGTCTATTGTATTTTATCAATTTAACATTGTTGAAGACTAATGATAATTTATTCTGCATTATCTTAGTCATAATATCTCTTACTAGGCTAGTTGAGCTCACCCTTTCTTTCACTGTTCTCTTGAAATGAGAATATAAATTTTGGGACGAGTCGGGGAGCGGAGTGATGGGACGGATGATAGTATTAGTACTCTTCACTATTACGTTAAATAGTGTGACAATAAATGTAATGAGGACTTATTACGAGAGTGGATATTGTCTTGAAGATGATTTGTATTAAAACTCATGACTCTCTTGTTGTATATTAAAGATTGTATTTGTATTCCAGTACCATGTATTTGGCGACTCGGAATAGGTGATGTATACCTATTTTGGGGGCGTCACGATTGGTATCAAAGCTTAGGGATATGATCCACGGCTAAGATGTGAGACAAGAACTAGGAGGGAGAGGCGTGGAATTCCTTTCGCTAGTATGACCTACCTAAGTTTATTTGGTATTTAATTGGCTCATCGAGTATAAGGATAATATGTGATATGTTAATTAACCCTTGTTTTGTGGCAGTATTTGAAAATGACATCCGAGAATGTTGAAAATAGCAGTGGAGCACAAGAGACCGTTGAGTCTCCACAGATCAATAATTAGGACAATGTGCATCAGGAAGGCGACAATCCTCAGGCAAACAACAACACTGACCAAATGATGAATGATGGAATGTTCCGAGGCTTCATGCAATTCATGCAACATCAGGCGAGAGCGGCTCTTGTCCAAAATACAGGTGGAAACACTGGAAACTCTCGGATGGTCACCGCCAAACAGTTCAAGGAGTTGGGACCACCGGAGTTTTTTGGAGAGCAAAAACCACTTAAGGCGGAGACGTGAATAAAACAGATCAACAAGATATTTGATGTCTTGGGTTGCTCCGAGGAGCAAAAGGTTCCCTTCGCCACCTTCATGTTATGTGGGCAGAGGTGATTCTTGGTGGGAATCGTAAAGCGCACTCCAACCCGCTTGATGAAGATGTCTTGGGAGAAGTTTCAAGAACTGTTCAACGACAAGTACTTTCTCGAAAGTATTCGTCATATGAAAGAGGTAGAGTTCATTAAACTGGAGCAAAACAACATGACCGCGTCGCAGTACGAAGCCAAGTTTGTCGAGTTGTCCCAGTTTGCGTCCCATTTAGTTGATAATGAGGAGAGAATGACGCGAATGTTTCTAAGAGGTTTGAAACTCGAGATACGTTAATATCTTATATCTCATAAACTATGTTTGTATTCAGATGTTGTTAATAGGGCTCAGTTATTGGAACGCGATAACGAGTCAACCCAACAAAAAGAGAGCAGCCGACAAAATGATAATAACAGTGAGAGCAGTCATCAAAGCGGTGACAACAAGCGTGGAGGGAATCAACATGCCAGAAATGGTAACCACTTCGGTGGTAATCATGGCCAAAACAATAAGAATGGACATTTCAAGAAGAAGAGATTCAACAATGATGGAAAGACGTCAGCACCAGCACCCGTTCTGAAGGAAGGAGAACGACCACCTATTATATGCTTCAAATGTGGAGGGAAGGGACACATTATTCCAAACTGTGCGATGCCGTCCAAAGCATGTTATAATTGTGGAAAAGAAGGTTACCTAGCCCAATTTTGTCGTTCACCGAAGACAAGTTCAGCTAGGATAGAGGCACTAAAGGCCGTCCCAGAAAAGTCAAAGCCGGTAGTGCAAGGGAGAACGTTTGTTGTGACCTCCCAGAAAGCAAGGAAACCAAACGAGGTCATCACGGGTAAGCTTATCATAAACTCTAGCGAAGTCTATACCTTATTTGATACCGGTTCTACCCATTCTTTTATTTCTCCTACTTGCGCTCAACGTCTAAATTTGACTCCGGAGAAATTGGACTTTGACTTATCTGTTGAAACTCCATTGGGAGAAACCTTCATTACATCCACTGTTTATAAGTCTTGTTTAGTTCAAATCGGTACCCTCACATTACCTGTCGATCTTATTTCATTGAAAATACTTGCATTTGACGTAATTCTAGGGATTGATTGGTTAACTACTCATCATGCAAAAATTGATTGTTTTTGTAAGGTTGTTAGCTTTTATAATCCTAACCAACCTATTATGCGAATTCAAGCAACAAAACCATTAAAATCAATCACTATCATTTCAAGCCATAAAGCTATTCGTTTATTGAAAAACAGATGTCAAGCTTTCTTAGCTCATGTCACGGATCTAAATAAAAATACGTCAGTTTTGAATGATATTTCTATTGTTAATGAATTTCCGACGTATTCCTCAAGAACTTCTGGCCTACCCCAGAGCGTGAAATTGAATTTTGTATCGACCTTGAACCCGGTACAAAACCTATTTCCAAACCCCATATCGAATGGCTCCTATTAAACTTCAGGAGTTAAAGACCCAACTGCAGGAATTGTTAGACATCGGTTTCATTCGTCCTAGTACGTCTCCTTGAGGTGCTCCTGTTCTATTCGTGAAAAAGAAAAATAGGAGTATGCGACTTTGTATTTATTATCGGGAGTTGAACCATGTCACCATTAAAAATAAGTACCCATTGCCACGTATTGATGACCTGTTTGACCAGTTTTAAGGAGCCAAATTCTTTTCAAAGATTGATCTTCGTTCCGGTTATCACCAATTGAAGATTAGAACCGATGACATTCTAAAGAAGGCTTTCAGAACTCTGTACGGGCATTATGAATTCTTAGTCATGTCTTTTGGATTGACTAATGCTCCTGCTGCCTTCATGGATATGATGTATCGAGTAATCAAGGAATATTTGGATCACTTTGTGGTCATCTTTATTGATGACATCCTTATTTATTCCAAAATTCGTGAAGATCATGAGAAACACTTGAGGCTGATACTTCAAAAGCTTCGTGCATATAAGCTTTATGCCAAGTTGAAGAAAAGCGAGTTCTGGCTTGAGGAAGTAGCATTCCTTGGGCACGTAGTATCAAGTCATGGAATATCTGTTGACCCAACAAAGATTGAAGCTATTCAAAGTTGGGAGCAACCCAAATTAATTCTGCAAGTCGTAGCTTTTCGGTTTAATTTGGTTATTATCGGAGATTCGTGGAAGGATTTTCTCGAATCTCTACTCCATTAACTCAGCTGACTCGGAAAGATACAAAATTTGGTTGGAGTGAGAAATGTGAGAAGAGTTTTCAAGAACTCAAGAGGAGACTCATTTCAGCACCTGTTCTGACAATACCATCTAGATCGGAGGGATTTGTCATCTACAGTGATGCTTCGGGCAAAGGGTTAGGTTGTGTTCTCATGCAACATGGGAAAGTCATAGCCTATGCCTCACGACAACTCAAAGAATATGAGAGGAATTATCCTACTCATGATCTAGAGTTGGCGGCATCGGTTTTTGCACTAAAGATTTGGAGGCATTATTTGTATGGGGAGAAAGTGGAGATCTTTACGGATCATAAAAGCCTTAAATATTTCTTCACTCAAAAGGAACTCAACATGCGACAAATGACATTGGCTCAGGCTGTTGAAAGATTATGATCATACCATCCAATACCATCCGGAAAAGTTTAACGTGGTAGTTGACGCATTAAGTAGAAGATTATATGCGGGTACGAGTGCGATATTGTCAACGCAAAGGCCCATTTTGTATGACTTGCAAAGGATAGAGATAGAGATAAAGACTCCAGGGACCCACGTGATGATGGCAAATATACGAGTAGAACCGACTTTAATCGATAAGGTTAAAGCTGCTCAAGCTACAGACCTGGAGCTGATGCGTATGAGAAAGAAAGTGTAAGAAGGTGCTATGCCAGAAGAAAGAATCGATGAAGAAGGAATACTTCGAGTCAAGTCCAGACTTTGTGTTCCTAACGACCCTAAGTTAAAGTATAAAATCATGATGGAGGCGCATAATACACCATTTTGAATCCATCCTGGGAGTACCAAAATGTATCGTGATCTTCGACATACATTTTGGTGGAGCAATATGAAGAGAGAGATAGCGGGGTTTATCTCAAGGTGTCTAACTTGTCAACGAGTCAAGGCGGAGCATCAAGTACCAAAAGGTCCATTGCAACCACTTGAAATTCCAGAATGGAAGTGGGAGCACATTACCATGGATTTTGTTACTGGTCTTCCCAAGGTTTCTCAAGGCATAGATGCGATTTGGGTCATTGTTGATAGATTGACCAACAACGGCGCAATCATTGGTGAACCCCACAACAGAATTATTGTTGGATTGAGAAAACGACAAAAAATATATTTATAAAAATAATGGCAGAAGTTTTACCGTTAATAATATTGAACTACTCGGTAGTAAAGAAATGCGATGTCGGCATTGGTTGCATAGTAGCACACGGTATTGATTATTGATGCTTACATGAGAAGTCAATCAGTTATACTCAATTATTGCTACAGTAATTGCTACATCATATCTCTCATATTAGTGATTCGATTATTGTCACAGTATCATCTGCATAATATGTTATTTTATTAAATCAATAATTGAGAGGCGACAAAGTTATTCATATTATTAAATTACAATATTTACAATGTCTAGAAGTTACATCAAGGAGAGGTTTGGTCACCTAATTGGCCTTGATAGGGAGAAATCCTTATTGAAAGCCCCTCTTTCCGGGAATGACACGGTTGATAAATATTGTGAGTTATAATATTAATGATGAATGTTATTAAAATTGAAGTTGTGTTAGGAGTTGAATTTGGAGACGCCTGGGCGTGATATTTGAGTCCTAACGATGAAATTAGTAAAATAGTCTATAAACACAAAATTTTTCGGGATTAACTTTTGGCAAAAAAAAATCAGCGATTGACTTTTTTGGGAAAAGTCAAACTTTGAAATTTCAAAATTTATATTATTGATAAAAATAGTTTCATTATGTTGGAATTATTTGTGTTAGTGAAAATCGACATTTATTTCGATAATAATTGATGTCTAGAGGTTATATTGACCGAACCCGTATTTAAACGGATAAATGAAAGCAATTGATTACTATTAATTCACATGATTATAACTATTTGTTCACATGTGTGTACTATTGTTTCACATTCTTGTTACTATTAGGGGAGTTGGTGCAAGATTAATAATACTTGCATGACTAAGTTAAAAATGGAGGTATAGATGGAGGTACTATACTGAAATTCGTATTTTCACATGTCTAGAACTATTGATTCACATGATTTACTATTGAATCACATTATTTACTATTAGGGAAGGTGGTGCAAGTTTGATAATACTTGTATGACTAAATTTAAAATAAAGAAAAAGTTGGAGGTATTGTACTATAATTTTTCGAGCCCCAAAACGTGCAATTATCGAAACTATATTTTTCTATAAATAGAAGCTCATTCTTCCTTCATTTCTCACCAATTCATTAAAGCTATAGAGCAATTATTATAGAGAGAAATTGTAGAGAGAAAATCTATAGAAGAAGAGAAGCCTGCTACCTCACTACTCCTATATCCAGTTTCTTTCAAAGGTAAAGGGTATTATTTCTTTTGTATTCATGAAGAGAACTTATGTTATTCCATTCTTTATTATTATGTTGGAATAACTTGTCTGGCGCTGGCACCGCATACATGGTGAAATTCTTACATTATTTGATTCTTTACCATTCCGTTGGAACATCCCATCTGTGCTTTATGCATTTGACTGGTTCCGTCTTTATTATTCTACGTTGAATATCCCGTCATGCGCTTTTACGCTGGATTCGGTTCCGTCTTTATTATTACATTGGAATATCCGCATGCTGCATGGGCTCACCGCATGCTTGGTGATTTCTTTAGTTATTCCATTCCTTATTATACTCAGTTGGTTAAAGTTTTGACTTCTATACTCCATGAAATTAGTGGAATATCCTTGATATTTGCGCTTCATCCAGTATCTTTTCATGGAAATATTCTTTTGAGCATTCTTGAATTTTACTCTACAAAGAAGTATCATGTTGACAATTTGGACGTTATTAGTTCCTGGATAAATTAATTCGTGAACTTGTTTTATTGAATTCTTATATCATTGTCATCATCCTCATGTTTATATTTTTTGAAAGTCATCTGTGGCCTGTAGTGCATAGATGGACTTGGTATGATTATGACCAGGGATTATTCGGTATAATCATGACCATAATGTTACAAATGATGTGATAAAAGTCCTCATTGGCCCGTAGTGCATTGATGGACAGTTGTTCGCATGATCATGACCATTGATGAATACACGAATGTCCTTGGCCCGTAGTGTATGTATAATTTGTGGTCGTGATACTAAAGAATATCCTCGGAGTAGTAGTCAGCGGGGTGATTCGATGATGTGGATTATTTATTAAGCTGAGTCTTAGCGATAAAAGTGATGAAAAACCTTTTAAATCATAAAAGATAGTAGATTTTATTCTCTACTTGACTCTTTTAATGGATTGCTTGTCCCGTTGCTATTAAACATGATGTCTATTGTATTTTATCAGTTTAACATTGTTGAAGACTGATGATAATTTATTCTGCATTATCTTAGTCATAATATCTCTTACTGGGCTAGTTGAGCTCACCCTTTCTTTCACTGTTCTCTTCAAAAAATGAGAATATAGCTGGGACGAGTCGGGGAACGGAGTGATGGACCAGATGATAATATTAGTTGTCCTCACTATTCTGTTAAATAGTGTGACAATAAATGTAATGAGGACTTATTCTGAGAGTGGATATTGTCTTTTGTATATTAAACATTGTAATTGTATTCTGTACCATGTATTTGGCGACTAAGGATAGGTGATGTATACCTATTTTGGGGGCATCACAAAGAAGGCCCAGACCAAGATGGCGGATGGATAGACACTTAGAGATGTCCAGCCAGATTTCATTGGTGCTGCGGTGTGGGGGCAAATGTGCGATATTTGGGAGGGTGAGGCATTCAAGAAGACGTCTAAGACAAAACAGATACTGTCTGTCAGATGTAGTCGCTTCCCACACTTTGACCGGGAGTTAGTAGTACGACCTATACAGGGAGAGACTCGAGGCGAGTCTAAAGCACTGACCTTCCTGCCTCGAGTTTTGGTGGCACGCTCACCAGAAGAAAGGTGACGGTGGTTATATCTCACCTGAGGCAGAGCGCATTGCGGTAATTAATTTAATTATTTAATTTAGTATGTATTTGATGACTTTGAAATTCTTTTGAATTTTTTTGTGTAATACTTGCTTTTCACCTATTTCTGTGTTTTTTTAGACACGGTTCGAGGACCTTTCTGTGGTCTGGAGCACCCAGGGAGGTGACACTCCAGTGGCTGATGCTGAGCGTGAAGACGAGGAGATGGAGGACTGGCTGGAGGCTACAGGGGGGCCGAAGAAGGGTAGAGTTGTGGGCATCCCTCGTGTTCCAGCCTACACTATAGTCCCTGCTGCGAGATCTCGACGTCGTCCACCCACCAGAGGTAGTGGTGCGAGTGGAGCGAGTGGATCAGGCGCCGGTCCTTCATTATCTGACGACTTCTTCAAGCGGATTATAGAGGGGTGCATGGCGAGCAGTGTCGTGCAGTCAGGCGCACCATCACACGAGCGGATCTACCAGGTTGCTCAGGAGGTTGTCCACGGCTCCATAGATCCTGCAGCTGCCGCTGAAAACCTCATTGGTGTAGTCTGGGAGGAGGCCATCTGTATGTGCAGTTGTCTTGGCCAACATCTTTCCTCCACATATTCGACAGGTAAAACTTATTATTGATGTATTTCTTTATTTGTAATTATATTGCTTATATAAACTGTCAAAAAACTAGTTAACATGCCTAGGCATAGGCAATAAGCACACGTAGCACCGTATAGGCAATAGACACGTGCTAGAACTGACGAGACTCGATTCCGATATACGGAATCCGAGTTATCGCACAGTTTGCAAAACTCGTCAACACTTAGGCAAAAAGCCGTAAAACAGGTCAAAACCCATCTCGGTCATCCGAACACCACGCAAACACACACGTAGCACCGCATAGGAAATAGACACGCATTACAACTGACGGGACTCGATTCCGATATACAGAATCTAAGTTATCGCCCAGTTTGCAAAACTCACCAACACTTAGGCAAAAAGCCATAAAATAGGTCAAAACCCGCCTCGGTCATCCGAACACCATGCAAACACACACGTAGCACCGTATAGGCAATAGACACGTGTTACAACTGACGGGACTCAATTCTGATATATGAAATTCGAGTTATCGCCCAGTTTGCAAAACTCGCCAACACTTAGGTAAAAAGCCATAAAACAGGTCAAAACCCGCCTCGATCATTCGAATGCCACGCAAACACACACGTAGCACCACATAGGCAATAGAAACGCGTTATAACTAACGGGACTCGATTCTAATATACAGAATCCGAGTTATCGCCCAGTTTGTAAAACTCGCCAATACTTAGGCAAAAAGCCGAAAAATAGGTCAAAACCCGCCTCGGTCATCCGAACGCTACGCAAACACACACGTAGTACCGCATAGGCAATAGACACATGTTATAACTGATGGGACTCGATTCTGATATACAAAATCCGAGTTATCACCCAGTTTGCAAAACTCGCCAATACTTAGGCAAATAGCCGTAAAACAGGTCAAAACCCGCCTCTCCGTCCGAAGAGCATGCATGCAAACACACACGTAGTAATCAAGATAGGCAATAGACACGCTGCTATAACCGACGGACTCAATTTCGATATCACGGAATCCGAGTTATCACCCAGTTTGTAAAACTCGCCAACACTTAGGCAAAAAGCCATAAAACAGGTCAAAACCCGCCTCGGTCGTCCGAACACTACGCAAACACACACGTAGCACCGCATAGGCAATAGACACGCGTTACAACTAACGGGACTCGATTCTAATATACAAAATCCGAGTTATCGCCCAGTTTGCAAAACTCACCAACACTTAGGCAAAAAGCCGAAAAATAGGTCAAAACCCGCCTCGGTCGTCCGAACGCCACGCAAACACACACGTAACACCACATAAGCAATAGACACATGTTACAACTGACGGGACTCGATTCCGATATTTGAAATCCGAGTTCTCAACCAGTTTGTAAAACTCGCCAACACTTAGGCAAATAGCCGTAAAACAGGTCAAAACCCGTCTCGGTCGTCCAAACGCCATGCAAACACACACGTAGTACCGCATAGACAATAGACATGTGTTAAAATTGATGGGACTTGATTCCGATATACAAAATCCGAGTTATCGCCCAGTTTGCAAAACTTGCCAACACTTTGGCAAAAAGCCATAAAATATGTTAAAACTCGCCTCGGTCGTCCGAACGACACGCAAACACACACGTAGCACCGCATAGGCAATAGACATGCGTTAAAACTGATGGGACTCGATTCCGATACACGGAATCCGAGTTATCGCCCAGTTTGTAAAACTCGCCAACACTTAGGCAAAAAGCTGAAAACAGGTCAAAACCCGACTCGGTCATCCGAACGCCACACAAACACACACGTAGCACCGCATAGGCAATAGACACACGTTACAACTGACGGGACTCAATTTTGACATACGGAATCCGAGTTATCATCCAGTTTGCAAAACTTGCCAACACTTAGGTAAAAAGCCGTAAAACAGGTCAAAACCCGCCCCGGTCGTCCGAACGCCATACAAACACACACGTAGCACCGCATAGGCAATAGAAACGCGTTACAACTGACGGGACTCAATTCCAATATACGGAGCCCGAGTTCGAGTCCCGTCTGCCTAACTTGATGAACATAAACTAAAATAATGTAAATATGTTTTCATTTTGATTTTGTTATTAATATTTTAATTTTGTAGGGTCTTGTTGACGAGACTCGTGGAGGTGGAGGTGGAGGCACTGGTGATGACCGCCAAGCTGATGACGAGCAGCCTCCTCCAGTACAGGGCGATGACCGTCGAGTTGATGACGAGCAGCCTCCTCCAGTACAAGGTGATGACCACCGACTCGATGACATGGAGACAAGCGACGGGTTGTAGTTAGTTTAGTTTATGTTATATTCTGAGTTTCATGTATGTATTTGTACAGTTTTTGAGTTGTACCGACGACCATTATATTTTTTATCTATATATTTGATTTTGGTTACTAGTTTATAACAGGTATAGTTGTGATTTGATGGTTGTTATTAGTTTATAACAGGTGTATATTTGTAAATGAACAGGGAAATCTTAAAATACAAAAAAAAATTCAAAATTTATGTAGTCATTGCCGATGGGGGTAATGGCAACGGCATAGCCGTCGCCAATGACATATAGCGACAGATATGAGATCAAGGTCATTGCCGACGGCGTATTAGGCATTGCTGACGGTGATGCCGTCGGTAATAAGTTCTACCCGCAAAAAAGCTATGGGGTCTTTGCCGACGCCCCTATCATCGGTATAGCCATCGGTAATGACAATTTGCCGTCGCCAATGACTCCTGTCGGTAATGACAATGATGCCGACAATTTGGCGAAGGAGCCAGGGCGATGACACGGGGGCGACTCAAGATCTTCGACAATGTGCCTCGCCACCAATGACCTCAATGTCGACGACACTACACTTTCATCAGCGATCATAGGCCCGTCTCAGCGAATGACTGTTTTTCTTGTAGTGTGATGTATACCTATTTTGGGGGTATCAAAGCTTAGGGATATGATCCCTGGATGAGATGTGAGATAAGAACTAGGAGGGGAGAGACGGGAATTCTTTCGCTAGTATGACCTACCTAAATATATTTGGTATTTATTTAGTCGATCAGAGTATAGGGATAATATGTGACCTGTCAATTAACCCTTGTTTTGTGGCAGTATTTGAGAATGGCAGCTGAAAATGTTAACAATGGAGTGAATAAGATGGTGGAGACACTTCTAATCACCAACTAGGATAATGTGATGTCAGGCAAAGAAGGAATTAGAGATATCCATGTGGTGAGTGAAGAATTAATAGTTGCACCCGAGATAGTTGCAGAGGTAGCAGCTGAGAGTGGGGAAGAAGAGGAAGAAGAAGAACATGAGGAGAATTTATTAGAAGACTTTTACGATCAAAATTTAGAATTACAAAATCGTATTCATGAGTTAGAAGAGCAGGCTGAAGAACGGCAGGCAGTCGTGGAGTAAAGAGATGCAACAATTCAAAATTGTGTTACCCGATGTGCTATGCTTGAACAGAAGCACTCTTTGGCAGAGTATAAGATATTAGAGCTGGAATTTGAGAATGCTATGATCAAAGTTCTGATGAAAGAAGAAGCAACCGAACTAATGAGAATAGATGATGCATGGGTAAAACCCGCACGACGCGTTGTTATTGTAGAAAAAGATGTCCAATCTAATAAGGCCAAAATAGATGAAATGGATTTCGCTTTTTGGACAACAATTGGGAGAATCCAACATCGAGTTTGGAATTACCCTGTGCAGAGCGGTCAACCCCAATTCGATATGGATCGAAGAGTAATGATTCGAAATATGGATCAGGAATGTGATGAAGCAATTAATGGTGGAATGTACTCTATAGCAAAGTTAAGTCCAACTGGGATGGTGATGCCAAAGGATGTCCCAGACAAGTTAAAGCCAGTAGTTTAAGTGAGAGCGTTTGTCGAGGAACCCAAACGAAGTTATCATGGGTAAGCTAATCATAAACTCTTGTGAAGTCTATACCTTATTTGATACCAGTTCTACCCGCTCTTTTATTTCTCCTACTTTGTGCTCAACGTTTAAATTTAACTCCTGAGAAATTAAACTTTGACTTATCTGTTAAAACTCCGTTAGGAGAAACTTTCGTTACATCCACTATTTATATATCTTTCTTGATCCATGTTGGTAACATCACATTACCTGTTGATCTTATCTCTTTAAAGATACTTTCATTTGATGTGATTTTTGGGATTGATTGGTTAATCACTCATCATGCCAAAATTGATTGTTTTCGTAAGGTTGTTATTTTTCATATTCCTAACCAACCTGTCATGCGAATTCAAGCAACTAAACCACTAAAATTAATCACTGTCATATCGAGCCATAAAGCCATTCGTTTATTGAAAAACAGATGTCAAGCTTTCTTAACCCATGTTATGGATTTAAATAAAGACACGTCAGATTTGAATAATATTTCTGTTGTTAATGAATTTCCTAATGTATTTCCTGAAGAACTTCCTGGCCTACCCCTAGAGCGTGAAATCAAATTTTGTATCGACCTTGAACCCGGTACAAAACCCTCAAATATTTCTTCACCTAAAACGAACGTAACATACCACAAAGATGTTGGCTCAAGCTGTTAAAGATTACGACAATACCATTCAATATCATCGTAGAAGAGCGAACGTGGTAGCTGACGCGTTGAGTAGAAGATTGTATACAGTTACGAATGCGACGTTGTTAACACAAAGACTAATTTCGTACTACTTACTCTAGAGACCCACGTGATGATGTCAAATATACAAGTAGAACCGACTTTAATCGATAAATTTAAAGACGCTCAAGCTATAGACCTGGAGCTGATGAATATGAAGAAGAAGATGCAAGAAGTCGTTATTCCAAAAACGAGAATCGGCGATGTGAGGAAAGCTCAAACCTTTGATTTATTAGTCCATTTAAAATCCTCGACCGAGTAGGAACTGTGGCCTATAGACTCGCTTGATCGCCAAGTATGTCGCGTGTTCATAACATGTTTCATATATCCATGCTACGTAAATATGTGAAAGACATGAACCACATTATTGGGTTAGAACCAGACGAAATATCCAAAGATTTAACGTACGAGGAGGTACCTGTCAAGATCTTGGATAGGACAGAGCATGTGTTACGCACAAAGGTTATACCACAAGTTAAGGTTTTGTGGAGGAACCATGCTATTGAAGAAATGACCCGGGAGTTGGAATCAGAAATGAAAGCGAGGTATCCTCGCCTTTTTGAAACACCAGGTACATACTCCAATTTCGAGGATGAAATTTCATAAGGAGGGGAGGTTGTAAGACCCCAAATTTTTATAAATAAAATAAAATTTCCTCTAAATTATTATTGTGAATAATAAGGTGTTAATTTGATATAATGCTTTGGTTATGGGTGAAATGTGCAAATTTTTCAAAATAAACAAGTGGTTATAAAATATTCATTTTATCGGGGAATATTCGTTTGGTCGTGGAATATTAAATGACCTGCCAAGTGACCATTTGTGGGCCCCATAATGTAGAAAATGATCGAATGAAAAAACAACAAGTATGAGTTTTTATAAATAATTCTACAGTAATTATTACCGTTAACATCGTTGGAATACCGGTGGTTAAAATAAGAATATGTCTGGCGTGGATCTTAAGTGTACCAGATTGCACATTATTTTTGAATTATTGATTCTTACGTAAGAAGGCACTACTCAATAATTGTTACATTAATTACTGTTCAATATTTTATTTTATTGATTCAAGAATTGCTACGTTAATATTTTATATTATTGTTGTTTTAATAATTGTCACTGCACAGTATTTCCCATTATCAGATCAATAATTCATATTATTTGGATAATATTATTAGATAGCATTATTAGCAATGTTTAGAAAGGTTTGTCAAGAATGCACCGACAAGAAACAAAGGACAAACTTGGAGCTGGACGGCTTTGGATAGAAGGCGATGATGGTGAAAAGGAGGAGTAGAAGAGGGTTTGGTAATCGGCACTCGGTGGAGAAGAGGAGAAACATAAAATGAATTAACTTTAGGTTAGTGTTTAGTTACATCTAATTGTCTCTGAAAACCTTTGTATCTTTTTTGCATAGACCCAGATTGTTGTTTGTGTTTGTTAAAAAACTGATTGCCTCTATTTCGAAAAGACATGAAATTCAAAAAATCCTAACGTACACAATTCTTCTCCCACCAATTTTAACAAGCTTGAAATTAAACACATAAAACTTAAAATCAGCGAGCAAATGATCTTTACCGAGAGAGAAGATAGAGGAGAGAGAGATAGAGCGGAGCGCAGCGCAGTGTAGAGAGTATGGAAAATCTTGAAAGAGCCGTTTGTACGTTAGGAAGAGTTGAAGTTTTTAGGTTCAAAGGGTAAAAAGTTAGCACTTAAAAAATAATGGACGGGTCAAAGTTGCTTATATAAAATGACTTATAAGTCATTTTTTCATAACTTAGAATTTGTGACTTGTGAAAAAATGGAAATTGACTTATAAGTCAAAATATAAATTCTTTCCAAACACCTTAACAATGAAAAACAACTTATAAGTACTTGTTCCCGAACAACCTCAAAAATCATAGAGATGAACATCTGAAAACATTGTTAAATGAGTACCCTTATCCGTAATTGATTTCTTCTTCTCCTATTTTAAACAGAGAGACCATCAATGTGAGACCCAAAATTTTATGAATAAAAATTTAAATTTCTCAAAATATTTTTTTTGAATATTACGGCGTGGATTTGATATAATGTTATAGTTGTAGGTAATATATATACATTTTGCAAAGTAAGCAAGTTGTTATATAATATTCGTTTGGTCGGGAAATATTCTTTTTGTCGGGGAATATCCGTACGACGACACAATCATTGGTGGACCCCACAATAAAAGTATTGTCGTAGTACGAAAATGACAAAATTATCTTTTTTATAAAAATAATTGGCCGAAAGTGTTACCGTTTAAAACCTGTTGAACTACCTTAGTAAAAAAATACAAGATGTCTGGCGTGGTTGCATAGTAGTACACGATATTGATTTTTGATGCTTACGTAAGAAGTCACTCAGTTATACTATTATTGATTCAAATATTGTCACAGTATCATCTGCATAATATGATATATTATTAAATTAATAATTGAGACGACAAAGTTATTCATATTATTATTTACAATATTGACAATGTCTAGAAGTTCTGTCAAGGAGAGGTTAGATAATCTAATCAAGCGCCCAATAGGAGAAATCCTTATCAGAAAGCCCCCTCTTTCCTGGGAACGACCTGATTGTTAAATATTATGAGTTATAATATTAATAATGAATAAGTTCGTGTTGATTAAAGATGAAATTGATAGTTCCATTGTGTGGAAATTATTAGTGTTAGTGGAAATCGACATTTATTTCTATAATAATTAATGTCTGGAGGTTATATTGACCAATCGGGTAATTCACCGGATAAATGAGAAATTAATTGCTATTAGTTCACATGCTTAAAATTATGTGTTCACATGTGTGTACTATTGATTCACATGATTTACTATTAGAGGAGTTGGTACAAGATTGATAATACTTGCATGACTAAATTAAAAATGGAGGTATAGATGGAGGTACTATACTATAATTAATTTTTTACATGTTTAGAACTATTGAGTCACATGATTTACTATTGATTCACATGATTTACTATTAGGGGAGGTGGTGCAAGTTTGATAATACTTGCAGGACTAAATTAAAAATGAAGAAAAAGAGGAAGGTATTATACTGTAATATTTCGAGCCCCAAAATGTGCAATTATTGAAACTATATTTTTCTATAAATAGAAGCTCATTCTTCCTTCATTTCTCACCAATTCACTAAGTCTGACAAGAGCAATTGTTATAGAGAGAAAGAAGAGGAGAAGTCTGCTACCTCACTATTCCAGTATCCAGTTTCTTCTAAGGTAAGGGGTATTATTTCTTCCGTATTCATGAAGAGAGTTATTTCTTTCAATACTCGTAAGGGTTGTTATTCCATTCTTTTTATATACATTGGAATAACTCATGCGATCTTGGACTTCACGCATGCCTCGGTGAATTCTTCTGTTATTCCATTCTTTATTATTCTATTGGAATAACCTGTCTGTGCGGACTACGCACGCCTGGTGAATTCTTCTGTTATTCCATTCTTTACTATTATGTTGGAATAACATGTCTATGCGAACTACCGCGTGCATGGTGAATTCTTCTGTTATTTCATTCTTTATTATTCTGTTGGAATAACCTGTCTATGCGGACTATGCACTCCTGGTGAATTCTTCTGTTATTCTATTCTTTATTATTCTATTGGAATAACCTGTCTGTGTGGACTACGCACGCCTGGTGAATTCTTCTGTTATTCCATTCTTTACTATTCTGTTGGAATAACCTATCTATGCGAACTACCGCGTGCATGGTGAATTCTTCTGTTATTCCATTCTTTATTATTCTGTTGGAATAACATGTCTACGCGGACTACTGCATGCATGGTGAATGACCCTTCGTATTCATTCTTTATTAAATTGTGGAAATATCTTTCTACGTGGATTACCGCATGACAGGTGAAAATCCATTTGCAATTTCGTATATTCTATTATACTCGTATGAGATATCATTTCTTTTGTACTCGTCATGGAATATCATTTTCTTTGGTATTTTTTTACAAGTTACTATTCACAGATTACTATTCACCCTATTACTATTCACTCTAGTATTGTTCACTCGGGTATTCGGGGCACTTTTCGTGCTGGAGTACTATTCACGGGTTACTATTCACGAGTTACTATTCACCCGATTACTATTCACTCTAGTATTATTCACTCGGGTATTTGGGATACTTTTCGTGTCGGGGTACTATTCACGGGGTACTATTCTCGAAGTACTATTCACGGGGTACTATTCACCCAAAAAATATATTTCTTTTCGGTCCAAATCATTTTTGGGTACAATATTATTCTTGAATTTTACTCCACAAAGCAGTATCATGTTGACAATTCGAACGTTATTGAATTCTGGATAAATTAAATTATAAATCTTTAAAATTTATCCTTGAACTTGTTTTATTGAATTATTGTGTCATTGTCATGCTTATATTGTGATGAAAGTCATCTTTGGCTTACGTGCATATAGACTTGGTATGATTATGACCAGCGATTATTCGGTATAATCATGACCGTAATGTAACGAATGAGGTGGTAAAAGTCCTCATTGCCCCGTAGTTCATTGATGGACAGTTATTGGTATGATTATGACCAGGGATTATTCGGTATAATCATGACCATTGATGATTACATGAATATCCTTGGCCGTGGTGTAGGGATGATTTGATGATGTGGATTATTTATTAAGCTGAGTCTCAGCGATAAAATTGATGATAAACTTTTTAAATCATAGAAGATAGTAGATTTTATGCTCTACTTGACTCTTCTAATGAATTGCTTATTCCGGTGTAGTTGTTGATCTAAATCTTGCTATCTATTATATTCTATCAATTGTTATACTGTTGAAGGCTAAGGATAATTTATTCTGTATTATCTTAGTCATTATATTTTTTACTGGGCTAGTTGAGCTCACCCTTTCTTTCACTATTCTCTTCAGGAAATGAGAATATAGCTGCAGATTGACGGTCCAGATGGTTATTTTAGTAGTCCTAACTATTCTATAAAATAGTGTGACTATAATTGTAATGAGGACTCCATTGAGTGTGGATATTATCTAGATGATAATATTTGTATTAAAACTCATAGCAAATGTTTTGTCGTACCTTACACGACAGTTGTATAATTAAGTTGTATTTGAATTTTGTACCATGTATGTGACGCCCCCAAAATAGGTCCACACGACCCATTCCGAGTCGCCAGATATCATACTATAAAAATCAAATACAAACTTCATTTATACAACTGTTGAACTGTCGTGCAGAATATGACCACATTTAAACTGTGAGTTTTAATACAAATGTATGTAACTCTCATGGTGCCTCGACTACAACCTTACAATGGTACTTTACATAAAAGTACAGTCAAAAACTGTTTTAGAAATTAAAATATTTGAGAAGTGCTCAAGGAAACCTTCGTACATGGGAGGCCATGCGTCTAGGTTATGATAGATATCATATGTCTACAGAATTATCCTTGGTTGACCCAATAGACCCAAATGAAAAACGAGAAGATTACTATCATCTTCTTTCCAGTGGTGAGTCTTCTCTTGACATATAATTATCTCCGTTGTCTCCAAGTGAAAATTATATTTCAAATAAACTCCAAGATTATATAGGTAGTGCTCGTAGATATACTCAGCAAGTGGATGTGCATAACCTTGTCTTATGATAACACGAAGTCGTCTGTCATTAGACATCTTGTATGATAGTGGCAAAAATGCCCTTCCAAAGTTGGGTTCACCTCACCCTATTCGGTTCACAAAAAATTAAAAATAAAATGACGTATACAATACGACACACTTATCTAAAGTTCTCAATAAAATTATTTTCATATTATTTAGGGAGAACCTCAACAGCTATAGACCACTAATCCATTCCCCTGTTATCCCCGCTTGACTTGGCAACACTCTTATTACCTGAAAGGAATTATGAAGCAAAAAGGTGAGCACAACTAGCCCAGTAAAGAATATCATGACTAAAGATAATTAAATTATCAATAGCTTTCGTCAATAATAAATCAGAGATTTAGAACATATGGTAGATGATAAAACTTTTCAACCATAGTTATAGCGGAACGAGCAATCCATTAAAAGAGTCAAATAGACCATAAGGTCTATTATCTTCTCCATGTTAAAAGCCCACCAACAATGTTTTATCCCTGTATCATCAATCAACAGTTCTGTCCACAATCATATGAATAGCTCATAATCATAATTGTGGTTCTAAATTCCTCTTCGCACCCAGGACGAAGATAATTTTCATCACCTATCTTCACCTAAAACATAAAAAATCATGGTTATACCAAATCATAATTCCTGCTCATAATCATACTAATAAATTCATCTTTGCACTATGGCCAAAGATATTCATTAACAATTCATCTTTGCAGTACAGGCCAAAGACATACAACTGTATTTTAGAAGAGTCAAGTAGAGCATGATATCTACTATCTTTTAGTGAATTGGTGAGAAATGAAGGAAGAATGAGCTTCTATTTATAGGAAAATATAGTTTCAATAATTGCACGTTTTGGGGCTCGAAATATTATAGTATAATACCTCCCTCTTTTTCTTCATTTTTAATTTAGTCCTGCAAGTATTATCAAACTTGCACCACTTCCTCTAATAGTAAATAATGTGAATCAATAGTTCAATCATGTGAATCAATAGTTATAATCATGTGAAAATACGAATTACAGTATAGTACCTCCATTTATACCTCCATTTTTAACTTAGTCATGCAAGTATTATCAATCTTGCACCACCTCCCCTAATAGTACAAGAATGTGAATCAATAGTACACAAATGTGAACAAATAGTTATAATCATGTGAATTAATAGCAATTAAATGCTCATTTATCCGGTTAATTACCCGATTGGTCAATATAACTTCCAGACATCAATTAATATCGAAATAAATTTTGATCTCCACTAACACTAATAATCTCAACACAATGGAACTATTTTTATCAAAAAAATTATTTTTGAAATTTTGAAGTTTGACTTTTTCTGAAAAAGTCAACTATTGACTTTTTGACCAAAAAGTTAACCCCATAAAATTTTGTGTTTATAGTCTATTTTTACTAATTTCATTATCCCAGACTCAAATATCACGTCCGCGCCTCCAAATTCAACTCCGAACTCAAATTCGATTTTTAATAACATTTATTCATTATTATTATAATTCGCAATATTTAACAACTGTGTCGCTTTCGTGAAAGGGGCTTTCCGATAAGGATTTCTTCTTATTGGTGCGCAATTAGGTGACCAAACCTCTCCTTAACAGAACTTCTAGAAATTGTCAATATTGCAAATAATAATATGAATAACTTTGCTGTCTCAATTATTGATTTAATAATATAACATATTGTGACAATAATTGAATAAAACTGAGTGACTTTTCACATAAGCATCAATAATCAAAGATACTATACAATATCGTGTGCTACTATGCAACCACGCGTATTACTATACTTTTATCACCAATTATTTTATAACAACTTGTTTACTTTGAAAAAATTTCATATATCAACCTTAACTTTAACCTTTTATCAATTTAACCATTTATTAAATAGAATAATTATAAGAAAATTGATTACTTTCATTTCATAAAATTCGGGGTCTCAGAATCTCCCCTCCTTATGAAATTTCACCCTCGAAATTTACGTACCTTGTAGTTCAAAGAGATGAGAATACCTTGCTTTCTTTTCGGATTGTACCTTCCTGGTTATATCCTCTGTATCATGATTTTTCCATTGCTCATCTCCTGTATTTTAGATATAATTCTATAATATATCTTTAAAACAAAGGTCAATTGACATATCACAAATTATCAACTTACCAAGTAAAAATTTCGGCTTAGGTAAGTCACACACTAGCGAAGTATATTACTCGTCTCTCCCCTCCTAGTTCTAGACGCATATCTCCGCCAGCGACCATATCCCTAAGCTCTGATACCATTTGTGACGCCCCCAAAATAGGTCCACAAGACTCATTCCGAGTCGCCAAATATCATACTATAAAAATAAAATTCAAACTTCATTTATACAACTGTTGAACTGTCATCCAGAATACGACCACAGTTAAACTATGAGTTTTAATACAAATGTATGTAACTCTCATGGTGCCTCGACCACAACCTTACAATGGTACTTTACATAAAAGTACAAATAAAAACTGTTTTAGAAATTAAAATCGTGGAAGTGCTCAAGGAAACCTTCATACATGGGAGGCCATACATCTAGGTTATGATAGATATCATATGTCCACGTAATTATCCTTGGTCAATCTAATAGACCCCAAAGAAAAACGAGAAGATTACTATCATCTTCTTTCCAATGGTGAGTCTTCTCTTGACATATAATTATCTCCGTTGTCTCCAAGTGAAAATTATATTTCAAATAAACTCCAAGATTATATAGGTAGTGCTCGTAGATATACTCAGCAAGTGGATGTGCACAACCCTGTCTTATGATAACACAAAGTCGTCTATCATTAGACATCTTGTATGATAGTGGCAAAAACGCCCTTCCAAAGTTGGGTTTACCTCACCCTATTCGATTCACCAAAATTAAATATCAAATGATATATACAATACGACACACTTATCTAAAGTTCTCAATAAAATTATTTCCATACTATTTAGGGAGAACCTCAACAGCTATAGATCACCATTCTATTCCCTTGTTATCCCCTCTCGACTCGGCAACACTCTTATTACCTGAAAGGAATTATGAAGCAAAAGGGTGAGCACAACTAGCCCAGTAAAGAATATCATGACTAAAGATAATTAAATTATCAATAGCTTTCATCAATAATAAATCAGAGATTTAGAATATATGGTATATGATAAAACTTTTCAACCATAGTTGTAGCGGAACGAGCAATCTATTAAAAGAGTCAAATAGATCATAAGGTCTTTTATCTTCTCCATGTTAAAAGTCCACCAACAATGTTTTATCACTGTAACATCAATCAACAGTTCCTGTCCACAATCATATGAATAACTCATAATCATAATCGTGGTTCTAAATTCCTCTTCGCACCCAGGACGAAGATAATTTTCATCACCTATCTTCACCTGAAACATCAAAAATTATGGTTATACCAAATCACAATTCCTGCTTATAATCCTACTAATAAATTCATCTTTACATTATGGCCAAAGATATTCATTAACAATTCATTTTTGCACTACAGGCCAAAGACATACAACTGTATTTTAGAAGAGTCAAGTAGAGCATGATATCTACTATCTTTTACGAATTAAAAGTGTATAATCAATATTTTATCGCTGAGACTCAGCTTAATAATTAATCCACACCATCGAATCATCACTGCACTACGGCCAAGGATATTCATGTAATGATCAATGGTCATGATTATACCGAATAATCCCTGGTTATAATCATACCAATAACTGTCCATCAATGCACTACGGGCCAATGAGGACTTTTACCACATCATCTATAACATTACGGGTCATGATTATACCGAATGATCCCTGGTCATAATCATACCAATAAATAGTTCATCTATGCACATAAGCCAATGATAATCATCAATCAATAGTTCATCTTTGCACGTAAGCCAAAGATATACAACTGTAAAACCAATAATCCATAGTCCATCTTTGCACATAAGCCAAAGATATACAACTATAAAATCAATAATCAACAGTCCATCTTTGCACGTAAGCCAAAGATATACAATTGTAAAACCAATAATTAACAGTCTATCTATGCACGTAAGCCAAAGATGACTTTCATCACAATATAAGCATGAGGATGATGGCAATGATATAAGCATTAATCAAACGAAATCAAGGATAAATATTAAAGACTTTAAATTTATCCAAATATTATCAATCATTTAATAAACTCATAATCTAATATTATTAATATTATAACAATATTTTAATCACTTCTTAAACTTATAAACAATTTCAAGAAGAGAAGGTCATTTAGCTCGATTTTGTCGTATAGTGAAGTCAAGTCCAGCTGGGACGGTGGCACCAAAAGCGGATACAGACAAAACAAAGTCGGTGATTTTCAGGAAGAGCGTTTTTTGTGACTTCTCAAAAAGCGAGTAACCCGAACGAAGTTAACACGGGTTAGTTAATTATAAATCCTTACGAAGTCTATACCTTATTAGATACTGGTTCTACCCATTCTTTTATCTTTCTTGCTTGCGCTCAACGTTTAAATTTAACTCCGGAGAGATTTGACTTTGACTTATCGGTTAAAACTCTGATAAGTATATTTTATATACGCGATTTAATATCCAATTCATGCTTATTTGTTGCTAAATTCTTGTGATCATGTTCGATTTTACTTGTTTTATGTTATTTCATGTGTAGATTGGTGGTTGTGGCATTTAACATACATTTGAAGAGATTCGGTGTGATTTGGAATCAAATGGAGCATAATTGGAAGCAAGTCATCAGAGCAGCAAAGTCAGTTCATAGAAAGTATGCCGCTTGTATGTGGCATGAATACTTACAAACCCCAAGGGGGTTCTTATAAACCAGATTAATGGATGGACATGGTCTACCGTAAGGGTGGGGGTATTCATTCGAGTAAGTCAGGAGCATAGCCCACCGGGGCGGGGGGTGGAAAAACTTGAGTGTCCTGTTATGTTTGCAACTCTATTTGGGCACGAATTTGGGCTATTTGCATGGTAATATAACTCTATTTGATAGAGAGTTCGATGAGAGTTTTATGCTAGATATCTATTACTCTATCGAATATACCTAGAGAGATTAAAAAAAAGGAGCATAAGGAAGATCTAAGTTCAGTTTTTGATATCAAGTGTGCAGGAGTATTTCGAGGAGTTTTTCAAGATGATTGCAACTCTAGTCTACGTGAAGGGTGTTTTCTAATATTCTTTGTGTTAGATTATTATTTGTAATTGGAAGAATGATTTCTATGATTTATTCAGTGTTTATTTCGTTTATTATGAACTAATTCACTTTTTAGGCTTGTGATGGATCCTTAAGTGAATCGATGGTTTTGTAAGCTTTGATTCCCAATTTAATAAGCTATATCCAGTTTATCTATATTAATTTGTGCTTGAATCTATGAATTGCCTGATCAACAATTCTTCGTGGAGTTGGATGGAATCGAGAGAGGATATTCAAATCTAGACCTAGTTGATATAGCATGTGTTCAGGATTTTGTTAGTAGCTTAAACTTGATGAGTGTTAAGGTAGAGATATGCTTGACACCTCATGTAATCGGATAGAGAACTTATTCTTCAACCTTCTTCAATTGTAATTCACATAGAGATATAGAGGGTTAGTTGATTAAGTTGTTTAACGGATTTCTATCTTAATTGTGGATTGAAGTTAATAGGGTATTAGTGCATCGAGAGGTGGTTAATACTACGTTCGTGTTCTTGATTAATAAACTGGGATAGTGCGTTAAATTGGGATAAAAGTGTTGAAATCAAAGTGAAGCTTAGGGTGAAATCATAAGCCTAATTCTCCATTAATTGTTTGAAATTTCAGATTTTGGTATTCGTGGTTGTTTTATGTTAGTTTAATTATTCTTAATTTTAGTTTCGTTAATTTAAATTATTGAGTTTGATTTGTTTAATAAAATTAGGATTAATAGAAGATTGGTGATTGTAAGTTAAGCTTATTGCTAATTAGTCTCTGTGGGAACGATACTCTACTCATCACTCTATTACTTGTTGACCACGTATACTTTTGTGTTGTGCGTATATAGATTTTACCCAACAAGTTTTTAGCGCCGTTGCCGGGGATTATTCAGTATAATTCTAAATATTTTTACAATATTAGTTTAATTAATCCAGTTTTACTTAGACATTTTTATTTTTGTATTGTGCTTCTTATTTCAGGTGTTAGACTAGTTTATGCAAACTCGGTCCCAAAATCCAGACTTGCTGCCTTTTGAGGACGACATTGCGAAAAGGTTTCAGAGGTTGAGTAAGTGGATCAAAGAAACGAGGCAAGAATTCGAAACATCTGAAAAAGAAGAGGAAATAGTAATGGCAGCCGAAGAACGAAAAGCGTTAAGGGACTTCGCAATGCCCAAGGTAATGGAACTGTATTCAAGCATCACCAGACCAACAATAGCAGCGAACACGTTCGAAATTAAGCCTGGGATGATACAAATGATTCAAAATTTAGTTCAGTTTGGGGGATTGGCAAATGACGATCCGAACAAGCACCTAGTCAGTTTTCTGGAAATGTGCGACATTTTTAGGTTTAATGGGGTTTCAGATGAGGTGGTGAGACTTCGATTGTTCCCATTCTCTTTACGGGACAAGGCAAAGAGTTGGTTACATTCTCTACCATCCGGTTCGATAACTACATGGGAGGATTTAGCTTAGAAATTCCTCGCAAAATTCTTTCCACCGGCGAAAACTGCGAAGATGAGGAACGAGATTATAATGTTTAAATAGCAACATGGGGAGTCATTATATGAGGTCTGGGAAAGATACAAAGAACTGCTCAGAAAATGCCCACATCATGGATTGCCCCAGTGGCTACAAATGAACACCTTTTACAACGGACTACATGGGAATCTCAGGAAAAGTATCGATGCAGCATCGGGCGGAGCATTCATGGCTAAGAGTTACGAGGAAGCCTGTGAGTTGATTGAAACCATGGCGGCTAATAATTACCAGTGGCCCACAGCAAGAATGACACAAGCAAAGGCAGCTAGGGTATTATAAGTAGATAGTATGACAGTGATGCAAGCACAGATATCTGCAATGTCAAAGAAGTTGGAGCAATTGGCAACAGCACAAACACAACAAACACAACAAGCACCGCAAGTGGCAATAGTATATGAGTTGTGCGTAGGAGAACACCCAATGAGAGCAATGTGCAATTAATCCAAAGAATTTATGTAGTTCATCGGCGATTCTATAAATGTAATTCCTCAAAACACATATCAGAACACATATAATCAAGGAAATAGGAATTATCAGAATTTCTCATGGAGCAACAACCAGCAAAATCAAGCTCCACGACAAGCACATCCTCCAGGTTTCCAGAATCAGCAATAACCAGTTCAATATCAAGAAAGGAAACCCAATCTGGAGGAAAAGTTGGAAAAATTTATGACTACCACCGAGTTGGCTATAAACAATCACACCTTGATTTTGAAAGCATAAGAGATGTCGATCAAGAATCTAGAGAATCAGATGGGTCAGATGGCGTTGGCATTGAATATTAGACCACAAGGGACATTACCAAGTGACACCAAGAAAAATCCTAAGGGTAATCACGAGCAGTGTCAAGCCATTATGCTAAGAAGTGGAAAACAGCTTGTTGGTCAAGAGCCAGAAATTTTGGCTACAAAGGAGGTTGAATCAGAGTCAAAAAATACAGTGGGTGAGGTAAAGCAAGGGAACAAAAAACAAATGGAAAAGAACAAACCAGTTAATGAACCAGCTGTTTATCCTCCCCCACCATTCCAGCAAAGAGTTCAAAAATAAAAGTTAGACAAGCAATTTTCAAAATTGTTGGAAGTTTTCAAGAAACTTCAAATTAACATACCATTTGCAGAGGCCCTAGAACAAATGCCGAGTTACGCAAAATTTATGAAAGGGATTCTATCAAGGAAAAAGAAATGGGAAGATTTTGAGACGATGGCATTAACAGAGGAGTGTAGTGCGGTATTACAGCAGAAATTACCACCAAAACTCAAGGACCCAGGGAGCTTTACTATTCCATGCACGATCGGTGAGATGCATTTTAGCAAGTGTCTATGTGATTTGGGGGTGAGTGTAAACCTTATGCCATTGTCAGTATACTTAGAATTGGGGTTGCCCGCGCCAAGGCCTACAAACATCTCCTTGCAGTTGGCAGATAGGTCAGTCATATATCCGAGAGGCATAGTAGAGGACATCTTAGTGAAAGTGGATAAGTTTATATTCCCCGCGGACTTTATCATTTTGGATTTTGAGGAGGACAAGAACATCCCAATTATCCTAGGGAGACCATTCTTGGCTATAGAGAGAACACTCATAGATGTACAAAAGGGAGAACTCACTATGAGGGTCCAAGATTAAGAAGTGAAATTCAATGTTTTTAAGGCAATGAAATTCCCTACGGATGAGGAAGAATGTTTTTGAATGGTTCTAGTTGAGCAAATCATTAGTGATGACATGAGCAAAAGTTTGTTGAACGATCCGTTAGAAACAACATTATTGGGAGATGAAGAAATTGACGATCCGGAATTGGTGGATTACCTTCAATTGCTAGACTCATTGCCACGAGTACCAAGATTTAGAACATCGTTTGAACCACTGCAAACGGAGGAGGTAACTGCAGAAAAATTGAAACCATCATTGGAAGAGCCACCAAAGCTAGTACTTAAGCCACTTCCTAAGCACCTCATGTATGCGTATTTAGGCAATTTAAATTCTTTACCTGTTATTATTTCAGCTGCATTTAACGAATTGCAGGAAGAAAAGTTGTTGAGGGTGCTTCAGGAACACAAATCAGCTATTGGATGGACAATTGCTGACATAAAGGGAATCAGCCCTTCATTTTGCATGCATAAGATCCTAATGGAAGATGAAGCAAAACCAACGGTGGAACAACAGCGGCGGCTCAATCCAATTATGAAGGAAGTGGTAAAGAAGGAAATTTTGAAATGGTTAGACGCCGGCATCATCTACCCGATTTTCGACAGTAAATGGGTTAGTCCAGTCCAGTGCGTATCGAAAAAAAGAGGAATGACGGTGGTGCAGAATGACAACAACGAGTTAATCCCAACTAGAACAGTGACGGGTTGGCAGGTTGGCATGGATTACAGAAAAAAAATTGAACAAGGCAACCCGAAAAGACCATTTCCCGCTGCCCTTTATTGACAAAATGTTAGATAGATTGGCGGAACACCAATATTACTGTTTGTTGGATGGGTATTCGGGCTACAACCAAATAGTCATCGCTCTAGAGGATCAAGAAAAGACCACATTTACGTGCCCTTAAGGCATATTTACATTCAGGAGGATGTCATTCGGGCTATGCAACGCACCGACAACTTTCCAAAGGTGTATGATGGCAATTTTTTCAGATATGGTGGAGAAAAATGTTGAGGTCTTCTTGGATGACTTTTCAATTTATGGGGACAGCTTTGATAATTGCTTGAAGAATCTGGTTATGGTGCTGCAAAGATGCAAGGACACGAATCTTGTTCTAAATTGGGAAAAATGCCACTTCATGGTTGAAGATGGCATAATTTTGGGCCATAAGGTATCAACTTAAGGATTGGAAGTTGACAAGGCAAAGCTGGAAACTATTGAAAAATTGCCTCCACCAACCTCAGTGAAGGGTATTAGGAGTTTCTTGGGACACGCTGGGTTCTACAGGAGGATTATAAAGGACTTCTCTAAAATTGTGAAACCCCTATGCAGTCTTTTAGAGAAGGATGCGACGTTCAGCTTTGATAAAGAATGCAAGACAGCGTTTGATTTATTAAAGAGGAAATTGACTACAGCCTCCGTTATAGTTGCACCAGACTGGAGCATGCCATTCGAGCTTATATGTGATGCAAGCGACTTTGTGGTTGGGGCTGTTTTGGGTCAGCGTAGAGACAAGGTGTTTCACGCTATATACTACGCAAGCAAAACACTTACAAAAACTCAAATGAACTACACAACCACAGAAAAGGAGTTGCTTGTCGTGGTATATGCATTTGACAGATTTCGGGCTTACTTGATCGGGACTAAGGTGATAGTCTATACAGACCATGCAGCGATTCGGTACTTGATAGCGAAAAAGGATGCTAAAACACACCTTATCCGGTGGATTCTTCTACTGCAAGAATTCGATTTAGAAATAAAGGATAGGAAGGGGACGGAGAACCAAGTAGCCGATCACTAGTCAAGGTTGGAAAACCACGAGAAAGCAAGAGACGACAAATGTGAAATCAACGAATCATTCCTAGATGAGCAACTGTTTGGGATATCAGCGGAGATTCCGTGGTATGACGACTATGCAAATTTTGTTGTGAGCAACATTTTACCACCTGACCTCACAAGGCAACATAAAAAGAAATTTCTTCACGACGTTAAATGGTACATGCGGGATGATCCATATTTGTTCAAGAAGTGCGCCGACAAGGTGATTCTAAGGTGCGTCCTATATAGCGAAGTGAAGAATATTCTGCATGAGTGTCACTCGTCGGCGTATGGCAGGTATTATGGGAGTGAGAGGACAGCAGCGAAGGTGCTGTAATGTGGTTTTTATTGGCCCACATTATTCAAAGATGCCCACCAGTTTGTCAAACAATGCGATAGGTGTCAAAGGATGGGAAAAATTTCAAAACGTAATGAGATGCCTTTACAAACGATTCTGGAAGTGGAAATTTTTAACGTATGGGGTATCAATTTCATGGGACCATTTCCCTCATCCTTAAACAATCAATACATTCTACTCGCAGTGGACTACGTGTCAAAGTGGGTTGAAGCTGCAGCTCTACCAACAAATGATGCCAAGGTAGTCCTCAAATTCCTTCAAAAGAACATCTTCACGAGGTTTGGCACACCAAGAGCAATTATAAGTGACGAAGGTAGTCACTTTTGCAATAGATCATTTACTACTCTGTTGGCCAAGTATGGGGTGAACCACAAGATAGCTACAGCATATCACCCTCAAACTAGTGGCCAAGTTGAGGTATCAAATAGAGAAGTCAAAAAGATATTGGAGAAAGTGGTGAATCCGAGTCGAAAAGATTGGTCACTTAGATTGGACGATGCTTTATGGGCTTACCGAACTGCATACAAGATGCCAATCGGGATGCCACCATATCAACTGTTTTACAGGAAGGCATGCCATTTATCGGTGGAACTACAACATAAGGCATATTGGGCGGTGAAAAAACTCAATTTTGATCAAAAAGATGTAGGAGAGAAGAGATTACTTCAGTTGAATGAACTCGACGAGTTTTGCCTTCATGCCTATGAGAATGCCAAACCATACAAAGAAAAAGTCAAAAGATGGCATGACCAGAAAATTTTGCGTCGAACATTCGAGCTAGGCCAATCAGTACTATTATTCAACTCAAGGTTGTGGTTGTTCCCCAGAAAGCTTAAATCAAGATGGTCGGGACCATTCACAGTTAAACAAGTATTCCCTCACGGTGCAGTTGAAATTTACAGTTGCAATCCTCTCGAAACATTCAAAGTCAATGGACACCGGTTGAAGCATTACTGGGGTGGAGAAGCCAACACTGACATGATCGCCATCACGTTGGCTGACACAAGTTAAGTAGGAAGTAGTCAGGCTGAACGATTTAAAATCAAGCGCTAATTGGGAGGCAACCCAATTTTTAGTTCTTTATCATATTTTCCATTCATATTTTCTTAATCATAGTTTTTATTAAAGTACTACATAGAAGAACAAAATAAAATCTTGTAATCTCTCCACATCAGAACATTTCATCAACAACTCACTACTCTTCATGTTTTATGTCATGCAGGATGGAAAAAGGATCATCAAGCGAGTATATTGCAGTAAAAGTAAGCTAAATTGAAGCAAAACAAGAAATCCAGACAAGAATCCTAGCCACGGGGGTGGGCCCTAAAGACTATAACCCCGTAGAATGGGTCCTCAACATCGTAAAAGGGGCCAGCCCTGGTCGAGGCGGGCATTCCTAGTTCATTATCCCCCGCCGGGGTGGGGGTCCTAGAATTTTGACAGACGTGGGTAGTTGGTTGGTCTTCTATCCTTCCCAATAACCCCCCACTTTGACACTTCCCCACTACCTCATTACTCCATAACCACCTCCCACTTTCCCCACATTCCCAACACTCCATTACTCTTCTCCACCTCTCCACCTCCTCACTTCACCAATGCTAGCCTTCCCTCTCCATCTATAAATACCACAACATCTCATCGAAACTCCTCCACCACACTTCTTATAAGGCAAAAAGAGAGCATAGTTGTGAGCTAGAGAGATACTATTGAAAAGATTGGGGGAGAGTTAGGGAAAAATCAGGAATAGGGAGAAATGGCTTCACAATCATCGTGTAAACGCCAATGGGGGAGAGTTCATGACCATCCCAACTTATCCGCACCTTCGATCATCGAAAATTTGCAAGTGTCGCCGCCGCCGACCGGTATGACTACATGCTCACAAAAGCCCTTACACCGGAGCGGGGGTTGGCACCTGATGCTAACGACGGGGAGCTCATGACCCAAATTTACCAAAAGGGATGGGTAAAATTCACCGAGGAGCCGGAACCAGCCGTTGTAAACATTGTCAAGGAGTTTTACGCAAATGCTGAGGACAAAGAACCATTCCACGCTTTTGTGCGAGGACAGTTGGTTCCATTCAGTGCGGACGCCATTAACACATACTACCAACCGCGGGTGCCACGTCATTGCCAGTATGCGCACCTCCATGATTCTGACCCAAATTTTGATGAAATTATCATGGAGATGACAAAGCCAGGAACTTCATGGATGAAAGGTCGGAAGCGAGGCACCGTGTTCCACAGCAAGAACCTTAGTCGGTATGGAAAAATTTGGTATGCCTTCCTTTGCGTGAAATTGCTTCCATCCCAACACACTTCAGACGTCACCAAAGAGAAGGCGTTACTGTTGTACGCCATTGTGCAAGATTTTATTACGGACATCGGCGCTATCATTTGCTTCTCCATCCGCCGGTGCCTACGTGGGAATTTTTCTGGAGGTTTACCACACCCATCATTCATATGTGGGTCATGTCGTCAAGCAGGTGTACGATGGTCCGATGACGAGCCCACTCAAATGCCGCTCACATTGCTTGATTCGAGAATGATAGCGCGGTATTTTGTATGGGCAGGGGGAGAGTCACATCCGCGTGGTGTGGGGTTCATTTTTTCGTCATCATCAAAAGAAGATGTGGATGCTATGGAGGTATTGGGGGATGAGCAGGTAACGCAGGCCGAGGCTATATCTAGATCTCAATTCCTTGATTTCCAAAATCAAATGAATGCAAACACCAAGGCAACTCGTCAGGAAATGCGCCGATTGGGAATGAGGCAAGAGCATATTTTCAACGCTATGCACACATCTTTTGCCTCGTTGAACACAACTCTTCAAAGTTTCAACCTGACGGCACAATTTCTGTATCACCAGCCCGGTCCAATGCCAAGGTTCCCACCGAGTGATTCCGATGAAGAAGAACAACAACCACCTCCTCAGACTTAAGGACCAGCAGGGAAGTCCTCACACACTTATTTTGCCTTATCATACAATGAGGACATTGTCTAACTTAAGTTTGGGGGATTTTAATACATGTTTTGCATGCATTTTAGCTTAGGTTACATTTTTAATTTTAGTAAATTTCTGTATTACATTTTATTTTTAGTATTGCATGATAGCTTAGTGCATTCATGGTAGCTTAGGTTTGCATAGTAGATAATAGTGTAATGCATTTTGTTATCCATCTATATATAAAAAAAATTAATAAAAAAAATATATGTTAATTAGTAATTATTGTGTTGTTTAAGTCCATCAATGTTGTGTTTCATGTTGTTGTGGGCCTATGATGTGATTGTCAATAAGTAGTAAATCCAGTATTGCGTATTAGAACTGTGACACAATCATCGTTTATGAATCGAATCTTGAGTTTGTTTGAAGCTGGTATAAAAAGTTAGCACGTTTAACAAACATCTGTGTTGATTGGTTAAGTTCAAACTGGTACCTAAATGATCTCTAAAGGATAATGCTAGAGTGAATGATAAAATAACAAGGATGGATGGTAAAGGCTGAAGTTAGGAAAGAACCTAAGTTTGGGGGATGATATGTGGGGTATATAAGCTTTATCTTAAAAAAATGCATAAATAAACACCGTAGTGTGCTTGTCTAGTTTTGTGGCCTTTGTTACTTGAGCAAGTAAGCCCGAGGGGATTGTCTTTACACCTAGCGCCCTAAGGTCTTAATGGTCTGGGAGTCGTTGGTCGAAAGCTCGTTATGGTAGCATTGAAAATCCTAAGGGAATAAGACACTACATTACTATGTGTATAAAAATAAAATGGAAAATAAGAGCAAAAAGCCCCCGTATAAAATAATTGTATGAATAAAGCATAAGTACCCCGCGTGAACCCTTGAGATTTGTGATTGCTTGATTTTAGTTGGAACTATCTATTTTTTGAAATTTTTAAGTTTGTACTGCGTGATTCCTTTTAAGAGATTGGTTATGTATTGAATTTGAGTCTGTATCGGTTATCATGGATGTTGCACACACACACACACTATACCAGTGATGATGGCTTGAGATTTGAGAATTAAGGCGTAATTGTAGATTGGTTTTTGATGGTTGATATTGTATAGTTGCTTATTTTCGCTGAGGCCATTCAGATTATTTTGATTCCGCGTTATTGTTGAATTTGATAGCATATATGTAAATTTATATTCGTATTATTGCATTGTATGTAGTTGATTTGTGCTCGAGGACTAGCACGATTTAAGTTTGGGGGATTTTGATAAGTGTATTTTATATACGCGATTTAATATCTAATTCATGCTTATTTGTTGCTAAATTCTTATGATCATGTTCGACTTTACTTGTTTTATGTTATTTCATGTGTTGATTAGTGGTTGTGGCATTTAACGTACATTTGAAGAGATTCAGTGTGATTTGGAATCAAATGGAGCATAATTAGAAGCAAGTCATCGAAGTAGCGCAAAGTCAGTTTCACGAAGGTAAGCACGTCACGGAATGGGAAAAAATATACTTATATAAACCACGTACGGGCTGGGGGTCTTACAAAACCGATTAACGAAATGATGGCGGTAAAAGGGCATTGTTCACTATATACCGTCGGGGGGGGGGTCTTCATTCAAGCAAGTCAGAGCATAATTCATGGCGGGCGCATACTTATATATGAAACTCGTCACGTAGCAAAAGCAAGGGGTGGAAAAACTTGAGTGTCATGTTATGTTTGCAACTCTTCTTGGGCACGAATTTGGGCTATTTGTATGGTAATATAACTCTATTTGATAGAGAGTTCGGTGAGAGTTTTATGCTAGATATCTATTACTCTATCAAATATAACTAGAGAGATTAAAAAAAAAGGAGCATAACGTAGATCTAAGTTCAGTTTTTGATAGCAAGTGTGCAGGAGTATTTCGAGGAGTTTTTCAAAACGATTGCAACTCTAGTCTACATGAAGGGTGTTTTCTAATATTCTTTGTGTCAGATTATTATTTGTAATTGGAAGAATGATTTCTATGATTTATTCAGTGTTTATTTCGTTTATTATGAACTAATTCACTTTTTAGGCTTGTGATGGATCCTTAAGTGAATTGATGGTTTTGTAAGCTTTGATTCCCAATTTAATAAGTTATATCCAGTTTATCTATATTAATTTGTGCTTGAATCTATGAATTGCCTGATCAACAATTCTTCGTGGAGTTGGAAGGAATCGAGAGAGGATATTCAAATCTAAACCTAGTTGATATAGCATGTGTTCAGGATTTTGTTAGTAGCTTAAACTTGATGAGTGTTAAGGTAGAGATATGCTTGACACCGCATGTAATCGGATAGAGAACTTATTCTTCAACCTTCTTCAATTGTAATTCACATAAAGATATAGTGGGTTAGTTGATTAAGGTATTTTATGGATTTCAATCTTAATTGTGGATTGAAGTTAATAGGGTATTAGTGCATCGAGAGGTGGTTAATACTACGTTCGTGTTCTTGATTAATAAACTGGGATAGTGCGTTAAATTGGGATAAAGGTGTTGAAATCAAAGTGAAGCTTAGGGTGAAATCATAAGCCTAATTCTCCATTAATTGTTTGAAATTTCAGATTTTGGTATTCGTGGTTGTTTTATGTTAGTTTAATTATTCTTAATTTTAGTTTCGTTAATTTAAATTATTGAGTTTGATTTGTTTAATAAAATTAGGATTAATAGAAGATTGGTGATTGTAAGTTAAGGTTATTGCTAATTAGTCTCTGTGGGAACGATACTCTACTCATCACTCTATTACTTGTTGACCACGTATACTTGCGTGTTGTGCGTATATAGATTTTACCCAACAAACTCCGTTAGGAGAAACCTTCATTTCATGTGCTATCCAAATCTTGGATGAGAGTCACAGTTTTTAAATGATATTTTTTCCGTCGTTAATAAATTTCCTGATGTATTCTTGAAGACTTCTTAGCCTACCCCTAGAGCGTGAAATTGTATTTTGTATTGACCCCAGTACAAAACACATTTCTTAAACCCTCAAATATTTTCTTCACCTAAAACGATTGTATAATGTGCCAAAGACGTTGGCTTGAGCTGTTGAAGATTACGATCGTACCTTTCAATACCATCGTGGGAAAGCGAACGTGGTAGCTGACGTATTGAGTAGAAGATCGTATGCGTTTACAAGTACGAATATACGAACCCACGTGAAGATAACGAATATACGATTAGAATCGACTTTACTCGATAAAGTTAAAGTCGCTCAAGCTACATACTCAGAGATGATGAATGTGAAGAAGAAGGTTCAAGAGGGCGTTATTCTAGAAGCAAGTGTGACGCCCCCAAAATAGGTCCATTCCATCCAACCCATTATGAGTCGCCAAATACATGGTACAAAAAAAACTACAACTTTATTAATACATTTGTCGTGCAAAATACGACAACATATATACTGCGAGTTTAAATACAATTATTGTCTTCTAGACAATATACATACCCAAATAAATCCTCATCACAATTATTTATACATTATTTTACAAAAATGGTGAGGACTACTAAACAACTCTCTCTAGAACCTTCATTCCATACCCCGACTAGTACTCGCTACATTTTCGCCTCCGAGAAGAAAAATGGAACAACAAGGAAAAGGGTGAGCTCAACTAGCCCAAGAAGAATATTATGACTAAGATAATATACAACAAATTATCGTTAGTCTTTAACAGGAAAAATCTAATAGAATACAATAGACAAACCGGTTTTAAATCAACAACTGCAATGGAAACAACAATTCATTAGAAGAGTTAAGTAGAGAATGCAAACTACTATCTTCTATATATAAATTTTAAAGTTCATCGTCGATATTTTATCCCCTGTAACATCAATCAATATATATCCGAATCAAATATTCATCTTTGCACTCACAGCCAAAGATAATCATCATTGGTCATGTTCATCTAAACACTGCTCATCTTTTTGCACCACGGCCAAAGATATTCATCGTAAATCATTCATCTTTGCACTCTGTGCCAAAAATATTCAATAATATCATCATTTAAGACCGAGGATGATGAAAATATTTTAAAGAAACGAATCCAAAGTGAAACAAAATGATAAGGATTAAGGATTAAGGATCAGTACTTTGTTTTATCCATGTCCAACAATACCTCAAAAATAATCATAGTGGTGTAAAATTCAAGAATGATCAAAACATGGATACAATCAAAGCTAGTATCCAGAATAGATATTTTGGACGAAAAGAAGAAATTTCATTTTTCGGTGAATAGTGTCGTATTCGTGAATAGTGTCGTATACGTGAATAGTAACTCCGACACCAAAAGATAGAAATTTCACAAAAAAACATCTTCACGCTTCATGAATAGTACTCGTGAATAGTAACTCGTGAATAGTAACTCATGAATAGTAACCCCGACATGAAAAAGTTCCAAATTTGATAAAAATTTCAACCAATATTTCAGCATAATGATATTGAAGAAATAATATCATTTAAGAAGAAAATAACATCCCTTACCTCGAAAAGACAATACTTCTAGTTGAAAACAGGATATAGGCTATGACTTGAACTTGCATCAGATAGCAATACTCAAAGTATACTCAAAATACTCACAAGAATACGCTCGATAATATAGAGAGAGAAAACTTCAGTTTCTGGTGTGATTTTTAATTCTAACCTAAGCATCCTATTTATAGGAAAATGCTTAGAACACCAAAGTAGAAAATTTAATAAATTAATATTATAATTTTTCCACAACTTCATACGCACACTAACAACCTGAATTCAGCCTCCTAATCACATGTTAAATGAGTTTCAAAAATGAAAAAAACGTTTTTCTAATTTAAAATAATTTAAACTTCCAAAAATCAATTATTTCAGAGCTTCGAAACTTCAATAATTCATAATAAATAGCCCTTTTATCAGAAAATTCGAATCTCGTGACTTTTTATAGGAAATTCAATTCTCTACAACTTTGCGTAAGAAAGTTTTTCCAAATTCCAAATGTAAATTGACCGAAATCCATAAACCAAGCGATTTTATTGTGCTATAATCAAATTTCTATTAATAATTGTGTCCACCAACACACAAAATATGTGTTAAACATTTAATGCCACAAAAATACTCTTCCTCCTCATATACTCATATATCCCACATTCATTATAAAATATCACCGTTAATATATTATTAAAATAATATATTTAAATGAATTATTTTATCGAGAAAAGATAAAATATTAATTTTCAACAATTGTCACATTAAAAATTTTCTCCATCTATATCCACATAAAATCAATATTTTCCTCATCATATAAATCAATAATTAATTATTCATAAATAATATTACAGAATCACAATATGGTAACTGTGCCGCTCCAGAAAGAGGGGCTTTCAATAAGGATCTCTCCTTCATCAAGCCGCAATTAGGTGACCAAACCTCTCCTTAGATGTAACTTTCTAGACATTGCCAATAATGTTTTCTAATAATATTATTCAGATAATATGAATTATTGTCTCAGATAATGGAAAAAAATATTGTGTAATGATAATTTATTGAAATAATGTAATATAAAATATCAATGCAAAGAATTATTGAATCAATAAAATAAAATCTTTGAACAAGAATTACTATAACAATTATTGAGTAGTGCCTTTCACGTAAGAATCAATAATTGGTGCAATACCATGTGCTATCTTGCTCAACAATGCGTATGATAGTGTGTTTTAACCATCGGGTATTCCAACAAGATAATTGTAATAACTACGCCAAGTTATTTATAAACAACTTATATTTGTCGTTTTCTTCATCCAATCGCTTCAGTTATGGGGCCCACAAAAGACTCAAGGTCGTCATATTTAATATTCCCGACAAGATTTAATATTCCACAACCAAACGAATATTCCCCGACAATAATGAATATTTTATAACCACTTGCTTATTCGAAATATTTGCGTATTTTACCCATAACTATCCACATTAATCAAATCAACCCTTACTATTTCAAAATAATAAATAGAGGAAAATAAATTTCATTTATTAATAATTTGGGGTCTTACAGCAAGAATCAACGAAGAGAGGGAATCTCAACCCTCGATTTAATTAGCCCATTTGAAATCCTCGATCGAGTAGGAAATGTGGCTTATAGACTCGTTTTACTGCCAAGTATGTTGCGTGTTCATAACATTTTTAACGTATCGATGTTACGTAAATATGTGGATGACCCAAACCACATTATTGATTTAGAACCGGACGAGATAGCAGAAGATTTAACGTATGAGGAGATACGTGTTAAAATCTTGGATAAGAATCTGAAAGGAAGTAAAGGTACCCTCACCTCAAAGGTTATACCTCAAGAGTTAGAATCTGAAATGAAGTCAAGGTACCCTCACCTCTTCAGCATACCAGGTACATACGTAAATTTCGAGGGCGAAATTCCATAAGGAGGTGAGATTATGAGAACCCAAATTTTATGAATAAATATTTAATTTTCTCGAAATATTTTTTTTTTAATATTATGGTGTGGATTTGATATAATGTTATAGTTGTGGGTAGTATTTATAAATTTTGCGAAGTATGCAAGTTGTTATATAATATTCGATTGGTCGGGGAATATTCATTTTATCAGAAAATATTCGTACAACGGTACAATCATTGGTGGACCCCGCAACAGAATTATTATCAGATTGAGAAAATGACAAAAATATTTTATAAAAATAACATCAGAAGTTTTACTGTTAATACTATTGAACTACTCGGTAGTAAAAGTACTGATGCTGGCGTTGCATAGTAAGTAATACCAGTATTGATTGTTGATGCTTACGTGATAAGTCACTCAGTTTTGTTTTATTAGTATTATTAATGTAATAAAACAGAAAATCTTCTCTTTCCTAAGAAGGGTTTGGTTGTCTAAGTTTTTGTTTTATTATTAGTAATAAAACAGAAAAGCTTTTTATATAAAATGTAATACTTTTATAAAGTTATTCGTTTTATTAGACTATAAATAGAATATATTATATTCTATTACGTATAGTGTTTTCATAGTAATATCTTTTTATATAAAAGCAGAATACTTTTATAAAGTTATTTGTTTTATTAGACAATAATTAGAATATATTATATTTTATTATGCATAGTGTTGCATAATAGTGCTGCGTAGTGTTTGGCATAGTAATATCTTTATATAAAGCAGTAATACTTTTATAAAAGTTATTTGTTTTATTAGTCAATAATTAGAATATATTATATTTTATTATGCATAGTGTTACATTGTGCTCAGATATAGTGTTTTACATAGTAATATCTTTTTATATAAAACAGAATACTTTTATAAAGTTATTTGTTTTATTAGACAATAATTAGAATATATTATATTTTATTATGCATAGTGTTGCATAGTGCTTGCATAGTGTTTTGCATAGTAAAATCTTTTTATATAAAATAGAATACTTTTATAAAGTTATTCGTTTTATTAGATTATAAATAGAATATATTATATTTTATTTAAAAGATTTTGCTTTAAATCTGGACCGTCCGTTTAAAAGTAAATCAATCTGGACCGTTCATGAATTAGTTACTATTCAGTCCATTCTTCTATAAATAGAAGCTTATTCCTTCATTATTTCTTACGAATTCATTGAAACTCTAAAGAGAAAAACTATAGAGAGAGTTCTTCTTCTGTAATCTCGAAAGTATTTCTTTAGAGTTTAAGAAATCTTTGAGCGTAGAAGATAGTGCAAGTTTTCTTCAAGTATATTTTCGCCCTACCAGTCGGAATACTTTTCTTTCAAAGATAAGGGGTATTATTTCTTTTGTATTCATGAAGATAACTTCTGTTATTCCATTCTTTATTATTACATTGGAATAACCGTATACATGCGACTACCTATCTTTGGTAAAATTCTTCATTATTCCATTCTTTATTATTATGTTGGAATAACTTTGTTTATTTACAGTATCACATACATAGTGAAATTCTTCTATTATTCTCGCGTAATATCCCGCTTGCGCGTCACACCTTATTCGACTGGGTTCTATTAATTATTATTCATTGGAATAACTCGTCGCGCATGGCCTATCGCATGCATGGTGATTTCGTTGTTATTCCATTCTTTATTATTACTCGCTGGAATATCCTATCGGCTAATTTTACCTCGACTGGTTCCATTATTTATTATTCCATTCTTTATTATTCGTCGAATATCCGCATCATGCGTTCTGTGGGACTGGTTTCATTATTTATTATTACGTCAGGAATATCACGTATCGCCATGCTTACGCCATGACACTGGTTCCATTATTTATTATTCATTTGGGAATAACCTATCATGCGATCTATCGCATGCGTATGGTGAATCCTTACGTTATTCCATTCTTTATTATTACGTTGAATAACTCACATACATGTGGATTACCACATGCATGGTGAATGATCCTTTGTATTCTTTCCTTATTAAATTGTGGAAATGATCTGTATGCATGGATTATCGCATGGCAGGTGAAAATCCATTTGCATTTTCATATATTCTGTTATACTCAGCTGGTTAAAGTTTTGACTTCTATACTCCATGAAATAAGAGGAATATCCTTGATATTTGCGTTTCATCCAGTATCTTTTCATGTAAATATTCTTCTGAGCATTCTTGAATTTTACTCTACAAAGAAGTAACATGTTGACAATTTGGACGTTATTGGTTCTTGGATAAATTAATTCTTGAACTTGTTTTATTGAATTATTATGTCATTGTCATCATCCTCATGTTTATATTATGTTGAAAGTCATCTGTGGCATGTAGTGCATAGATGGACTTCGTATGATTATGACCAGGGATTATTCGGTATAATCATGACCGTAATGTTACAAGTGATGTGGAAAAAGTCCTCATTGGCCCGTAATGCATTGATAGACAGTTTTTGGTATGATTATGGCTATGGATTCTCTTCGGCCAAGGGTGAAGAGATGAATTTTTTTATGGCATGATCAGGACCGTTGATGACGATTATCTTTGGCCCATAGTGCATGGATAATTCGTGGTCGTGATACTAAAGAATATCCTTGGCCTGTAGTGCAGGGATGATTTGATGATTTGGATTATTTATTGAGCTGAGTCTCAGCGATAAAAGTGATGAAAAACCTTTTAAATCATAGAAGATAGTAGATTTTATTCTCTACTTGACTCTTCTAATGGATTGCTTGTTCCGTTATAGTTAAACTTGATGTTTGTATTATATCAGTTTAACACTGTTGAAGGCTAACGATAATTTATTCTGCATTATCTTAGTCATAATATTTCTTACTAGGCTAGTTGAGCTCACCCTTTCTTTCATTGTTCTCTTCAGGAAATGAGAACGTAGCTGGGACTAGTCGGAGAACAGAGTGACGGTCCCAGATGATAGCATTAGTAGTCCTCACTATTCTGTTAAATAATGTGATAATTAATATAATGAGAACTTCATTGAGTTTGTATACTGTCTAGATGACAATATACATATTTAAAACTCTCAGCTATGTTTTGTCGTATTGTACACGATAGTTGTATAAGTTAGTTTGTAGTTAATTTAAGTACCATGTATCTGGCGACCCAAGATGGGTGATGTATACCAATTTTGGGGGCGTCACATAAATAAAAACACCGATCAGATGATGAATGATGAGATGTTCAGAGGCTTTATGCAATTCATGCAACATAAGGCGAGAGAGACTCCTATTCAAAATGCAGGTGGAAACAATGGCAACCCACGGTTGGTGTGACGCCCCCAAAATTAGGTATACATCACCCATCTACTGTCGCCAGATACATGGTACATAAATTAAAATACAAACTAATTATACAACAGTCGTGTAAAATATGACAAAACATAGCTGAGAGTTTAAACAATAATATTGCCTTCTAGACAATATCCACTCTCAATGGAGTCCTCATTACATTTATTATCACACTATTTCACAGAATAGTGAGGACTACTATTGCTATCATCTGGACCATCACTCCATTCCCCGACTAGTCCCAGCTATATTCTCATTTCCTGAAGAGAACAGTGAAAGAAAGGGTGAGCTCAACTAGCCCAGTAAGAAATATTATGACTAAGATAATGCAGAATAAATTATCGTTAGCCTTCAATAGTGTTAAATTGATACAATATAACAAACATCAAGTTTAACTGCAGGAGAACAAGCAATCCATTAGAAGAGTCAAGTAGAGAATAAAATCTACTATCTCCTATGATTTAAAAAGTTTATCATCACTTTTATCGCTGAGACTCGGCTTAATAAATAATTCACATCATCGAATCACCCCTGCACTACGGCCAAGGATATTTGGTAATATCACATCCATGAATTATCCATGTACTACAGGCCAAGGATATTCACTATTATCACATCCATGAATTAATATTTCACTGCTGAGACTCAGCTCAATAATTAATCCACATCATCGAACTATCCCTGCACTACACGCCAAGGATATTCTTTAGTATCACGAAGAAGAATTATCCAAGCACAACAGGCCAAAGATAATCGTGTTTTCATCAACGGTCCTGATCATGCCATAAAACAATTCTTCTTTGTACCCTTGGCCGAAGAGAATCCATAGCCATAATCATACCAAAAATTGTCCATCAATGCACTACGGCCAATGAGGATTTTTACCACATCATTCGTCACATTACGGTCATGATTATACCGAATAATCCCTGGTCATAATCACACCAAGTCCATCTATACACTACGGGCCAAAGATGACTTTTACCACATCATTTGTAACATTACAGTCATGATTATACCGAATAATCCCTGGTCATAATTATACCAAGTCCATCTATGCACGTAAGCCACAGATGACTTTCAACATAATATAAACATGAGGATGATGACAATGACATAATAATTCAGTAAAACAAGTTCAAGAATTAATTTATCCAAGAACCAATAACGTCCAAATTGTCAACATGATACTTCTTTGTAAAGTAAAATTCAAGAATGCTTAGAAGAATATTTCCATGAAAAGATACTGGATAAAACGCAAATATCAAGGATATTCCACTAATTTAATGGAGTATAGAAGTCAAAGCTTTAACCAACTGAGTATAAGAGAATATATGAAACTGCAAATGGATTTTTGTCCGCCATGCAGTAATCCACGTATACAGATCATTTCCACAATTTAGTAAGGAAAGAATACAAAGGATCATTCACCATGCATGTAGTAATCCACATAGACAAAGTTATTCCAATGTAATAATAAAAATGGAAAAAATAGAAGGATTCACCATGCGCGATAGATCGCATGCATAAAAGTTATTCCCAAATGTAATAATAAATAATGGAACCAGTCCCAAGATAAACGCACGCATGTGATATTAAACGTAATAATAAAGAACTAAATAATAAATAATGGAACTGTGTCCGCGTAAACGCACGCATACATGATATTCGACGTAATAATAAAGAACGAATAATAAATAATGGAACCATTTAGGTGTAATACGACCCTATGTAATATTCCGACATAATAATAAAGAACGGAATAATAGAAGAATTTCACCATGTATGCAGATTTAAGATAAACAAAGTTATTCCAACATAATAATAATTAATGGAATAATAGAAGAATTTCACCACGTATGCGGATTGCATAAACAAAAGTTATTCCAACATAATAATAAAGAATGGAATAATAGAAGAATTTTACCATGTATATAAAGATTGCAGATAAACAAAAGTTATTCCAACATAATAATAAAGAATGTAATAACAGAAGTTCTCTTCATGAATACAAAAGAAATAATACCCCTTACATTTGAAAGAAGAGTACTCCGACTGGTAGGGCGAGGATTTGCTCGAAGAAAATTTGCACTATGCTCAAAGCTTTCTTAAACTCTAAAGAAATACGCTCAAGATTATAGAAGAAGAACTCTCTCTATAGTTTCTCTCTCTAGAGTTTCAGTGAATTCGTAAGAAATAATGAAAGAATGAGCTTCTATTTATAGAAGAATGGATTGCATAGTAACTAATTCATGAACGGTCCAGATTGATTAACTTTTAAATGGATGGTCCAGATTGAAAACAAAATCTTTTAAATAAAATATAATACATTCTATTTATAATATAATAAAACGAATAACTGTATAAAAGTATTCTATTTTATATAAAAAGATTTTACTATGCAAAACACTACGCAGCACTATGCAACACTACGCATAATAAAATATAATATATTCTAATTATCATCTAATAAAACAAATAACTTTATAAAAGTATTCTCGCTTTTATATAAAAGATATTACTATACAAAACACTATGCAGCACTATGCAACACTATGCATAATAAAATTTAATATATTCTAATTATTATCTAATAAAAAATAACTTTATAAAAATATTCTATTTTATATAAAAAGATATTACTATGCAAAACACTATGCATAATAGAATATAATTTATTCTATTTATAGTCTAATAAAATGAATAACTTTATAAAAGTATTCTGTTTTATATAAAAAGCTTTCCTGTTTTATTACTAATAATAAAACAAAAACTTAGACAACCAGACCCTTCTTAGGAAGGAGAAGTTTCCTGTTTTATTACTAATAATAAACAAAACTGAGACAACCAATAAGGGAGTGCCCTCCCAATTTCTTCTTCCAACATATGGGCCCCACATGCTCCCCTCCCACTAACATGTCACCATCACAGTGGGTACCATTATATATATACTGAATAACTTTTTACCGATTATTTTATAACAACTTGCTTACTTTGAAATTTTTTTCAAATATCACCCTTAACTTTAAACTTTTATCAATTTAACTATTTACCAAAATAGAAAAATTGAATACTTTTATTTCATAAAATTCGGGATCTCATAGTTGGTCACTGCTAAGCAGTTCAAGGAGCTGGGACCACCAGAGTTTTTGGGAGAGCCAAAACCACTTAAGGCGAAGACGTGGATAAAGCAGATCACCAAGATATTTGATGTCTTAGAATGCTCAAAGGAGCAAAAGGTTCCCTTTTCCACCTTCATATTGTGAGGAGAGGCGACATCGTGTGGAATCAAGAAACGTACTCATTTCGCCATTAATCAAGATGTCTTGGGAGAAGTTCCAAGAGCTGTTCAACGACAAGTACTTTCCCGAAAGTATTTGTCACATGAATGAGGTGAAGTTTATCTAGTTCGATCAAAATAATATGACCGTGTCACAATACGAGGCTAAATTTGCGGTGTTTTCCTGGTTTGCATCCCATTTAGTTGATAATGAGGTGCGAATGACGCGAATGTTTCTAAGAGGTTTAAAACCCAAAATACGTCAATACCTCATTTCTCACAAACTTTGTTTATATTCTGATGTTGTGAATAGGGCTCAGTTATTAGAGCGCGATAATGAGTCAGCACAACCAAAAGGTAACGACCAACAATACGATAATAATCATACCGATAGCAATGGCCATCAGAACAATGATAACCATCGTGGGGGAAATTATCATGCCAAGAATGGTAACCACTTCGGTGGTAATCATGGCCAAGATAATAGAAGTGGAAATTTTAAGAAGAGAAGGTTCAATAATGATGGAAAGACAGCAACACCAACACCTGTTAAGGAATGAAAACGACTGCCAGTTAGATGCTTCAAATGCGGAGGGGAGGGACATATCAGTCCAAACTGCGTGATGTAGTCCAAAGCATGTTACAATTGTAGAAAAGAAGGTCACCTATCCCAATTTTGTCGTGCACCAAAGTCAAGTCCAGTTGGGACGGTGGCACCAAAGACGGATACGGGCAAAACAAAGTCGGTGGTGTAAGACCCCAACTTTTTAATAAAGATGATTTTTCTATAAATATCATTTTTGAATATTATAGAATGAATTTGATATAATGTTATAGTTCAGGTCAGATTTATAAATTTTGCAAAGTACCAAGTTATTTTATAATATTCGATTGGTCTGGGAATATTGCGTTTTAACAGGAATATTAAATGCGAAAGGCACAATCATTGGTGGACCCCATAACGGAATTATCATTTGATTGAGAAAATAACAAAAATATTTTTATGAAAATAACGGCGGAAGTTTTACGCTTAAAAGCGGTTGAACTACTCTCAGTAGTAAAAGTACAAAGATCACGCAGCGTGGTTGCATAAAGATCACACGGTATTGATTATTGATGCTTACGTAAGAAGTCACTCGCTTATACTCAATTATTGCTACAAGAATTGCTTTGCATTATATCTCTCATATTATTGATTCAATTATTATCACAGTATCATCTGCATAATATGTTATATTATTAAATCAATAATTGAGACGACAAAGTTATTCATATTATTAAATTGCAATATTTACAATGTCTAGAAGTTCTGTCAAGGAGAGGTTTTGTCACCTAATTGCGCGCCAATAGGGAGAAATCCTTATTGGAAAGCCCCCTCTTTCCTGGGAACGACCTGGTTGTTAAATATTGTGAGTTATAATATTAATGATGAATGTTATTAAAAATCAAAGTTGAGTTCAGAGTTGAATTTGGAGATGCGGACGTGATATTTGAGTCCGGAATGATGAAATTAGTAAAAATAGTCTATAAACACAAAAATTTCCAGGGTTAACTATTTGGTCAAAAAGTCAATAGTTGGCTTTTTCAGGAAAAGTCAAACTTCAAAATTTTAAAATTTATATTGTTGATAAAAATAGTTCCATTGTGTCGGGATTATTAATGTTAGTGGAAATCGACATTTATTTCGATAATAATTGATGTCTGAGGTTATATTTACCAATCGGGTAATTAACCGGATAAATGAGCAATTGATTGCTATTAATTCACATGATTATAACTATTTGTTCACATGTGCGTACTATTGATTCACATTCTTGTTACTATTAGGGGAGTTTGTGCAAGATTGATAATACTTGCATGACTAAGTTAAAATTAGAGGTATAGATGGAGGTACTATACTGTAATTCATATTTTCACATGTCTAGAACTATTGATTCACATGATTTACTATTGAATCACATTATTTACTATTAGGGGAGGTGGTGCAAGTTTGATAATACTTGCATGACTAAATTAAAAGTAAAAGAAAAGAGGAAGGTATTATACTGTAATATTCTGAGCCCCAAAACGTGCAATTATCGAAACTATATTTTCCTATAAATAGAAGCTCATTTCTTCATCATTCTTCACCAATTCTCTCAAGCTATTGAGCAATTATTATAGAGAAATTTTAGAGAGAAAGAAGAATAGAAGTCACAACTGCCTACCCAAAGATCCAGTTTCTTTCTAAGGTAAGGGGTATTATTTTTTCTTTCGTCTTCATGAAGAGAACTTCTGTTATTCCATTCTTTATTATTATGTTGGAATAACTTGTCTATGTGAAGTACTGCATACTTGGTGAAATTCTTCTGTTGTTTCATTCTTTATTATTATGTTGGAATAACCTGTCTATGTGAAGTACCGCATACATGGTGAAATTCTTCTGTTATTCCCTTCTATATTATTTTGTTGGAACATCGTGTCGGTGCGAATTTTGCCTGACTTAGTTCCGTTATTTATTATTCTGTTTGAACATCCTGTCTATGCGTTTTACGCCGCACCGGTTAAAATCTTTATTATTTTGTTGGAATATCCATGTCTCAAGCGCTTAATTTGGACTCGGTTCCATTTTATTATTCATTGGAATAACTCGTTATGCATCTTTGTCTATTGCATGCCTAGTGATTTCTTTTGTTATTCCATTCTTTAGTATACTCAGTTGGTTAAAATTTTAACTTCTATACTCCATGAAATTAGTGGAATATCCTTAATATTTACGCTTCATCCAGTATCTTTTCATGGAAATATTCTTCTGAGCATTCTTAAATTTTACTCTACAAAGAAGTATCATGTTGACAATTTGGACGTTATTAGTTCTGGATAAATTAATTCTTGAACTTGTTTTTTGAATTCTTATATTATTGTCATCATCCTCATGTTTATATTTTTTGTTGAAAGTCATCTCGTGGCTTTCAGAGTGCATAGATGGACTTGGTATGATTATGACTGTGGATTATTGATTGTAATCATACGTAATCGTAATGTTACAAATGATGTGGTAAAATCCTCATTGGCCATAGTGCATTGATGGACAGTTGTTGGCATGATCATGACCATTGATGAATACACGAATATCCTTGGCCCGTAGTGCATGGATAATTTGTGGTTGTGATACTAATGAATATCCTTGGCCGTAGTGAAGGGATGATGTGGATTAATAATTAAGCTGAGTCCCAGCGATAAAAGTGATGAAAAACCTTTTAAATCATAAAAGATATTAGATTTTATTCTCTACTTGACTCTTTTATTGGATTGCTTGTTCCAATGCAGTTAAACTTGATGTCTATTGTATTTTATCAGTTTAACATTGTTGAAGACTAATGATAATTTATTTTGCATTATCTTAGTCATAATATTTCTTCTTGGGCTAGTTGAGCTCACCCTTCTTTCAAAGATCGTTCTCTCGTGAAATGAGAACGTAAATAGGGACTAGTCTGGGAGCCGGAGAGTGATGGTCCAGATGATAGTATTAGTAGTCCTCACTATTCTATTAAATAGTGTGACAATAAATGTAATGAATACTTATTCTGAGAGTGGATATTGTCTAGAAGATAGTATTTGTATTAAAATTCATAGTTCTCTTGTTGTATATTAAAGATTATATTTGTATTCTGTACCATATATTTGGCGACTCTAGATGGGTGATGTATACCTATTTTGGGGGCGTCACAGTTGCTATCAAAGCTTAGGGACATAATTCCTGGCTGAAATGTGAGATATGAACTAGGAGGGGAGAGACGGGGAATTCTTTCACTAGTATGATCTACCTAAGTTTATTTGATATTTAATTGGTCGGTCATAGTATAGGTATAATATGTGATATGTTAATTAACCATTGTTTTGTATCAGTATTTGAAAATGACATCCGAGAATGTTGACCGTTGAGTCTCCACAGATCAATAATCAGGATAATGTGCATTAAGAAGGCGATAATCCTCACGCAAACAACAACACTGACCAGATGATGAACGATGGATTGTTCAGAGGCTTTATGCAATTCATGCAACATCAGGTAAGAGCGGCACCTATACAAAATGCAGGTGGAAATACTGGCAACTCTCGGGCAGTCACCGCTAAGCAGTTCAAGGAACTGGGACCACCAGAGTTTTTTGGAGAGCCAAAACCACTTAAGGTGGAGACGTGGATAAAGTATATCAACAAGATATTTGATGTCTTGGGATGCTCTGAGGAGCAAAAGGTTCCCTTTGCGACCTTCATGTTATGCGAGCGCAAAGAGGCAGACATTGGTGGGAATCAAAAGCGACTCAACTGTCACATTGAAGATGTCTTGGGAGAAGTTCCAAGAATCTGCATTCAACGACAAGTACTTTCCGAAAGTATTCGTCACATGAAAGAGGTAGAGTTCATCAAGTCGGAGCAAAACAACACGACCGTGTTAAAGACTGAAGCCAAGTTTGCCGAGTTGTTAGGCCACGCCCCATTTGGTTGATAATGAGGAGAGAATGACGCGAATGTTTCTAAGAGGTTTGAAATCGGAGATACGTCAATATCTTATCTCTCATATACTGTGTTTGTATTCAGATGTTGTTAATAGGGCTCAGTTATTGGAATGCAATAATGAGTCAACCCAACCAAAAGAGAGCAGCCAGCAAAATGATAATACCAGTGATAGCAGTCATCGAAGCGGTGACAATAAGCGTGGAGGGAATCAACATGCCAAAAATGGTAACCACTTCGGTGGTAATCATGGCCAAAACAATAAGAATGGACATTTCAGGAAGTGAAGATTCAACAATGATGGAAAGACTTCAGCACCATCACCCATTGTTAAGGAAGGAAAACGACCACGTATTATATGCTTCAAATGCGGAGGGGAGGGACATATCAGTCCAAACTTCGCGATGCCATCCAAAGCGTGTTATAATTGTGTAAGAGAAGGTCACCTAGTCCGATTTTGTCATTCACCGAAGACAAGTCCAGCTGGGAAGGAGGCACCAAAAGTCATCCCAGAAAAGTCAAAGCCGGTAGTGCAAGGGAGAGCATTTTTCGTGACCTCCCAGAAAGCAAGGAACCCGAACGAGGTCATCACGGGTAAGCTTATCATAAACTCTAGTGAAGTCTATACCTTATTTGATATCGGTTCTACCCATTCTTTTATTTCTCCTACTTGCGCTCAACGTTTAAATTTGACTCCAGAGAAATTAGACTTTAACTTATCTGTTGAAACTCCGTTGGGAGAAACCTTCATTACATCCACTGTTTATAAGTCTTGTTTGGTTCAAATCGATACCCTCACATTACCTGTCGATCTTATTTCATTAAAAATACTTGCATTTAACGTAATTCTAGGGATTGATTGGTTAACTACTCATCATGTAAAAATTGATTGTTTTCGTAAGGTTGTTAACTTTCATATTCTTTACAAACCTGTTATGCGAATTCAAGCAACCAAACCATTAAAATCAATCACTGTCATTCCAAGCCATAAAGCTATTCTTTTATTGAAAAAAGGATGTCAAGTTTTCTTAGCTCATGTTACGGATTTAAACAAAAATATGCCAATTTTGAATGATATTTCTATTGCTAATGAATTTCCTGACGTATTCCCTGAAGAACTTCCCGGCCTACCCCCAGAACGAGAAATTGAATTTTGTATCGACCTTGAACCTGGTACAAAACCTCTTTCCAAAGCCGCATATCGAATGGCTCCTATTAAACTTTAGGAGTTAAAGATCCAATTGCAGGAATTGTTAGACATCGGTTTCATTCGTCCCTAAGACGCTCCTCGGGGTGCTCCTGTTCTATTCGTGAAGAAGAAAGATGGAAGTATGCAACTTTGTATTGATTATCGGAAGTTGAATCATGTCACCATCAAAAATAGGTACCCATTGCCTCGCATTGATGACCTGTTTGACCAGTTGCAAGGAGCCAAATTCTTTTCAAAGAATGATCTTCATTCTAGATATCATCAGTTGAAGATTAAAACTGATGACATTCCAAAGACTGCTTTCAGAACTCGATACGAGCATTATGAGTTCCTAGTCATGTCTTTTGGATTGACTAATGCTCCTGTTGCCTTCATGGATATAATGAACCGAGTATTTAAGGAATATTTGGATCACTTTGTGGTTGTCTTTATTGACGACATTCTTATTTATTCTAAAACTCGTGAAGATCATGAGCAACACTTGAGGCTGATATTCCAAAAGCTTCGTGAATATAAGCTTTATGCCAAGTTGAAGAAATGCGACTTCTGGCTTAAGTCATGGAATATCTATTGACCCAACAAAGATTGAAGCTATTCATAGCTGGGAGAAACCTAAATCAGTGACCGAAGTATGTAGCTTTCTCAGCTTAGCTGGTTATTATCAGAGATTAGTAGAAGGGTTTTCTTGAATCGCTACTCCATTAACTCAGCTGACTCGAAAAGATACAAAATTTGGTTGGAACGAGGAATGTGAGAAGAGTTTTCAAGAACTCAAGAGGAGACTCATTTCAGCACGACAATACCATCTGGCTCGGAGGGATTTTTCATCTACAGTGATTCTTCGGGCAAAAGGTTAGGACGTGTTCTCATGCAACATGGGAAAGTCATAGCCTATGCCTCTCGACAACTCAAAGAATATGAGAGGAATTATCCTACTCATGATATAGAGTTAGCAATTTGTTGTTTTCAAGACTTAAAATTTGGAGGCATTACTTGTATGGGGAGAAAGTGGAGATCTTTACGGATCATAAAAGCCTCAAATATTTCTTCACTCAAAAGAACTCAACATGCGACAACGACGTTGGCTTGAATTGTTGAAAGATTATGATCATACCATCCAATACCATCTTGGAAAAGCAAACGTAGTAGCTGACGCATTGAGTAGAAGATCATATGCGGGCACAAGTGCATTATTGTCAACGCAAAGTGTAAGACCCCAACTTTTATGAATAAAGATGATTTTTCTATAATTATCATTTTTGAATATTATGGAATGAATTTGTTATAATGTTATAGTTGTGGGTAGTATTTATAAATTCTGCAAAGTATGCAAGTTGTTATATTATATTCGATTGGTCGGAGAATATTCGTTTTAGAAGGGAATATTACATACCATGGTAGAATCATTGGTGGACCCCACAATGTAATTATCCGGATTGAGAAAATGACAAAAATATATTTAGGAAAATAAATAATGGAAGTTTTCACTGTTAATATCGTTGAACTACTCAAGAGTAAAAGTACAAGAATAAGCATGGTTGCATAGTAGCAACACCGGTATTGATTATCGATGCTTACGTGAGAAGTCACTCGTTATACTCAATTATTGCTACAAGAATTGTTTGTGATCATATCTCTCATATTATTGATTCGATTATTGGCATAGTATCATCTGCGCATAATATGTTATTTTATTAAATCAATAATTGAGACGACAAAGTTATTCATATTATTAAATTACAATATTTACAATGTCTAGAAGTTTTGTCAAGGAGAGGTTTGGTCACCTAAATTCGCGCCAATAGGGAGAAATCCTTATTGGAAAGCCCCCTCTTTCCTGGGAATGACTTGGTTGATAAATATTGTGAGTTATAATATTAATGATGAATGTTATTAAAAATGAAGTTGTGTTCGGAGTTGAATTTGGAGTCGCAGACGTGATATTTGAGTACGAAACGATGAAATTAGTAAAAATATTCTATAAACACAAAAATTTCCAAGGTTAACTATTTGGTCAAAAAGTCAATAGTTGACTTTTTCAGGAAAACTCAAACTTCAAAATTTCAAATTTTATATTGTTGATAAAAATAGTTTCATTGTGTTGGAATTATTTGTGTTAGTGAAAATCTACATTTATTTCGATAATAATTGATGTCTGGAGGTTATATTGACCAATCGGGTATTTAACCGGATAAATGAGCAATTGATTGCTATTATTTCACATGATTAGAACTATTTGTTCACATGTGTATACTATTGTTTCACATTCTTGTTACTATTAGGGGAGTTGGTGCAAGATTGATAATACTTGCATGACTAAGTTAAAAATGGAGGTATAGATGGAGGTACTATACTGTAATTCATATTTTCACATGTCTAGAACTATTGATTCACATGATTTACTATTGAATCACATTATTTACTATTAGGGGAGATGGTGCGAGTTTGATAATACTTGCATGACAAAATTAAAAATAAAGGAAAAGTTGGAGGTATCGTACTGTAATTTTTCGAGCCCCAAAATGTGCAATTATTGAAAATATATTTTTCTATAAATAGAAGCTCATTCTTCCTTCATTTCTTACCAATTCACTAAAGCTATAGAGCAATTATTATAGAGAGAAATTGTAGAGAGAAAATCTATAGAACTTCACTATTCCAGTATCCAGTATCTTCTGAGGTAAGGGGTATTATTTCTTTTGTATTCATGAAGAGAACTTCCGTTATTCCATTCTTTATTATTATGTTGGAATAACCTGTCTATACAAAGTACCGCATACATGGTGAAATTCTTCTGTTATTTCATTCTTTACCATTCCGTTGGAACATCTTGTCTGTGTTTTACGCATGACCTGGTTCCATCTTTATTATTCTGTTGGAATATCCTCGTCTCATGCGTTTTACGGGAATTCGGTTCCGCTTTTTTATTATTTTGTTGGAATATATATCACCTGCATGCTTTTTTACGCCGGACCGGTTCTCTCTTTATTATTCTCATTGGAATATCTCTGCTCATGCATTTTGTGGGACCTGGTTCCGCTTTTTATTATTCTCGTTGAATAACTCGCTTTATGCAGCTTCACCGCATGCTTGGTGATTTCTTTTGTTATTCCATTTCTTATTATACTCAGTTGGTTAAAGTTTTGACTTCTATACTCCATGAAATTAGTGGAATATCCTTGATATTTGCGCTTCATCCAGTATCTTTTCATGGAAATATTCTTCTGAGCATTCTTGAATTTTACTCTACAAAGAAGTATCGTGTTGACAATTTGGACATTATTAGTTCTTGGATAAATTATTTCGTGAACTTGTTTTATTGAATTCTTATATCATTGTCATCATCCTCATGTTTATATTTTTTGAAAGTCATCTGTGGCTTGTAGTGCATAGATGGACTTGGTATGATTATGACCAGGAATTATTCGGTATAATCATGACCGTAATGTTACAAATGATGTGATAAAAGTCTTCATTGGCCCGTTGTGCATTGATGGATAGTTGTTGGCATGATCATGACCATTGATGAATACACGAATGTCCTTGGCCCGTAGTGCATGGATAATTTGTGGTCGTGATACTAAAGAATATCCTTGGACGTAGTGCAGGGGTGATTCGATGATGTGGATTAATTATTGTCGAGTCCCAAATGATAAAAGTGATGAAAACCTTTAAATCATAAAAGATAGTAGATTTTATCTCTACTTGACTCTTTTAATGGATTTCTTATTCCGCTGAAGTTAAACTTGATGTCTATTGTATTTTATCAGTTTAACATTGTTGAAGACTAATGATAATTTATTTTGTATTATCTTAGTCATGATATTTCTTACTGGGCTAGTTGATCTCACCCCTTCTTTCAGTACTGTTCTCTTCAGGAAATGAGAACGTAGCCGGGACTAGTCGGGGAACGGAGTGACGGTCCAGATGATAGTATTAGTAGTCCTCACTATTCTGTTAAATAGTGTGACAATAAATGTAATGAGAACTTATTCTGAGAGTGGATATTGTCTAGAAGACAGTATTTGTATTAAAACTCACAGCTCTCTTGTTGTATATTAAAGATTGTATTTGTATTATGTACCATGTATTTGGCGACTTAAGATGGGTGATGTATACCTATTTTGGGGGCGTCACAGGTGGTTTTAGGAAGAGTATTTTTTGTGACTTCTCAAAAAGTGAGTAACCCGAACGAAGTTAACACGGGTTAGTTGATTATAAATTCTTGCGAAGTCTATACCTTTTTATATACCGGTTCTACCCATTCTTTTATCTCTCTTGCTTGCGCTCAACGTTTAAATTTAACTCAAGAGAAACTTTGACCTATCGGTTGAAACATTGTTAGGAGAAACCTTCGTTACCTCCATTGTTTATAAATCTTGTTTGATTCAAATCGACACTTTCACGTTACATGTCGATCTTATCTGTTTGAAAATACTTTCCTTTGATGTGATTTTAGGAATCGATTGGTTAACTACTCATCATGCTTTTCGTAAGGTTGTTAGCTTTCATATTCCTAACCAACCTGTTATGCGAATTCAAGCAACCAAACCACTAAAGTCAATCATTGTCATATCAAGCCATAAGTAAAGAGCCCTGATCCTTTCGTTGTTGACTTCCTTGTGTGGAATGCACCAAAGCCAGACTTTCTATAGGGGAAGTAGTGAATAATGGTGGCAAGTTGATAGGTATCAATGTGACATGCTATCCAAGTCTTGAATGAGAGTCACAATTTTTAAATGATATTTCTATTGTTAATAAATTTCCTGGCGTATTCTTGAAGACTTCCTAGCCTACCCCCAGAGCGTGAAATCGAATTTTGTATTGACCCTAGTACAAAACCCATTTCTAAAACACTAAAATATTTTTTCACCTAAAAAGAACGTAACATGCGCCAAAGACGTTGTGTAATGCCCCCAAAACAGGTATACATCATCCATCTTGAGTCGCCAAATATGTGGTACAAAATATAATTCAAAACTTAATTATAAGGTAATAAATACAACAAAACATATCTTTTGCAGTTTTAATACAAATATTGTCATCTAACAATATCACACTCAAAGAGTCCTCATTACATTTATGATCACAATATATTATAGAATAGTGAGGGACTACTAATCACTGGACCATCACTCACGATTAGTCCCTAGTCACGCTCTCATTTTCTAAAAGAGAATGAAAGAAAAGGGTGAGCTCGACTAGTTTAGTAAGAAATATTATGACTAAGATAATGCGAGAATAAATTTTCTGATGTTAAAGCGATATAATATAACAAACATGAAGTTTAACTACAATGAAACAATAAATTAGAAGTGTCGAATAGAGAATAAAATCTCTATCTTTCATGATTTAAAAAGGTTTTCATCACTTTTATTCTTTGAGACTCAACAATAAATAATCAACATCATCGAATCATTACACGCATTATAATGATATTCTTTAGTATCACGAACGCGAATATCCTTGGTCCGTAGTGCATGGATAATTTGTGTTTGTGATACTAAAGAATATCTTTGGCCATAGTGCAGGGGTGATTCGATGATGTGGATTATTTATTGTCGAGTCTCAAATGATAAAAGTGATGAAAACTTTTAAATCATGTAAGATCGTAGATTTTATTCTCTACTTGACTCTTCTAATGGATCGCTTGTTCTACCGCAGATTAAACTTGATGTTTGTTATATTGATCGTTTAACATCTGCCAGTAGGCTAATGATAATTTATTCTGCATTATCTTAGTCATAATATTTCTTGCTGGGCTAGTTGAGCTCACCCTTTTGCTTTTGAGAACGTAGTCGGGACTAGTCGGTGAATGGAGTGATGGTCCAGATGATAGTATTAGTAGTCTTCACTATTCTATAAAATAGTGTCATAATAAATGTAATGAGGACTCCTTTGAGTGTGGATATTGTCTAGATGACAATATTTGTATTAAAACTCACAACATATGTTTTGTCGTATTTAACACGACAGTTGTATAATTAAGTTTTGAATTGTATTTTGTACCATGTATTTGGTGACTCAAGATGGGTGATGTATACCTATTTTAGGGGCGTCACAGTTGGTATCAAAGCTTAGGGATATGATCCCTGGCTGAGATGTGAGATAAGAACTAGGAGGGGAGAGACAGGGAATTCTTTTGCTAGTATGACCTACCTAAGTTTATTTGGTATTTAATTGGTCTGTCTGAGTATAGGGATAATATGTGATATGTTAATTAACCCTTGTTTTGTGGCAGTATTTGAAAATGACATCCGAGAATGTTGAGAATAGCAATGAAGCACAGGAGACCGTTGAGTCACAACAGATCAACAATCAGGATAATGTGCATCAGGAATGTGACAATCCTCATGCAAACAACAACACTAACCAAATGATGAACGATGGAGTGTTCAGAGGCTTTATGCAATTCATTCAACATCAGGCGAGAGCGGCTCTTGTCCAAAATACAGGTGTGGAAACACCGGGCAACTCTCGGGACGGTCCACCGCTAAGCGATTCAAGGAGCTGGGACCACCGGAGTTTTTTGGAGACCCAAAACCACTTAAGGCAGAGACGTGGATAAAGCAGATCTACAAGATATTTGATGTCTTGGGATGCTCCGAGGAGTAAAAGGTTCCCTTTGCCACCTTCATGTTGTGAGCAGAGGCAGATTACTAGTGGGAATCTGTAAAGCGTACTCAACCTGCCGCACTGAAGATGACTTGGGAGAAGTTCCAAGAATTGTTCAACGACGAGTACTTTCTCGAAAGTATTCGTCACATGAAAGAGGTAGAGTTCATCAAGCTAGAGCAAAACAACATGACCGTGTCGCAGTACGAAGCCAAGTTTATCGAGTTGTCCCAGTTTGCGTCCCATTTGGTTGATAATGAGGAGAGAATGACGCGAATATTTCAAAGAGGTTTGAAATTGGAGATACGTCAATATCTTATCTCTCATATACTATGTTTGTATTCAGATGTTGTTAATAGGCCTCAGTTATTGGAGCGCGATAATGAGTCAACTCAACCAAAAGAGAGCAACCGGCAAAATGATAATACTAGTGATAGCAGTCATCGAAGCGGTGATAATAAGCGTGGAGGGAATCAACATGCCAGAAATGGTAACCACTTCGGTGGTAATCATGGTCAAAATAATAAGAATGGACATTTCAAGAAGATGAGATTCAACAATGATGGAAAGACGTCAACACCATCACCCATTGTTAAGGAAGGAGAACGGCCACCTATCATATGCTTCAAATGCAGAGGGGAGGGACACATCAGTCTAAACTCCGTGATGCCGTCCAAAGCGTGTTAAAATTATGGAAGAGAAGGTCACCTAGCCTAATTTTGTCGTTCACTGAAGACAAGTCCAATTTGGGAAGGAGGCAAGACAAACGAGTCGCCTCGTAAAAGTCAAAGCTCAGTAGATAAGGAGAGTGTTTGTCGTGACCTCCCAAAAAGTAAGGAACCCGAACGAGGTCATCATGGGTAAGCTTATCATAAACTCTAGCGAAGTCTATACCTTATTTGATACCGGTTCTACCCATTCTTTTATTTCTCCTACTTGCGCTCAACGTTTAAATTTAACTCCGGAGAAATTAGACTTTGACTTATCTGTTGAAACTCCGTTGGGAGAAACCTTCATTACATCCACTGTTTATAAGTCTTGTTTGGTTCAAATCGATACCCTCACATTACCTGTCGATCTTATTTTATTAAAAATACTTGCATTTGACGTAATTCTAGGGATTGATTGGTTAACTACTCATCATGTAAAAATTGATTATTTTCGTTAGGTTGTTAGCTTTCATATTCCTAACAAACCTATTATGCGAATTCAAGCAACCAAACCATTAAAATCAATCATTGTCATCTCAAGCCATAAAGTTATTCGTTTATTGAAAAAAGGATGTCAAGCTTTCTTAGCTCATGTTACGGATTTAAACAAAAATTTGTCAATTTTGAATGATATTTCTATTGTTAATGAATTTCCTGACGTATTCCCTGAAGAACTTCCTGGCCTACCCCTAGAGCGAGAAATTGAATTTTGTATCGACCTTGAATCTGGTACAAAACCTCTTTCCAAAGCCGCATATCGAATGGCTCCTATTGAACTTCAGGAGTTAAAGACCCAATTGCAAGAATTGTTAGACATCAGTTTCATTCATCCTAGTACGTCTCCTTGGGGTGCTCCTGTTCTATTCGTGAAGAAGAAAGATGGAAGTATGCGACTTTGTATTGATTATCGGGAGTTGAATCATGTCACCATCAAAAATAGGTACCCATTACCTCACATTGATGACCTGTTTGAACAGTTGCAAGGAGGCAAATTCTTTTCAAAGATTGATCTTCGTTCCGGATATCATTAGTTGAAGATTAAAACTGATGACATTCCAAAGACTGCTTTTAGAACTCGGTACGGGCATTATGAATTTCTAGTCCTGTCTTTTGGATTGACCAATGCTCCTACTGCCTTTATGGACATGATGAACCGAGTATTCAAAGAATATTTGGTCACTTTGTGGTCATCTTTATTGATGATATCCTCATATACTCCAAAAGTCGTGAAGACCATGAGCAACACTTGAGGCTGGTACTCCAAAAGCTTTGTGAAAACAAGCTATATGCCAAGTTGAAGAAATGCGAGTTCTAGCTTGAGGAAGTTGCATTCCTTGGGCACGTGATATCAAATCATGGAATATCTGTTGACCCAGTAAAGATTGAAGTAATTCAAAGCTGGGAGCAACCAAAATCAGTAACCGAAGTACGTAGCTTTCTCGGCTTAGCTGGTTATTATCAGAGATTCGTGGAAGGATTTTCTCGAATCACTACTCCATTAACTCAACTGACTCAAAAAGATATAAAGTTCGGTTGGAGAGATGAATGTGAGAAGAGTTTTCAAGAACTCAAGAGAAGACTCATTTCAGCACCTGTTTTGTCATCTACAGTGATGCTTCAGGCAAAGGGTTAGGATGTGTTCTCATACAGCATGAGAAATTTATAGCCTATGCCACACGAAAACTCAAAGAATATGAGAGGAATTATCCTACTCATGATCTAGAGTTGGCAGCAGTCATTTTTGCGCTTAAGATTTGAAGGCATTACCTGTATGGAGAGAAGGTTGAGATCTATACGGATCATAAAAACCTCAAATATTTGTTCACTCAAAAGGAACTCAACATGCGGCAATGACAATGGCTTGAGTTGTTGAAAGATTATGATCATTACCATCCAATACCATCCTGGAAAAACGAACATAGTAGCTGACGCATTGAGTAGAAGATCATATGTGGGCACGAGTGCATTATTGTCAACGCAAAGGCCCATTGTGTATGACTTGAAAAGGATGGAAATAGAGTTAAAGACTTCAGGGACCCATGTGATGATGGCGAATATATGAGTGGAACCGACTCTAATCGACAAAGTTAAAGCTGCTCAAGCTACAGACCTGGAGCTAATGCGTATGAGAAAGAAAGTGCAAGAAGGTGTTATTCCAGAAGCAAGAATCGATGAATAAGGAATACTTCGAGTCAACTCCAGACTTTGTGTTCCTAACGATTCTGACTTGAAGAATAAAATCATGATGGAGGCGCACAACACACCGTTTGCAATCCATCCTGGGAGCACCAAAATGTATCGTGATCTTCGACATACATTTTGGTGGTGCAATATGAAGAGAGAGATAGCGGGGTTTATCTCAAGGTGTCTAACTTGTCAACGAGTCAAGGGGGAGCATCAAGTGCCAAAAGGTCCATTGCAACCACTTGAAATTCCAGAATGGAAGTAGGAGCACATTACCATGGATTTCGTTACTTGTCTTCCCAAGGTTTCTTAAGGAATAGATGCGATTTGGGTCATTGTAGATAGATTGACCAAGTCTGCTCAATTCTTACCGATACAAGAAACTTATACACTTAAACGTCTTGCTAGTATGTACATATACTGTGACGCCCCCAAAATAGGTACAATCCATCCAACCTATTCTTAGTCGCCAAATACATGGTACAGAAAACAACTACAACTTTATTACTAGAATTGTCGTGCAAAATACAACAACACAAATGCTGTGAGTTTGGATACAAATATATACCAACTATGACTCATGTCCCAACCTTGAACAACACCTCATTGTGTTACCTTACATAAAGGTATAGTCAATAACTGTTTTAGAAATTAAAATCTTTGGGAAGTGCTCAAGGAAACCTTCGTACATGGGAGGCCATGCATCTAGGTTATGATAGATATCATATGCCCACAGAATTATCCTTGGTTGACCCAATAGACCACAAAGAAAAACAAGAAGATTACTATCATGTTCCTTCCAATGGTGAGTCTTCTCTTGACATATAACTATCTCCACTGTCTGCAATTGAGAATTATATTTCAACCAAACTCCAAGATCATATAGGTAGTGCTCGTAGATATACTCAGCAAGTGGATGTGCACAACCCTGTCTTATGATAACCCAAGGATGTATGTCATTAGACATCTTGTATGATAGTGGCAAAACACCCTTCCAAAGTTGGGTTCACCTCACCCTATTTGGTTCACCAAAATTAAATATCAAATGACGTATACAATACGACACACTTATCTAAAGTTCTCAATAAAATTATTTCAATACTATTTAGGGAGAACCTCAACAGCTATAGACCACCATTCTATTCCCCCGTTATCCCCGCTCGACCCGACAACACTCTTATTACCTGAAAAGAATTATGAAACGAAAGGGTGAGCACAACTAGCTCAGTAAAGAATATCACGACTAAAGATAATTAAATTATCAATAGCCTTCATCGGTAATAAATCAGAGATTTAGAACATATAGTAGATGATAAAACTTTTCAATTATAGTTGCAGCGGAACGAGCAATCCATTAAAAGAGTCAAATAGACCATAAAGTCTATTATCTTCTCCTCATTAAAAGTCCACCAACAATGTTTTATCCCCGTAACTTCAATCAACAATTCCTTTCCACAATCATATGAATAACTCATAATCATAATTGTGATTCTAAATTCCTCTTCTCATCCAGGACGAAGATAATTTACATCACATGTCTTTACCTAAAACATCAAAGATCATGGTTATACCAAATCACAGTTCCTGTTCATAATCATACTAATAAGTTCATCTTTGCACTACGAGCCAAAGATATTCATTAACAGTTCATCTTTGCTCTATATGCCAAAGATATTCAGTAACAGGTCATCTTTGCACTACAGGCCAAAGATATTCATATCTCAAAGAAATACATAATCATTTCAGAATTTATATATACCATAATTATAACCATGTTGATCAATTCACCTTTGCACTTAAGCTAAAAATATTCAATTGTAAATTCAATGGTCATGATCATACCAGTCAACTATTCAACTTTGCACTACTGGCCAAAGAGAACCCATAGTCACGATCATACCAATAATCTACCCATCTTTACACTCAAGTCAAGGAGAAATTTCTTCATCAGGATTATAAAAAATGTTATATAAACAATATAATCAAAACATGAGTTTAATTTCAAGAGTAAGATTCATAAATCAACGATAATTTGGTCAGCAAAAGAAACCAATTTTGTCATGAATAGTACCCCGTATTCGTATAGAGTACCGTATACGTGGATAGTAACCCCGACACGAAAAGATAAAGTTTCACAATAAAATCCATATCAATATTTATAACACCTTAATCCAAATGTTATAAATCACTTAGAAAACTCATAATCTAATATTATTAATATTACAACAATATTTTAATAATTTCTTAAACTTATAAACAATTTAATCCAATTATTTACACTTTAATAATTAATGCATTTAATCATCCTAAAATGCCAAATTCATAAGATTTCATCATCAATAACCAAAATCCTCATCAAAAATCTGCATTTACCTCATACAGGATTCTTAAGCCATAAAATCCGATTTTCCAATTTTTTTACTTCACATAACATATTTAATTCATTTACTCATAACTAGAACATTTTCATGAAAAATACCAAATCAGTACAAACAAATTTTCTTTTCTGGGATTTAGCATAATATAGTCTCATATTGAACATATATTTTCTCAGAATTTTTAAAATTCATTTACTATTTTTCAAATGGCCAAAATTGTCGAATATTTAGACATTTATCATAAATTGTAGTTTTGTCCAAAAATTCCAAAATTTACAGATTATACTGCAATTATATACATGTACTCCCAATAAAAATTTCACTAATTTTGGAGTTAACCACAAGGAGTTATAAGGGTTTTCTTTTAAAATAGTCTTTTCCTATAAAATTTATAACACTTAATCTATACATCCAAAAATCACCATTTTTGGACACAATCAAGAAAACTCATCAAATTATCATTTCAAATTTTTCCAGAATTTTTGAAGGTAGAAAAAATTACAAAACTGAAAAACATAATAACCTTTAAAATCTCTTACCTTAAAAGAATAGTATTTCTGACCGAAATGTAAAGTCAAAGGAACCTTGCACTGAATAGCAACTCTCAAAGTATCTAAATACTCATAAAATACGCTCGATAATATAGAGAGAGAAAGAGAGAAAACATATGTCTTTGGTGTGATTTTTAATTCTAACTTAGCCATCTATTTATAGGAAAATGTTAGCACGCCGAAGCAGACTTGACCTGCTACCTGATGGCTTTACATGCTACTATTGCCACCCACCACATTTGAAATTCAATTTGAGCACATTTCTTACCAACCAAAAGTGGGGTCCACCAATTCTAGAATTTTCCACCAAAATGATAAATTCGGGAACTTCAAAAACTTCTGAACCAGTCACCTCTTAAAATTCATAATAAATCATACGTTCATTTTTAACGGTTCAAAATTTGTGGACATATACTCAACTTATATATGTATAACATATCAAAAAATCACAACGATCCAACGGTCAGATTAAAAATTATAACTCACGCAATATATCTCAAGAACACTGGTTTGATCTTTTAATACCTCCAATCTGACAAAATACTGATAAAATAGCTCAACATTAATTCCTTCAATTATAACCACATAAATAAATTCATCATTTATATCCACATCAAATAAATATTACTTTATCATATAAATCAATAATTAATTATTCACAAATAATATTACACAATCACAATTATGACAACCAAGCAGTTCCCAAGAAAGAGGGGGCTTTCCAATAAGAATTTCTCCTTACTGGAGCGCAATTAGATTATCTAACCTCTCATCGACAGAACTATCTAGACATTGCCAATAATGTTATCTAATAATGTTATTCAAATAATATGAATTATTGATCTGATAATGGAAAATATCATGCAAGTGACAATTATTGAAACAACAATAATATAAAATATCAACGCAAACAATTATTGAATCAATAAAATAAAATATTGAAGCAAGAACTCTCGTGTAACAATTATTGAAAAGTGCCTTCTTACGTAAGAATCAATAATTTAAAATATTGTGCAATATCGTGTGCTCTTTGCAACGAACAATGCCAGACATCGAATTTTAACCTTTGGGTATTCCAAATGATCTTAATTCAGAATAACTACGCCATTATTTATAAAAACTCAAACTTGTCATTTTCTTCATCCGATAGTTATTCTGTTATGGGACCCACGAATGGCTACGCCGTCGTACAAATATTCCCGATAAAAAGAATATTCTACGACCAAATAAATATTCCCCGACAACAATGAATATTTTATAAACACTTACGTATTTTAAAAAAATTATATATATCACCTTTAACTTTAACTTTTTATCAATTTAACCATTTACTAAATAGAAAAAATTAATACATTTATTTCATAAAATTCGGGGTCTTACAATCTCCCCTTCTTATGAAATTTGGTCCCCAAAATTTGCGTACCTGGTATTTCAAAGAGTTGAGAATACCTTGCTTTCATCTCAGATTCCATCTTTATTGTCATCATGATTTCTCCATTGCTCATCTCCTGTATTTCAGATATCATTCTAGAATACAGCTTCAAAACAAAGGTTAACTAACACATCCTAATTTGTTAACTAATCAAGTAATAAAAATCAGCTTAGATAGGACACACTAGCGAAGAATTTACTCATCTCTCCCCTCCTAGTTCTATTGTCGGATCTCTGCCAGAGACCATATCCCTAAGCTCTGATACCAATTGTGACGCCCCCAAAATAGGTCCAATCCATCCAACCTATTCTGAGTCGCCAAGTACATGGTACAGAAAACAACTACAACTTTATTACTAGAATTTTCGTGCAAAATACAACAACACAAATGCTGTGAGTTTGGATACAAATATATACCAACTATGACTCATGGCCCAACCATGAACAACACCTCATAATGATACCTTACATAAAGGTACAGTCAATAACTATTTTAGAAATTAAAATCTTTGGGAAGTGCTCAAGAAAACCTTCGTACATGAGAGGCCATGCATCTAGGTTATGATAGATATCATATGCCCATAGAATTATCCTTGGTTGACCCAATAGACCACAAAGAAAAACGAGAAGATTACTATCATGTTCCTTCTAATGGTGAGTCTTCTCTTGACATATAACTATCTCCACTGTCTGCAATTGAGAATTACATTTCAATCAAACTCCAAGATCATATAGGTAGTACTCGTAGATATACTTAGAAAGTGGATGTGCACAACCCTGTCGTATGATAACCTGAGGTTATATGTCATTAGACATCTTATATGATAGTGGCAAAACACCCTTCCAAAGTTGGGTTCACCTCACCCTATCCGGTTCACCAAAATTAAATATCAAATGATGTATACAATATGACACACTTATCTAATGTTCTCAATAAAATTATTTCCATACTATTTAGGGAGAACCTCAACAGCTATAGACCACCGTTCTATTCCCCTGTTATCCCCGCTCGACCCGGCAACACTCTTATTGCCTGAAAGGAATTGTGAAGCAAAAGGGTGAGCACAACTAGCTCAGTAAAGAATATTATGACTAAAGATAATTAAATTATCAATAGCCTTCATCAGTAATAAATCAGAGATTTAGAACATATGGTAGATGATAAAACGTTTCAACCATAGTGCAGCAGAACGAGCAATCTATTAAAAGAGTCAAATAGACCATAAAGTCTATTATCTTCTCCTTATTAAAAGTCCACCAACAATGTTTTATCCCTGTAACATCAATCAACAGTTCCTTTCCACAATCATATAAATAACTCATAATCATAATTGTGATTCTAAATTCCTCTTCTCATCCAGGACGAAGATAATTTACATCACATGTCTTTACCTGAAACATCAAAGATCATGGTTATACCAAATAATATTTCCTGTTCATAATCATACTAATAAGTTCATCTTTGCACTACGAACCAAACATATTCATTAACAGTTCATCTTTGCACTACATGCCAAAGATATTCAGCAACAGGTCATCTTTGCACTATAGGCCAAAAATATTCATATCTCAAAGAAATACATAATCATTTCAGAATTTATATAAACCATAATTATAACCATGTTGATCAATTCACCTTTGAACTTAAGCTAAAAATATTCAATTGTAAATTCAATGGTCATGATCATACCAGTCAACGATTCAACTTTGTACTACTGGCCAAAGAGAACCCACAGTCACGATCATATAAATAATCTACCCATCTTTACACTCAAGTGAAAGAGAAATTTCTTCACCGGGATTATAAAAAATGTTATATAAACAATATAATCAAAATATGAGTTTAATTTCAAGAGTAAGATTCATAAATCAACGATAATTGGGTCAGCAAAAGAAACCAATTTTGTTATAAATAGTACCCCGTATTCGTCCATAGTATCGTATACGTGCATAGTAACCCCGACACGAAAAGATAAAGTTTCACAATAAAATCTATATCAATATTTATAACACCTTAATCCAAATGTTATAAATCACTTAGAAAACTCATAATCTAATATTATTAATATTATAACAATATTTTAATCATTTCTTAAACTTATAAACAATTTAATCCAATTATTTACACTTTAATAATTAATGCATTTAATCATCCTAAAATACCAAACTCATAAGATTTCATCATCAATAACCAAAATCCTCATCAAAAACCTGCATATACCTCATATAGGATTCTCAAGCCATAAAATCCTATTTTCCAATTTTCTTACTTCACATAACATATTTAATTCATTTACTCATAACTAGAACATTTTCATGAAAAATACCAAATCAGTACCAACAAATTTTCTTTTCTGGGATTTAGCATAATATAGTCCCATATTGAACATATATTTTTCTCAGAATTTTTCAAATGGCCAAAACTGCCAAATATTTAGACATTTATCATAAATTATACTTTTGTCCAAAAATTCCGAAATTTACAGAGTATACTGCTATTATATACATGTACTCCTAATAAAAATTTCACCAATTTTGGAGTTAACCCCAAGGAGTTATAAGGGTTTTCTTTTAAAATAGTCTTTTCCCATAAAATTTATAACACAATCTATACATCCAAAAATCACCATTTTTGGACACAATCAAGAAAACTCATCAAATTATCATTTCAAATTTTTCCAAAATTTTTGAAGGTTAGAAAAATTACGAAACTGAAAAACATAATAACCCTTAAAATCCCTTACCTCAAAAGAGCAGTATTTCTGACCGAAATGTAAAGCCGAAGGAACCTTGCACTGAATAGCAACTCTCAAAGTATCTAAATACTCATAAAATACGCTTAGTAATATAGAGAGAGAAAGAGAGAAAACATATGTTTTTGGTGTGATTTTTAATTCTAACTTAGCCCTCTATTTATAGAAAAATGTTAGCACGTCGAAGCCGACTTGACCTGTTACTTAATGGCTTTACCTGCTACTATTGTCACCCACCACATTTGAAATTCAATTTGAGCACATTTCTTACCAACCAAAAGTGGGGTCCACCAATTCTAGAATTTTCCACCAAAATGATAAATTCGGGAACTTCAACAATTTCTGAACCAGTCACCTCTTAAAATTCATAACAAATAATAAGTTTATTTTTAACGGTTCAAAATTTGTGGACATATACTAAACTTATATATGTATAACATATCCAAAAATCACAACGATCCAACGACCGGATTAAAAATTATAACTCACACAATATATCTCAAGAACACTTGTTTGATCTTTTAATACCTCCAATCCGACAAAATACTGATAAAACAACGGAACATTAATTCCTTCAATTATAACCACATAAATAAATCCATCATTTATATCCACATCAAATAAATATTTCCTTATCATATAAATCAATAATTAATTATTCACAAATAATATTACAGAATCACAATTATGACAACCAAAGCGGTTCTAGAAAGAGGGGCTTTCAGATAAGGATTTCTCCCTTCTTGGTAGCGCAATTAGATTATCTAACCTCTCATCGACTGAACTTTCTAGACATTGCCAATAATGTTATCTAATAATACTATTCAAATAATATGAATTATTGATCTGATAATGGGAAATACTGTGCAGTGACAATTATTGAAACAACAATAATATAAAATATCAACGCAGCAAGTATTGAATCAGTAAAATAAAATATTAAACAGTAACTACTGTAACATTTATTGAGTAGTGCCTTCTTACGTAGGAATCAATAATTCAAAATACTGTGCAATACCGTGTGCTACTGTGCAACCACGCGTATTACTATATTTTAACCACCGGGTATTCTAACAGTGTTAACGATAACAACTACGCCGTTATTTATAAAAACTCAAACTTTTCATTTTCTTCATCCGACAGTTATTCTGTTATGGGGACCATTAATGGATGCGCCGTTGTACGAATATTCCCAAAAAAAAGAATATTCCACTACCAAACGAATATTCCCCGACAACAATGAATATTTTATAACCACTTGCGTATTTTGAAAAATGTATATATATCACTATTAACTTTAACTTTTTATCAATTTAACCATTTACTAAATAGAAAAAATGAATACTTTTATTTCATAAAATTCAGGGTCTTACATAAACAAGATTATAAGATTGCATGGTATGCCAGTATCCATTGTTTTCGATCGAGACCTAAGATTCACTTCATAATTTTGGGTTAGTTTGCAAAAAGCTATGGGCACAGATTTACGATTTAGTTCAGCATATCATCCTTAAACGGATGGGCAGTCGTAAAGGACTATTCAAACTCTTGAAGATTTATTAAGACTCTGTGTCCTTGACTTCAAGGGAAGTTGGGACAAGTTCTTACCATTGGTGGAGTTTTCCTACAACAATAGTTATCAAACAAGTATTGGCATGGCTCCATTTGAGGCGTTGTTTGGAAGAAAGTGTCGCTTCAAAGATATCTTTGGGATGAGGTGGGTGAAGCAACGTTGTTGGGACCGAATTTGGTACGTATGACTACGGAAAAGATTCAAACGATCCTACAACGTATAAAAACCTCACAAGATCGACAAAAGAGTTATGCTGATCTTCATCGAAAGGACGTGGAATTCGATATTGGAGATCATGTGTTGTTACGTGTTACTCCATGGAAAGGAGTTACGAGATTTGGAAAGAGAGGAAAGCTCAATCCTCGATTCATTGACCCATTTTTAATCCTCGAACGAGTAGGAACTGTGGCCTATAGACTAGCTTTATCGCCAAGTATATCTCGTGTTCATAATGTTTTTCACATATCTATGTTACGTAAATATATGAAAGATCTGAACCACATTATTGAGTTAGAACCGGACAAAATAGCAGAAGATTTAACGTATGAAGAGATTCCTGTTAAAATCTTGGATAAGAAAGATAATATTCTATGCTCTGAGGTTATACCTCAAGTCAAAGTTTTGTGGAGAAACCACGATGTGGAGGAAATGACCTGGGAGTTAGAATCTGAGATGAAATCAAGATATCCTCACCTCTTTGATATACCAGGTACGTACCCTAATTTCAAGGACGAAATTTCATAAGAAGGGGAGGTTGTAAGACCCCAACTTTTATGAATAAAGAATATCTTCTCGAAATATATTTTTGAATATTATTGTGTGGATTTGATATAATGTTATAGTTGTGGGTAATATTTACAAATTTTGCAAAGTAAGCAAGTGGTTATATAATATTTGATTGGTCGGGGAATATTCGTTTTAATAGGGAATATTAGACGCAACGAACAATCATTAAGTGGACCCCACAACGAAAGTATTGTCGTAGTTAGAAAATGACAGAATTATCTTTTTATAAAAATAACGGCGGAAGTTTTACCGTTAAAACTGTTGAACTACCCGGTAGTAAAAGTATACTAATACGCGTGGTTGCATAGTAGCACACAGTATTAGTTATTGTTGCTTAGTGAGAAGTCACTAAATTATTGCTACAGTAATTGCTGCATCATATCTCTCATATTATTGATTCAATTATTGTCACAGTATCATCTACATTTTATGTTTTTAAATCAATAATTGAGACGACAAAGTGTGACAATCCCGAATTTTTATATTATTAAAATAAGAATTTAATAATTAAAATTCTTATTATGAGATGTTTTGAGTTTGAGTATGTATATATACGTGCTTTATATGTTGAAATATATGATATAGTGTGAAGAGAAATATATATTCATGTGTTGGGAAAGTGGAGTTTAATAGTTAAGTTAACTATTGAAGAAATTAATTGAATTTGATAATTATTTTAAATATTTATTGAATTAAATAAATATTTTAAGTAATTTATTTATTGAGAAAAATAAATAATTGTTGAGTTGTGGTGAATTAATTTAGTAACTAAATTAATTAATGTTAATTAAATTGAGTATTGATAATTTTATCGATGGATTTAATTTAAGGAAATAATTAAATTAAATCAATTGCTTAATATTTAAGAAGATAATTAAATTAAATGAATTGTTTAATTTAAAAGAAATAAATAAAATTAAACAAAGTGATGTGTCTAATTTATTAATTAAATTAGATATATAATTATTTGTTAATTATAAGGTATAATTATAATAAGAATTTTATTATTATTGTAAGTTATTTAAATTAGCTAAAGCTAAAGTTATTTAATTAACTAAATTAATGGTGTGACATGAGAACTATATAATATAAAAATATAAAAATAAATTAGTATGGGAATTATGTGTTTAACCAAACAAGGCCTTGTGGCCTTTGACTTGTTTCTAACTGAAGCCTTTTTGATTTTTTAACTGAAGTACGTGGGATTGTGGCTAGCTTAAATTTTTCCTACCCGTCTTATTTTTCCCAAGGCTGTATACAATATAGAAAATCTGAGAGAAGGTTTGAGAGAAGAAGATAAACACAGAGGAGATTGAGAGTGAGAGCTTGAGAGAATTTTCTGTGATTATCAAGTGAAAGAGAATGGTTTGCTAATTGTTTTGCTAATCAAGGTATAAACTATCTCTATTCTAACTTTTAGTTTTGGTGTATATATATTCTATGTGATTTGTAAATCACGTGAATTGTGGTATATGTATATATAAGTTTATATAGGTTTACAAAATCTGTTAATCATCATATATGATTGTTACTTTCTTGTTAAATACATGGAATTTGGGTTTATAGGGAGAAAAGTAAATAGCAGTGTATGTTATATGAAATTGGCTTTAGAAAGTACAAAATTCCATGTTTAATATATGTGATAATTTGTAAATTGATGTTAGAATATGTTAGTATGTTAAGAAACGAAAGCGGCACAAGTTGAATGAATCAATTTGGTTAAGAAATGAAGTCGTGACGATTGAATTCGCTAAATGTGTTTAAAACATGAAAATAGAGTATGAACATGTGTTTTGGGTTTTAAACTATGGTTTCAAGGATTTTAGTTTTTTAAAATTTTTGTTTAAGTTGTTTAAATTGGTACATATATGTTTGGTATTATTTATGTGTGCTTTACATGGATTACACATGTTAATTGGTGTTAGAAATTAAGACAAAGTAGCTTGGTTTCGGTTTCTGGTTTTGGGTGTTCTGTAATTGAGTCTCAAATGCCAAATTTCGCATTCTAAGATGAAATTGGCATAGCGCAAAAAAATAGGCCAGAAGTTCGAGTCCCAACATTGGAATTCGTGCCCCGGCGCTGGAATTCGCGCCCCAGCGCCACTGTCTCGCGCCCCACGCTGGAATTGTGGTCTGGGTCGGACAGTTTTGACCTCCTGTAGTAAAATGGACATAATGTTTACATACGAACTCTGATTGAGGTGATTCAAGATGATCCGGAACGAGGACGAATAGACCTACAACTTTCATTCTTTAAGTATTTCAATGTGATGTCTTTAGGAAGGGTCAAAATGGTCATTTGTAGGACTATTGTGTTTTTGGGGACAATCGGAGGGCGTCGGGCATGCACGTATGCAAGTGTAGTGCTCTTGACAATAAAAGATATTGTTCTAAGTTATAGAACATGAATATTATGAAATATAATGATGCTTAATATTAATAAATGATGTATTAGATAAGTTGTATAAGCATACTAAGCACACACAAGAGAGACGAATCGGGCGTGTGATGAATGAACGTCGAAACGCCGTGCCAAGTGTTAATGAAGTTAAAAAGTGTTTCAATTTAATTGAAATGAATATTATAAGACATGGAATAGGGTTATTATAAAACCAATAATGATTCCTATCAAAACTTAAGCACTTGAATGAACTTCGAGTTTGAATAAGAAGAAATATAATGAGTTATAAGTTTAAAGTTAACACAATCAAATTAAACATTGTGTATTGATTAATAGGAAGAGTTATAGGATGTAGATTAAAGTTTACATTACAACTACTATGTGTTGCTATGTGACTAATAGTTGATGTGAATGATTATATAATTATGTAGGGCACGGCAATCTGAGATATAACCGTAAGTCGTTAAACTGTGTTATTGGTAAACAACGATCAAGGCAAGTCTTTCAGTTCCTATTTGCTATGTGAATTTGATTGTTTTAAATCTTTATTGCAAAGAGCATGATGTGTTATATATATGTTGAATGTATGAAATGTTAAAGTCAACTTATGACTACGTTGATTGAGTAAAGCATGCTGATTGAGTACGGAACTCAATCTTTATACTTGTTATATGAAATGTAACATGTATGTTATATTAGTCCAATGTTTATGAGATATATGTTGAGCATGCTATTATGTGCTTTGTGATGCATGAAAACTGTTAGATTTTGCTGGGCTGTCGAGCTCAACCTTGCAAATAACCACTTTTGCAGGTTCAAGATTCAAGGTAAAGTTATGTGTTACTTGAAAGACATGAATCAGATGTGATACTTGAAGATTTATACACTTTGGTTGTGTTATTATTATTTGAACCATGTTTAAGGTTCCGAATAATGTATTAATGTTGAATTGTAATATTGTTTTGCAATGTAAACTATAGTAGTATTAAAAATGATTATGAGATATTTAGATGCAAAGGTTGAATGTTTTGGGAACGAGAATAGTTTGTAATAGAAATTTTTAATTGTAATAGAAAATTTTAATTATTCTGCAAATTTCAATGGTTGTATTATGGTTTAATGATGTAAAAATTAGAGGTTGAATGTAGTATTAATGACCGAAGTCGAGAATTAAATTGTATGAATTTTGGGGTCGTTACAGTTGGTATCAGAGCTGTAGGTTATAAACCTGAGGTAGGAGTACCATAGGCTATAACCTTTGAGAAGATATGTGAAGATAATGAAAGAATAAGCTCAAGTAGAGTTTGAATAATAAGAAGTAATTTAAGAAATTTATAAAGAAATGATTAAAACATGCGTGAGAGGATTCAAAAAAGAATCTCGCCGAATTATAAGGAATTTGAATGTGGGGTTACCCAACTCCAATAATAAGGATGTAAGGTGATAATAAATAAACAATGTCTATAAGAAGAGAATGATAAAGAAGTTAATAATCAAAAAGTTATATTTAAGTATGGTACAATTGTACTCTTTAATGGTTGATGTATGATATCTGGGCTAAATGATTTCTTCATAGAGCGGAGGTATATACGAACTAGCAACTCGGAACCTAGTTTGTTGGTTGTTTGTGGGAAACCACTCAGCATACCATATTGAAACTATTAGAGACTCAATGTGTACCAAGTATAGAAAGTGGATACATATAATGAAAATGTGAACCTCGAATGAATTGTTGAGCAATATAAATGAAGTTAGAAATTCTTAAAGGAAGAATTGTTATATAAACAAGAGAATTCAAAGAAGAATCTTGAAGAGATATAAAGATAAGAAATGGGAGTTGCCTAACTCCAATAGCCAAGATAACGAATAATGATAAATAGACAAAGTCTGTAAGGTTAAAAGTATAAATGAAATCGTAAATGATGAAAAAGGGAAAGAAAGAGGGTCGTAAAACAAAACGATCAGGAATTAAGAAAAGAATTTTAAGGGAGATGATTATAGAATAAGATCACGACGTGATCTGTTTAAGTTATAAGAGAAAGATGGTTTGTAATGTTTGAATAAGTATAGCTTGATGCTATGAAAATAATGTACTATGATATAGTACGAGATAAACTCACGAGTTATAGATAATGTGATACGAGGAATTCGTATCGAGCAAAGAACAAGTTAAGAGTAAGATAAAGTTAGGTGGGATTTCAATTGAGGACTCATGTGATGGCTGAGTTGTACAAATCTTTGTATGGGCGAGGGTTTTGTGATTGCACTCAGTTTATCACATTGATAATCATTAGAATGTTGGTGTCACGCTATCAATGTATATGTGGCAAAAAGGTGATTCTTTTCTCATGTGTATATTTGATAATTAGAAACAATTAAGTCTAGTCAGATATTATTAGGATTAGGTGCGGTTCTTAAAAACTAATGCATATGGTAAGTTCGTGACTCATAATAATATGGTATATTTTGAACCCCTCAGCGAATGGACGCCTATGGTCTGACTATGATAAATTCTTAAACTCATATTATTGTGGCAAGGTCATGAACTTCCAATGTGCGGTAAGTTTGATGAACTATATTGGGTAGAAAATGGTTATAGTATAGAGAGCATTGATGAAGTTGAAGATTGATAGAATGGTTAAGTAAGGAAGTAAAGAATGGATACTTGGATATTCTAAATCTACTAGTTATGCTAGACTTTTGAAATTTATTGACTTCGTGCCAATGGTTATACTTTTGATTTTTGAAAAAATGTTGGGTCACACTAGTGAACCTAAGAATTTTTTTAAACAATGTCGTTATTCGTATGTCTATGCAAATTGCTTCGGCTAGACAAAGATGATTTGAAATATATCAAAATGTATTTTTTTTATATCATCAATGCATAATGGAACCTGATGCAGAGATAATAAAAATGATGGAGTCATCAATGCAGTATTTCTTAGTGTTGGATGTGATCTAAGGATCGTCAGCCCACTATGGTATGATGTAGTATGATAAAATCACCAAATGACGGAATCCTCAAACGGACTGTAAATACAGTGCGGTATCATAACGTCATAAAATATTTTTGAGATTTCTTTAAGATATAAGAATATATATATATATATATGTATATGTATATTTCGATTGATGTCAGGATTGTTATAGAAGTCTATGCTATTTGGTTCAGCTAGACGAATATTGAAAGATGTTCATGAAATTCAAGCGTTTCTTGAGAAGTTATGCCAAACCAAATTTTTTTGGTGCGGATTCAGATGTTGAAAAGCTGAGGTGAACAACCCTGTAAAAGGGGACATGTTATCGGAGACAATGGTTCTGAAAGTAACACATATAGTCATTACGATGTTAAGATGTAATACGTTGTGCACGAATGTAGGGGTACGATAGGTTGATCACCTAGAGTACTTGCAGAGAGTGTTTTCAGTCTGTGTGATTGCTAAACCTTATGTTAAAGATGGTTTACAGTGGTGATGCACTATTAAACCTGGAGAAGAGTTCAAGGTCCGTATAGTCTCATGACTGTTAAAGGTTCAAGTCGAGATACTTGATAACCTAGGGACGTAGTTCAAGGTCTTATGACCCCTCAGCATGATTTGGAATCTTTTAAATTCTTGTTATTCATATTGCTTCCCAATTATTGAGCAATTGTGGAAGATTCTTATTATTCTGAAAGGTGAAAGGGGAAAGGATGAGAAAATTAAGCAAAGCATAATAATTCTAAGAAAGAAATGAAATTCCAGAAAGAAGAGGAATGTGAAACTCTTAGAAGAGGAAGAGGTGAGGAATATGGTGATCTTAGAAAGATCCTTCGAGAAAGAATTTGGATGCAAAACCTAATGAATAAATAGATATTGACATAAAATTTATTTTGATAAATGAAATGAACGAGTATTAGTAAGTCAAAAATTTCGAGGACGAAATTCTTAGAAGAAGGGGTGAATGTAGTGTCTCGAGAGTTTGAGAATATAGTATATGATAATGATCCTTAGAGAAAGATAATGAACGGGTCAAAGAATATGTAATACTCAATCATAATTGAGTCTAAGTAAATGTTATGAAATAAAACTTACAAGAATTTATTATGAATAATGGTGGGAGTAAGAAACATAAAATCTATATTAAGATAATGCGATGAAGTTGTTCAACGATAAATTTTGAAAAGAGATTTGGTGAAAACCGACTAAGGGAGGGTTCGTTGATTCCGAGGACGGAATCCTTATAAGGGGGGAAAGATGTGACAATCCCAAAATTTTATATTATTAAAATAAGAATTTAATAATTAAAATTCTTATTATGAGATGTTTTGAGTTTGAGTATGTATATATATGTGCTTTATATGTTGAAATATATGATATAGTGTGAAGAGAAATATATATTCATGTATTGGAAAAGTGAGGTTTAATAGTTAAGTTAACTATTGAAGAAATTAATTGAATTTGGTAATTATTTTAAATATTTATCAATTAAATAAATATTTTAAATAATTTATTTATGAAGAAAATAAATAATTGATGAGTTGTGGTGAATTAATTTAGTAACTAAATTAATTAATATTAATTAAATTGAGTATTGATAATTTTATCGATGGATTTAATTTAAGGAAATAATTAAATTAAATCAATTGCTTAATATGTAAGAAGATAATTAAATTAAATGAATTGTTTAATTTAAAAGAAATAAATAAAATTAAACAAAGTGATGTGTCTAATTTATTAATTAAATTAGATATATAATTATTTGTTAATTATAAGGTATAATGATAATAAGAATTTTATTATTATTGTAAGTTATTTAAATTTGCTAAAGCTAAAATTATTTAATTAACTAAATTAATGGTGTGACATGAGAACTATATAATATAATAATATAAAAATAAATTAGTATGGGAATTATGTGTTTAGCCAAACAAGGCCTTGTGGCCTTTGGCTTGTTTCTAACTGAAGCCTTTTTGTTTTTTTAACTGAAGTACGTGGGATTGTGGCTAGCTTAAATTTTTCCTACGCGTCTTATATTTCCCTAGGGCTAGGCAATATAGAAAATACAAAGAAGGTTTTAGATAAGAAGATAAACACAGAGGAGATTGAGAGTGAGAGCTTGAGAGAATTTTCTGTGATTATCAAGTGAAAGAGAAGGGTTTGCTAATTGTTTTTCTAATCAAGGTATAACCTATCTCTATTCTAACTTTTAGTTTTGGTGTATATATATTCTATGTGATTTGGAAATCACATGAATTGTGGTATATGTATATTTAAGTTTATATAAGTTTGCAAAATCTGTTAATTATCATATATGATTGTTACTTGCTTGTTAAATACATGGAATTTGGGTTTATAAGGAGAAAAGTAAATAGCAGTGTATGTTATATGAAATTGGCTTTAGAAAGTACAAAATTCCATGTTTAATATATGTGATAATTTGTAAATTGATGTTAGAATATGTTAGTATGTTAAGAAACGAAAGCGGCGCAAGTTGAAGAATCAATTTGGTTAAAAAACGAAGTCATGGCGATTGAATTCGCTAAATATGTTTAAAACATGAAAATAGAGTATGAACATGTGTTTTGGGTTTTATACTATGGTTTCAAGGATTTTAGTTTTCTAAAATTTTTGTTTAAGTTGTTTAAATTGGTACATATATGCTTGGTATTATTTATGTGTGCTTTACATCGATTACACATGTTAATTGGTGTTAGAAATTAAGACATGGTAGCTTGGTTTTTATTTCTGGTTTTGGGTGTTCTGTAATTCGGAGCCCCAACGCCAAATTTCGTGCCCCAACGCTGAAATTCATGCCTTAGCGCCAAAAATAGGCCAAAAGTTCGCGCCCCAGCGCTGGAATTCGCGCCCCGACGCTGGAATTCGCGCCCCAGCGCTGGAATTGTGGTCTGTGTCGGACAATTTTGACCTCCTGTAGTAAAATGGACATAACTTTTTCATACAAACTCCGATTGAAGTGATTCAAGATGATCCTGAACGAGGACGAATAGACCTACAACTTTTGTTCTTTAAGTTTTTCAATTTGAGGTTTTTAGAAAGAGTCAAAATGGTCATTTGTAGGACTGTTGTGTTTTCGGGGACAATCAGAGGGCGTCGGGCATGCACGTATGCAAGTGTAGTGCTCTTGACGATAAAAGATGTTGTTCTAAGTTATAGAACATGAATATTATGAAATATAATGATGCTTAACATTAATAAATGATGTATTAGATAAGTTGTATAAGCATACTAAGCAACACACAAGAGAGAGAATCCAAGGCGTGATTTAATGAACGTCTTAAACGCCGCGTCTTGAAAGTGTTAATGAAGTTAAAAAGTGTTTCAATTTAATTGAAATGAATATTATAAGATATGGAATAGGGTTAATATAAAACCAATAATGATTCCTAGCAAAACTTCAGCACTTGAATGAACTTCGAGTTTGACTAAGAAGAAATATAATGAGTTATAAGTTTAAAGTTAACACAATCAAATAGAACATTGTGTATTGATTAATAGAAAGAGTCATAGGATGTAGATTAAAGTTTACATTACAACTACTATGCGTTGCTATGTGATTAATATTTGATGTGAATGATTATATAATTATGTAGGGCACGTGCAATACAGATAACCGTAAGCTGTTAAACTGTTATTGGTAAACAACGATCAAGGCAAGCCTTTCAGTTCCTATTTGCTATGTGAATTTGATTATTTTAAATCTTTATTGTAAAGAGCATGATGTGTTATATATATGTTGAATGTATGAAATGTTAAAGTCAACTTATGACTACGTTGATTGAGTAAAGCATGCTGATTGACTACGGAACTCAATCTTTATACTTGTTATATGAAATGTAACATGTATGTTATGTTAGTTCAATGTTTATGAGATATATGTTGAGTATGCTATTATATGCTATATGATGCATGAAAAGCAATTAGATTTTGCTAGGTCAGTCGAGCTCAACCTTGCAAATAACCACTTTTACAGGTTCAAGATTCAAGGTAAAGTTATGTGTTACCTGAAAGACATGAATCAGATGTGATACTTGAAGATTTATACACTTTGATTGTGTTATTATTATTTGAACCATGTTTAAGGCTCCGAATAATGTATTAATGTTGAATTATAATATTATTTTGCAATGTAAACTATAGTAGTATTAAAAATGATTCTGAGATATTTAGATGCAAAGGTTGAAAGTTCTGGGAACGAGAATAGTTTGTAATAGAAAATTTTAATTATTCCGCGAATGTCAATGGTTGTATTATGGTTTAATGATGTAAAAATTAGAGGTTGAATGTAGTATTAAAAACCGAAGTCGAGAATTAAATTGTATGAATTTTGGGGTCGTTACACAAAGTTATTATTCATATTATTAAATTGTAATATTTACAATGTCTAGAAGTTCTGTCAAGGAGAGGTTTGGTCATCTAATTGCGAGCCAATAAGGAGAAATTCTTATCGGAAAGCCCCTCTTTTCAGGAGCGACACGGTTGTTAAATATTGTGAGTTATAATATTAATGATGAATAAGTTCGTGTTGATTAAAGATGAAATTGATAGTTCTATTGTGTTGGAATTATTAGTGTTGGTGGAATTCGACATTTAATTCGGTATTAATTGATGTCTGGAAGTTATACTGACCAGTCGGGTAATTAATCGGATAAATGAGCAATTAATTACTATTAATTCACATGATTATAACTATTTGTTCATATGTGTGTAATATTGATTCACATTCTTACTAGTATTAGGGGAGTTGGTCCAAGATTGATAATACTTGCATGACTAAGTTAAAAATAGAGGTATAGATGGAGGTACTATACTGTAATTCGTATTTTCACATGTCTAGAACTATTGGTTCACATGATTTACTATTGATTTACGTGATTTACTATTAGGGGAGGTGGTGCAAGTTTGATAATACTTGCAGGACTAAATTAAAAATAAAGGAAAAGAGGAAGGTATTATACTATAATATTATGAGCCCCAAAACGTGCAATTATCGAAACTATATTTTCTTATAAATAGAAGCTTATTTCTTCATTATTCTTCACCAATTCACTCAAGCTATAGAGCAATTATTATAAAGAGAAATTATAGAGAGAAAGAAGAAGAGAAGTTTGCTACCTCACTATTCCAATATCCAGTTTTTTCTAATATAAAGGGAATTATTTCTTTCGTATTCATGAAGAGAACTTCTGTTATTCTATTCTTTATTATTCTATTGGAATAACCTGTATACGCGGACTACCCTATACTTGGTGAAATTCTTATGTTATTCCATTCTTTATTATTATGTTGGAATAACCTGTCTATGCGAAGTATTGGATACATGGTGAAATTCTTCTATTATTCCATTATTTATTATTCTATTGGAATATCTTGTCTCTGCGTTTACGCATGACCTGATTCCGTTCTTTATTATTCTGTTGGAATATCACATGCATGCGTTTACGCATGACTGGTTCTATTCTTTATTATTCTGTTGGAACATCCTGTCTGTGCATTTACGCATGACCTAGTTCCGTTCTTTATTATTCTATTGGAATAACCTGTTTGTGTGGTCTATCGCATGCATGGTGAATTCTTCTGTTATTCCATTCTTTATTATTTTGTTGGAATAACCTGTCTATGTGGATTATCACACGCATGGTGAATGATCCTTTGTATTCATTCCTTATTAAATTGTGGAAATGATCTGTCTAAGTGGATAATCGCATGGTAGGCGAAAATCCATTTGCAGCTTCATATATTCTCTTATACTCAATTGGTTAAAGCTTTGACTTCTATACTCCATGAAATTAGTGAAATATCCTTGATATTTGCGCTTCATCCAGTATGTTTTCATGGAAATATTCTTCTGAGCATTCTTGAATTTTACTCCACAAAGCAGTATCATGTTGACAATTTGGACGTTCTTGGTTCCTGGATAAATTAATTCTTGAACTTGTTTTATTGAATTCCTATATCATTGTCATCATCCTCATGTTTATATTCTGTTGAAAGTCATCTGTGGCCTGTAGTGCATAGATGGAGTTGGTATAATTATGACCAGGGATCATTCGGTATAATCATGACCGTAATGTTACAAATGATGTGGTAAAAGTCCTCATTGGCCCGTAGTGCATTGGTGAACAGTTGTTGGCATGATCATGACCATTAATGAATACACGAATATCCTTGGCCCGTAGTGCATGGATAATTTATGTTCGTGATACTAAAGAATATCCTTGGCCGTAGTGCAGGGGTGATTCGATGATATGGATTATTTATTAAGCTGAGTCTCAACGATAAAAGTGATGAAAAACCTTTTAAATCATAGAAGATATTAGATTTTATTCTCTACTTGACTCTTTTAATGGATTGCTTGTTCCGCTGCAGTTAAACTTGATGTTTGTTATATTGTATCAGTTTACCACTATTGTAGGCTAACGATAATTTATTCTGCATTATCTTAGTCATAATATTTCTTACTGGGCTAGTTGAGCTCACCCTTTTGCTTTCATTGTTCTCTTCAGGAAATGAGAACGTAGCCGGGACTAGTCGGGGAACGGAGTGACGATCCAGATGATAGTATTAGTAGTCCTCACTATTCTATAAAATAGTGTGATAATAAATTTAATGAGGACTCCTTTGAGTGTGGATATTGTCCAGATGACAATTTTTGCATTAAAACTCACAGCATATGTTTTGTCGTATTTAACACGACAGTTGAATAATTAAGTTTTGAATTGTATTTTGTACCATGTATTTGGCAACTCAAGATGGGTGATGTATACCTGTTTTGGGGGCGTCACACGTTGGCTCGAGCTGTTGAAGATTACGATCGTACCATTTAATATCATCGTAGAATAACAAACGTGGTAGCTGACGCGTTGAGTAGAAGATTGTATGCGTGTACGAGTGCGATGTTGTTAGTACAAAAACCCATTTTGTATAACTTACAAATGATGAAGATAGAATTAAAGGCTCTAAGGACCCATGTGATGATGTCAAATAATATGAGTAGAATAGACGTTAACCGATAAAGTTAAGCCGCTCAAGCTACACACCCGAATCTGTTGAATGTGAAGAAGAAGGTTCAAGAAGATGTTATCTCAACCCTCAATTTAATTGGCCCATTTGAAATCCTCGATCGAGTAGGAACTGTGGCCTATAGACTCGCCTTACCGCTAAGTATGTTGCGTGTTCATAACATTTTTTTTACGTATCGATGTTACGTAAATATGTGGATGATCCGAACCACATTATTGAATTAAAACTAGACGAGATAGCAGAAGATTTAACGTACGAGGAGATAGGTGTTAAAATCTTGGATAAGAAGGATCGTATTCAACACTCAAAGGTTATACCTCAAGAGTTAGAATCTGAAATGAAGTCAAGGTATCCTCATCTCTTCGGCATACCAGGTACGTACGTAAATTTCGAGGGCAAAATTTCATAAGGAGGGGAGTTTGTGAGACCCCAAATTTTATGAATAAAGATTTAAATTTCTCGATTTTTTTTTTGAATATTACGGTGTGGATTTGATATAATGTTATATAATATTCGTTTGGTCGGAGAATATTCTTTTTATCGGGGAATATCCGTACGATGACACAATCATTAGTGGACCCCACAATAGAAGTATTTTTGTAGTAAAAAATGACAAAATTATCTTTTTATAAAAATAATAGCGAAAGTGTTACCGTTAAAACTGTTGAACTACCCGGTAGTAAAAGTACAGTAATACGCGTGGTTGCATAGTAACACATGGTATTGATTATTGACGCTTACGTAAGAAGTCACTCAATTATACTCAATTATTGCTACAGTAATTGCTACATCATATCTCTCATATTATTGATTCAATTATTGTTACTGAAAGTAATATGCACACAAGCCAATCAAGTTTGATGATAAAGCATATACTTTGTAACAATCTTATTCATTTATTAATAAAAAGTATTAATTTATTAAAGGCTTTTAATTATCTACATGATGCTGTTTTATAATATGTGATAAACCCATAGTTTTAAGCAATGCATTTAGAATAATGATGATGATCATTCTAATGAGATCTAAATTCTTAGAAAGCTTAAAACTAAAATAGTTTCCAATCATTGGATTACTAAATTGGGGATTAGTGAATCTGGGTAGATTGGTACATACGTCGTTTTGCTCATTGGATGAGGATGATTGATCTCATGATCATTTGTGTGGAGACACTAAAGCAAGTATGTAGGTGCTTATTAGAGAATAAGTTCTTTGAACGTGGCTCGCTAAGGAATACCTAATGGAGTTTTATTTCCTCGTCAATAGGAATTCTGTAGTGATAGTAGTACAACAGTAATCCTTGGACTTTAGATCATCATAGTATCTTGTGTATGATGAGTTATACTTTGACTTATTCCTTAAGACCCTTAGGGTATATCAAAGGGTATGCTTGGGTATAATAAGTTATACATGGAGATAATGTATGATCAATAAAGAATCTACCACTTCTAATAAAAGAAGAGAAATGTCCTATGTGATTCGATAAATGACAAACCCAAGAGTCCTTGGTCCTTGGCAGGCGAATGAAATTAGAAAGGAGTTTCTAATTTGCATTATTTGAGTTGTGCATTTAAGGATCGAAATACATATAATTAAATAAAATAAGACTTGACAGTAATTCCATGTCTTATATTTAATTGGGACATTGTATGGTGGAAGGATTGAATTATGCAGTAACTATTTACTCAAAGGTTCTTTAATGATTAATGTTGAAATCTATATTATCCGGAAAGTCGTTGATCGCTAGGGAAGCTTATCCTATTGTAGAATAAATATTATTTATTTAAATAAATTAATTGTTTAATTTATTTATTTAAATAAGATTAGAATTGTTCTAATTGATTTATTCACAACCAGGTTTAATATGGAGAACCTAAAGGGTCACACCATAAAAGGAAGAATAATTATTTAAGAAGTTAATGGCATAATCGTAATAATATAGTTAAGTATATTTAATTTAATCTATGGTGATAGAATAAATTAAATAGCTTAATATTTATTATTTAATATTTTAGAAATATTAAATATAAATTAATAAGAGGAGTCTTATTAATATTATTACAATTATTATTATTTTAATTTCTAAAAGAGTTTAGGAATTAATTTAATATAAGTACTCTCATTTATTCCTAATAGGATTAGGAGGAAAATTAGTTAAAGGAGTTTAATTAATTATCCCTAATAAGATTAGAGCCCATTTAATTAAAAGAGTTTAGTTAAATAATACCTTATTTTATTTAAATATAAGGTTACCGATATCTTTATAAGAGGAGTCTTATATCAGATATCAGATGTACGTAATAATTCCAATTTGTTGGAGAGTATGCACTTTTTCTATAGAGATAAAAAAACTAGGGTTTAGCCAACCACCCTTTTTCTTGAATCATTATAATTCCTTGGTGGATCACCCTATAGGCCAAACATATGGGTGGCTAACGTTGATCAAAGGAAGGAACAAAACCCGGTGGATTCAAGTTGAACGCGAAAAGGATTTGGAGGTGAACTTGTACACGAGGAAGCTCGATCTTCAAGGGTATGATTTATTCTTTATCTTTTCGTTTAATTAATAATTGTGCATAAAGGGTGATCCGGGTATATGGTTTGTAAAAAATTTTAAACTCTGATTTTTTTTCACGCTTCCGCTTAATTTGTGCAATTTGATCAAGGCATGAATATTACAAACCTAATAAAGTGGCATCGAGCCAAACCTTTATGCAAATTATTAATTGTTTTAATTTAATATGTATATTGATATGTGTTTAGAACAATTTAATTGGGCATAATTTTATCAGTATAAAATTTATTAAAAAAAAAAAAAAAACGGTTGGAATTCAAAACTCGGAAATGAAATTTCGCTAAGTCTGCTTTTTTTTTTAGTGTCTCGCTAAGCTCCTAATTATTTATATATGATATAAACATTACGATTACACTAATCATTAGCTTGTAATGATTAAAGTAATCATTAGCATGTAATGATTAAAGTAATCATTAGCGTGTTTAAAAAAAAAAAAAAAAGAGGATGGCATGCGGAAATCAAAGCAACTTGGTATATTATATATATATATATATACGGATATTATATATATATATATATATATATCTGATTAATATAATATATATATATATATATATATATATTAATTATTTTATAATTAAAATAAAAGTTTATTTTAATATTAAAATATAAAGTTTATTTTAATTTTAAAATAAAATTTCATGCTAACTAATTAGAGTTGGAATTGGATTCCATGATAACTAATTAGAGTTGAAATTGGATTCTATTTTTCCTTAAATAAAGGAGTTTATTTTGATATGAAATTAGATTTCATATTATTCAAAAATAAAAGGTTTATTTGTGAATAGGAAAGAGAATCCCTTTTTCCTTAAATAAATGAGTTTATTTTGATATTAGATTTCATATTATTCAAAAAATAAAAGGTTTATTTGTGAATAAAAAAAAAGAATCAGTATTTCCTTAAATAAAGGAGTTTATTTAGATATGAAATAAGATTTCATATTATTCAAAATAAAAGAGTTTATTTGTGAATAGGGAAGTAAATCCATCTTTCCTTAAATAAAGGAGTTTGTTTAGATATGAAATAAGATTTCATATTATTCAAAATAAAAGAGTTTATTTGTGAATAGGAAAGAATATCCGTGTTTCCTTAATAAAAGATTTTTTTTATTTTTACATGGAATTGGATTCCATAATTAATTAAAATAAAGGAGTTTATTTTGATTAAAATTTTGATTAAAATAAAATAGTTTATTTTATTTAAAATTGGATAAATTAAAATAAAATAGTTTTATTTTGATTTAAATTTGGATTAAAATAAAGGAGTTTATTTTGATTCAAAAATAGATTTTATACTAACTAAATTTGCCCATTAAATGATATCAATATATATATTGAATGTTTATTATTCATAAGATGAATGTTATTTATTGATGCATATGATGATGTGTATGATAATAAATGGGATTGATTATGGACTATTGACCAATGCGATTGAATTTTATTTTAGTTGGATGCATGAATGTATGGGTTTTATTAAATGGGGTCTGCGTACCTCGTCTTCTCTAATTTTTTCTTAATGTAAATTCTATCTCTCTCCTATGTACTTCCCCTTGACTGTTGATCAAGGTTTCTATTTATATTAAATAGTTTTGTAATAGGAATAGTTAGAATTAATTTTGAAGAATTGGAGATCAAGGAGCAAGGAGCGCTTGAAGACCCATTTGTAATGGAGCCCGGGTTTAAATGTAATAGTTATATTTAAATATTATTTCTTGCACCCCTAGGTTTGACCTTTTGGTTCACTTGATGGCTCTAGTGAACCAAACTAGAATAAAGTCCATAATCAATCCGGGTAGAATATAGTATTCTATATGTGCATGCTTATACTATATATATTATATATTATGCAAACATGCTTCGCATGTTAATAAATTTACGCGTATTTTATATATATATGTGCATGCGCTAAACAAGATGAGACAAATTAATAACAAACCCCTCAATTTTTATATTAAGTCCTAAGCGTTCAAAGATATTTGGAATATCGAGCGTCAGCCTTCTAGCATGATAAAATTAATAGAGTATTAAATATTTAATATGAGTTTGTTGTGTCACCACAAGGCAAGTATTAAGTATTTAAGATGTTAATTTATCACATTTGATGCTTATAAAGAAAATTGAACAATATTGTTTTGTTGTGTCACCACAAGGATGATATTTTTCTTTTTTGAATATATGGAGTGCTAGGTCGGACTTAACTTGAATAATTTTGATTCGGATGTGCCACCACTTGATCAAAATAATCTAAGAGGCAAAAGAAAAGGAGTTGCATAGTTGATGTAATTGACAAAAGTTGTCTACCTATTTATTTATATATAGTTTGTTGTGTCACCACAAGGCTATATACATTTGAAATGGGATCCTTATTCTCACTAGCAAATCTTTAATTAGATTTTTGTAGAACTATATAAGTGAGGTAATATAGTTTGAAGAAAATAGTGGGAGATACCAATTTAAAACAAGACCTAAATTATTTTGGTAATTAATAAAAGAATGTATGTTAAAATGTTATTAATTACAAATTCATTTACTGAATTTTACAATGTCTAAAATTACTATCATGCGAAGCATATTAGATGCTAAATTAATCGTAATCAATTAAGCGGATTGGTTAAGGAATTTGAGAATAGTTCTCAAAGTCGAAAAGCTATCTTATGTCCTTAATCGCCTATCCTCGCAATGGTTGCGAGACATTGCCTCTGAGGAAGACATTGCTACTTTTAGAAAGTGGCAAGATGATGCACGATTGGCTCAATGCATCATGCTCGCATCTATGAGTAACGAAGCTTCACTTACGTCGGCATGAAGCTATGGATGCTTCTACTATATTCCCGCACATCAAGTAGTTGATGGTGAGGAAAGTAGGACCGATAGATATCGAGATATCTAAGGAGCTCTTCCGATTTAGAATGGCCAATGGCACTATAGTACAGACAAAAAGTTCTTAACATAATCAATTTGATTGATCAATTAGGACAACTGGTTTGTCATGGATGGAGAGTTGAGCCAAGATTTGATCTTGCACCCACTCCTGGACTCCTTTCACAATTGTTGTGAATTTTTCATATGAACAAGCTAGTTATCAGCCTCGCTGATTTGCTTAACATATTGAAAAATATTGAGAGTCACTTTCCAACCAAGAAAGACCATGTCTTACTGGTAGGGGCCAAAGGAGCTTCTGAAAAGAAGAACGATTCAAAGAAGGTATATAGAAAGGCATAAACAAAGGATAATAAGAACAAAACTGATACGGATAGCAAAGGAGTTTGCTTCCACTGCAATAAGCCCGGACACCGGAAAGAAATCATGAGAAGTATCTTGCAGAGGCTAACCAAGAAGCTTAGTGAAGTTTTTGGTTATAAATACAAATTTGTTCATAATTTAAAATAAAATTTTCTTTAAGTCAAGGTTCTACTTGGGTATTGGATACCGACTTTGGTTATCATAAATATAGATTTATGAATGGACCAAGAAGAAGTAGAAAGCTAAACAAAGATAAATAATCTTATGTGTGGGAAATGAAGCAAAGGTTGCTACATTAGCCATAGAAACTTATAGTTTAGCAATGCCTACGGGAAAATCTATTAAGTCAATAAGTTGTTATTGTATTCCAGTTCTTGTTAAAAATATTATTTCCATTTTATTGTTGGACAATGAAATCTTTGGTATTATAATTAAGAACAATTGTTGTTCTATTAATAATAATAATGTTTTGTATAGGACTGGAATATCACTTAGTGGATTTTGTATACTTGACTTACGTGAAAAATATATTTTACAAATTGAACAAACTAGTATAAGAAAAAGGAGATGATCATTCAAAGAGTTGAATGTGTATATTTGCTGAAATACAATTGTGAATTATTTGAAAGGTTCAAAGAATTCAAAAGTGAAACAAATTGGCAAAGTATTAAGATTCTTTGATTAGATCAAGGAATAAATACTTGTGAAATAAGTTTCTAGATCATCTTAAATGGTTTTTCATAATGGGACGCCTCGATCTAATAATAATTGATTGATGTATCTGAAAGGAAAAATCGTACCTTGTTGGACATGGTGCGGTCCATAATGATTTTACCGACATTCCAGTATTCTTCTGGGATAATGTCCTAGAAATGGCTGCATATCTACGAAAATGGTAAAGATAAAGTTGTCTAAACATTCCTCCATGAATGATTTGGAAGAGTATCTTAATTGGGGATATAAATCTATATAGATAGATTTAAGAGGATGCTCGACTTAACCCAAGGAACGATATTCATTTGATGCTAAAGTCGTTTAGCATGGCAAAACTCAAGAGATGTCTCATGTCGATGAGCTATGGAGTGTATCTCTCTTAATAGTCCCCACAGACTCTCAAAAAGAGAGGTCGCATGAGTGACAATCATGTATGCAATGAAATGTACGAGAGACGATATTGATCGGTCATATTATGGAGAAGTTCACTATGAGTCGTTGAAAAACATCTTAAAGTGCTTAACCGACACTAAGGATGTGATCATATTCATGGTGGGTCTAAATTAAAACTAGAGGGCTTTTATGACTCAAGTTTTTCGACGCAGACAAGACGATCAGAAAATCCACTTTAAGGTAAAGTGTTACCTTGAACAAAGATGGTATAGTGAATTGGAAAGGTTCCAAACAAAGCAAAAGAGTTCTTTGGTTTAGTGATAAAGACAAAGTATATAGCTATAAATGAAGTCGCAAGTTGATTGTTTGGATTAAAAGTTCATTACAGAACTAGGAATAGTTCCTAAGCCTCATCTTGGATCTAAACATGTGTTGTGGCACTTTCATTTGATTATTAGAATCATTGAAAGATGGGAAATCACTATAGAGATAGTGGACTCTCAAGAACAACATTACATATCCATTAACTAAAGCTTATCCAACAGCAGGATAATCGTCACTTAGAGAAGAAGAGTATAAGATACCATGACGATTGGCTTTAGTGCAAGTGGGAGATTGAAAGTAATATGCACACAAGCCAATCATGTTTGATGATAAAGCATATACTTTGTAACAATCTTATTCATTTATTAATAAAAAGTATTAATTTATTAAAGGGTTTTAATTATCTACATGATGCTGTTTTATAATATGTGATAAACCCATAGTCTTAAGCAATGCATTTAGAATAATGATGATGATCATTCTAATGAGATCTAAATTCTTAGAAAGCTTAAAACTAAAATAGTTCCCAATCATTGGATTACTAAATTGGGGATTAGTGAATCCAGGTAGATTGGTACATACGTTGCTTGCTCATTGGATGAGGATGATTGATCTCATGATCATTTGTGTGGAGACACTAAAGCAAGTATGTAGGTGCTTATTAGAGAATAAGTTCACTGAACGTGGCTCGCTAAGGAATACCTAATGGAGTTTTATTTCTGTCAATAGGAATTCTCAGAGTGATAGTAGTACAAGTAATCCTTGGACTTGAGATCATCATAGTATCTTGTGTATGATGAGTTATAATTTGACTTATTCCTTAAGACCCTTAGGGTATATCAAAGGGTATGCTTGGGTATAATAAGTTGTACATGGAGATAATGTATGATCAATAAAGAATCTACCACTTCTAATAAAAGAAGAGAATTGTTCTATGTGATTCGATAAATGACAACCCAAGAGTCCTTGGTTAGGCGTAATGAAATTAGAAAGGAGTTTCTAATTTGCATTATTTGAGTTGTGCATTTAAGGATCGAAAATACATATAATTAAATAAAATAAGACTTGACAAGTAATTCCATGCCTTATATTTAATTGGGACATCAGTTATATGGTGGAAGGATTGAATCAGATTTAAGTAACTATTTACTCAAAGGTTCTTTAATGATTAATGTTGAAATCTATATTATCCGGAAAGTCGTTGATCGCTAGGAGGCTTATCCCTATTGTAGAATAAATATTATTTATTTAAATAAATTAATTGTTTAATTTATTTATTTAAATAAGATTAGAATTGTTCTAATTGATTTATTCACAATAGGTTTAATATGGAGAACCTAAAGGGTTACACCATAAAAGGAAGAATAATTATTTAAGAAGTTAATGGCATAATCGTAATAATATAGTTAAGTATATTTAATTTAATCTATGGTGATAGAATAAATTAAATAGCTTAATATTTATTATTTAATATTTTAGAAATATTAAATATAAATTAATAAGAGGAGTCTTATTAATATTATTACAATTATTATTATTTTAATTTCTAAAAGAGTTTAGGAATTAATTTAATATAAGTACTCTCATTTATTCCTAATAGGATTAGGAGGAAAATTAGTTAAAGGAGTTTAATTAATTATCCCTAATAAGATTAGGGAGCCCATTTAATTAAAAGAGTTTAATTAAATAATACCTTATTTTTATTAAATAAGGTTACCTGATATCTTTATAAGAGGAGTCTTATATCAGATATCAGATGTACGTAATAATTCCAAATTGTTGGAGAGTATGCCCTTTTTCTATAGAGATAGAAAAACTAGGGTTTAGCCAACCACCCTTTTTCTTGAATCATTATAATTCCTTGGTGGATCACCTCTAGAGGCCAAACATATGGGTGGCTAACGTTGATCAAAGGAAAGAACAAAACCCCGGTGGATTCAAGTTGAACGCGAAAGGATTTGGAGGTGAACTTGTACCTGAGGAAGCTCGATCTTCAAGGGTATGATTTATTCTTTATCTTTTTGTTTAATTAATAATTGTGCATAAAGGGTGATCCGGGTATATGGTTTGTAATAAATTTTAAACTCTGATTTTTTTTCACGCTTCCGCTTAATTTGTGCAATTTGATTGCGCACATGAATATTACAAACCTAACAGTTACAGTATCATCTGCATAATATGACATATTATTAAATCAATAATTAAGACGACAAAGTTATTCATATTATTATTTACAATATTGACAATGTCTAGAAGTTCTGTCAAGGAGAGGTTAGATAATCTAATTGTGCGCCAATAGGGAGAAATCCTTATCGGAAAGATGAATAATATGACCTGGTTATTAAATATTGTGAGTTATAATATTAATGATGAATAAGTTCGTGTTGATTAAAGATGAAATTGATAGTTCCATTGTGTGGAAATTATTAGTGTTAGTGGAAATCAATATTTATTTCGATAATAATTAATGTCTAGAGGTCATATTGACCAATCGGGTAATTCACCAGATAAATGAGCAATTAATTGCTATTAATTCACATGCTTATAACTATGTGTTCACATGTGTGTACTATTGATTCACATAATTTACTATTAGGGGAGTTGGTACAAGATTGATAATACTTGCATGACTAAATTAAAAATAGAGCTATAGATGGAGGTACTATACTATAATTAATTTTTTCACATGTTTAGAACTATTGAGTCACATGATTTACTATTGATTCACATGATTTACTATTAGGGGAGGTGGTGCAAGTTTGATAATACTTGCAGGACTAAATTAAAAATGAAGAAAAAGAGGAAGGTATTATACTGTAATATTTTGAGTCCCAAAATATGCAATTATTGAAACTATATTTTCCTATAAATAGAAGTTCATTCTTCCTTCATTTCTCACCAATTCACTAAGTCTCACAAGAGCAATTATTATAGAGAGAAATTATAGAGAGAAAGAAGAAGAGAAGTCTGCTACCTCACTATTCCAGTATCTAGTTTCTTCTAAGGTAAGGGGTATTATTTCTTTCGTATTCATGAAGAGAGCTATTTCTTTCAATACTCGTAAGGGTTGTTATTCCATTCTTTATTATTATGTTGGAATAACCTGTCTGTGCGAACTATGCACGCCTGGTGAATTCTTTCGTTATTTCATTCTTTATTATTCTGTTGGAATAACCTGTCTGTGCGAACTACGTATGCCTGGTGAATTCTTCTGTTATTCCATTCTTTACTATTCTATTTGAATAACCAATCTATGCGAACTACCGCGTGCATTGTGAATTCTTCTGTTATTCCATTCTTTATTATTCTGTTGGAATAACCTGTCTGTGAGGAATACGCACGTCTGGTGAATTCATCTATTATTCCATTCTATATTATTTCGTTGAATAACACGTCATGCGTATTCACACGACGCCTAATGAATTCTTACGTTATTCCATTATTTACTATTACATTGGAATAACTCGCTCTACGCGAACTCATCTGCGTGCATGGTGAATTCTTCTGTTATTCTATTCTTTATTATTCTGTTGGAATAACCTGTATACGCAGACTATCACATGCATGGTGAATTCTTCTATTATTCCATTCTTTATTATTCTGTTCGAATAACCTGTCTACGCGGACTACCGCAAGCATGGTGAATGACCCTTCATATTCATTCTTTATTAAATTGTGGAAATGATTTGTCTACGTGGATTACTGCATGGCGGGTGAAAATCCATTTGCAGTTTTGTATATTCTATTATACTCGTATGAGACATCATTTCTTTTGTACTCGTCATGAAATATCATTTTCTTTGGTATTTTTCTTTTACGAGTTACTATTCATGGGTTACAATTCACCCAGTTACTATTCACTCTAATATTGTTCACTCATGTATTCGGGTCACTTTTCGTGCCGGAATACTATTCACGGGTTACTATTCACCTGATTACTATTCACTCTAGTATTATTCACTCGGGTATTTGGGACACTTTTTGTGTTGGGGTACTATTCACGGGGTACTATTCCCGAAGTACTATTCACGAGATACTATTCACCCGAAAAATATATTTCTTTTCGGTCCAAATTACTTTTGGGTACAATATTATTCTTGAATTTTACTCCACATAGCAGTATCATGTTGACAATTTGAACGTTATTGAATTCTGGATAAATTAAATTATAAATCTTTAAAATTTATCCTTGAACTTGTTTTATTGAATTATTATGTCATTGTCATCATCCTCATGCTTATATTGCGATGAAAGTCATCTTTGGCTTACGTGCATAGATGGACTTGGTATGATTATGACCAGGGATTATTTGGTATAATCATAACCATAATGTAACGAATGAGGTGGTAAAAGTTCTCATTGGCCTGTAGTTCATTGATGGACAGTTATTGGTATGATTATGACCAGAGATTATTCGGTATAATCATGACCATTGATGATTACATGAATATCCTTGGTCGTGGTGCAGGGATGATTCGATGATGTGGATTATTTATTAATCTGAGTCTCAGCGATAAAATTGATGATAAACTTTTTAAATCATAGAAGATAGTAGATTTTATGCTCTACTTAACTCTTCTAATGGATTGCTTATTCCACAATTGCGATTCTCGATCTAAAACTTGTTGTCTATTATATTCTATCAGTTGTTATACTGTTGAAGGGTAAGGATAATTTATTCTACATTATCTTAGTCATAATATTTCTTACTGGGCTAGTTGAGCTCACCCTTTCTTTCACTGTTCTCTTCAGGAAATGAGAATATAGCTGGGACGAGTCTAAGAATGGATTGATGGTCCAGATGGTTGTTTTAGTAGTCCTCACTATTCTATAAAATAGTGTGACTATAATTGTAATGAGGACTCCATTGAGTGTGGATATTGTCTAGATGACAATATTTATATTAAAACTCATAGCATATGTTTTGTCATATCTTACACGACAGTTGTATAATTAAGTTGTATTTGAATTTTGTACTATGTATCTGGCGACTCAAGATGGGTGATGTATACTTGTTTTGGGGGCATCACAATCAATGTCATTCTTCTTTTCTGTTCTGATGAAATTTTCGGCAAGATCTCCTTCTATAAGCATAAAGTTTGTTGAGGATAAAGATCAGATTTCCCTTTCTTGATTCCCATAAGTTAATTATAGCATAAATTGATTCTTCTAAATCCGCTTATTCTTAATTTACATATATAGTAACACAAATGTGGTTTGGGTCTTGGTTCTATTGGGTCTTTATAGATGAATAGTTATACTATACGTGTGGTAAGGAAAATATATTATATAAATCATATGTATAGAATACCATCTATTAAAGTAGAATCTATTTTATCACATGAATATAATTATTTTTTAAGTTTGTATAAAGTTCGTTTAGTTATAAAATTTGAGTGATTAAACTCAACTCATTTAGCAAGTAACTCAAACTCGATGCATTTAATAAGTAACTCAAGTAAAATCTAAAGTTCATTGATCGACATAGTAAAGATTGTATGTGATGATTTATATCGGAAGAATCTGAAATGTAAGTGATTGCACCTTTGTTTACTTCAGCAAACAATAACGTTGGAGTTCGAAAGACTTTGTTGGCCATCATTGTTAAACCATGAATGAGAAAGGGAGTGAGCTTATGTAGGCTATCAACTGTGATGCCCCCAAATCCAGGTACTTCATTTCCACAAGATTTGGTGCTCACTTATCAAAACTATTACATCTAACTACCCATCAATAAAGGAGAAAGACATAATTTAAATAACTTAAACAATAACCTTTCCCATTAAAGGGTTACATCATCATCTCAAAGCAATCCCAGGTAATCTAACCTTAAAATTATTACATAAGTTTGCAGAATACATCATATAATTAAACAAGTCTTATAACATGAAACATTTAAAATTAACTTCATTAATTCTTCAGCTCTTAGGCGTCTTGCCCTTCCCTTTGCTGGTAGATGGGTCATCGACTCTTTCAACCTTAGCTGCAGTGTTAATTGTAAGAGTGAGCAAACAATTGCTCACTGATATAGGAAGTAGTAATAATAACAACATGGGAATGAACGACAAATGCTAGCAATAATGAACTTGTTCTGAGAATTAAGAATAGAACACAAGTTTGAAATCAATGTCTGAGGGTCTTAAGACCACTTAACTATGTCTCCTAGATATAGGTATTATTACCTTAACCTTAATGATCATTAGGAATGCATGCACCCTTCTTAGCGTACTTAGGGGGATCAACCATTTGTACCATGTATTATGCACAAACATCTAAATGTTACACGTACAAAAAGCCCTTATAATAGGGTTGTTTGTCTCAGTTTGGATTTAGAATTTCGGCACTAAAGAAAGTTTAGCTCGAAACTAACTTATCAGTGTTTCTAGAATTTTAGAACACTATTCAACTTTCATCAATAAAGGTTTAACACAAGAATGTGTAACTGTACAAGGCTATCAAAGTCAAAGATTGGATATCAACAATATATATAACTGAATAACATGATATACATGCAAAGTGCTAAATTCAAAGAAGTTAGAACAATCTCATTTGAATCGATGTATTAGATTAATATGTGCTTTGAATAATAATTAGGAAAGTAAAACTCGCTCGATGTAACGAATTAGGCTACAAAAGCTTGCATAAAAATACTCAAGATAACTAGGCTTGCTCAATTTTAAGAACTTGAACAATAATAATATAGGAATGGAAACTTGCATTCAATATGAAAAGAATGAAGTTAGAAAGCTTGCTTAATTGTAGAGAGATAAGGTTTAGAAACTTGCCTCGATTATAAGCTACACAAACGTAAAATAATCTCCAATTACCCTACACATATCATTGAAATCGCAACAACAATTAATTGTATGAATATTAGCTTTATGGGTTTTAACCCATCGTTTAGGTCATAACTTTAACTTAGCATCTAACCATGTTAGTTAACATACCTAACAAATCTAAAATCTTATTACGAGCTAACATAGCCTAATCGTTCATCTCTAACCTTTGAAAACATCACATTTGGTTTCATTAAATAATTATTTCAAATCTTTACACTTCGCATTACAACACATGACAATCTGTTATTGTAATTCACTTAATGTTTTAGTATCCCTTACATGCATGTTAAACTAACCCAAGCCCGTTACACATGACATGCAATTAAACAGACTTCACTGTTTGTAACAGGCTACTCACATGGTCGCGCGAGTAATATACTGGGCTATCGCGTGCGTTCACATGACAACATATGCATACCACTTGTCATGCACTGCACTCGCTTTTTACAGACGCGAACTAATACACTGCTAAAGGCCAAAAATCCCAATTCAACAGAATTTCTCCCAAATTCAACATCTAAAACTTTGACATATTGTAGTTATACATGCTAAACACCATTCTATATACAAAAAATTACATATACACCATTTTGAGGAATCAAAACCATAATTTTTCCAAATTTTCTTCATTTTTACACTTTTAACGAATTCGATTGCTATGCACTCATTTCTTAATCATTTGTGATGATTCGAACTACATTGTTTTCGTTTCTTAACATATTATCACAATCCAACTTCAATTCGCAGATTACAACTCATGTAAGGCATGAAATTTGGTACTTTCTAAGGCTATTTTTCAAATATGAACACTGTTAGTTATATTTCCTTCTTATAATTCAATTTCACGTGTTTGATTGCTACCCCTTTTATATATACATGCCAATAACAGACTCTACAATACTATCACACACCCACAATCAACAATTAACAAAACCCAATTCCAGAAAATGAAAATTATAAAACTGAGAGTTAGAGTTAGAAATAAATTATTCCTTAATCTTCTTGATTATAAGCTAGCACGTGAATCTCTTCTTTCTCTTGGCAAACTCATAGAGATTACTCTCTCAATTCTTACTCACAAAACTCTGCAATTCTCTCTTGCAACCCTCTGTAATTCTTCTTCTCACCCAACTCACCACTAGCCTTAGGCAAAATAAAATGCGTAGATAATATAAACTAGCCACTCACCCACGCGCATTTCAGTTATAAAAATAAAAAGACGTCAGTTGGAATAAGCCAAAGGCCACAAGGCCTTGTTTGGCTACCACACAAATCTCTTAAACTAATTTATTTTTATATTATTCTTATTATATAGTTTTTATGTCACACCATTAATTTAGTTAATTTAAATAACTTTAGTTTAGTTAATTTAAATAACTTATAATAATAATAAAATTCTTATTATCATTATACTTATAATTAATAAATAACTATATATCTAATTTAATTAATAAATTAGACACATCACTTTATTTAATTTATTTATTTCAATTAAATTAAACACTTTATTTAGCTTAATTATTTTCTTAAATATTAAGCAATTGATTTAATTTAATTATTTTCTTAAATTAAATCCTTCAAATAAAATTATCATTACTCAATTTAATTAACACTAATCAATTTAGTTACTAAATCAATTCACCACAATTTATCAATTATTTATTTTTCTCAATAAATAAATTATTTAAAATATTTATTTAATTTAATAAATATTTAAATTAAATTATAAATTTCTCAATCGTTACATCCTTCCCTCCTTAAAAGGATTCTGTCCCCAGAATCACAACTCGAAAAATTTATCCTTTACATTCTTCCCTCCTTAATAAGATTTTGTCCCCAGAATCGCTATACAAAATCAAGTAAACAACTGAGGATAATTCTTCATCATAATACTTTCAAGTTACCACGTAGCTTCTTCAGCATTGTGGTTCCTCCATACTATCTTAACAGAAGGTATCACTTTATTCCTCAGCACTTGCTCTTTTTTGTCAACAATTTGAACAGGGACTTCTTCATATAATAAATCTTTCTCAAACTGTAAGGGCTCATATTCGATAACATGCTTATAGTCAGGCTTATATGGCCTTAATACCGATACATGGAAAATATTATGAATATGCTCCAACTCCGGAGGTAAAGCTATTTCATACGCCACTTCACCAATTCGTCGAAGCACTTTAAAAGGTCCTATATATCTAGGGCCCAATATTCCTTTCTTGCCAAATCGGATTTTCCCCTTCTAGGGAGACACTTTCAAGAAAACATAACTACCGACATCGAATTCTCGATTTTGTGGATGCTAATCGGCATATTTCTTCTGTCTATCTTGTGTGGCTATTAATCTCGCTCGAATCACTTTGATGATCTCGACAGTCTATTGTACCAATTCTGGACCCAATAGCTGACGTTCACCTACCTCGTCCCAACATAATGGAGTTCTGCATTTTCTGTCATATAACGATTCGTAAGGCAGCATGCCAATACTCACGTGATAAATATTATTATAAGAAAATTCCACTAATGGTAAATGGTCATCCCAATTTCCCTTAAAATCCATAATACATGCTCTGAGCATATCCTCTAGTGTTTGGATGGTTCTCTCACTTTGTCCGTCGGTCTGAGGATGGTACGATGTGCTCATTTTCAGCTGTGTTCCCAAACACTCTTGTAATCGTTTCCAAAAATTAGATGTGAAACGTGGATCTCTGTCTGATACAATGGACACTGGTACACCGTGTCTTGACACAATTTCCTTTACGTACAGTTTTGCTAACCGATCTAGGGTAAATCGAATCTTGATTGGCAAAAAGTGTGCTGACTTCGTCAGTCGATCAACAATCACCCAAATGGCGTTGTAACCTTGTTGGGTTGTTGGAAGACCTACCACAAAATCCATTGTGATATGCTCCCATTTCCACTCTGGTATCTCCAACGGTTGTAATAATTCGCTTGGCCTTTGATGTTCAGCTTTGACTTTTTAACACATTAAGCATTTTTCTACGCATTCAGCCACATCCCTCTTTATATTCAGCCACCAAAAATGATGTCTAAGATCCTGGCACATCTTTGTACTCCCAAGGTGAATCGAATATCTTGAGTTATGAGCTTCTTTCAGAATTTCCTCTTTAACCTTTGATACTGGAGGAACCCAAATTCTCCCTTTGAATCGAAGTAACCCTTCCAAATCGATTTTGAATTTGTTTTCCTCACCTATAAATATTTTCTGTTTTATCTTTTCGCAGTCTTCATTCTGAATTTGCGCATTTTTCACTTTATCCACCAACATTGAACTATTTCCCATCTGGAATAACTTTTCATTGGATTCTGTCGGATGTTTAATTTCCAACTCCATCTTAGCCATTTTTGACACTAGCTTCTCTTGATCAGTTAATATCATTAACTTCTCCCTTGCCTTCCTATTTAAGGTATCAGCAACAACATTCGCTTTTTCGGGATGATAGGAAATCTCGCAGTCATAATCTTTGATCAGTTCCAACCATCTTCTTTGTCGCATGTTTAAATCTTTTTGTGTAAAGATATACTTCAAACTTTTATGGTCGGTATATATCTCACACCTCTCTCCATAAAGATAATGTCTCCATATTTTCAGGGCAAATACCACTGCCGCCAACTCTAAATCATGAGTCAAATACCCTTTCTCATAATCTTTCAACTGACGTGATGTATACGCAATAACTCTGCCATTTTGCATAAGCACACAACCTAGTCCTTTATGCGATGAGTCACTATATAACACAAAATTTCCTGTATCATTAGGCAACGACAACACAGAAGCAGAGCTCAACCTCTTCCTTAATTCTCGAAAACTTTCATCACACTTCTCTGTCCAAACAAACTTAACCGCTTTCCTAGTTAAATTCGTCAACGGAGTCGCGATCTTGGAAAAGTCTTGAATAAAACGCATGTAGTAACTTGCCAATCCTAAGAAGCTCCTCACTTTTGACGGTGTCTTCGGCTGATCCAAGTTTATTACAGCTTCAACCTTCGATGGATCTACTGAAATTCCGTCCTTATCAGTAACGTGTCTGAGAAACTATACACGTTCCAACCAAAATTCACATTTTGAGAACTTAGCGTATAACTTTTCTTTTCTAACGTCTCCAACGTCAATCTCAAGTGTTCCACATATTCCTCCTTGTTTTTAGAATAAACCAATATATAATCAATAAACACCACCACAAATTTGTCTAAGAATGGTTTAAACACCCTGTTCATCAAATCCATGAACGCTGCAGATGCATTGGTTAACTCAAAAGACATAACCAGAAACTCGTAATGACCATACCGAGTTCTGAACGCTGTCTTTGGTACATCCTCCGGTCTCACTTTCAACTGATGATAACCACTTCTCAATTCTATCTTCGAGAAATACCTTGCTCCCTTCAACTAATCGAACAGGTCATCGATTCTAGGTAATGGATACTTATTTTTAATCGTGACCTTATTTAATTCTCGGTAATCAATGCAGAGCCGCATCAATCCGTCTTTCTTCTTAACAAACAACACCGGTGCTCCTCATGGCGAAACACTCGGCTGAATATATTTCTTATCAAGCAATTCTTGCAATTACACCATCTAATCCTTCATCTCTATCGGTGCCATTCTATATGGTGCCTTAGATATCGGGGTCATTCGTGGTAGTAAATCAATCACGAACTCGATTTGTCGATCCGACGGAAGACCGGGCAAATCTTCTGGAAATAAGTCTGCAAAATCTCTTATAATCAGTATCTCTTCTAGCTTCGCACTCTTCTTCTATGTATCGACGATGTAGGCTAAATATCCTACACATCCTTGTCTCAACAACTTCTTGGCTTGCATCATCGTCAGACAACTTGCTTGTCGAGGTGACTTGCTACCAAAGAACACAACCTTTGACAGAGTCATAAGGTTAGCACACTTCCTTTGGCAATCAATTACTGCTCCGTAATTAAATAACCAATCCATTCCTAGAATAACATCAAACTCACCAAGTCTAATTGGTATTAAATCTACCATCAACTCGTGACCTTTTATATCCAGTCTATAATTCCTATATATATATATATATATATATATATATATATATATATATATGACAGGAATCACTTCCTTATTCGCAATATCTATACTTAAGGGAAATTCTAATTCTTCTTGAGGCATATCTAAGTTCTGAGCAAATTCATCGGATATAAATGAACAAGTAGCACCCGAATCAAATAGTACATAAGCATTAATACCATTAATTGAAATGATACCTGACACCACATCCTTAGACTGTACAACATCCTGCGCGGTCATATTGAAAGTCCTTGCAGTAGGCCGGCTTAACTGTGTTGGTCCAGTGATAGTCAATGCACCACCACCGTTGTTGTTTCCATTTCCACCACTTTTACTTCCTGCTGGCTTCTTAGGGCAATCACGAGCCATGTGATCTTTTGAACCGCATGTAAAACATGCTCCTTTCTTTGGACTAAAATAGTTTGGTGCAATGTGTCCCTCCTGACCACAGTTGAAGCACACCCGCTTTCCCTTCAAACATACCCCAGTATGATTCTTTCCACACGTCGCACAAGCTTTAAACTTTTTCTTCTGTTGGTTTCCATGCTGTCCTCCCGCAGTCAAATTCTCGCTCCATTTCCTCTTTTGATAGTTACTTCCAACATTACTACCACTGTAAGACCCCAACTTATTATAAATAAAATTAAATTTTCATCTATTCATTATTCTAAATTAATAAGGTATTAATTTGATATAATACTTTGGTTATGGGTGAAATATGCAAATTTTACAAAATAAGCAAGTGGTTATAAAATATTCATTTCTGTCGGGGAATATTCGTTTGGTCGTGGAATATTCTTGTTGTTTGGGAATATTTAAATGCGATGGCGCAAAACCATTTGTGGGCCCCATAACTAAAAAAATGGTTGGATGAAGAAAAATGACAAAGTATGAGTTTTATAAATAATGGCGTAATTTTTACCGTTAACAATCGTTAGAATACGGTGGTTAAAATACTGATGAATACGCGTGGGTCGCACAAAGAGTATACACCAGATTGCATGCATATTTTGGAATTATTTATTCTTACGTAAGAAGGCACTACTCAATAATTGTTACATGAGTTACCGTTTAATATTTTATTTTATTGATTCAATAATTGTTTGCGTTGATAGTTTATATTATTATTATTTCAATAATTGTCATCGCATGAAGATTTCCCATTATCGGATCAATAATTCATATTATTTGAATAATATTATTAGATAGCATTATTGGCAATGTCTAGAAAATTCTGTCAAGGAGAGGTTTGGTCACCTAATTGCGCGCCAGTAAGGAGAAATCCTTATTGGAAAGCCCCCTCTTTCCTGGGAACTGCCTAATTGTCATTATTGTGATTCTGTAATATTATTTGTGAATAATTAATTATAGATTTATATGATAAGGAAATATTTATTTGATGCGGTTATAAATGATGGATTTATTTATGTGGTTATAAGTGACGGAATTGATGTTGAGGCGTTTTATCAGTATTTTGTCGGATTGGAGGTATTAAAAGATCAAATCGGCGTTCTTAAAGCTCTATTGCGTGAGTTATAATTTTAATCCGGTCATTGGATCGTTGTGATTTTTGTATATGTTATACATATATAAGTTGAGTATATATCCACAAATTTTGAAACGTTAAAAATTAACGTATGATTTGTTGTGAATTTTAAGAGGTGTTGAAAATCATCCGTTTGTGGGTTTCAGATATTTTCTGTTTGGAATTTGGAAAAACTTAAAGCTACAAAGTTGTAGAGAATTCGATTTCTTGTGGAATAGACATAAGATTCGTATTTTTTTGATAAACGGGCTATTTTCTATGAATTAATGAAGTTTTAGAAAATAAAATGATTTTTATTAAAATTATGTGTGGGACCCACTTTTGTTTGAAAACATGTGGGCTACTAATTTTTGTTCAAAGATGGCTGGTATTGATTTTAAACCTAGCATGCGTAGAAGAAAAGAAAAGAAAATTTATTATTTTATTATTTTAGTCTCCTATGACGTTCTAGCATTTTCCTATAAATAGGCGCTTAGGTTAGAATTGAAAATCACACCAAAAACAAGTTTTATTTCTCTCTATATTGTCGAGCGTATTTTTGTGAGTATTTTGATATTTTGAGAGTTGCTATTCAGTACAAGTTTCCTTCGGCTTTATATCCGATATTCCGAACAAAAGCACTATCATTTTGAGGTAAGGGATGTTATTTTTTTTCGTAATGATGTTATTATTTTAATATCATTATACCAAAATATTGGTATGGATTTTATTGTGAAATTTCTACCTTTTTGTGTCGAGGTTACTATTCACATATACGGCACTATTCACGTATATGACACTATTCACGAATACGACACTATTCACCGAAAAATGATATTTTCCTTTTTGTCCAAGATGTCTATTATGGTTACTATCTTTGATTGTATCCATGTTTTGATCTTTATTTTTAAATTCTACTTCATAATTGGTTATTATGGAGTATTATTGATCTTGGATAAACTGTTATACGAATCCTTAATATTTGTAATTCTGTCTCACTAGATTAATTTTCTTTAAGATATTTTTTATCATCCTCGGTCCTAAATGATGATATTACTGAATATCTTTGGCCTATAGTGCAAAGATGAATGATTAATTGATGAATATCTTTGGCCGTGAAAAAAGATGAGCAGTGTTGAGATGAACATGACCGACTGGTGATACCAATGAATATCTTTGGCCTGTAGTGAAAAGATGATTATTTGATTAAAGATGTATATTGATTGTTATTACAGGGATAAAATATTGATGATGGACTTTTAAATCTTAGAAGATAGTAGAACTCATTCTCTACTTGACTCTTCTAATGGATTCTTTATTTCATTGCAGCTTGTTGATCTAAAATTTGTTGTCTATTATATTCTATCATATTTTTCCCTGTTGAAGACTAATGATAATTTGTTGTATATTATCTTAGTCATAATGTTCTTTACTGGGCTAGTTGAGCTCACCCTTTTCCTTTTTGTTCCATTTTTCTTCTCAGGAGGTGAGAATTTAGCAGGGAATAGCCGGAGTATGGAGTGCTGATTGAAGATAGCTTTTTTAGTAGTCCTCGCTATTTTGTAAAATAGTGCATCAATAATTGTAATGAGGACTCTATTTGGGTGTGGATATTGTCTAGAAGATAATATTTTTATTCAAACTCACAGTATGTGTTGTCATATTTTGTACGACAATTGTAATAATAAAATTATAGTTGTTCTTTGTACCATGTATTTGGTGGCTCGGAATGGGTGATGTATACCTATTTTGGGGGTGTCACAACCACCAGCCTTATTCTCATTCTCATTCTTCTTCTTCTTTTGTTCTTGATTGTACTTGGTCAAGGTATCGCTTTCACTTTTCGCGATAATTGTCTTCTCCAGTACAGCAGCAAATGTGTTCAGCTGGAACATTGAAACCTTGCTGTAAAGCCAAGGCTTCAATCCTTGTTCAAACCTTCTTACTTTACGCTCGTCAGTATTGACTTTATATGTGGCAAACCTTGACAACTCATTAAATTTCGCAGCATATTTTGGCACCATCATAGTTCCTTATTTTAGTTCCAGAAATTGCACTTCCAACTGATTCCGAGAACTCGCTGGGAAGTACATTTCAAATAACATCTCCTTAAATCTATCCCACGCTATCACTCCTTGTCCTCCACGAACCTTATTTTCTTGCCACCAGTAGCTAGCTTCAAACTTCAGCATAAACATTACAAACGTAGTCTTTTGATCTTCGTTAACTCTAGCAACGTCGAACACCTTCTCCATTTCCATGATCCAGGTTTGGGCTTCCACTGGATTCATAGACCCTTAAAATTCTGGCGGTCCAACCGCTTTGAATTCCTTGAAAGTCGTGACTTGAGCTTGCGGTTGATTCAAAAGTGCACCCGTCAACAAAGCTACCAACTGCTGAACCGGATTAGTATTAGTCTCATTGTTATTATTAGTAGACCCCTTAGGAGGTACTTGCTGACGTGGTTGTCTTCTTCTAGGAGACATTTTCTGTTAAAAGATACGCTTATTAGTTCCTTACTCAACTTCTTGTGTATTTAAAGTTTAACTTAAACATTCCAAGATTAAAGCTTTAACACATAACATTTCAAATAAACTTTAATATTTTATTCATTCATAACGTTTTAAAACATAATAAGGATAGCATAATCGATATCAACATTCACTTTCCTGAACTAAACAAGTTCCAGGATTACATATTCATACCATCCCTTTATTTATCTCAAAATAAGGGATTCACAATTTATTTATTCACATAATTAACCTCATACTATTATCACTCTTATTCTATCTAGACATATTAAGGCGTCGTAAGGCTTCCCGACGTTCCTCCTCCATGATACGTTATGCTGTCTTGCGATCCATCACGAACCATGACGAATTCTCGAACTGAGGTGGGTAATAATAGACTCGATCCTGGGCCCTATCAATCGCCGAATTAAAAGCATATTCCATCTCTTTCATCTTGGCTTTCTTCACTTGGATCTTAGCCTCAGCACGGTCTGCACGTTAAGTCACCTTCATCCAAGCATCCTTCGCTCTTGCACGCTTGGCTGACTCCTCCTTGAAATCATCTTTTAATTTCTCCATGTCAGACTTTATCTTCTCGTGTACTGCCAACAGGTCTTCATGCTGACCCTTGGTATGAACTAAGTCCCACTCCTTGTTTCCAAGTTTCGAATCAAGTTCCTAAATCTCCGCATCCTTTTGCTCCATTGAAGCGTGATGCATCTCAACCATCTCCTTCAGCTCCTCAACCTCGTCCTGTAATTCTACATTACGGTCGTACAAAGCGTCATACATCTCCGCTGATATGGAGTTTGGTGGAAACTCCTCAGGATCCTCTTCCTCATCATCCTCTTCTACTTCCTCAGAACTATTCTCTTTGGGATCGGTTACAGGCTCATCCTCCTGGATCAACTTCTCCCGCACTATATGTATATCCCGGGGTTCATCCTTTCTAGGTACCTGAGGTATCACCTCTCTAGCTAGACTGGATCCTCCTTCGTTAGACATCCTAACAACAAAATATTTTAAGTTTTACTTAACATTTTTCGATATTCGCGAGCACATAAGTTATTAATGTAACATTCCCGAATTTTAATTATAATATTAAATATTTATTGAGTTATATAAATATTTAATAGATGTGTTTATCATTGAATAAATATCTGTTAGGTTTGTAATATTCATGAACGCAATCAAATTGCAAAAAATTAGCGGAAACGTGTAAAATCAGAGTTTAAAAAAATTTACAAACCATATACCCAGATCACCCTTTATGCATAATTATTAATTAAACGAAAAGATAAAGAATAAAATCATACCCTTGAAGATCGAGCTTCCTCAGGTACAAGTTCACTTCCAAATCCTTTCGCGTTCAACTTGAATCTACCGGGGTTTTGTTCCTTCCTTTGATCAACGTTAGCCACCCATATGTTTGGCCTCTAGAGGTGATCCACCAAGGAAAAATAAAGATTCAAGAAGAAGGGGTATTGGCTCAACCCTAGTTTTCTATCTCTATAGAAAAGGCGTACTCTCCCACAAATTGGAATTATTACGTACTTGTAAAAGTCAACAACCCCCTTACCCATAATAAGACTCCTCTTATTTATAGATGTGGGCAACCCACCTTAACAATTAAGGAATTGAGTTTTATTTAATTAATTAAATTCTTTTAATTAATTAAGCTCCCTAATCTTATTAGGGATAATTAATTAAACTCCTTTAACTAATTTTCCTTCCTAATCCAATTAGGAATAAATGAGAGTACTTATATTAAATTAATTCCTAAACTCTTTTAGAAATTAAAATAATAATAAATGTAATAATATTAATAAGACTCCTCTTATTAATTTATATTTAATATTTCTAAAATATTAAATAATAAATATTAAGCTATTTAATTTATTCTATCACCATAGATTAAATTAAATATACATAACATATTATTACGATTATGCCATTAACTTCTTAAATAATTATTCTTCCTTTTATGGTATGACCCTTTAGGTTCTCCATATTAAACCTAGGTTGTGAATAAATCAATTAGAATAATTCTAATATTATTTAAATAAATAAATTAAACAATTAATTTATTTAAATAAATAATATTTATTCTACAATAGGGATAAGCCTCCCTAGCGATCAACGACTTTCCGGATAATATAGATTTCAACATTAATCATTAAAGAACCTTTGAGTAAATAGTTACCGTACAATTCAATCCTTCCACCATACAATGTCCCAATTAAATATAAGACATGGAATTACTGTCAAGTCTTATTTTATTTAATTATATGTATTTCGACTCTTAAATGCACAACACCAAATAATGCAAATTAGAAACTCCTTTCGAATTTCATTCTGCCTTGGCCAAGGACTATTGGGTTGTCATTTATCGAATCACATAGGACATTTCTCTTCTTTTATTAGAAGTGGTAGATTCTTTATTGATCATACATTATCTCCATGTACAACTTATTATACCCAAGCATACCCTTTGATATACCCTAAGGGTCTTAAGGAATAAGTCAAAGTATAACTCATCATACACAAGATACTATGATGATCTCAAGTCCAAGGATTACTTGTACTACTATCACTACTGAGAATTCCTATTGACAGTGCAAGTAAAACTCCATTAGGTATTCCTTAGCGAGCCACGTTCAATTGAACTTATTCTCTAATAAGCACCTACATACTTGCTTTAGTGTCTCCACACAAATGATCATGAGATCAATCATCCTCATCCAATGAAAAAGCAACGTATGTACCAATCTATCCGGATTCACTAATCCCCAATTTAGTAATCCAATGATTGGGAACTATTTTAGTTTTAAGCTTTCTAAGAATTTAGATCTCATTAGAATGATCATCATCATTATTCTAAAAGCATTGCTTAAAACTATGGGTTTATCACATACTATAAAAACAAAGATCATGTAGATAATTAAAAGCCTTTAATAAATTAATACTTTTATTAATAAATGAATAAGATTGTTACAAAGTATATGCTTTATCATCAAACATGATTGGCTTGTGTGCATATTACTTTCAATATCTCGTTTAATTGATTTGATTTTTATTTGGTTATTTATTTGTTAAATAAATAATTAATGAGTTAAGGAAATTATTATTATGTTGATATTTCAATTTGATGGTTAATTATTTGTATTGAGTTATATGATTAAATGATTTATTTAATTATTATTTGAATTAATTAAATTAAATACGATGCCTTGATTAAATAAAGTGTGACAAATAACTATAGTATAAGGAGTTATTAAAAAATAAATTAAAGTTGTTTTAATCTAGTTTTAACCAAACAATGCTTAAGGATATGAACTCTTTAATTTTAAATGATTTGCCAAACAAAGCCTTATGGCTCTTGGATTTTCTCTTTTTAATTATGAATTTTACTATAAAAAGCAAAATAAATAATAAATAATATATTATAACTGATAACTTATTATTCTAATTATTATAACGTCGGTTTCAGACGTTTGGGTGTGTGCGTTGGGTTAAGTTTTATTATGAGTAAAAATCATTTGGCCTAAGTCTACTGAGGAAGAAGGGGAGAAAGGTTACAGAGAATAGAGAGAGTTGAGAGGAAGATTTTTGGAGAAGTTCAAAGAAATTCATGGTGTTCTAGCAAAAATTACCGAACAATAGAAGGTATTTCCATAACTATGATTATATTTATATATATGTATATATATGAATTTTACGGCATATAACTTTAAGTTCTGTGAATTCATCTTTTTGGAATTGTTGATATACAATTGATTACTTGTTATTGTATATGTTTGTGATGATTAGAACTAGTGTTTAGATAAGAATTATTAAGCTAATTTCGTTTAAAAGGAAGAAAACTAATTACAGTGAATATTTCTCATATGGCTTATGTAAGTACCAATTTTGGTGGTCAAATCGTATGATGAACTGTAAATTGAGTCTTGTTTATGTTAGTTTATTAAGAAACGAAGAGAACATAATTGGAATGAAGCAAGTTGGCCAAGTATAGAGATCACAGTGTTGATTTTTGTGAAGAATATCAAAATTTGAGTTTTTATATGAAAATGAGGAATTTGAGAAATTAAACTAGTTTAAGTTGTTGTTAAATTGTTCTATATTGATATATATGTGAGGAAACATGTTTGTAATAGTTTTATATCATTTATTTGTGTTAATTTCACTGTTTAGTGGGTGAAATTCGTGTTAGTTGGGCTAAAATTAAACTCTTTGTTCATGCAGCTTTACGCCTCTGTCACATGCATCGGTGCGATTCTTGGTAGTTGTTAAGGCACTTGTTCTTGGCTTGGTCCCAAGCCTTTGTATGGCACAGCTGCACCATACCCTGGTTTGAGATTCTGATTTTCTACTGCTGCTGTAGACTTGGGTTAGCATCATAACATGGTCTAAAATTATGTTAGCATGTTAAATGTGTAATGTTAAGGATAACATAACATAGTGAATTGTGGTTAGTAAGTTTCAAAGTTGGAAATGATTAGTAAGTTATGAAAGCGTTATGTTAGGACTTAGTGTATATAATGATTAGTATATAAGTGTTGTGAAGGTTAACACTTGGAATTTCTGATATTTATATAGTAGCATAAGACTTGTGCTAAAATGATACGCTTAGATAGAAGTGTACATGTTTTGGTATGTTAGCATGTCTAACAGATATTGTGATTGCACTATAATGTGTAGGTGGGCATGAATTTTAATATTATAGCTTACGCAAGAGGCAAGTTCCCTAACCTTTGTCACTTTATTATTCAGCAAGGTTACCTTTCACTGTTATGTTACACATATGCAAATTCTCTATCTCTAATCTCTTGTTTAACGATTTATTGTCATGCAAGTTCTCTAACCATCATTTATTGTTGAGCAAGTTAGTTAATCGTTGTTTTATTTTATTTTGGTTATTCAAAGTCTGTAATTTTATTTTAAGAAGTGTGTTTATTCAACTACTAATAACTGTTGTTTGATCTTCGTTTTTCAATATCATTGTACTATTTTACGTTATTGTACCAAACCCTAAGTTTCTTAGAAATTCCTTACCAATTCAATTAAACCTTAATTGATGAATGTTCTAAACTCTAAATTACCCATGAAGTCAACCCAAACCAAACTTCATTCGGTTTGTTTATGTACTCACACACCTTTAAAAGCATGTTGCCGATGATAAGATTTGTTCAACTTAGAAATTGTTAATACTCTAGCTCTTATTGATTCATCGATATATCTTGTTCATGAAGACATTATAATCAAACCCTTGAATAGTTATTGATTCCTATCGGATTCAACCAGTACTTGGTTGATAAGCTTTCTAAAAATCTAGAGTTCATTTGAAGCTAATTCCCAACCAAACTTCATTTGGTTCGGAACCTGATAATCTAAGCTGAGATGAACAACCCTATATCAGGGGATTATTTTAGAGCTATGCAATAAGCGTTAAAATGTTTGGGCAATACATAGTACAAAGGGCTGATCACCTGGAGTACGGAATAATGGTCCATATAATCGTTTAGACTGTTAAAGGTTACATTAGAAACACATGTCAACCTAGGACATAGATGATGATTATAGTCTTTTAGACTGTTAAAGGTTAAAGTAGAAATACTTAGAAACCTAGAATAGAGTTCGTGGTCTGGTGACCCTCAGTGTATTCTTTGATGTTGTTATCTATTGTTAACTTAAATGTTCATTATTCCTTTGAACTCATAGCTGTTGAATTAAAGTTTCTTGTTCCAGTAAGAATATTTTACCATTAAAAGCTTATTTAATTGTCATTCATAAAACGTTATTGTATATTATCCTTCTTGTGGGCAATTGTTTGCTCACTCTTGCACAAAACAATGCAGATGAAGTTACGAAGTTTAAAAAGCTTTCTACAAGCAAGGGCAAGGACAAAGTGCTTGATTAGATGACAACGTTTAATTTATCTTTTGTTTATGAAGCTTATGTAGTAACTTTAATTAAGATTATGTTTTAATTTTCCGCTGATGATTGTAATAATGGTTAGATTACCTGGGATTTATTTTAGATTATGTAACCCTTTAATGGGAGATTGATTGTTTAAGCTTTTGAGTTTAATTATATCCTTTGTGTATGGGTAGTTAGTTATGATTTAATTGGACAGTGAACACCAAATCTGTGGGATTGAGGTGTCCGAATTTGGGGGTATCACAATTAACACATAGCACATAATGTCTTTTATTATTTAACTTCAATGGATACCCTAATACATTTCTTAAAACTCGATAACAGTTAAACACCTCTATGTTTTCTATTTCTTTAAAGGTTACTTCCTAAGGTTTCCCCACCTAAGGTTTATAACCTAAAGCTTTGATACCAACCTGTGACGCCCCCAAATCCAAGTACTTCATTCCCACAGGATTTGGTGCTCACTTATCAAAACTATTACATCTAACTACCCATCAATAAAGGATAAAGATATAATTTAAATAACTTAAAACAATAATCTTTCCCATTAAAGGGTTACATCATCATCTCAAAGCAATCCCAGGTAATCTAACCTTAAAATTATTACATAATTTTATGGAATACATCATATATAATTAAACAAGTCTTATAAAATGAAACATTTAAATTAACTTCATTAATTCTTCAGCTCTTAGGCGTCTTTCCCTTCCCTTTGCTGGTAGATGGGTCATCGACTCTTTCAACCTTAGCTGTAGTGTTAATTGCAAGAGTGAGCAAACAATTGCTCACTGATATAAGAAGTAGTAATAATAACAACATGAGAATGAACGACAAATGCTAGCAATAATGAACTTGTTCTGAGAATTAAGAATAGAACACAAGTTTGAAATCAATGTCTGAGGGTCTTAATACCACGAACTATGTCTCCGGTATATGGATATTATTACCTTAACCTTAACAGTCATTAGACTGTATAGACCCTTCTTAGCGTACTTAGGGGGATCAGCCCTTTGTACCATGTATTGTGCACAAACATCTAAACGTTACACGTACAAAAAGCCCCTATATTAGGGTTGTTCGTCTCAGTTTGGATTTAGAATTTCCGCACTAAAGAAAGTTTAGCTCGGAACTAACTTATCAGTGTTTCTAGAATTTTAGAACACTATTCAACTTTCATCAATAAAGGTTTAACACAAGAATGTGTAACTGTACAAGGCTATCAAAGTCAAAAATCGAATATCAACAATGTATATAACTGAATAACATGATATACATGCAAAGTGCTAAATTCAAAGGAGTTAGAACTGTAAGACCCCAACTTTTATGAATAAAGAATATTTTCTCGAAATATATTTTTGAATATTTTTGTGTGGATTTGATATAATATTATAGTTGTGGGTAATATTTACAAATTTTGCAAAGTAAGCAAGTGGTTATGTAATATTCAATTGGTCGGGGAATATTCATTTTAACAGGAATATTAAATGACGACGGCACAATCATTGGTGGACCCCCATAACTAAGTATTGTCGTAGTTAGAAAACCACGTAATTATCTTTTATAAAATAATGGTGGAAGTTTTACCGTTAAAACTTTGAACTACCCTAAGTAGTAAAGTACAAGAATGTCTGGCGTGGTTGCATAATAGCTGCGGTATTGGTTATTGATGCTTACGTGAGAAGTCACTCAGTTATACTCAATTATTGCTACATTAATTGCTGCATCATATCTCTTATATTATTGATTCAATTATTGTCACAGTATCATCTGCATTTTATGTTTTTAAATCAATAATTGAGATGCCAAAGTTATTCATATTATTAAATTGCAATATTTACAATGTCTAGAAGTTCTGTCAAGGAGAGGTTTGGTCATCTAATTGCGCGCAAATAAGGAGAAATCCTTATCGGAAATCCCCCTCTTTCCTGGGAATGACCTAGTTGTTAAATATTGTGAGTTATAATATTAATGATGAATAAGTTCGTGTTGATTAAAGATGAAATTGATAGCTCCATTGTGTTGGAATTATTAGTGTTAGTGGAATTCGACATTTAATTCGGTATTAATTGATGTCTGGAAGTTATACTGACTAGTCAGGTAATTAATCGGATAAATGAGCAATTAATTGCTATTAATTCACATGATTATAACTATTTGTTCACATGTGTGTACAATTGATTCACATTCTTGCTACTATTAGGGGAGTTGGTGCAAGATTGATAATACTTGCATGACTAAGTTAAAAATGGAGGCATAGATGGAGGTACTATTTTGTAATTCGTATTTTCACATGTCTAGAACTATTGGTTCACATAATTTACTATTGAATCATATGATTTATTATTAGGGAAGGTGGTGCAAGTTTGATAATACTTGCAGGACTAAATTAAAAATAAAGAAAAAGAGGAAGGTATTATACTGTAATATTCTGAGCCCCAAAATGTGCAATTATCGAAACTATATTTTCCTATAAATAGAAGCTTATTTCTTCATTATTCTTCACCGATTCACTCAAGCTATAGATCAATTACTATAGAGAGAAATTATAGAGAGAAAGAAGAAGAGAAGTCTGCTACCTCACTATTCCAATATCCAGTTCTTTCTAAGGTAAGGGGAATTATTTCTTTCGTATTCATGAAGAGAACTTCTGTTATTCCATTCTTTATTATTCTGTTGGAATAACCTGTATACGCAGACTACCCTATACTTGGCGAAATTCTTCTATTATTCCATTCTTTATTATTATGTTGGAATAACCTGTCTATGCGAAGTACTACATACATGATAAAATTCTTCTATTATTCCATTATTTATTATTTTGTTGGAATATCTGTGTATGCGTTCTGCATGACACTGATTAGTTCTTTATTATTACATTGGAACATCACATGCGTGCGTTTTACGCATGACCTGGTTCCATTCTTTATTATTTTGTTGGAATAACCTGTCTGTGCGGTCTATCACATGCATGGTGAATTCTTTTGTTATTCCATTCTTTATTATTCTGTTGGAATAACCTATCTATGTTGATTATCACATGCATGGTGAATGATCCTTTGTATTCATTCCTAATTAAATTTTAGAAATGATCTGTCTAAGTGAATTACCGCATGGCGGGCGAAAATCCATTTGCAGTTTCATATATTCTCTTATACTCAGTTGGTTAAAACTTTGACTTCTATACTCCATGAAATTAGTGGAATATCCTTGATATTTACGCTTCATCCAGTATCTTTTCATGGAAATATTCTTCTGAGCATTCTTGAATTTTACCCCACAAAGTAGTATCATGTTGACAATTTGGACGTTCTTGGTTCCTGGATAAATTAATTCTTGAACTTGTTTTATTGAATTCCTATATCATTGTCATCATCCTCGTGTTTATATTCTTTTGAAAGTCATCGTGGCTGTGTAGTGCATAGATGGACTTGGTATGATTATGACGAGGATCATTTGGTATAATCATGGCTAGTAATGTTACAAATGATGTGTAAAAGTCATCATTGGCCCGTAGTGCATTGATGGATAGTTGTTGGCATGATCATGACCATTAATGAATACGAATATCCTTGGGTAGTAGTGCGGGGGGTGATTCGATGATGTGGATTATTTATTAAGTGAGTCTCGGCCGATAAAAGTGATGAAAAACCTTTTAAATCATAGAAGATAATAGATTTTATTCTCTACTTGACTCTTCTAATGGATTGCTTGTTCCGCTGCAGTTAAACTTGATGTTTGTTATATTGTATCAGTTTAACACTATTGTAGGCTAACGATAACTTATTCTGCATTATCTTATTTGACGCACCCAAAATAGGTATACATCACCTATTCTGAGTTGCCAAATACATGGTACAGAATACAAATACAATCTTAAATATACAACATAAGCTGTGAGTTTTAATACAAACATTTTCTTCTAGACAGTATTAAAACTCAAAATAAGTCCTCAATACATTTATTAACACACTATTTCATAGAATAGTGAGGACTACTAATGTTATCCTCTGGACCATCACTCCGTTCCCCGACTCGTCCCAGCTATATTCTCATTTCCTGAAGAGAAAAGTGAAAGAAAGGGTGAGCCTAACTAGCCCAGTAAGAAATATTATGACTGAGATAATGCAGAATACATTATCATTAGCCTTAAACAGTGTTAAACTGATACAATATAACAAACATCAAGTTTAACTGCAGCTGAACAAGCAATCCATTAAAAGAGTCAAGTAGAGAATAAAATTTACTATCTTTTATGATTTAAAAGGTTTTTCATCACTTTTATCGCTGAGACTCATCTTAATAATTAATCCACATCATCGAATCACCCCTGCACTACGGCCAAGGATATTCTTTAGTATCACGACCATAAATTTTCCATGCACTACGAGTCAAGGATATTCAGGTATTCATTAATGGTCATGATCATGCCAACAACTGTCCATTAAAGCACTATGGGCCAATGAGGACTTTTACCACATCATTTGTAACATTACGATCATGATTATACCGAATAATCCCTGGTCATAATCATACCAATTCCATCTATGCACTACAGGCCATAGATGACTTTTAACATAATATAAACATGAGCATGATGACAATGACATAAAAATTCAATAAAATAAGTTCATGAATTAATTTATCCAGGAACCAATAACGTCCAAATTGTCAACAAGATACTTCTTTGTAGAGTAAAATTCAAGAATGCTCAGAAGAATATTTTCATGAAAAGATACCGGATGAAGCACAAATATCAAGGATATTCCATTAATTTCATGGAGTATAGAAGTCAAAACTTTAACCAACTGAGTATAATAAAGAATATATGAAACTGCAAAAGGATTTTCGTCCGCCATGCGGTAATCCACTTAGACTGATCATTTCCACAATTTAATAAGGAAAGAATACAAAGGATCATTCACCATGCATGTGATATTTCACATATGTATGTGTTATTCCAACGAGTAATAATAAAGAATGGAATAATGAAGAAATCACCATGCATGCGATAGATCGCGCATCAAAAAGTTATTCCCAACAAAATAATAAATAATGGAACCAAAGTTACGTAAACGCACGCATGTGATATTCAATGAATAATAAAGAATGGAACCAGTCCCACAGAAACGCTTAGACGCATGTGATATTCAACGACGTAATAATAAAGAATGGAACTGAGTTCAGCGTAAACGCACGCATGAGGATATTTCGATAGAATAATAAAGAATGGAACCAGTGTTAAAGGTGAAATGCACGCATGTGATATTTAAGCGGAATAATAGAAGAATTTCACCATGTATGCAGATTGCGATGTATGAGTTATTCCAACATAATAACAAAGAATAGAATAACAAAAGAATTTCACCAAGTATATGGTAGTCAGCGTATACAGGTTATTCCAATAGAATAATAAAGAATGGAATAATGTAAGTTTCTTCATGAATACAAAAAAATAATACCCCTTACCTTAATAAAGATTTTGTTTTATATAAAAAGATTTTACTATGCAAAAAATACTATAAAAATATATATGCAGCACTATGCAATACTATGCATAATAAAATATAATATATTCTATTTATAGAATAACTTTATAAAAGTATTACATTTTATATAAAAGATTTTACTATGTAAAATACTATGCATAATAGAATATAATATATTCTATTTAAAGAATAACTTTATAAAAGTATTCTGTTTTATATAAAAAGATTTTATTATACAAAACACTATGCATAATAGAATATAATATATTCTATTTATAGAATAACTTTATAAAAGTATTATGTTTTATATAAAAAGCTTTTCTGTTTTATCATTAATAATACCAATAAAACAAAACTGAGTGACTTAGCACATAAGCATCAATAATCAATACCGTGTGCTACTATACAACCACGCATATTACTGTACTTTTACTACCGAGTAGTTCAACAGTATTAACGGTAAAACTTTCGCCGTTATTTTCATAAAATATTTTTGCCGTTTTCTCAATCCGACAATAATTCCATTGCGGGGTCCACCAATGATTGTGTCGTTGTACGAATATTCCCTGTTAAAACGAATATTCCCCGACCAATCGAATATTATATAAAAACTTGCATACTTTACAAAATTTATAAATATTACCCACAACTATAACATTATATCAATTTCACTCCATAATATTCAAAAATGATATTTATAGAAAATTCATCTTTATTCAAAAAGTTGGGGTCTTACAACCTCCCCTTCTTATGAAATTTCACCCTCAAAATTAGGGAATGCGTGCACGGTATATCAAAAGGTAAGGATACCTTGACTTCATTTCAGATTCTAACTCCCAGGTCATTTCCTCAACATCGTGGTTTCTCCACAAAACTTTGACTTGAGGTATAACCTTGGAGCGTAGAATATGTTCCTTCTTATCCATGATTTGAACAGGAACCTTTTCATACATTAAATCTTCCACTATTTCGTCTGATTCTAACTCAATATTGTGGTTCGGGTCTTCCACATATTTACGTAACATGGATATGTGAAAAACGTTATGAACACGAGACATACTTGGCGGTAAAGCGAGTCTATAGGCCATAGTTCCAACTCGATCGAGGATTAAAAATGGCCCAATGAATTGAGGATTAAGCTTTCCTCTCTTTCCAAATCTGGTAATTCCTTTCCATGGAGCAACACGTAACAACACATGATCTCCTATATCGAATTCCACGTCCTTTCGATGAAGATCAGCATAACTCTTTTGTCGATCTTGTGAGGTTTTTATACGTTATCAGATCGTTTGAATCTTTTTCGTAGTCATACGTACCAACACCAATCCCAACAACGTTGCTTCACCCACCTCATCCCAGCATACTGGAAAATGACACTTTCTTCCATACAACGCCTCGAATGGAGCCATGCCAATACTTGTTTGATAACTGTTGTTGTAGGAAAACTCCACCAATGGTAAGAACTTATCCCAACTTCCCTTGAAGTCAAGGACACAAAGTCTTAATAAATCTTCCAGAGTTTGAATAGTCCTCTCTGATTGTCCATCCGTCTGAGGATGATATGCCGAACTAAATTGTAAATCCGTGCCCATATCTTTTTGCAAACTAACCCAAAATCGTGAAGTGAATCTTGGGTCTCGATCAGAAACTATGGATACTAGCATACCATACAGTCTTACAATCTCGTTTATATACATACGAGCAAGACGTTCAAGTGTATAAGTTTCTCGAATTGGTAAGAAATGAGCAGACTTGGTCAATCTATCAACAATGACCCAAATTGCATCTATGCCTTGAGAAACCTTGGGAAGACCAGTAACGAAATCCATGGTAATGTTCTCCCATTTCCATTTTGGAATTTCAAGTGGTTGCAACGGACATTTTGGCACTTGATGCTCTGCCTTGACTCATTGACAAGTTAGACACCTTGAGATAAACATCGCAATCTCTCTCTTCATATTGTTCCACCAAAATGTATGACGAAGATCACGATACATTTTGGTACTCCCATGATAGATTGCAAACGGTGTGTTGTGCACCTCTATCATGATTTTATACTTTAAATCAGGGTCGTTAGGAACACAAAGTCTGGAGTTGACTCGAAGTATTCCTTATTCATCGATTCTTGCTTCCGGCATAGCACCTTCTTGTACTTTCTTCCTCATACGCATAAGCTCCAGGTCTGTAGTTTGAGCAACTTTAACTTTACCGATTAAAGTCGGTTCTACTCGTATATTTGTCATCATCACATGGGTCCCTGGAGTCTTTAACTCTATCTCCATCCTTTGCAATTCACACAAAATGGGCCTTTGCATTGACAATATCGCACTCGTACCCACATATGATCTTCAACTCAATGCGTCAGCTACCACGTTCGCTTTTCCAGGATGGTATTGGATGGTATGATCATAATCTTTCAATAATTCAAGCCAACGTTATTGTCGCATGTTGAGTTCCTTTTGAGTGAAGAAATATTTGAGGCTTTTATGATCCGTAAAGATCTCCACTTTCTCCCTATACAAGTAATGCCTCTAAATCTTTAGTACAAAAACGACTGCTGCCAACTCTAGATCATGAGTAGGATAATTCCTCTCATATTCTTTGAGTTGTCGTGAGGCATAGGCTATGACTTTCCCATGTTGCATGAGAACACAACCTAACCCTTTGCCCGAAGCATCACTATAGATGACAAATCCCTCCAATCCAAATGGTATTGTCAGAACAGGTGCTGAAATGAGTCTCCTCTTGAGTTCTTGAAAACTCTTCTCACATTCCTCACTTCAATCGAAGTTTGTATCTTTTCGAGTCAACTGAGTTAATAGAGTAGCGATTCGAGAAAATCCTTCCACGAATCTTCGATAATAACCAGCTAAGCCGAGAAAGCTACGTACTTCGGTCACTGATTTGGGTTGCTCCCAGCTTTGAATAGCTTCAATCTTTGCTGGGTCAACAGATATTCCATAACTTGATACTACGTGCCTAAGGAATGCTACTTCCTCAAGCCAGAACTCGCATTTCTTCAACTTGGCATAAAGCTTATATTCACGAAGCTTTTGTAGTATTAGTCTCAAGTGTTACTCATGATCTTCACAGATTTTGGAATAAATAAGGATGTCATCAGTAAAGACGACCACAAAGTGATCCAAAAATTCCTTGAATACTCGGTTCATCATATCCATGAAGGCAGCAGGAGCATTAGTCAATCCAAAAGATATGACTAGGAATTCATAATGCCCGTATCGAGTTCTGAAAGCCGTCTTTGGAATGTCATCGGTTCTAATCTTCAATTGGTGATATCCGGAATGAATATCAATCTTTAAAAAGAATTTGGCACCTTGCAACTGGTCAAACAGGTCATCAATACGTGGTAATGGGTACCTATTTTTGATGGTGACATGATTTAACTCCCAATAATCAATACAAAGTCGCATACTCCCATCTTTCTTCTTCACGAATAGAACAAGAGCACCCCAAGGAGAAGTACTAGGGCAAATAAAGCCAATGTCTAACAATTCCTGTAGTTGGGTCTTTAACTCTTGAAGTTCAATAGGAGCCATTCGATATGGGGCTTTGGAAATGGGTTTTGTACCGGGTTCAAGGTCAATACAAAATTCAATTTCACGCTCTGGGGGTAGGCCAGGAAGTTCTTCAGGGAATACGTCAGGAAATTCATTAACAATAGAAATATCATTCAAAATTGACGTATTTTTATTTAGATCTATGACATGAGCTAAGAAAGCTTGACATCCATTTTTCAATAAACGAATAGTTTTATGGCTTGAGATGATAGTGATTGACTTTAATGGTTTGGTTGCTTGAATTCACATAATAGGTTGGTTAAGAATATGAAAGCTAACAACCTTACGAAAATAATCAATTTTTGCATGATGAGTAGTTAACCAATCAATCCCTAGAATTACGTCAAATGCAAGTATTTTCAATGAAATAAGATCGACAGGTAATGTGAGGGTACCGATTTGAACTAAACAAGACTTATAAACATTGGATGTAATGAAGGTTTCTCCCAATGGAGTTTCAACAGATAAGTCAAAGTCCAATTTCTCCGGAGTCAAATTTAAACGTTGAGCGCAAGTAGGAGAAATAAAAGAATGGGTAGAACCGGTATCAAATAAGGTATATACTTCGCTAGAGTTTATGATAAGCTTATCCGTGATGACCTCCTTTGGGTTCCTTGAATTCTGGGAGGTCACGACAAACGCTCTCCCTTGAACTACTAGTTTTGTATTTTCTGGGACGACCTTTGGTGCCTCCTTCCCAGCTGGACTTGTCTTCGGTGAATGACAAAAACGGGCTAGGTGACCTTCTCTTCCATAATTGTAACACGCTTTGGATGGCATCCCGCAGTTTGGACTGATATGTCCCTCCCCTCTACATTTGAAGCATATAATAGGTGGTCGTTCTCCTTCCTTAACAATGGGTGATGGCGCTGATGTCTTTCCATCATTGTTGAATCTCCTCTTCTTGAAATGTCCATTCTTATTGTTTTGGCCATGATTACCACTGAAGTGGTTACCATTTCTGGCATGTTGATTCCCTCCATGCTTATTTCCACTGCTTCGATGACTGCTATCACTGGTATTATCATTTTACAGGCTGCTCTCTTTTGGTTGGGTTGACTCGTTATCGCGTTCCAATAACTGAGCCCTATTAACAACATCTGAATATAAACACAGTTTATGAGAGATAAGATATTGACGTATTTCAGGTTTCAAACCTCTTAGAAACATTCGCGTCATTCTCTCCTCATTATCAACCAAATGGGACTCAAACCGGGACAGCTCGGCAAACTTGGCTTCGTACTGCGACACGATCATGTTGTTTTGCTCCAGTTTAATGAACTCTACCTCTTTCATATGACGAATACTTTCAGGAAAGTACTTGTCGTTGAACAGTTCTTGAAACTTCTCCCAAGACATCTTCAGTGCGGCAGGTTGGGTACACTTTAGATATTCCCACCAGTAAACTGCCTCTGCCCGCAACATGAAGGTGGCGAAGGGAACCTTTTGCTCCTCGGAGCAACCCAAGACATCAAATATCTTGTTGATCTATTTTATCCACGTCTCTGCCTTAAGTGGTTTTGGCTCTCCAAAAAACTCCGGTGGTCCCAGCTCTTTGAACTGTTTGGCGGCGACCATTTGAGAGTTCTTCGGTGTTTCACTTTGCATTTTGGGACGGAGCCGCTCTCGCCTGATGTTGCATGAATTGCATGAAGCCTCAAAACATTCCATCGTTCATCATTTGGTCAGTGTTGTTGTTTGCATGAGGATTGTCGCCTTCCTGATGCACATTGTCCTGGTTATTGATCTGTGGAGACTCAACGGTCTCCTGTGCTCCATTGATGTTTTCAACATTCTCAGATGCCATTTTCAAATACTCCCACGAAACAAGGGTTAATTAACATATCACATATTATCCCTATACTCTGACCGACCAATTAAATACCAAATAAACTTAGGTAGGTCATACTAGTGAAGGAATTCCCCGTCTCTCCCCTCCTAGTTCTTGTCTCACATCTTAGCCAGGGATCATATCCCCAAGCTTTGATACCAACTGTGACGCCCCCAAAATAGGTATACATCACCTATTCTGAGTCGCCAAATATATGGTACAGAATACAAATACAATCTTTAATATACAACAAGAGAGTTGTGAGTTTTAATACAAATACTGTCTTCAAGACAATATCCACTCTCAGAATAAGTCCTCATTACATTTATTGTCACACTATTTAACAGAATAGTGAGGACTACTAATACATCATCTAGTCCATCACTCCGTTACCCGACTCATCCCAGCTATATTCTCATTTCCTGAATAGAACAGTGAAAGAAAGGGTGAGCTTAACTAACCCAGTAAGAGATATTATGACTAAGATAATGCAGAATAAATTATCATTAATCTACAACAATGTTAAACTGATAAAATACAATAAACATCAAGTTTAACTGCAGCGGGACAAGCAATCCATTAAAAGAGTCAAGTAGAGAATAAAATCTACTATCTTTTATGATTCAAAAGGTTTTCATCACTTTTATATTTGAGACTCGACTTAATAAATAATCCACATCATCGAATCACCCCCGCACTCTCGGCCAAGGATATTCTTTAGTATCGGGACCACAAATTGTCCATGCACTACGGGCCGAGGACATTCGTGTATTCATCAATGATCATGATCATGCCAACAACGTCGTCCATCAATGTACTACGGCCACCGAGGACTTTTATCACATCATTTGTAACATTACGGTCATGATTACACCGAATAATCCACGGTCATAATCATACCAAGTCCATCTATACACTACTGTGCCTGATTGTTTAGGTTTTCGTGAAAATCGAGTAGCAATCAAATTGCAAAACGAGCGGAAGCGAGATAAAATCGATTTTAAAATTTTCACAAACCAATTATTCCGGATCATCCTTTATGCATATTATTAATTAAAACGAAGAATAAGAAATTATGAAATCATACCCTTGTAAACGAGCTTCCTCAGTGCACGAAGTTCACCTCCTACTTCTCTCGCGATCTCCTTGAATCTAGGGTTGATTCCTTCCTTTGATTAATGTAAGCCACCCAAGTGTGTGGCCTCTATAGGTGATCCACCAAGGAAGAGGAATTTTTCAAGAAGAAGGATTGGCTCAAACCCTAGTTTTTCCTATCCCGAATAAGAAAAGGGTTGTACTCTCAACTCTTGGAATTACGTATTTCTCATATCTAATATAAGACTCCTCTTATAAAGATATTATACAACCCTATTTTAATTGAAATAAGGTATTATTTATTTAATTAAACTCTTTTAATTAAATGGGCTCCCTAATCCTATTAGGGATAATTAGTTAAACTCCTTTAACTAATTTTCTTTCCTAATCCAATTAGGAATAAATGAGAGTACTAATATTAAATTAATTCCTAAACCTTTTAGAAATTAAAATAATAATAATTATAATAATATTAATAAGACTCCTCTTATTAATTTATATTTAATATTTCAAAATATTAAATAATAAATATTAAGCTATTTAATTTATTCTATCACCATAGATTAAATTAAATATACTTAACATATTATTACAATTATGCCATTAACTTCTTAAATAATTATTCTTCCTTTTTTATGGTGTGACCCTTTAGGTTCTCCATATTAAACCTAGGTTGTGAATAAATCAATTAGAACAATTCTAATCTCATTTAAATAAATAAATTAAACAAATAATTTATTTAAATAAATAATATTTATTCTACAATAGGGATAAGCCTCCCTAGCGATCAACGACTTTCCGAGATAATATAGATTTCAACATTAATCATAAAAGAACCTTTGAGTAAATAGTTACCGTACAATTCAATCCTTCCACCATACTATGTCCCAATTAAATATAAGACATGGAATTCTTCACAAGTCTTATTTTATTTAATTATATGTATTTCGATTCCTAAATGAACAACTCCCAATGAATGCAAATTAGAAACTACTTTCTAATTTCATTCCACCTTGGCCAAGGATTCCTGGGTTGTCATTTATCGAATCACATAGGACATTTCTCCTTTTACTAGAAGTGGTAGATTCTTTATTGATCATTCATTATCTTCATATATAACTTATTACACCCAAGCATACCCTTTGATATACTCTAAGAGTCTTAAGGAATAAGTCAAAGTGTAATTCATTATATATAAGATACAATGATGATCTCAAGTCTAAGGATCATTTGTACTACTATCACTACTGAGAATTCTATTGAAGGTAAGTAAAAACTCCATTAGGTATTCCTTAGCGAGTCATGCGTTCGGTGAACTTATTCTCTAATAAGCACCTACATACTTGCTTTAGTGTCTCCACACAAATGATCATGAGATCAATCATCCTCATCCGATGAAAGCAAGTTAACGTATGTACCAATCTATCAGGATTCACTAATCCCCTATTTAGTAATCCAATGATTGGGAACTATTTTAGTTTTAAGCTTTCTAAGAATTTAGATCTCATTAGAATGATCATCATCATTATTCTAAAAGCATTGCTTAAAACTATGGGTTTATCACATATTATTAAAACAACACCATGTAGAGATAATAAATGCCTTTAATAAATAATTCTTTTATTAATAAATAAATAAGATTGATTACACAAGATATGCTTTATCATCATACATGATTGGCTTGTATGCATAATACTTTCAATCTCCCACTTGCTAAAGCCAATCGCCGTGGTATCTCATACCCATCTTCTCTAAGTGACGATCAAAGCTAACTTTGTTGTGTTAACGCTTTAGTAAATGGATCTCGCAATATTGTCTTGAGAGTCCACACACTCGTGGTGACGTCTCTCTTTCAATGATCTCTCTGTTCAAATGAAATCGCCGCAACACGTGTTTGGATTTCGATGAGACACGGGTTCCTTAGCTTCATGCAATGACTCCAAAGTGTTGTCACGAATAAAGGCACCTTTGGTCCTTTAATGCTAGGAACCACACTAAGTTTGGTAATGAACTTCTTCATCCAAACGACTTCCTTTTGACTTCACTTGCGACTATGTACTCTGCCTCACATCAATTGAAGAATCGTTTTCGCTTGGAACTTTTCAACTCTCACTGCGCCTCCGTTTAAGGTAAACACATACCCCGAAACGGATTTACTGTCATCTTGGTCTGTTTGAAAACTTGAGTCTGTGAAGCCCTCTAGTTTTAATTCAGACCCACCGTAGACAAGAAATACATCCTTAGTTCTTCTTAAGTACTTTAGGATATTTTTCACGCCTTCCGTGTTCTTCTCTCCGGATTCGATCGATATCGCTTGTTACACTAAGTGCATGAGCGACATCCGGTCTAGTACATATCATACAGTATATGATAGATCCTATTCTTTGAAGCATAAGGAATCTTACTCATACGGTTTCTCTCCTCAGTGTCTTTGGGGCTTGTTTCTTGGAGAGATGTATTCCATGGCTCATCCAAGATAAGACCTCTTTTGGAATCTTCCATGCTAAACCTTTTAGCATCATGTCAATGTATCGTTCCTTGGGATAAGCAAGCATCCTATTAGATCTATCTCTATAGATCTTTATCCCCAAAATATAGGATGCTTCTCCCAAGTCCTTCATGGAGAAGTGTTTAGATAACTTGATTTTAATTGTTTACAAGATAGGAATATCATTCCCTATCGGTAATATATCATCAACATATAATACAAGGAATGAAACAGCGCTCCCACTAACCTTCTTGTACACACATGGTTCATCCTCATTTTGATAAAATCAAACTTTTGATTGTCTCATCAAAGCGGATGTTCCACCTACGAGAAGCTTTGCTTTAATCCATAAATGGATCGTCAGAAGCTTATGAGACTTGATTTGTTCCAACCTTTGAAACAAATCCCTACGGTTGTGTCATATACACATTCTCCTCAAGATTCCCATTGAGGAAGGCCGTTTTCACGTCCATCGCGATTTCAGTAGTCATGGTAAGCTCGCAATCGCAAGCAAAATCCGAATGGACTTGAGCATTACGCTCTTGGTGAGAAGGTTTCGTCATAGTCAACTCCTTGTCTTTGTTTGAAACCTTTTGCAACGGTCGGGCCTTATAGGTCTCTACCTTGCGGAAATCGCTCCGGTCTTTCTTTTAAAGACCCATTTACACCCAATAGGCTTAATGCCTTGGTGGTGAGACCAAAGTCCATACTTGGTTCTCATACATGGAGTCCATCTCGGATTTCATGGCTTCTTGCCATTTCTCCGAGTCTTTACTACTCATAGCTTTGTTAAGTAATTCAATGGATCATCATCATCTATGATGCGTACCTCATTGTCATCTTCTATGACAAGTCTATACCTGTCACGGTATCTTTGGTACTCTTCCAGATTTCTGAATAGGGTGTGGTATGAAGGAATCTCTACTTGATTAGGTACCTCACTTTGATCTCGTAGTATTTTGTGGTTCTTGAACTTCTTCAAGATATATCTTACTCCCTTGACCCCTTCAAGGATAAACTCCTTTTCCAAGAAGGCAAGCATGTTTCGCATAACAAACACCTTTTGATGGGTTGGATGATAGAAATAATACCCGATGTTTCTTTAGGGTATCCCACAAATCTACATTTATCGGATCTAGTCTGCGACTTATCGTTTTCAAACTTCTTGACATAATTTGGACAACCCCAAGTCTTAACATGCTTAAGATTTGGTTTCCTCCCTATCCATAACTCATATATGGGGTCTTGGGGACGGATTTTGTAGGTACCTTGTTAAGTAGGTATGCGGTAGATTCTAGGGCATATCCCCTCGAAGGAAACCGGAAGGTCAGTAAAGCTCATCATAGATCGAACCATGTCCAACAATGTTCGATTTCTCCTTTCAGATACACCATTCATTTGTGGCGTCCCCGGTGGAGTCCATTGTGAGATTATACCATTTTCTTTGAGACAATTGAGAAACTCACCACTTAAGTATTCTCCTCCTCGATCGGATCGAAGAATCTTAATACTCTTACCAGGTTTGCTTCTCAACTTCACTTACGAACTCTTTGAACTTTTCAAATGATTGATTTGTATTTCATTAAATACACATCCAAATCTTGAGTGGTCGTCATTGAATGTAATAAAATAAGAATACCCTCCCTCGTAAAGTCGTTGTCATAGGTCCACATACATCCGTGTGTACCAACGCTAACAACTCAGTAACTCTTTCTCCTTTTCCACTAAAAGGAGATTTAGTCATTTTACCCATGAGACAAGATTCACGGGTTGGATATGATTCATAATCGAGATAGCTCTAGGAGCCCATCTTTACGCAACTTGGATAATCTTGTTTCATTAATATGACCAAGTCTACAGTGCCACATGAAGGTATAATTAACATCATCTCTTTTCCTTTTATTAGTTTGTTCAATTTGAAATATATTTTCATGCAAGTCAAATATATAAAGTCCATTTCGCAAATTACCAACACCATATAAAACATTATCATTATAAATAGAACAACTGTTGTTCTTTATTATAACATTAAAACCATCCATATCCAATACGAGAGATAGAAATAATGTTTCTAATGATATTTGGAACAAAATAACAATTATTTAAATTAATGAACTTGCCCGTAGGCGGTCTTTAAACAATAAGTCCCTACGCCTAATGCAAAGCAACCTTTGCTCCATTTCCCACTCGTAGGGGCGACCTCATCCTTGCTCGACTTTTCTACTTGACCGGTCCGCATATTATTACATATGTGAGAACCACATCCAGTATCCAATACCCAAGTAGAAGATTGACTTTCGGAAAAATTAATTTCAATCATAAACAAACCTTGATTAGGATTGAAGCTTCTCAAAGCTTCTTACGCTTTGATTCGCAAGATAATCCTTGCAGTTCCTCTTTTCAATGACGGCTTATTGCAATGGAAGCAAATTCCTTTGCTAGTTGGATCGAGTTTCTTTGATCCTTCACTTTCGCCTTTCCTTAGCCTTCTTGGATTTCTTCCTTTCGGAAGATACCTTGGGCCTCTTCCTTTTCTTGGAAGAATCATCCACCCGAGAAGATATGGTTCTTCTTGGATGGGAAGTGACCTCAACAATTTTCAACATGTTAAGTAATTCGCAAGTCGACATCCAACTTATTCATGTGAAAATTCACAACAAATTGTGAGAAGGTGTGCAGGAGGGGTGACTGCAAGACTAAATCTTGACTCAACTCCCCCATCCATGACGAACCCAAGTCATCCAAGACATTCAATCAGATTGATCATCTTTAGGACATGAGTCTCAACTAAAGAAGTGCCCTCATCATCCAGAGATCGGAAGAGCTCCTTAGATATTTCATATCTAGCGATCCTACTTTGCTCACCATACAACTCTCAAGGTGCGATAGCATAGTAGGAGCATCCATGTTTTCATCTTGACGCTTAAAGCTCGTTACTCATGGATGCGAGCATGATGCATCGAGCCACAGATGCATCATCTTGCCTTTATGCTTAAAAGTAGCAATCTCTTCCTCAGAGGGTTGTCTCGCAACTTTTGCAGAACACAGGTAATTTAGGACATAAGAAATCTTTTCAAAGAAGGTGAACAATTCTCGATTCCTCAACCAAATTCGCGTAGTTCGATTCCTATCGGTTTGTTAGCATCAAGTATGCTTCGCGATGAAATTAGTGAATGTGACATTTTCAAAATTTCGCATGTAAAAAGACAATATTTTAGCAAACATTCATTTATTAATTACCAAAATAAATTAGGTCTTATTTTATATTGGTATCTCCCACTATTTTCTTCAAACTATATTACCCTCATTTTTATATAGTTTAAGAAAATCTAATTAAAGTTTTTCTAGTGAGAATAAGGATCCCATTTCAAATATATATAGCCTTGTGGTGACAACAAACTATATATAAATAAATAGGTAGACAACTCCTTGTCAATTACATCAACATGTAACTCCTTATGTTTTGCCTCTTGGATTATTTTGATCAAGTGGTGGCACATCCGAATCAAAATTATCTAAGTTAAGTCCAACCTAGCACTTCCATATATTCAAAAAAGAAAAATATCGCCCTTGTGGTGACACAACAAAACAATATCGTTCAATTTTCTTTATAAGCATCAAATGTGATAAATTAACATCTTAAATACTTAATACTTGCCTTGTGGTGACACAACAAACTCATATTAAATATTTAATACTTTATTAATTTTATCATGCTAGAAGGCGACGTTCAATATTCTAAATATCTTTGAACGCTTAAGACTTAATAAAATACTTTGAGGGATTTGTTATTGTTTGTCTCATCTTGTTTAGCGCGCATGCAAATATATATATAAAATACGCGTCATATTTTAAACATGTGAAGCATGTTTGCATAATATATAATATATATACTACTAGCATGCACATATAGAATACTATATTCTACCTGGATTGATTATGGACTTTTATTCTAGTTTGGTTCACTAGAGCCACCAAGTGAACCAAAAGGTCAAACCCTAGGGTGCTAAGAATAAACATTTAAATATAACTATTACATTTAAACCCGGGCTCCATTACAAACGGGTCTTCAAGCGCTCCTTGATCTTGGTCTTCGGTTCTTCTAAAAATTCTAACTAATCCTATTACATTAAACTATTTAATTTAAATAGAAACCTTGATCGTGATCGAGGGAAATACATAGGAGAGGATAGAATTTACATCTAGAAGAAAACCGTAAAAGACGAAAGGCACGCAGACCCCATTTAATAAAACCCATTCATTCAAACATCCAACTAAAATAAATCCAATCATATTGGTCAATTGTCCATAATCAATCCCATTTATTATCATACATATCATCATATGTATCAATAAATTAAATCATTCCATATATATATGAGTATCATTTAATGGGCAATTTTATGTTGCATGAAATCCAATTTCAAGATTAAAATAAACTCTTTTATTTTAATTATAAAATTATTAATATTAATATATATATATATATAACAATTATATATATATATATAAAAGTCTTACTTTATATAAAAAAAACGGCTGGCCCATGCTTTTATGTTGCTTTTCACATGGCGTAATATTTATCAAGTTGGCCGGACCTTCTTGCTACATTGCTAGCAATACTATATCTATAAATCAGCTACGGGCCCACGCGATAAAAAAAATTGATTCCTGTTGCTTACACATCAAAACCGGATTGCTTTAATTTGCCACGGAACACATCAAAACCGGACTCACTTTTTGACTAAGCAACAGGATTTAAGTGGACAGCAGGTCACTGTTTTTTGTTTTTTTGTTTTTATTTTCTCCGGTAATCATGCCCTTTAAAAAATCTAGTAACCTCCCAAGCTGCTTCGCCACTTCGGTGGGTCACCAAAAAAAAAGAAAAACAGAACCTCAGTATAACGTGATAAAGTCAGGTCACGGTTTTTTTTTATTGAAGCTACGGTTTTTCTTTTTTTTTAATAATAATTTTATACAACAAATTATGCCCAATAAATTATTCAAAATACATACCCATACATATATGAAATCAAAATAATTAATAATTCGCATAAAGTTTGGCTCATTATACCACTGCTAGGTTTTCGTGAAAATCAGAGTAGCAATCAAATTGCAAAACGTAGCGGAAGCGAGATAAAATCAGATTTTAAAATTTTTCACAAACCAATTACCCGGATCATCCTTTATGCATATTATTAATTAAAACGAAGAATAAGAAATTATGAAATCATACCCTTGTAGAAACGAGCTTCCTCAGGTACGAGTTCACCTCCTACTTCTCCGTGATCTCCTTGAATCTCCGGGTTGATTCCTTCCTTTGATTAATGTAAGCCACCCAAGTGTGTGGCCTCTATAGGTGATCCACCAAGGAAGAGGAATTTTTCAAGAAGAAGGGATTTGGCTCAAACCCTAGTTTTTCCTATCTGAATAAGAAAAGGGGTTGTACTCTCCAACTCTTGGAATTACGTATTTCTCATATCTAATATAAGACTCCTCTTATAAAGATATTATATAACCCTATTTTAATTAAAATAAGGTATTATTTATTTAATTAAACTCTTATAATTAAATGGGCTTCCTAATCCTATTAGGGATAATTAGTTAAACTCCTTTAACTAATTTTCTTTCCTAATCCAATTAGGAATAAATGAGAGTACTAATATTAAATTAATTCCTAAACCTTTTAGAAATTAAAATAATAATAATTATAATAATATTAATAAGACTCCTCTTATTAATTTATATTTAATATTTCTAAAATATTAAATAATAAATATTAAGCTATTTAATTTATTCTATCACCATAGATTAAATTAAATATACTTAACATATTATTACAATTATGCCATTAACTTCTTAAATAATTATTCTTCCTTTTATGGTGTGACCCTTTAGGTTCTCCATATTAAACCGATTGTGAATAAATCAATTAGAACAATTCTAATCTCATTTAAATAAATAAATTAAATAAATAATTTATTTAAATAAATAATATTTATTCTACAATAGGGATAAGCCTCCCTAGCGATCAACGACTTTCCAGATAATATAGATTTCAACATTAATCATAAAAGAACCTTTGAGTAAATAGTTACCAAATATAATTCAATCCTTCCACCATACTATGTCCCAATTAAATATAAGACATGGAATTACTGTCAAGTCTTATTTTATTTAATTATATGTATTTCGATTCCTAAATGAACAACTCCCAATGAATGCAAATTAGAAACTACTTTCTAATTTCATTCCACCTTGGCCAAGGATTCCTGGGTTGTCATTTATCGAATCACATAGGACATTTCTCCTTTTACTAGAAGTGGTAGATTCTTTATTGATCATTCATTATCTTCATATATAACTTATTACACCCAAGCATACCCTTTGATATACTCTAAGAGTCTTAAGGAATAAGTCAAAGTGTAATTCATTATATATAAGATACAATGATGATCTCAAGTCTAAGGATCATTTGTACTACTATCACTACAGGAATTCCTATTGACAGGTAAGTAAAACTCCATTAGGTATTCCTTAGCGAGTCACGTTCAGTGAACTTATTCTCTAATAAGCACCTACATACTTGCTTTAGTGTCTCCACACAAATGATCATGAGATCAATCATCCTCATCCAATGAGCAAGCAACGTATGTACCAATCTATCCGGATTCACTAATCCCCTATTTAGTAATCCAATGATCGGGAACTATTTTAGTTTTAAGCTTTCTAAGAATTTAGATCTCATTAGAATGATCATCATCATTATTCTAAAAGCATTGCTTAAAACTATGGGTTTATCACATATTATTAAAACAGCACCATGTAGATAATAAATGCCTTTAATAAATAATTCTTTTATTAATAAATAAATAAAATTGATTACACAGTTTATGCTTTATCATCATACATGATTGGCTTGTATGCATAATACTTTCACAGATGACTTTCAAAAAAATATAAACATGAGGATAATGACAATGATATAAGAATTCAATAAAACAAGTTCACGAATTAATTTATCCAGTAACTAATAACGTCCAAATTGTCAACATGATACTTCTTTGTAGAGTAAAATTCAAGAATGCTCTGAAGAATATTTCCATGAAAAGATACTGGATAAAGCGCAAATATCAAGGATATTCCACTAATTTCATGGAGTATAGAAGTCAAAACTTTAACCAACTGAGTTTAATAAGGAATGGAATAACAAAAAAAATCACCAAGCATGCGGTAGCCCTTGCAGGTGAGTTATTCAATGTAATAATAAAGATAGAACCGGTCGGCGTAAAACACACATGATGGGATATTCCAATGTAATAATAAAGAGCGAAACCAGTCCGGCGTAAAAGCGCACATGACGGGATATTCCAAATGTAATAATAAAAGGCGGAACCGAGTTTGGCGTAAAACGCATGCGAACGAGGATATTCCAACGAGAATAATAAAAGCGGAACCGGTCATGCGTAAAAGCACGCAGATGAGGATGTTCCAACGGAATGGTAAAGAATGAAATAACAGAAGAATTTCACCATGTATGCGGTACTTCGCATAGACATGTTATTCCAATATAATAATAAAGAATGAAATAACAGAAGTTCTCTTCATCAATACAAAAGAAATAATACCCCTTACCTCAGAAGAAACTGGATACTCGAATAGTGAGGTAGCAGGCTTCTCTTCTTCTATAGATTTTCTCTCTACAATTTCTCTCTATAATAATTGATCTATAGCTTTAGTGAATTGGTGAGAAATGAAGGAAGAATGAGCTTCTATTTATAGAAAAATATAGTTTCAATAATTGCACATTTTGGGGCTCAAAAAATTACAGTACAATACCTCTAACTTTTCTTTTATTTTTAATTTAGTTATGCAAGTATTATCAAACTTGCACCACCTCCCCTAATAGTAAATAAGAATGTGAAACAATAGTATACACATGTGAACAAATAGTTATAATCATGTGAAATAATAGCAATCAATTGCTCATTTATCCGGTTAAATACCCGATTGGTCAAGATAACCACCAGGCATCAATTATTATTGAAATAAATGTTGATTTTCACTAACACAAATAATTCCAACACAATGAAACTATTTTTATCAACAATATTAATTTTGAAATTTCAAAATTTGACTTTTCCCAAAAAAGTCAACTGTTGACTTTTTGACCAAAAAGTTAATCCCAAAAAATTTTGTGTTTATAGACTATTTTTACTAATTTCATCGTTCCGGACTCAAATATCACGTTCGCGTCTCCAAATTCAACTCCGAACACAACTTCAATTTTAATAACATTCATCATTAATATTATAACTCAAAATATTTATCAACCAGATCGTTCCCGAGAAAGAGGGGGCTTTAATAAGGATTTCTCCCTATTGGCGCGCAATTAGGTGACCAAACCTCTCCTTGACAGAACTTCTAGACATTGTAAATAATAAAATTTAAAAATATGAAAAACTTTGTCGTCTCAATTATTGATTTAATAAAATAACATATTATGCAGATGATACTGTGAAAATAATCGAATCAATAATATGAGAGATATGATACAACAATTACTGTATCAATAATTGAGTATAACTGAGTGACTTCTCACGTAAGCATCAATAATCAATACCGTGTGCTACTATACAACCACGCGTATTACTATACTTTTACTACTGAGTAGTTCAACAGTATTAACGGTAAAACTTCCGCCGTTATTTTCATAAATATATTTTTGTCATTTTCTCAATCCGATAATAATTCTATTGTGGGGTCCACCAATGATTATTGGTTATGCGAATATTCCCTGCTAAAACGAATATTCTCCGACTAATCGAATATAATATAACAACTTGCATACTTTGCAGAATTTATAAATACTACCCACAACTATAACAATATAACAAATTCATTCCTTAATATTCAAAAATGATAATTATAGAAAAATCATCTTTATTCATAAAAGTTGGGATCTTACAGTTTAGATAATTTAATTGCGTGCCAATAGGGAGAAATCCTTATCGGAAAGCCCCCTCTTTCTTGGGAACGACCTGGTTGTTAAATATTGTGAGTTATAATATTAATGATGAATAAGTTCGTATTAATTTAAGATGAAATTTATAATTTTATTGTGTGGGAATTATTAGTGTTAGTGAAATCGACATTTATTTCGATAATAATTGATGTCTGGAGGTTATATTGACCAATCGGGTAATTCACCAGATAAATGAGCAATTAATTGCTATTAATTCACATGCTTATAACTATGTGTTCACATGTGTGTACTATTGATTCATATACATGTACTATTAAGGGAGTTGGTGCAAGATTGATAATACTTGTATGACTAAATTAAAAATGGAGGTATAGATGAAGGTACTATATTGTAATTAGTTTTTTCACAGGATTTTACTATTGAGTCACACGAATGAACTATTAATTCACATAATTTACAATTAGGGGAGGTGGTGCAAGATTGATAATACTTGCAGGACTAAATTAAAATTGAAGAAAAAGAGGAAGGTATTATACTGTAATATTTCAAGCCCCAAAACGTGCAATTATTGAAACTACATTTTCCTATAAATAGAAGCTCATTCTTCCTTCATTTCTCACCAATTCACTAAGTCTCACAAGAGCAATTATTATTGAGAAATTATAGAGAGAAAGAAGAAGAGAAGTTTGCTACCTCACTATTCCAGTATCCAGTTTTCTTCTAAGGTAAGGGGTATTATTTCTTTCGTATTCATGAAGAGAGTTATTTCATTCAATATTCGTAAGGGTTGTTATACCATTCTTTATTATTACATTTAATAACTTTTGTCTCATGGCTATCTATCGCATGCTTGGTGAATTCTTACGTTATTCCATTCTTTATTATTCTGTTGGAATAACCTGTCTATGTGGTCTATCGCATGCCTGGTGAATTCTTTTGTTATTCCATTCTTTATTATTCTGTTAGAATAACCTGTCTACACGGACTACCGCATGCATGGTGAACTCTTCTGTTATTCCATTCTTTATTATTTTGTTGGAATAACCTGTCTGTGCGGACTACGCACGCCTGGTGAATTCTTCTGTTATTCCATTCTTTACTATTCTGTTGGAATAACCTGTCTGTGCGAACTACCGCGTGCATGGTGAATTCTTCTGTTATTCCATTCTTTATTATTTTGTTGGAATAACCTGTCTATGTAGACTACCACATGCATGGTGAATGACCCTTTGTATTAATTCTTTATTAAATTGTGGAAATTATCTATCTACATGGATTACCGCATGGCGGGTGAAAATCCATTTGCAATTTCGTATATTCTATTATACTCATATGAGATATCATTTCTTTTGTACTCGTCATGGAATATCATTTTCTTTGGTATTTTTCTCTTACGAGTTACTATTCACGGGTTACTATTCACCCGGTTACTATTCACTCTAGTATTGTTCACTCGGGTATTCGGGGCACTTTTCGTGCCGGAGTACTATTTATGGGTTACTATTTAGCCGATTACTATTCACTCTAGTATTATTCACTCGGGTATTTGGGACACTTTTCGTGTCGGGGTACTATTCACGGGGTACTATTCCTGAAGTACTATTCATGGGTTACTATTCACCCAAAAAATATATTTATTTTCGGTCCAAATCATTTTTAGGTACAATATTATTCTTGAATTTTACTCCACAAAGCAGTATCATGTTGACAATTTGAACTTTATTGAATTCTGGATAAATTAAATTATAAATCTTTAAAATTTATCCTTGAACTTATTTTATTGAATTATTATGTCATTGTCATCATCCTCATGCTTATATTGTGATGAAAGTCATCTTTGGCTTATGTGCATAGATGGACTTGGTATGATTATGACCAGGGATTATTCGGTATAATCATGACCATAATGTGACGAATGATGTGGTGGAAGTCCTCATTGGCCTCTAGTTCATTGATGGACAGTTGTTGGTATGATTATGACCTGGGATTATTCGGTATAATAATGACCATTGATGATTACATGAATATCCTTTGCCGTGATGCAGGGATGATTCGATTTTATTTATTAGACTGAGTCTCAGCGATAAAGTTGATGAAAAACTTTTTAAATCATAGAAGATAGTAGATTTTATGCTCTACTTGACTCTTCTAATGGATTGCTTATTCCGCTGCAGTTGTTGATCTAAAACTTGTTGTCTATTATATTCTATCAGTTGTTATACTGTTGAAGCTAAGTATAATTTATTCTGCATTATCTTTGTCATAATATTTCTTACTGGGCTAGTTGAGCTCACCCTTTCTTTCACTGTTGTCTTCAGGAAATGAGAACGTAGATGGGACTAGTCGGGGAACAGAGTGATGGTCCAGATGTTCGCATTAGTAGTCCTCATTATTCTGTGAAATAGTGTGATAATAAATGTAATGAGTACTCCATTGAGTGTGAATATTGTCTAGATGACAATATTCTTATTAAAACTCTCAACTATGTTTTGTCGTATTTTACACGACTGTTTTATAATTAAGTTGTATTTGGATTTATGTACCATGTATCTGGCGACTCAAGATGGGTGATGTATACCTGTTTTGGGGGCGTCACAAAAGCTATTCAACAATAGATCATATTTGCACTACAGACCATCGATATTCAACAACAGGTCATCTTTGCACTACAGGCCAAGGATATTAACATCTCAAAGAAATATATAATCATTTCAGAATTTATATAAACAATAATCATAATCATATTGATCAATTCACCTTTGCATTTAAGCTAAAGATATTCAATTATAAATTCAATGGTCATGATCATACCAGTCAACAATTCAACTTTGCCCTACTAGCCAAAGAAAACCTATAGTCACGATCATACCAATAATCTACCCATCTTTACACTTAAGTCAAAGGGAAATTTCATCACCGGGGGATTATAAAAATGTTATATATGATAATAAAAACAATATGATCAAAACATGGATTTAATTTCAAGAGTAAGATTCATAAATTAACTATAATTTGGTCAGAAAAAGAAACCTATTTTGTCGTGAATAGTACTCATGAATAGTAACTCGTGAACAGTAACTTGCGAATAGTAACTCGTGAATAGTAACCCATACATAAATAGTGCCATGAACATGAATAGTGCCATATACGTGAATAGTGTCCTATACGTGAATAGTAACCCTGATATGAAAAAGGTAGAAATTCCACAATAAAATCCATACCAATATTTCGGTATAATGATATTGAAGAAAATAACATCATTACGAAGAAAATAACATCCCTTACAATCCCTTAAAATCCCTTACTACCCCTTACCTCAAAAGAATAATACTTCTGACTGGAATATCGGATATGACGCTAAAGGAAACTTGCACTGATTAGCAACTCTCAAAGTATCAAAATACTTACAAAAATACGCTTGATAATATAGGGACTGAAAACTTATGTTTCTGGTGTGATTTTCAATTCTAACTCAGCACCCTATTTATAGGAAAATTCTAGAATGCCAAAGCAGACCTGACCTGCGACCTGATGGTTTTACCTGCTATTATTCCTACCCACCACTTTTAAAATAAAATTTTAGCACATTTCTCACCAACCAAAGGTGGGGCCCACTCATTCTAGAAATATCCAAAATGAGTTAAATTCAGAAACTTCAACAATTTCTGAATCAGTCACCTCTTAAAATTCATAACAAATCATACGTTATTTTTTAACGGTTCAAAATTTGTGGACATATACTCAACTTATATATGTATAACACCTTAGCACTAATTCATTATTTATATCCACATAAAATAAATATTTCTTTATCATATAAATCAATAATTAATTACTCACAAATAATATTACAGAATCACAATAATGACAACTAGGTTGTTCTCAGGAAAGAGAGGGCTTTCCGATAAGGATTTCTCCTTACTGGTGCGCAATTAGATTGACCTAACCTCTCCTTGACAGAAATTTCTAGACATTGCCAATAATGCTATCTAATAATATTATTCAAATAATATGAATTGTTGATCTGATAATGAGAAGTACTGTGCAGTGTCAATTATTGAACAACAATAATATAAAATATCAACGCAGCAATTATTTAACCAATAAAATAAAATATTGAACAGTAATTGATGTAACAATTATTGAGTAATGTCTTCTTATGTAAGAATCAATCATTCAAAAATCTTTGCATACAATACCGTGTCTTTCTTTGTACAACAACGCCCAGACATTTTACTTTTACCCACCGGGTATTCCAACAGTTTTTAACGGTAACAACTACGCCATTATAAAAACTCAAACTTGTCATTTTCTTCATCCAACAGTTATTTTGTTATGGGGCCCACAAATGGCTGCGCCGTTGTACGAATATTCCCCGACAACAAGAATATTCCACGACCAAACGAATATTCCCTGACAGAAATAAGTGTTTTATAACAACTTGCGTATTTTGAAAATTTTATATATCACCCTTAACTTTAAACTTTTATCAATTTAACTATTTACTAAATAAAAAAATTGAATACTTTTATTTCATAAAATTCGGGGTCTTACAGTATTCGTCAATTGAAAGAGGTAGAGTTTATTAGACTAGAGCAGAACAACATGACGGTGTCCTAGTACGAGGCTAAGTTCGAGGAGTTATCCAGGTTTGCACCTCATTTGGTAGAGAATGAGGAACGTATGACGCGGATGTTTTTGAGAGGTCTGAAACCCGAGATTTGGCAATATCTTATTTCTCATAAATTTTCTCTATATTCAGATGTTGTCAACAGGGCTCAATTATTAGAGCGAGATAATGAGTATGTTCAATCGAGGGACCACAACCAGCGTCATACTGGTGGCAGCAGCTATCGGAGCAATGATAACCAGCGGGGAGGAAAGAATACAGACAAAAGCGGTAACCACTCTGGTGGTAATCGTGGCCATGATAATAGAAGAAGCGAGTCGGGAGGAGATTTCAAAAAGGGAAGGTACAACAATGACAACATGAAGACGTTAGTACCAACATCAATTGTTTCTAGGGGAGGAGAATGACCACCGGTCGTATGTTATAAATGCGGGAAAGAGGGACATATCAGCCCAAACTGCCCACAACAATCCAAGGTATGTTATAACTGTAGAAAGGAAGGTCATATAGCTTGAGATTGTTCTGTAACGAATCCAAGTTCAGCGGGGATGGTGACTCCAAAGGCTATCCCGAACAAGTCAAAATCAGCGGTTCCTGGAAGAGCGTTTGTCGTTACTGGCCAAAATGTGAGGAACCCAAATGAGGTGATCACGGGTAAGCTAATCATAAAATCTTGTAAAGTTTATACCTTACTGTTAGATTTTATGCCCTAGAGGCCAATTATTTGATATAATTGCTTAACGTTTTGATATTATATTTGATTGAATAAATGAATGATTTTATTATGGTTTTATTTCTTTGCGTTATATAAATGTTAACATAATAAAATCCTTAGAATAGTGATACAAATTATATAGTTTCAAGTATGTGACTTGAACATGAGATTATATAATTATAATTAGTATCATTGTTCTTAAATGTCCCTAGTTGAGTATCATTGTTGATGGGACAACAATGATGCATTGTGACTAGTATGTGGATTGACTGATGACCAAATCTCATTGGTCATAAATATATGAGATATTAAGTCAATGCATAGTACATGTTAGAGAACAATGTATCGGGATGCAATCCACCATGAGAATTCTATGTGGAGCATTATGCGAAGTGTCATTAGCAATTCTCATAGTGACAATGATGTAATGGTCCTCTGACCTGAAATCACTATATTACTACACGAGAATTTATGTACTTTGATATCATCAAATGTCACCTTTAATAGGGTGGACTATAAATGAGATTATTGGGTACATCATGAATCGTGTGAGGAATATGAGTGATCTAGATGGAATTTAACCTTCCTATATATTAGGGATGATATCCATAGGCCTCTTGATTGAGTAGGACTATGAAATGCATGGCCATGCTCAAATAGTGATTTGATTCATATAGTCTACTCATTGATCATGAAAACTCAGATTAAATGATGAAGAGTATGACACATTCCATGACTCGAGTTTAATCTAGGATATTAAGGTTAAAAGGATTAAATTACATTGAAACATTGGTCACGAAAAGGTTGCATTGAATCATCGATCTTATTATTACTTGGGTAGCAGTGATGCATTACTAGATGCCGCTCACTATTTATAATTTTATATATATATATATATATATATATTAATTAAGTAAGACTTAATTAAGATATATATATATATATATATATATATATATATATATATATATATAATCGGATTTTATTTTAATTATATTAGGGTTTTGATTAATTCCATTTTATTTCTATATATATGATATATCAGCATATTAGGGAGGTTAATCAAAACAAAACCCTAGCTGCTCTTAGAGAGAGACTAGAGAAAAAATAGAAAATCCATTCCTTTTGGTGGCTAGTACCACAATTCCTTCTTCTGCAGATCGTAGGACGATTCATGAGGAGCGTTCGTGTGGATACCGTAGAGTCGCAGTCCTTTTGAATTGCGTTGGAGATTCGACCGCATCAATTCAACCAAAATAATCGGTATAATTTCTAAACCACTGAATTAATTTCTATTTCGCATGGATCCTGTTTTTGGGTTTCGAAAATTGCTTTGAATTGTTCTATTTCTACTGCGTTTTATGTGTCAAAACACTTACTAGATACTGGTTCTACCCATTCTTTAATCTCTCCTGCTTGTGCTCATCGTTTGAACTTAACTCCGGAGAAATTAGATTTTGACTTATCTGTTGAGACTCCGTTAAGAGAAACTTTCATTACATCCACTGTTTATAAATCTTGCTTGATCCAAGTTGACACTATCACATTACCTGTTGATCTTATCTCTTTAAAGATACCTGCATTTGATGTGATTTTAGGGATTGATTGGTTAACCATTCATCATGCCAAAATTGATTGTTTTCATAAGGTTGTTATTTTTCATATTCCTAACCAACCTGTTATGCGAATTCAAGCAACTAAACCACTAAAATCAGTCACTGTCATATCAAGCCATAAAGCTATTCATTTATTGAAAAATGGATGTCAAGCTTTCTTAGCCCATATTACAGATTTGAACAAAGATACGTCAGATTTGAATAATATTTATGTTGTTAATGAATTTCCTAACGTATTTCCTGAAGAACTTCTCGATCTACCCCCAAAATGTGAAGTTGAATTCTTTATTGACCTTGAACCGTGTACAAAACCTATTTCTAAAACCCCATATCGAATGGCTCCTATTGAACTTCAAGAATTAAAGGTCCAACTATAGGAGTTGTTAGACATCGGTTTCATTCGTCCTAGTACATCTCCTTGGGGTGCTCCAATGTTATTCGTAAAGAAAAAAGACGGGAGTATGCGACTTTGTATTGACTACCGAGAATTGAACCATATCATCTGTGACGCCCCCAAAATAGGTCCACACAACCCATTTAGAGTTGCCAGATATCACACTATAAAAATCAAATACAAACTTTATTCATACAACTGTTGAATTATCGTGCAGAGTACGTCCACACATAAGTTGTGAGTTTTAATACAAATATATGTAACTCTCCTGGTGCCTCAACCACAACACCTTACAATGGTACTTTACATAAAAGTACAGTCAATAACTATTTTAGATATTAAAATCTTTGGAAAATACTCAAGGAAACTTTCGTACATCGGAGGCCATGCATCTAAGTTATGATAGATATCATATGACTTGAGAATTATCCTTGGTTGACCCAATAGACCCCAAAGAAAAATGAGATGATTATTATCATGTTCTTTCCAATGGTGTGTCTTCTCTTGACATATAATTATCTCCATTGTCTCCAATTGAGAATTATACTTCAACCAAACTCCAAGATTATATAGGTAGTGCTCGTAGATATACTCAGCAAGTGGATGTGCATAACCTTGTCTTATAATAACACTTAGTAGTATGTCATTAGACATCTTGCCTGATAGTGGCAAAAACACTCTTCCAAAGTTGGGTTCGCCTCACCCTATTTGATTCACCAAATATAACTATTAAATGTCGAATAAAATACAACACACTTATCTAAAGTTCTCAATGAAATTATTTCCATACTGTTTAAGGAGAACCTCAACAGCTATAGATTACCGTTCTAATCCCCTGTTACCTCCGCTCGACCCAGCTACACTCTTATTACCTGAAAGGAATTGTGAAGGAAAAGGGTGAGCACAACTAGCCCAGTAAAGAATATCATGAATAAAGATAATTAAATTATCAATAGCCTTCATTAGTAATAAATCAAAGATTTAGAACATGTGGTAGATGATAAAACTTTTCAACCATAGTTGCGGCGGAACGAGCAATCCATTAGAAGAGTCAAATAGACCATAAAGTCTATTATCTTCTCCATGTTAAAAATCCACCAACAATGTTTTATCCCTGTAACATCAATCAACAATTCCTGTCCACAATCATGTGAACAACTCATAATCATAATTATGGTTCTAAATTCCTCTTCGTACCCAAAACGAAGATAATTTTCATCACCTGTCTTTACCTGAAACATTAAAGATCATGGTTATACCAAATCATAATTCCTATAAATAATCATACTAATAAATTCATCTTTGCACTACGGGCCAAAGATATTCACTAACAGTTCATCTTTGCATTATAGGCCAAAGACATGCAACTGTATTACAGAAGAGTCAAGTAGAGCATGATATCTACTATCTTCTACAAATTAAAAGTTTATTATCAATATTTTATCGCTGAGACTCAGGACAATAAATAATCCACACCACCGAATCACCCCTGCACTACGGTCAAGGATATTATTTAGTATCACGACCACAAATTATCCATGCACTACCGACCAAGGATATTCATGTTTTCACCAGTGGTCATGATTATACCGAATAATCCCTGGTCATAATCATACCAACAACTGTCCACCAATGCACTACAGGCCAATGAGGACTTTTACCACATCATCTGTAACATTACGGGTCATGATTATACCGAATGATCCCTGGTCATAATCATACCAACCAACAGTCCATCTATGCACGTAAGCCAAAGATGACTTTCATCACAATATAAGCATGAGGATGATGATAATGATATAAGCATTAGTCAAACGAAATCAAGGATAAATATTAAAGACTTTAAATATATCCAGAGTTTAAAAATATCCAAATTGTCAACATGATACTGCTTTGTGGAGTAAAATTCAAGAATAATATTCATGTATGAAAAATAACTTGGACAGAAAAGAAATATATTTTTCAGGTGAATAGTACCCCGTGAATAGTACTTTGGGAATAGTACCTCGTAAATAGTACCCCGACATGAAAAGTGTCACGAATACCCGAATGAATAATACTAGAGTGAATAGTAATCGGGTGAATAGTAACCCATGAATAGTAACTCGTACAAGAAAATACCAAAGAAAACGATATCCCATGACGAGTACAAAAGAAATGATATCTCATATGAGTATAATAGAATATACGTAAATCAAGAATAGATTTTCACGTCATTACGTTAATCCAATGAGATGATCATTTTCATAATTTAATAAAGAATGAATACGAAGGGTCATTCACCACGCATGCGGTAGTCCGCGTAGACAGGTTATTCCTACAGAATAATAAAGAAAGGAATAATTGAAGAATTTCACCACGCATACGGTAATCCGCGTATACAGGTTATTACAACAGAATAATAAAGAATGGAATAACAGAATAATTTCACCATGCATATGGTAATCCGCGTATACAGGTTATTCCAACAGAATAATAAAGAATGGAATAATTGAAGAATTTCACCATGCATACGGTAATCCGCGTATGCAGGTTATTCCAACAGAATAATAAAGAATGGAATAACAGAAGAATTTCCCCACGCATACGGTAATCCGCGTATACAGGTTATTCCAACAGAATAATAAAGAATGAAATAACAGAAGAATTTCACCACGCATACGATAATCCGCGTATACAGGTTAATCCAACATAATAATAATGAATGGAATAACAACCCTTACGAGTATTAAAAGAAAATAACTCTCTTCATGAATTCGAAAGAAATAATACTCTTTACCACAATAATGATATCCCTTACCAGAGAAGAAGACTGGACACTGGAATAGTAGCAGACTTCGCTACTTCTTTCTCTCTATAACTTCTCTATATAGCTTCTCTCGCTATAGCTTCTCTCTCTATAATTGCTCTTGTGAGACTTAATGAATTGGTGAGAATGAAGGAAGAATGAGCTTATATTTATAGGAAAATATAGTTTCGATAATTGCACGTTTTGGGCCTCGAAATATTACAGTATAATACCTTCCTCTTTTTCTTCATTTTTAATTTAGTCCTGCAAGTATTATCAAACTTGCACCACCTCCCCTAATAGTAAATCACGTGACTTAATAGTTCATTCATGTGACTCAATAGTAAAATCATCTAAAAAAACTAATTACAGTATAATACCTTTATCTATACCTCCATTTTTAATTTAGTCATGCAAGTATTATCAATCTTGCACCAACTCCCCTAATAGTACATGCATGTGAATCAATAGTACACACATGTGAACACATAGTTATAAGCATGTGAATTAATAGCAATTAATTTCTCATTTATCCGGTTAATTACCCGATTGGTCAATATAACTTCCAGACATCAATTTTTATCGAAATAAATGTCGATTTCCACTAACACTAACAATCCCAACACAATGTAACTATCAATTTCATCTTTAATCAACATGAACTTATTCATCATTAATATTATAACTCATAATATTTAACAACCAGGTCGTTCCCAGGAAAGAGGGGGCTTTCCGATAATGATTTCTCCCTATTGACGCGCAATTAGATTTTCTAACCTCTCCTTGACAGAACTTCTAGACATTGTCAATATTTCAAATAATAATATAAATAACTTTGTCGTTTCAATTATTGATTTAATAATAATAAATATTATGCAGATGATACTGTGACAATAATTGAATCAATAATATGAGAGATATGATGCAGCAATTACTGTAGCAATAATTGAGTACAATTGAGTGACTTCTCACGTAAGCATCAATAATCAATACTCGTGTGCTACTATGTAACCATGCGTATTACTATACTTTTATCACTGATTATTATATGCCAACTTGCTTACTTTGAAAAATTTTCAAATATCACCCTTAACTTTAACCTTTTATCAATTTAACCATTTGCGAAATAAAATAATAATTATAAGAAAATTAAATACTTTCATTTCATAAAATTCGGGGTCTCACAATCTCCCCTCCTTATGAAATTTTGCCCTCGAAATTTACGTACCTAGTAGTTCAAAGAGATGAGAATACCATGCTTTCTTTTTAGATTGTACCTTCTCGATTATTTCCTCTGTATCATGATTTTCCCATTACTCATCTCCTGTATTTTAAATATCATTCTAGAATATATCTTCAAAATAAAGGTTAATTGACATATCATAATTTATCAACTTATCAAGTAAAAATTTCAGCTTAGGTAAGTCACACACTAGCGAAGTATATTATTCGTCTATCCCCTCCTAGTTCTAGACTCATATCTCCGCCAGCGACCATATTCCTAAGCTCTGATACCATTTGTGACGCCCTCCAAAATAGGTCCACACAACCCATTTTGAGTTGCCAGATATCACACTATAAAAATCAAATACAAACTTCATTTATACAACTGTTGAACTATCGTGCAGAGTACGACCACACATAAGTTGTGAGTTTTAATACAAATATATGTAACTCTCCTGGTGCCTCGACCACAACACCTTATAATGGTACTTTACATAAAGGTACAGTCAATAACTATTTTAGAAATTAAAATCTTTGGAAAATACTCAAGGAAACCTTCGTACATCGGAGGCCATGCATCTAAGTTATGATAGATATCATATGACTCGAAAATTATCCTTAGTTGACCCAATAGACCCCAAAGAAAAATGAGAAGATTATTATCATGTTCTTTCCAATGGTGTGTCTTCTCTTGACATATAATTATCTCCATTTTCTCCAATTGAGAATTATACTTCAACCAAATAATAATATTATATAGGTAGTGCTCGTAGATATACTCAACAAGTGGATGTGCACAACCCTGTCTTATGATAACACTTAGTCGTATGTCATTAGACATCTTGCCTGATAGTGGCAAAAACACTCTTCCAAAGTTGGGTTCGCCTCACCCTATTTGATTTACCAAATATAACGATTAAATGTCGTATAAAATACAACACACTTATCTGAAGTTCTCAATGAAATTATTTCCATAATGTTTAAGGAGAACCTCAACAGCTATAGACCACCGTTCTAATCCCCTGTTACCTCCGCTCGACCCAACTACACTCTTATTACTTGAAAGGAATTGTGAAGCAAAAGGGTGAGCACAACTAGCCCAGTAAAGAATATCATGACTAAAGATAATTAAATTATCAATAGCCTTCATCAGTAATAAATCAGAGATTTAGAACATATGGTAGATGATAAAACTTTTCAATCATAGTTGCAGCGGATCTAGCAATCCATTAGAAGAGTCAAATAGACCATAAAGTCTATTATCTTCTCCATGTTAAAAATCCACCAACAATGTTTTATCCCTGTAACATCAATCAACAATTCCTGTCCACAATCATGTGAATAACTCATAATCGTAATTATTATTCTAAATTCCTCTTCGTACCCAGGACGAAAATAATTTTCATCACATGTCTTTACCTGAAACATTAAAGATCATGGTTATACCAAATCACAGTTCATGTTCATAATCATACTAATAAATTCATCTTTGCACTACGGGCCAAAGATATTCATTAACATTCATCTTTTGCACTACTGTGCCAAAAAGACATGCAATCAGACATGTAAGAGTTAAGTAGAGCATGATATCTACTATCTTCTACAAATTAAAAGTTTATTATCAATATTTTATCCTGAGACTCAGCACAATAAATAATCCACACCACCGAATCACCCCTGCACTACGGCCGAGGATATTATTTAGTATCACGACCATAAATTATCCATGCACTACCGGCCAAGGACATTCTTGTTTTCACTAATGGTCATGATTATACCGAATAATCCCTGGTCATAATCATACCAACAACTGTCCATCAATGCACTACAGGTCAATGAGGACTTTTACCACATCATCTTTAACATTATGGGTCATGATTATACCGAATGATCCCTGGTCATAATCATACCAACCAACAGTCCATTTATGCACGTAAGCCAAAGATGACTTTCATCACAATATAAGCATGAGGATGATGATAATGATATAAGTATTAATCAAACGAAATCAAGGATAAATATTAAAGACTTTAAATATATCTAAAGTTTAAAAATATCCAAATTGTCAACATGATACTGCTTTGTGGAGTAAAATTCAAGAATAATATTCATGTATCAAAAATAACTTGGACAGAAAAGAAATATATTTTTTGGGTAAATAGTACCCCGTGAATAGTACTTCGGGAATAGTATCTCGTAAATAATACCCCGATATGAAAAGTGTCCCGAATACCCGAATGAATAATACTAGAGTGAATAGTAATTGGGTGAATAGTAACTCATGAATAGTACTCTGGCACGAAAAGTGCCCCGAATACCCGAGTGAATAATACTAGAGTGAATAGTAATTGGGTGAATAGTAACTCGTGAATAGTAACTCGTACAAGAAAATACCAAAAAAAATGATATCCCATGACGAGTACAAAAGAAATGATATCTCATTCGAGTATAATAGAATATACGAAACTACAAATGGATTTTCACCCGCTATGTGGTAATCCACGTAGACAGGTCATTTCCACAATTTAATAAAGAATGAATACGAAAGGTCATTCACCATGCGGTAGTCCGCATAGACAAGTTACTCCAACAGAATAATAAAGAATAGAATAACAGAAGAATTTCACCATGCATGCAGAGTCCGCGTGAGCGGAGTTATTTCAATGAGAATAATAAAGAATGGAATAATAAAAGAATTTTACCACGCATACGGTAATCCGCGTATACAGGTTATTCCAACAGAATAATAAAGAATGGAATAACAGAAGAATTTCACCACGCATACAGTAATCCACGTATACAGGTTTTTCCAACAGAATAATAAAGAATGGAATAACAACCCTTACGAGTATTAAAAAAAATAACTCGCTTCATGAATACGAAAGAAATAATACTCTTTACCACAATAATGATATCCCTTACCTGAGAAGAAGACTGGATACTGGAATAGTAGCAGACTTCGCTACTTCTTTCTCTCTATAACTTCTCTCTATAACTTCTCTCGCTGTAGCTTCTCTCTCTATAATTGCTCATTTGAGACTTAATGAATTGGTGAGAATGAAGAAAGAATGAGCTTCTATTTATAAGAAAATATAGTTTCGATAATTGCACGTTTTAGGACTCGAAATATTATAATATAATACCTTCCTCTTTTTCTTTATTTTTAATTTAGTCCTGCAAGTATTATCAAACTCGCACCACCTCCCCTAATAGTAAATCATGTGAATTAATAGTTTATTCATGTGACTCAATAGTAAAATCATGTGAAAAAAACTGATTACAGTATAGTACATTCATCTATACCTCCATTTTTAATTTAGTCATGCAAGTATTATCAATCTTGCACCAACTCCCCTAATAGTACATGCATGTGAATCAATAGTATACACATGTGAACACATAGTTATAATCATGTGAATTAATAGCAATAATTGCTCATTTATCTGGTTAATTACCCGATTGGTCAATATAACTTCCAGACATCAATTTTTATCGAAATAAATGTCGATTTCCACTAACACTAACAATCCCAACACAATGGAACTATCAATTTCATCTTTAATCAACACGAACTTATTCATCATAAATATTATAACTCTCAATATTTAACAACCAGGTCATTTCCAGAAAATATGAGGCTTTTCGATAAGGATTTCTCCCTATTGGCTCGTAATTAGATTATCTAACCTCTCTTTGATAGAACTTCTAGACATTGTCAATATTGTAAATAATAATATGAATAATTTTGTCGTTTTAATTATTGATTTAATAATAATAAATATTATGCAGATGATACTGTGACAATAATTGAATCAATAATATGAGAGATATGATGCAACAATTACTGTAGCAATAATTGAGTACAACTGAGTGACTTCTTATGTAAGCATCAATAATCAATATTGTGTGCTACTATGCAACCACGCGTATTACTAAACTTTTATCACCGATTATTATATGACAACTTGCTTACTTTGAAAAATTTTCAAATATCACCCTTAACTTTAAACTTTTATCAATTTAACCATTTACGAAATAAAATAATAATTATAAGAAAATTGAATATTTTCAATTCATAAAATTTGGGGTCTCACATCATCATCAAGAATAGGTATCCGCTACCTCGCATTGATGACCTGCTTGACTAGTTGCAAGGAGCATAATTCTTTTCAAAGATTGATCTTCGTTCTGGATATCATCAGTTGAAGATTAAAACTGAGGATATTCCGAAGACTGCCTTCAGAACTCGGTATGGGCATTATGAATTCTTAGTCATGTCTTTTGGATTGATTAATGCTCCTACTGCTTTCATGGATATGATGAACCGAGTATTCAAGGAATATTTTGATCAGTTCGTTGTTGTCTTTATTGATGACATCCTCATCTATTCCAAAAGCCGTGAAGATCATGAGCACCATTTGAAGCTGATACTTGAAATGCTTCGTGAAAACAAGCTTTATGCCAAGCTGAAGAAATGCGAGTTCAAGCTTGAGGAAGTAGCATTCCTTGGGCACATAGTGTCAAAACATGGAGTATCTGTTGAGCCAGAAAAGATTGAAGCAATACAAAGTTGGGAACAACCAAAGTCGGTGACCGAAGTACATAGCTTTCTAGGCTTAGCTGGTTATTATCGGAGATTCATGGAAGGATTTTCTCGAATTCTACTCTGTTAACTCAGCTAACTCAAAAAGAAACAAAATTCGTATGGAGCGAGGAATGCGAGAAGAGTTTCCAAGAGCTCAAGAGGAGACTCATTTCGGCACCTATTCTGGCAATACCATCTGGTTCGGATGAATTTGTTATCTACAACGATGCTTCAGGCAAAGGGTTAGAATGTGTTCTCATACAACATGGAAAATTCATAGCCTATGCCTCACGACAACTCAAAGAATATGAGAGAAATTATCCTACTCATGATCTGGAGTTGGCAGCAGTCATTTTTGTGTTGAAAATATGGAGAAACTACCTGTATAGGGAGAAAGTGGAGATCTATACGGATCATAAAAGCCTCAAATATTTCTTCACCCAAAAGGAACTCAACATGTGGCAACGACGATGGCTTGAGCTGTTGAAAGATTACTATCATACCATTCAATACCATCCTGGAAAAGCAAACGTAGTAGCTGACGCATTGAGTAGAAGATTGTATGCGGGTACGAGTGCGATGTTGTTAACATAAAGACCCATTTTATACGACTTACAAAGGATGGAAATAGAGTTAAAGGCTCCAAGTACCCACGTGATGATGGCAAATATACGAGTAGAATCGACTTTAATCGATAAAGTTAAAGCTGCTCAAGCTACAGACCTGGAGCTGATGCATATGAAGAAGAAAGTGCAAGAAGGTGCTATTCCAGAAGCAAGAATTGATGAAGAAGGAATACTTCGAGTTAACTCCAGACTTTGTATTCCTAATGATTCTGACTTGAAACATAAAATCATGATGGAGGCACACAACACACTGTTTGCAATCCATCCTGGTAGTACCAAAATGTATTATGATCTTCGACATACATTTTGGTGGAATAATATGAAGAGAGAGATCGCGGAGTTTATCTCGAGGTGTTTAACTTGTTAACGAGTAAAGGCGGAGCATCAAGTGCCAAAGGGTCCATTGCAACCACTTGAGATTCCTAAATGGAAGTGGGTACACATTACCATGGATTTCGTTACGGGTCTTCTCAAGGTTTCTCAAAGTATAAATGCGATTTGGGTTATTATTGATAGATTAACCAAGTCTGCTCATTTCTTGCCGATAAGGGAGACTTATTCCCTTGAACGTCTTGCTCGTATGTACGTGAATGAGATTGTGAGATTGCATGACATGCTAGTATCCATAGTTTCGGATCGTGACCCAAGATTCACTTCACGATTTTGGGTTAGTTTGTAGAAAGCTATGGGCACAGATTTAAGATTCAGTTCGGCATACCATCCTCAAACAGATGGGAAATCGAAAAGGACTATTCAAACTCTTGAATATCTATTAAGACTAGGTGTCCTTGTTTTCAAAGGAAGTTGGGATAAGTACTTGCCATTGGTGGAATTCTCCTACAACAACAGTTATCAAACAAGTATAGGCATGGCTCCATTTGAGGCATTGTATGGACAAAAATATCGTTCTCCAGTATGCTGAGACGAGGTGGGAGAAACAACATTGTTGGGACCAGAATTGGTACACATGACTATAGAAAAGATCCAAATGATTCGGCAACGTATTCAAACCTCACAAGATCGACAAAAGAGTGATGAGGATCTTTATTGAAAGGAAGTGGAATTTAATATTGGGGATCATGTATTGTTACATATTGCTCCATGGAAGGGAGTTACAAGATTTGGGAAGAGAGGAAAGATCAATCCACGATTTGTTGGTCCATTGGAGATTCTTGACCGAATAGGAAATGTGGCTTATAGACTCGCATTACCTCCAAGCATGTCTCGTGTTCATAATATTTTTTACATATCTATGCTTCGTAAATATGTAAAAGACCCAAACCATATTATTGAGTTAGAACCAGACGAGATAGCTGAAGATTTAACGTATGAGGAGGTACTTGTTAAGATCTTGGATAGGAAAGAGTATGTCATACGCACAAAGGTTATACCACAAGTCAAGGTTTTGTGGAGGAACCATGTTATTGAGGAAATGGCCTGGGAGTTGGAATCAAAAATGAAAACAAGGTATCCTCACCTTTTCGAATCACCAGGTACGTACGTCAATTTCGAGGACAAAATTTTATAAGGAGGGGAGGTTGTAAGACCCTAACTTTTTATAAATAAAATTAAATTTCCTCAATTCATTTTTTTGAATTAAATAAGGTGTTAATTTGATATAATGCTTTGGTTAGGGGTGAAATGTCCAAATTTTGAAAAATAAGCAAGTGGTTATAAAATATTCATTTGGTCGTGGAATATTCTTATTGTCGGGGAATATTCATTTGGTCGTGAAATATTCTTATTGTCGGGGAATATCCGTACGACGGTGCAGCCATTTGTAGGCCCCATAACGAAAAATGCTCGAATGAAGGAAAACGACAAGTATGAGTTTTTATAAATAACGACGTAATTGTTACTGTTAACACTGTTGGAATTCCTAGTGGTTAAAATACGATGAATACGCATTGTTCTTGATAGTATTACCAGATTGCACAGTATTTTTGAATTATTGATTCTTACGTAAGAAGGCACTACTCAATAATTGTTACAGTAATTATTGTTTAATATTTTATTTGATTGATTCAATAATTGCTGCATTGATTGTTGTTTCAATAATTGTCACTGCACAATATTTCCCATTATTAGATCAATAATTCATATTATTTGAATAATATTATTAGATAACATTATTGGCAATGTCTAAAAAGTTCTTTCAATGAGAGGTTAGGTCATCTAATTACGCGCCAATAGGGAGAAATCCTTATCAAAAAGCCCCCTCTTTCCTGGAAACGACCTGGTTGTCATTATTGTGATTCTGTAATATTATTTATGAATAATTAATTATTGATTTATATGATAAGGAAATATTTATTTTATGTTGATATAAATGAAGGAAATATTTATTTTTATGTGGATATAAATGAAGAAATTAATGTTGAGGTATTTTGTCAGTATTTTGTCCGAATAGAGGTATTAAAAGTCATCCGTATGTGGATTTCGGACATTTTCTCTTTGGAATTTAGAAAAACGTAAAGCTACAAAGTTGTAGAGAATTCGATTTCTTATGGAATGGATATAAATTCGTATTTTTCTGATAAAAGGGCTATTTATTATGAATTATTGAAGTTTCGAAAATTAAATATTTTTTTATTAAAAACATGGGTGGGCCCCACTTTTAGTTGGTGTGGAAAAATTTGATTTTGGTGGGCCCCAATGGTGGTGGCTGAAATTGGGTCAAAATGTGTTCATAAAAAAAAATAATATTATTTTATTATTTAGTCTCCTATGGCGTTCTAGCATTTTCTTATAAATAGGCGCTTAGGTTAGAATTGAAAATCACACCAGAAACATAAGTTTTCTCTCTCTATATTATCGAGCGTATTTTTGTAAGTATTTAGATACTTTGAGAGTTGTTATTCAGTGCAAGTTTCCTTCGGCTTTACATTTGATATTTCGATCAGAAGTACTATTATTTTGAGGTAAGGGATGTTATTTTTTTTGTAAATGATATTATTTCTTTCAATATCATTATGCCAAAATATTGGTATGAATTTTATTGTGGAATTTCTACCTTTTTGTGTCGGGGTTACTATTCACGTATATGACACTATTCACGTATACGACACTATTCACAAATACGACATTATTCACCAAACAAATGAAATTTTCTCTTCTTTGTCCAGGATGTCTATTATGGTTACTATCTTTGATTGTATCCATGTTTTGATCTTCAATCTTGAATTTTATGCCACTATGAAGTGATTTTGAACTTGAATTATCTAAAGTACGAAACTCTAATATTTGGCCTTTTATCTCACTTGATTCGTTCCTTTAAAATATTTTTCATCATCCTCAGTCCTAAATGATGATATTACTGAATATCTTTGGCCTATAGTGAAAAGATAAATGATTAACTGATGAATATCTTTGGCCTGTAGTGCAAAGATGAACAGGTGTTGAGATGAACATGACCAACTGGTGATAAAAATGAATATCTTTGGCCTGTGGTGCAAAGATAAATATTTGATTCAAGATGTATATTGATTGATGTTACAGGGATAAAATATTGATGATGGACTTTTAAATCTTAGACGATAGTAGAATTCCTTCTCTACTTGACTCTTCTAATGGATTGTTGTTTCTACTGCATTTATTGATCTAAAACTTGTTGTCTATTATATTCTATCAGATTTTTCCCTGTTAAGGACAAATGATAAATTGTTGTATATTATCTTAGACTTAATATTCTTTACTGGGCTAGTTGAGCTCACCATTTTCCTTGTTGTTCTATTTTTCTTCTCAGGAGGTGAGAATTTAGCAGGAACTAGTCGGGGTATGGAATGATGGTTCTAGAAAGTTGTTTTAGCAGTCCTCACTATTTTTGTAAAATAATGTATCAATAATTATAATGAGGACTTATTTGAGTGTGGATATTGTCTAGAAGACAATATTTTTATTTAAACTCACAATATGTGTTGTCGTATATTGCACGACAATTGTAATAATGAAGTTGTAGTTTTCTCTCTGTACCATGTATTTGGCGTCTCAGAACGATTGTTGTATACCTATTTTGGGGGCGTCACAGTATTATCTTTCCATTTTAGGATGTTTAAAATGAGATTTTGATTTCAAAATAAATAATAAAAAATATTATTGTATTTAATTAAGTGAAAATAAGAAGAAGTCACACCAATCAAGTGCCAAATCTGAATAAACATACCATCAATTGAACATATTTTAAAATTGTCCCTTTCTGGGAGTATATATATATATATATATATATATATGTGTGAGAATCTTAACCATCTTTTTATCCCCTAAAATCTCAACCACATTCAAAAAATAAAAGAGAAAGATGTAACATAAAGCAGTGGTTTGGTTTCAGTCCATTCAGTATTATTTTATCATTGTATGTTGGAATTGACTCATACTTGTGACGCCCACAAAATAGGTATACATCACTTATTCTGAGTCGCCAGATACATGGTACAGAATACAACTACAACTTAATTATACAACTGTCGTGTAAAATACGATAAAACATAATCTGAGAGTTTTAATACGAATATTGTCATCTAGACAATATCCACACTCAATGGAGTCCTCATTACATTTATTATCACACTATTTCACAGAATATTGAGGACTACTAATGCAACCAACTAGATCATCACTCCATTCCCCGACTAGTCCCAGCTATATTTTCATTTCCTGAAGAGAACAATGAAAAAAAAGGGTGAGCTCAACTAGCCCAGTGAGAAATATTATGACTAAGATAATTAAGAATAATTTATTGTTAGTCTTCAATAGTGTTAAACTGATAAAATATAGTAGAAAACAAGTTTTAGATCAACAACTGCAGTGGAATAAGCAGTCCATTAGAAGAGTTAAGTAGAGCATAAAATCTACTATCTTCTATGATGTAAAAGGTTTGTCTTCAATTTTATCGCTGAGACTCAGCTTAATAAATAATCCACATCACTGAATTATCCATGCACTACGAACCAAAGATATTCTTTAGTATCACGACCACAAATTATCCATGCACTTCGGGCCAAAGATATTCGTGTTTACACCAATGGTCATGATCATGCCAACAATTGTCCATTAATGCACTACGGGCCAATAAGGACTTTTACCACATCCTTTGTAACATTACAGTCATGATTATATCGAATAATCCCTAGTTGTAATCATACCAAGTCCATCTATGCACTATGGTCACATATGACTTTCATCATAATATAAACATGAGGATGATGACAATGATATAAGAATTCAATTAAATGAAAGCAAATGATAATTTTTTAAAGATTTATAACTTAATTTATCCAGAATTCAATAATGTCCAAATTGTCAACATGATATTGCTTTGTGGAGTAAAATTCAAGAATAATATTGTACCAAAAATAATTTGGATCGAAAAAAAATCAATTTTTATCATGAATAGTACCCCGGGTGAATAGTACTCGAGTGAGTAGTATCCTGTGAATAGTACTTCGTGAATAGTAACCTGTGAATAGTACTCCGGCATGAAAAAGTTAAAATTTATCAAGAATACTCAGAATAATTTTTCCATAAAAAAGATACTGCATGAAACACAAAATTTAAGGATATTCTACTAATTTCATGGAGTATAGAAGCCAAAACTTTAACAAAATGAGTATAGAATTCGAAATCTGAAACGAAATAATATTACTTACATACTACAGAGTGTGAAAGAAAATATTATTTCATACGAATATTGAACAAAAATAACATGCCGGAGTTTGAGTTATTTCAAAAATAACATGCCGGAGTTTGAGTTTGAAAATATTATTTCATACGAATATTAAACAAAAATAACATGCCAGAGTATGGAAGAAAATATTAAACGCATCGAGTTTGAGTTACTTGCAAATGAGTTGAGTTTAATCACTCAAATTTTATAACTAAATGAACTTTATACAAACTTTAAAAATAATTATATTCAAATGATAAAATAGATTCTACTTTAATAGATGGTATTCTATTCATATGATTTATATAACATATTTTCCTTACCACACATAGTATAACTATTCATCTATAAAGACCCAATAGAACCGAGACCCAAACCACGTTTGTGTTACTATATATGTAAATTAAGAATAAGCTGATTTAGAAGAATCAATTTATGCTATAATTAACTTATGGGAATCAAGAAAGGGAAATCTGATCTTTATCCTTAACAAACTTTATGCTTATAGAAGGAGATCTCGCCGGAAATTTCATTGAAATAGAAAAGAAGAATGACGTTGATGGTCTTTTTGTTTAAAATTGGAGAAGAAGAAATCAATTACGAATAAGGGTACTTGTGTAACAAGGTATTCAAATGTTCCTCTCTATAATTTTTGAGGGTGTTCGGGAACAAGTACTGATAAGTTATTTTTCATTGTTAAGGTGTTCAGAAAGAATTTATTTTTTGATTTATAAGTCAATTTCCATTTTTCCACAAGTCACAAATTCTAAGTTATGAAAAAATGACTTATAAGTCATTTTATATAAGCAACTTTGACAAAATCCATTATTTTTTTAAGTGCCAACTTTTTACCCTTTGAACCTAAAACTTGACTCTTCCTAACGCATAAACGGCTCTTTCCAGATTTTGCATATACTCTACTCTGCTTTTGATCAAGCTGCCTCCCTTCGATCTCTACTCTCTCTCTCTCTCCTCTATCTCTCTCTCAGAAAGATCATCCGTCATTGATTTTAAGTTTTATGTGTTTAATTTCAAGCTTGTTAAAATTGGTGGGAGAAGAATTGTGTTCGTTAGGATTTTTTGAATTTCATGTCTTTTCAAAATAGAGGCAATCAGTGTTTTTACCAAACACAAACAACAATCTGGGTCTGTGCGAAAAAGATACAAAGGTTTTCAGAGACAATTAGATGTAACCAAACACTAACCTAAAGTTAATTCATTTTTGTTTCTCTTCTTCTCCACCGAAAGTGCCGATTACTAAACCCTCTTCTACTCCTCCCTTTCACCGTCGTCCGCTTTTCTATCCAAAGCCGCCCGACTCCGGTGTTTGTCCTCTGCTTTCTTGTCAAGATAGCATTCTTTTCTCCCAAAGACACACTTGGGTTGATTTCTCTTGAGTCCGATATAGCCATGTTAAAAAGCCTGTTCTTTTCAAGCCTAAAAAACATTTCTTTTGGTGAAGTAGAATATGATAAGAAGACATGTAAGAGTGTTGTGACATTTAAATTTTGATCAGTTTAGTAATGATAAATTAGTTTTTTATTGAAATTTTCAAACTTTGGCTTTGTCACTTAAGCATAAATTTTTATCCCTTAATGCTGATGCAATGCCTAAACTTTAGAGTATAAAGCAACATTGTCCCAATAGAAAAAAGTTTCAAAGTTATATTAAGTCTGCCGAAAAATATTATGACACACTATTGTTCAATTTGATACTAGCATTCCTCAGGTCATTAAATCTTGCTCTCAAAACTCAAAATTCAAAATTCAAAGCTAAGTGGTATCTCTTTCAGGCATTAGCAGTTGATGTAACGATCAAGAAATTTGTAATTTAATTTAAATATTTACTGAATTAAATAAATATTTTAAATAATTTATTTATTGAGGAAAATAAATAATTGATAAATTGTGGTGAATTGATTTAGTAACTAAATTGATTAGTGTTAATTAAATTGAGTAATGATAATTTTATTTAAATGATTTAATTTAAGGAAATAATTAAATTAAATCAATTGCTTAATATTTAAGAAAATAATTAAGCTAAATAAAGTGTTTAATTTAATGGAAATAAATAAATTAAATAAAGTGATGTGTCTAATTTATTAATTAAATTAGATATATAGTTATTTATTAATTATAAGTATGATGATAATAAGAATTTTATTATTATTATAAGTTATTTAAATTAACTAAACTAAAGTTATTTAAATTAACTAAATTAATGGTGTGACTTAAAAACTATATAATAAGAATAATATAAAAATAAATTAGTTTATGGGATTTGTGTGGTAACCAAACAAGGCCTTGTGGCCTTTGGCTTATTCTAACTGACGTATTTTTATTTTTATAACTGAAGTGCGCGTGGGTGAGTGGCCAGTTTATATTATCTACGAATTTTATTTTTTCTAAGGCTAGTGGTGAGTTGGGTGAGAAGAAGAATTACAGAGGGTTGCAAGAGAGAATTGCAGAGTTTTGTGAGTAAGATTTGAGAGAGTAATCTTTGTGAGTTTGCCAAGAGAAAGAAGAGATTCATGTGCTAGCATATAATCAAGAGGATTAAGGTATAATCTATTTCTAACTCTAACTCTCAGTTTTATAATTTTTATTTTCTGGAATTGGGTTTTGTTAATTGTTGATTGTGGGTGTGTGATAGTATTGTAGAGTCTGTTATTGGCATATATATATAAAAGGGGTAGAAATCAAACACGTGAAATTGAATTATATGAAGGAAATATAACTAACAGTGTTCATATTTGAAAAATAGCCTTAGAAAGTACCAAATTTCATGCCTTATACGAGTTGTAATCTGCGAAATGAAGTTGGATTGTGATAATATGTTAAGAAACGAAAACAATGTAGTTTGAATCATGACAATTGACTAAGAAACGAGTGTGTAGCAATCGAATTCGTTAAAAGTGTAAAAATAAAGAAAATTTGGATAAACTATAGTTTTGATTCCTTAAAATGGTGTTTATGTAATGTTTTATATATAGAATGGTGCTTAGCATGTATAACTACAATATGTCAAAGTTTTAGATGTTGAATTTGGGAGAAATTCTGTTGAATTGGGATTTTTGGCCTTTAGCAGTGTATTAGTTCGCGTCTATAAAATCGAGTCTGGTGTGCATCGCTTGCTGGTATACGCTATTTGGCATGGTGATTGTCGCTTTCAAGACACGACTTTTTGGGCACAGCGGTATGCGATAGCTCAAGATATTACTTCACATGGCCGCACGATTAGCCTATTACAGATAGTGAAGTCTTCTTAATTGCAGGTCATGTGTAACGGGCTTGGGTTAGTTTAACATGCATGTAGGGGATACTAAAACATTAAGTGAATTACAATAACAGATTGTCATGTGTTGTACTGCGAAGTGTAAAGATTTGAAATAATTATTTAATGAAACCAAATGTGATGTTTTCAAAGGTTAGAGATGAACGGTTAGGCTATGTTGGCTTGTAATGAGATTTCAGATTCGTTAAGTATGTTAACTAACATGGTTAGATGCTAAGTTAAGGTTATGACCTAAATGATGGGTTAAAACCCATAAAGCTAATATTCATATAATTAATTGTTGTTGCGATTTCAGTGATATATGTAGGGTAATTGGAGATTATTTTGCGTTTGTGTAGCTTACAATCGAGGCAAGTTTCTAAACCTTATCTCTCTATAATTGATCAAGCTTTCTAACGTCATTCTTTTCATATTGAATGTAAGTTTCCATTCATATATTATTATTGTTCAAGTTCTTAAAATTGAGCAAGCCTAGTTATCATGAGTATGTTTGTGCAAGTTTTCGTAACCTAATTCGTTACATCGAGCGAGTTTTACTTTCCTAATTATTATTCAAAGTACATATTGTTCTAATACATCGATTCAAATGAGATCGTTCTTGTGACGCCCCCAAAACAGGTATACATCACCCTTTTTGAGTCGCCAAATACATGGTACAAAATATAATTCAAAACATAATTATACAATTATCGTGTTAAATACGACAAAATATATGCTATGAGTTTTAATACAAATATTGTCATCTAAACAGTATCCACACTCAAAGGAGTCCTCATTACATTTATTATCACACTATTTTATAGAATAGTGAGGACTACTAATACTATCATCTGGACTGTCACTCCGTTCCCCGACTAGTCCCGGCTACGTTCCCATTTTCTGAAGAGAACAATGAAAGCAAAAGGGTGAGCTCAACTAGCCTAGTAAGAAATATTATGACTAAGATGTAAGACCCCAACTTTTTGAATAAAGATGAATTTTCTATAAATATCATTTTTGAATATTATGGAGTGAAATTGATATAATGTTATAGTTGTGGGTAATATTTATAAATTTTGCAAAGTATGCAAGTTGTTATATAATATTCAATTGGTCGGGGAATATTCGTTTTAACAGGAATATTAAATGCATAACCAAGACAATCATTGGTGGACCCCGCAACGGAATTATTGTCTGATAGAGAAAATGACAAAAATATTTTATGAAAATAACGGCGGAAGTTTTACCGTTAATACTATTGAACTACTCGGTAGTAAAAGTACAGTAATACGCGTGGTTGCATAGTAGCACACGGTATTGATTATTGATGCTTATGTGATAAGTCACTTAGTTTTGTTTTATTGGTATTATTAATGTAATAAAACAGAAAAGCTTTTTATATAAAATAGAATATTTTTATAAAGTTATTCTATAAATAGAATATATTATATTCTATTATGCATAGTGTTTTGCATAGTAAAATCTTTTTATATAAAATGAATACTTTTATAAAGTTATTCTATAAATAGAATATATTATATTCTATTATGCATAATGTTTTGCATAGTAAAATCTTTTTTATATAAAAATGAATACTTTTATAAAGTTATTCTATAAATAGAATATAATATATTTTATTATGCATAGTATTGCATAAGTACTCAGATAGTGTTTTGCATAGTAAAATCTTTTATATAAAACATTATACTTTTATAAAGTTATTCGTTTTATTAGATTATAAATAGAATATATTATATTTTATTTAAAAGATTTTGCTTTAAATATGGATGAAATCGATTAAAAGTAAATCAATCTGGACCGTTCATGAATTAGTTACTATGCAGTCCATTCTTCTATAAATAGAAGCTCATTCCTTCATTAATTCTGACGAATTCACTGAAACTCTAGAGAGAGAAATTATAGAGAGAAAGAACAAAAGTATTCTGCTACTTCACTACTCCTACATCCATTACTCTTCTTCTTAAGGTAAGGGGTATTATTTCTTTTGTATTCATGAAGAGAACTTCTATTATTCCATTATTTATTATTCTGTTGGAATAACCTGTATACGTAGACTACCCTATACTTGGTGAAATTCTTCTGTTATTCCATTCTTTGTTATTATGTTGGAATAACGTGTTTATGCAAAGTACCGCATACATGGAGAAATTCTTTTATTATTCCGTTCTTTATTATTCTGTCGGAATATCCTCTGTGCATTTACACCGGACCTAGTTCCATTCTTTATTATTCTGTTGAAGTATCATGTCTGTGCGTTTACGCCGGACCTGGTTCCATTCTTTATTATTCTGTCGAAATATCCTGTCTGTGCGTTTACGCCGGACCTGGTTCCATTCTTTATTATTTTGTTGGAATATCCTGTCTATGCATTACGCATGACCTGGTTCCATTATTTATTATTCTGTTGGGAATAACCTGTCGGTGCAATCTATCACAAGCATGGTGATTTCTTCTGTTATTCCATTCTTTATTATTCTGTTGGAATAACCTGTCTATGTGAAATATCACATGCATGGTGAATCATCCTTTATATTCCTTCCTTATTAAATTATGGAAATGATCTGTCTAAGTGGATTAACGCATGGTGGACGAAAATCCATTTGTAGTTTCATATATTCTTTATTATACTTAGTTGGTTAAAGTTTTGACTTCTATACTCCATGAAATTAGTGGAATATCCTTGATATTTGTGCTTCATCCAGTATCTTTTCATGGAAATATTCTTCTAAGCATTATTGAATTTTACTCTACAAAGAAGTATCTTGTTGACAATTTGGACGTTATTGGTTCCTGGATAAATTAATTCTTGAACTTGTTTTATTGAATTCTTATGTCATTGTCACCATCCTCATGTTTATATTATGTTGAAAGTCATCTGTGGCCTGTAGTGCATAGATGGACTTAGTATGATTATAAACAGGGATTATTCGGTATAATCATGACCGTAATGTTACAAATGATGTGATAAAAGTCCTCATTGGCCCGTAGTGCATTGATGGACAGTTGTTGGCATAAGCATAACCATTAATGAACACACGAATATCCTTGGCCCGTAGTGCATGAAAAATTTGTGGTCGTGATACTAAAGAATATCCTTGGCTATAGTGTAGGGGTGATTCGATGATGTGGATTAATTATTAAGCTGAGTCTCAGCGATAAAAGTGATGAAAAATCTTTTAAATCTTAAAAGATAGTAGATTTTATTCTCTACTTGACTCTTTTAATGGATTGCATGTTCAGCTGCAGTTAAACTTGATGTTTGTTATATTGTATCAGTTTAACACTGCTTAAGGCTAATGATAATTTATTCTGCATTATCTTAGTCATAATATTTCTTACTGGGCTAGTTGAGCTCAACCTTTCTTTCACCGTTCTCTGTGAAGTGAGAGAATATATATTTGGGACGAGTCGGGGAACGGAGTGATGGTTCAGAGGATAGCATTAGTAGTCCTCACTATTCTGTGAAATAGTATGTTAATAAATGTATTGAGGACTTATTTTGAGTTTTAATACTGTCTAGAAGACAATGTTTGTATTAAAACTCACATCTTATGTTGTATATTTAAGATTGTATTTGTATTCTGTACCAATTATTTGGCGACTCAGAATAGGTGATGTATACCTATTTTGGGGCGCCACGATTAGTATCAAAGCTTAGGATATGATCCTCGGCTGAGATGTGAGACAAGAACTAGGACGGGAGAGACGGGGAATTCTTTCGCTAGTATGACCTACCTAAGTTTATTTGATATTTAATTGGTCGGTCAGAGTATAGGGATAATATGTGATATATTATTTGACCCTTGTTTTGTGGCAGTATTTGAAAATGACATCCGAGAATGTTGAGAATATCAATGGAGCACAGGAGACCGTTGAGTCTCCACAGATCAATAATCAGGACAATGTGCATTAGGAAGGCGACATTCCTCAGGCAAACAATAACACTGACCAAATGATAAACGATGGAATGTTCAGAGGCTTTATGAAATTCATGCAACATCAGCAAGAGCGGCTCCTGTCCAAAATGCAGGTGGAAATACTGGCAACTCTCGAATGGTCACCGTCGAGCAGTTTAAGGAACTGGGACCACCAGAGTTTTTTGGAGAGCTAAAACCACTTAAGGCGGAGACGTGGATAAAGCAGATCTACAAGATATTTGATGTCTTGGGATGCTCTGAGGAGCAAAAGGTTCCCTTTTCCACCTTCATGTTACGTGCAGAGGTAGATTACTGGTGGGAATCTGTAAAACGTACTCAACCTGCCGCACTGAAGATTACTTGGGAGAAGTTCCAAGAATTATTCAACGACAAGTACTTTCCCGAAAGTATTCGTCACATAAAAGAGGTAGAGTTCATCAAGCTGGAGCAAAACAACATGACCGTATCGCAGTACGAAGCCAAGTTTGGCGAGTTGTCCCAGTTTGCGTCCCATTTGGTTGATAATGAGGAGAGAATGACGCGAATGTTTTTAAGAGGTTTGAAACCTGAGATACGTCAATATCTTATCTATCATAAACTGTGTTTGTATTCAGATGTTGTTAATAAGGCTCAGTTATTGGAGCGTGATAATGAGTCAACCCAACCAAAAGATAGCAACCGGCAAAATGATAATACTAGTGAGAGCAGTCATCGAAGTGGTCACAACAAGCGTGGAAGGAATCAACAGGCCAGAAATGGTAACCACTTTGGTAGTAATCAGGGCCAAAACAATAAGAATAGACATTTCAAGAAGAGGAGATTCAACAATGATGGAAAGACATCAGCACCAACACCCGTTGTTAAGGAAGGAGAACGACCACCTATTATATGTTTCAAATGTGGAGGGGAGGGACACATCAGTCCAAACTGCGCGATGCCATCCAAAGCATGTTATAATTATAGAAGAGAAGGTCACCTAGCTCGATTTTGTCATTCACCGAAGATAAGTTCAGCTAGGATGGAGGCACCAAAGGCCATCCCAGAAAAGTCAAAGTCGGTAGTGCAAGGGAGAGTGTTTGTTGTGACCTCCCAGAAAGCAAGGAACACGAATGAGGTCATCACGGATAAGCTTATCATAAACTCTAGCGAAGTTTATACCTTATTTGATACCGGTTCTACCCATTCTTTTATTTCTCCTACTTGCGCTCAACGTTTAAATTTGACTCCGGAGAAATTAGACTTTGACTTATCTGTTGAAACTCCATTGGGAGAACCTTTATTACATTCACTATTTATAAGTCTTGTTTATTTCCATGAAAAGATACTGGATGAAGCGCAAATATCCAGGATATTCTATTAATTTCATGGAGTATAGAATCCAAAACTTTAACCAACTGAGTATAATAGAATATATGAAACTGCAAATGGATTTTCACCCGCCATGTGGTAATCCACGTAAATAGATTATTTTCACAATTTAATAAGGAATGAATACGAAGGGTCATTCACCATGCATACGGTAGTTCGCGTAGACAGGTTATTCTAAAATAATAATAAAGAATGGAATAACATAAGAATTCACCATGCATGCGGTAGTTTGCGTAGACAGGTTATTCCAACAGAATAATAAAGAATTGAATAATAGAAGAATTCACGTGCATGCGATAGGCAGATGCAGACGTGTTATTCTAATGAATAATAAAGAATGGAATAATGAAGAATTCACCGAGCGCATGCGTAATTCGCATGCAGAAAAGTTATTCCAATGTAACAATAAAGAATGGAATAATGAGAAGAATTCACTGGCGGCATGTAGTAAATGCAGACGAGTTATTCCAATGAATATTAAAGAATAGAATAACAAACCTTACAAGTATTGAAAGAAATACCTCTCTTCATGAATACGAAAGAAATAATACCCCTTACCTCAGAAGAAAACTGGATATTGGAATAGTGAGGTAGCAGACTTCTCTTCTCCTTTCTCTCTATAATAATTGCTCTATAGCTTTAGTGATTTAGTGAAAAATAATGAAGGAATGAACTTCTATTTATAGGAAAATATAGTTTCGATAATTGCACGTTTTGGGGCTCGAAATATTATAGTATAATACCTTCCTCTTTTTCATCATTTTTAATTTAGTCCTGAAAGTATTATCAATCTTGCACCACCTCCCCTAATAGTAAATCATGTGAATCAATAGTAAATCATGTGACCCAATAGTTCTAAACATGTGAAAAAATTAATTATAGTATAGTACCTTCATCTATACCTCCATTTTTAATTTAGTCATGCAAGTATTATCAATCTTGCACTAATTCCCCTAATAGTAAATCATGTTAATCAATAGTACACACATGTGAACAAATATTTATAAGCATGTAAATTAATAGCAATTAATTACTCATTTATCCGATGAATTACCCGATGGGTCAATATAACCTCCAAACATCAATTATTATCAAAATAAATGTTAATTTCCACTAACACTAATAATTCCCACACAATAGAATTATCAATTTCATCTTTAATCAACACGAACTTATTCATCATTAATATTATAACTCTCAATATTTAATAATCAGGTCGTTCCCAGGAAAGAGGGGGCTTTCCGATAAGGATTTCTCCCTATTGGCGCGTAATTAGATTATATAACCTCTCATTGACAGAACTTCTAGACATTGTCAATATTGCAAATAATAATATGAATAACTTTGTCGTCTCAATTATTAATTTAATAATATATCATATTATGCAGATGATACTATGACAATAATTGAATCAATAATATGAGAGATATGTTGCAACAATTACTGTAGCAATAATTAAGTATAACTGAGTGACTTCTTACGTAAGCATCAATAATCAATATCGTGTGCTACTATACAACCATGCATATTACTATACTTTTATTACCGGGTAGTTCAACAGTTTTAACAGTAACACTTTCGCCGTTATTTTTATAAGAAGATAATTCTGTCGTTTTCTTACTACGACAATACTTCCGTTGTGGGGTTCACCAATGATTGTGCCGTCGTACGAATATTCCCTGTTAAAAAGAATATTTCCCGACCAATCGAATATTATATAACAACTTGCTTACTTTGCAAAATTTATAAATATTACCCACAACTATAACATTATATCAAATCCATACCATAATATTAAAAAAATATTTTGAGAAATTTAAATATTTATTCATAAAATTTGGGATCTCACAATCTCCCCTCCTTATGAAATTTCGCCCTCGAAATTTACGTACGTACCTGGTATGTCGAAGAGATGAGGATACCTTGACTTCATTTCAGATTCTAACTCTTGAGGTATAACCTTTAAGTGTTGAATACGATCCTTCTTATCCAAGGTTTTAATACGTATCTCCTCATACGTTAAATCTTCTGCTATCTCGTCTAGTTCTAATTCAATAATGTGGTTCAGGTCGTCCACATATTTACCTAACATCAATACATGAAAAATGTTATGAACACGCGACATACTTGGCGGTAAAACGAGTCTATAGGCCACAATTCCTACTCCATCGAGGATTTCAAATAGACCAATAAAATCGAGGGTTGAGATTTCCTCTCTTCAGCAACTCTTGCTTCTAGAATAACAACTTCTTGAACCTTCTTTTTTATATTCATTAGCTCCAGGTCTGTATCTTGGGCGGCTTTAACATTATCGACTAAAGTTGATTCTACTCGTATATTCGTTATCTTTACGTGGGCCCCTAGAGTCTTTAACTCTATCTCATTCCTTTGTAAGTTATACGAAATGGGTTTTTGTGTTAACAACGTGACACTCGTAACTGCATACGATCTTCTACTCAACGCGTCAGCTACCACGTTCGCTCTTCTACGATGATATTGGATGGTATGATCATAATCTTTCAACAGCTCAAGCCATCGTCGTTGCCGCATGTTAATTTCATTTTGAGTGAAGAAATATTTGAGGCTTTTATGATCCGTATGGATCTCCACCTTCTCTCCATACAGGTAATGTGTAAGACCCCAACTTATTATAAATAAAATTAAATTTTCTCTATTTATTATCTTGAAATAGTAAGGAGTTAATTTGATATAATTCTTTGGTTATGAGTGAAATGTGCAAATTTTACAAAATAAGCAAGTGGTTATAAAATATTCGTTTTGTCGGGGAATATTCGTTTGGTCGTGGAATATTCTTTTTGTCGGGAATATCGTGATACCAGTATGCATCATTCGTCGTGGGCCCATATAATGTAATAATTGTCGGATGAAGAAAATGACAAAGTATGAGTTTTTATAATTAACGGCGTAATGGTTACCGTTAACACTGTTGGAATATCTGGTGGTTAAAATACAATAATACGCGTGGTTTTTGACAAGACACGGTATTGATTGCACAAAGATTGTTGAATTATTGATTCTTACGTAAGAAGGCACTACTCAATAATTATTACGGTGAGTTCTTGTTCAATATTTTATTTTATTGATTCAATAATTGCTGCGTTGATAAGTTACATTATTGTTGTTTCAATAATTGTCACTGCACAGTATTTCCCATTTTCAGATCAATAATTCATATTATTTGAATACTATTATTAGATAACATTATTGGCAATGTCTAGAAAGCTTTGTCAAGGAGAGGTTTGGTCATCTAATTGCGCGCCAGTAAGGAGAAATCCTTATCGTAAAGCCCCTCTTTCTGAGGAGAACTTTGGTTGTCATAATTGTGATTCTGTAATATTATTTGGGAATAATTAATTATTGATTTATATGATAAGGAAATATTTATTTGATATGGATATAAATGATGGATTTATTTATTTATGTGGTTATAAATGAAGGAATTAACGCTGAGATGTTTTATCAGTATTTTGTCAGATTGGAGGTATTAAAAATCATCCGTTTGTGAATTTCGGATATTTTTGGTTTGGAATTTGGAAAAACTTTCTTCTGTAAATTTGTAGAGAATTCGATTTCGTGTGGAATGGACATAAAATCGTATTTTTCTGATAAACGGACTATTTTCTATGAATTATTAAAGTTTATGATTATTGTTTAAATGATAAAATGTTTTGGAAAATTCTAGAATTGGTTGGTGAGAAATGTGCTCAATTGAATTTCAAATGTGGTGGGTGGCAATAGTAGCAGGTAAAGCCATCAGTAAGGTGTCAAGTCCGCTTTGACGTGCTAACATTTTCCTATAAATAGAGGGCTAAGTTAGAATTGAAAATCACACCAGAAACAAAGTTTTTTCTCTTTCTCTCTCTATATTATCGAGCGTATTCTTGTGAGTATTTTGATACTTGAGTGTTGCTTACACTTACAAGTTCCTTCAAAGACTATATCCAAAGATTCCAGTTAGAAGTACAAGTTATTTTGAGGTAAGGATGTTATTGTCTTCATATATGATATTATTTCTTTCAATATCATTACGCCAAGTATTGATCCGAACTTTTAATCAAATTTGGAACTTTTTGTGTCGGGGTTACTATTCACGATATCGACACTATTCACAAATCGACACTATTCATAGAAAATGAAATTTTCTCTTTTCTTCCAGATGTCTTTTATGGTTACTATCTTTGATTGTATCCATGTTTTGATCTTTATTTTTAAATTTTACTTCACACTTGGTTATTATGGAGTATTATTAAATGTGGATAAACCGAAATACGAATCCCTAATATTTGTCCGTCTGTCTAACTGGATTCGTTCTCTAAATTTTTTTTAATCATCCTCAGTCCAACTAATGAATATCTTTGGCCCTTAGTGCAAAGATAAACAGGTGTTGAGATGAACATGACCAACTGGTGATACAAATGAATATCTTTGGCTCGTAGTGCAAAGATGTATATTGATTGATGTTACAGGGATAAAATATTGATGATGGACTTTTAAATTCATAGATGATAGTAGATTTCATTCTCTACTTAACTCTTCTAATGAATTGATGTTTCCGCTGCAGTTGTTGATCTAATACTTGTTGTCAATTATATTCTATCAGATTTTTCCCTGTTGAAGACTAAGGATAATTTGTTGTATATTATCTTAGTCATAATATTCTTTACTGGGCTATTTGAGCTCACCATTTTCCTTTTTGTTCCATTTTTCTTCTCAGGAAGCGAGAACATAGCAGGAACCAGTCAGGGTATAGAGTAATGGTCCTAGCAGTTGTTTTAGTAGTCCTCACTATTTTGTAAAATAGTGCATCAATAATTGTAATGAGGACTTTATTTGGGTGTGGATATTATCTAGAAGACAATATTTGTATTTAAACTCACAGTATGTGTTGTCATATTTTACACGACATTTGTATTATTGAGGTTGTAGTTTGCTATCTCTACCATGTATTTGGCGACTAAGAATGGGTGTTGTATACCTATTTTGGGGTCGTCACAGTTGGTATCAGAGCTTAGGGATATGGTCTGTGGCGGATATCGGGGAATAGAACTAGGAGGGGAGAAATGACTAAATCCTTCGCTAGTGTGTCCTATCTAAGCTTATTTGTTGGTCGGTCATAATATAGGGATATTATGTGATGTGTTAATTTGTTTAATTAACCCTTGTTTTATGGCGAGATTTAAGAATGGTCTTTGAGAACGTTAACAATGGAGTGTATGAGACTGTGGAACAACCTTTAGTCACAAACTAGGAGAACGTGCAACAGGAAGGCAATATTCCTCCTGTAAACAACACTACCAAGCAAACGATGAATGATGGAATGTTTAGGAGCTTTTTGCAGTTCATGCAAAATCAGACGAGGGAGACTCGTGTACAAAATACGGGTGGAAGTGATAGCAACGCGCGGTCTATCACAGCCAAGCAGTTCAAGGAGTTGGGACCACCAGATATCTGGGGAAAGCCCGATCCGATTAAGATAGAAACATGGGTCAAGCAAATTACCAAGATATTTGATTTCTTGGGATGCACGGAGGAACAGAAGATTCCATTTGCCACCTTTATGTTCCGTGCTGAGGCAGATTACTTGTGGGAATCTGTGAAGCATACCCAGCCAGCCACACTCAACATGTCTTGGGAAAGATTTCAGAAACTATTCAATGACAAGTACTTTCCAGAAAGTATTTGTCATATGAAGAAGGTAGAATTTATTAGACTGGAATAGTACAATATGACCGTGTCTCAGTACGAGTCGAAGTTCGCAGAGTTATCTAGGTTTGCACCTCATTTGGTAGAAAATGAGGAACGTATGACGTGAATGTTTCTGAGAGGTCTAAAACCCGAGATTCGTCAATACCTTATCTCTCATAAATTTTCTCTGTATTCAGAAGTTGTTAACAGGGCTTAATTATTAGAGCGAGATAATGTGTATACTCAACCGAGGGACCACAACCAGGGTCATACCAGTGACAGCAGTCATCAGAGCGATGATAACCAGCGAGGAGGGAAAAATACGGAAAAAGGCGGTAACCACTCGGGTGGTAATCGTGGCAATGATAATAGGAGAGGTGAGTTAGGTGGAAATTTCAGAAAGAGGAGATTCAACAATGACGGGAAGACATCAGCAGTAGCACTAGCACTAACCCCAAATTCTAGGGGAGGAGAACAACTGCCAATTAGATGTTACAAATGCGGGAAAGAGGGACATATTAGCCCAAACTGTCCACAACAATCCAAGGTATGTTACAATTGTGGAAAGGAAGGTCACATAGCTCGGGATTATTCTATAGCAAAACCAAGTTCAGCGAGGATGGTGACTCCAAAGGCTGTCCCGGATAAGTCAAAATCAGCGGTTCCTGGAAGAGCGTTTGTCGTGACTGGCCAAAACGTGAGGAACCCGAATGAGGTGATTATGGGTAAGCTAATATTAAACTCTTACGAAGTTTATACCTTACTAGATACTGGTTCTACCCATTCTTTTATCTCTCCTGCTTGTGCTCAACGTTTAAACTTGACTCCGGAGAAATTGGACTTTGACTTATCTGTTCAAACTCCGTTGGGTTAAACCTTCGTTACATCTACAGTTTATAAATCTTGCATGATCCAAGTTGGCACTATCAAATTACCTGTTGATCTTATCTCTTTAAAGATACTTGCTTTTGATTTGATTTTAGGAATGGATTCGTTAACCACTCATCATGCCAAAATTGATTGTTTTTATAAGGTTGTTAGTTTTCATATTCCTAACCAACCTATCATACGAATTCAAACAACTAAACCACTAAAATCAGTCACTGTCATATCAAGCCACAAAGCTATTCGTTTATTGAAAAATGGATGTCAAGCTTTCTTAGCTCATGTTATGGATTTGAACAGTGACAAGTTAGATTTGAATAATATTTCTGTTGTTAGAGATTTCCTGATGTATTTCCTGAAGAACTTCCCGGTCTACCCCCAGAACGTGATGTTGAATTCTTTATTGACCTTGAACCAGGTACAAAACCCATTTCTAAAAACCCATAACGAACGGCTCATATTGAACTTCAGGAGTTAAAAGTCCAACTACAAGAATTGTTAGACATCGATTTCATTTGTCCTAGTACATCTCCTTGGGGTGCTTCTGTTTTATTCGTAAAAAAGAAAGACGGGAGTATGTGACTTTGTATTGACTACAGAGAATTAAACCATGTCACCATCAAGAATAGGTATCCGTTACCTCGCATTGATGACCTATTAGACTAGTTTCAAGGAGCACAATTCTTTTCAAAGATCGATCTTCGTTCTGGATATCATCAGCTGAAGATTAAAACTAAGGATATTCCAAAGACTGCCTTCCGAACTCGGTACGGGCATTATGAATTCTTAGTCATGTCTTTGGATTGACTAATCCTCCTGCTGCTTTTAGGATATGATGAACCGTGTATTCAAGGAATATTTGGATTAGTTCGTTGTTGTCTTTATTGATGACATCCTCATCTATTCCAAAAGCCGTGAAGATCATGAGCACCTTTTGAAGCTGATAATTGATAGGCTTCGTGAAAACAAGCTTTATGCCAAGCTAAAGAAATGCGAGTTCTGGCATGAGGAAGTAGTATTCCTTGGGCACGTGGTGTCAAAACATGGAGTATCTATTGACCCGGTGAAGATTGAAGCAATACAAAGTTGGGAGAAACCGAAGTCGGTGACCGAAGTACGTAGTTTTCTGGGCTTAGCTGGTTATTATCGGAGATTCGTGGAAGGATTTTCTCGAATCGCTACTTTGTTAACTCAGCTGACTCGGAAAGATATAAAATTCGCATGGAGTGAGGAATGCGAGAGGAGTTTCCAAGAGCTTAAGAGGAGACTCATTTCGGCACCTGTTCTGGCAATACCATCTGGTTTGGATGGATTTGTTATCTACAGCGATGCTTCAGGCAAAGGGTTAGGATGTGTTCTCATGCAACATGGGAAAGTCATAGCCTATGCCTCACAACAACTCAAAGAATATGAGAGGAATTATCCTACTCATGATCTGGAGTTGGCAGCAGTCATATTCACGTTAAAAATTTGGAGACACTACTTGTATGGGGAGAAAGTGGAGATTTATACGGACCGTAAAAGCCTCAAATATTTATTCACCCGAAAAGAACTCAACATGCGGCAACGACGTTGGCTTAAGCTGTTGAAAGATTACGATCACACTATTCAATATCATCCTAGATAAGTGAACGTAGTAGAAGGCATTTATCGAGTAGAAGATCATACGCGCAGTCACGAAGTGCGATATTGTCAATGCAAAGGCCCATTCTGTATGACTTGCAAAGGATGGAGGTAGAATTAAAGACTCCAGGGACCCAAATGATGATGGCGAATATACAAGTAGAACCGACTTTAATTGATAAAGTTGAAGCTGCTCAAGCTACGGACCTGGGGCTGACGCGTATGAAGAAGAAAGTACAAGAAGGAGCTATTCTAGAAGCAAGAATCGATGAAGAAGGAATACTTCGAGTCAACTCTAGACTTTGCATTCCTAACGATTCTGACTTGAAGCATAGAATCATGATGGAGGCACACAACACCTCGTTTGCAATCCATCCTGGGAGTACCAAAATGTATCATGATATTCGACATACATTTTGGTGGAACAATATGAAGAGAGAGATCGCTGAGTTTATCTCGAGGTGTTTAACTTGTCAACGTGTAAAGGTGGAGCATCAAGTGCCAAAAGATCCATTGCAACCACTTGAGATTCTGGAATGGAAATGGGAACACATTACCATGGATTTCGTTACGGGTCTTCCCAAAGTTTCTCAAGGTATATATGCGATTTGGGTTATTATTGATAGATTAACCAAGTCTGCTCATTTCTTGCCTATACGTGAGACTTTTTCCCTTGAATGTCTTGCTCATATGTACTTGAATGAGATTGTGAGATTGCATGGAATGCCAGTATCCATAGTTTCAGATCGTGACCCAAGATTCACTTCATAATTTTGGGTTAGCTTGCAGAAAGCTATGGGAATGGATTTACGATTCAGTTCGGCATACCATCCTCAAACGGACGGACAATCAGAGAGGACTATTCAAACTCTTGAAGATCTATTAAGACTCTGTGTCCTAGATTTCAAAGGGAGTTGGGATAAGTATTTACCATTGGTGGAATTCTCCTACAACAACAGTTATCAAGCAAGTATAGGCATGTCTCCATTTCAGGCGTTGTATGGACGAAAGTGTTGTTCTCCAATATGCTGGGACGAGGTGGGAGAAGTAACATTGCGGGGACTAGAGTTAGTACGCATGACTACAGAAAAGATTCAAATGATCCGGTAACGTATAAATACTTCACAAGATCGACAAAAGAGTTATGTTGATCTTCATAGAAAGGACGTGGAGTTTAATATTGGAGAACATGTACTGTTACGTATTGCTCCATGGAAGGGAGTTACAAGATTTGGAAAGAGAGGAAAACTCAATCCAAGATTTGTTGGTCCATTTGAGATTCTTAACCGAATAGGAAATGTGGCCTATAGACTCGCATTACCTCCGAACATGTCTCGTGTTCATAATGTTTTTCACATATCTATGCTTCGTAAATATGTGAAAGACCCAAACCACATTATTGAGTTAAAACCAGACGAGATAGCCGAAGATTTAACATACGAGGAGGTACATGTTAAGATCTAAGATAGGAAAGAGCATGTCCTACGTACCAAGGTTATACCACAAGTTAAGGTTTTGTGGAAAAACCATGCTATTGAAGAAATGACCTGGGAGTTAGAATCGGAAATGAAAGTGAGGTACCCTCATCTGTTCGAAACACCAGGTACGTACGTCAATTTCGAGGACAAAATTTCATAAGGAGGGGAGGTTGTAAGGCCCCAACTTATTATAAATAAAATTGAATTTTCTCTATTTATTATCTTGAAATTGTAAGGAGTTAATTTGATATAATGCTTTGGTTATGGGTGAAATGTGCAAATTTTACAAAATAAACAAGTGGTTATAAAATATTCCTTTTGTCGGGGAATATTCGTTCGGTCATGGAATATTCTTTTTATCGGGAATATCCGTACAACGGCACAGTCATTCGTGGGCCCTATAACAAGATAATTGTCGGATGAAGAAAACGACAATGTATGAGTTTTTATAATTAACAGCGTAATGGTTACCGTTAATAATCGTTGGAATACTCAGTGGTTAAAATACAAGATGTCTGGGCGTGGTTGCACAGTAGCACATGGTATTGCACAGTATTGTTGAATTATTGATACTTACGTAAGAAGGCACTACTAAATAATTGTCACAGTAGTTACTGTTCAATATTATATTTTATTGATTCAATAATTGCTGCGTTGATAGGTTATATTATTTTTGTTTCAATAATTGTCACTACACAGTATTTCCCATTATCAGATCAATAATTCATATTATTTGAATAATATTATTAGATAGCATTATTGGCAATGTCTAGAAAGTTATATCAAGGAGAGGTTTGGTCATCTAATTGTGCGCCAGTAAGGAGAAATCCTTATCGGAAAGCCCCCTCTTTCCTGGGAACGGCCTGGTTGTCATAATTGTGATTCTGTAATATTATTTGGGAATAATTAATTATTGAATTATATGATAAGAAAATATTTATTTGATGTGGATATAAATGATGGATTTATTTATTTATGTGGTTATAAATGAAGGAATTAACGCTGAGATGTTTTATCAGTATTTTGTCAGATTGGAGGTATTAAAAATCATCCGTTTGTGTATTTCGGATATTTTCAGTTTGAAATTTGGAAAAAATTTCTTCTGCAAAGTTGTAGAGAATTCGAATTCGTGTGGAATGGACATAAAATTCGTATTTTTCTGATAAACGGGCTATTTTCTATGAATTATTAAATTTTCTGATTATTGTTTAAATGATAAAGCATTTTGGAAAATTCTAGAATTGGTTGGTGAGAAATGTGCTCAATTGAATTTCAAATGTGGTGGGTGGAAATAGTAGCAGAGGTAAAGCCATCGTGTCACAGTCAAGTCGGCTTGGTTGTGCTAACATTTTCCTATAAATAGAGGGCTAAGTTAGAATTAAAAATCACACCAGAAACAAAGTTTTCTCTCTTTCTCTCTCTATATTATCGAGTGTATTCTTGTGAGTATTTTTATACTTGAATGTTGCTATACGGTGCAAGTTCCTTCAGCACTATATCCAGTGTTCCAGTCAAAAGTACGGTTATTTTGAGGTAAGGGATGTTATTGTCTTCGTATATGATATTATTTTTTTCAATATGATTATGTCGAAGTATTGATATGAACTTTTAATCAAATTTGGAACTTTTTGTGTCGGAGTTACTATTCACGTATACAATACTATTCAAGTGTACAACACTATTCACAAATACGACACTATTCACCGAAAAATGAAATTTTCTCTTTTTCTTCCAGATATCTTTTATGGTTACTATCTTTGATTGTATCCATATTTTTATCTTTATTTTTAAATTCTACTTCACACTTGGTTATTATGGAGTATTATTGAATTTGGATAAACCGAAATACAAATCCCTAATATTTGTCCTACTGTCTCACTGGATTCGTTTTCTAAAATGTTTTTCATCATCCTCAGTCTTAATGGTGATTCTTGATGAATATCTTTGGCCTGTAGTGCAAAGATGAATGATTACCTAATGAATATCTTTGGCCCGTAGTGCAAAGATGAACAGGTGCTGAGATGAACATGACCAACTGGTGATACAAATGAATAACATTGGCCCGTAGTGCAAAGATGTATATTGATTGATGTTACAGGGATAAAATATTGATGATGGACTTTTAAATTCATAAATGATAGTAGATTTCATTCTCTACTTAACTCTTCTAATGAATTGATGTTTCCGCTACAGTTGTTGATCTAAAACTTGTTGTCGATTATATTTTATTAGATTTTTCCCTGTTGAAGACTAAGGATAATTTGTTGTATATTATCTTAGTCATAATATTCTTTACTGGGCTAGTTGAGCTCACCCTTTTCCTTTTTGTTCCATTTTTCTTCTCAGGAAGCGAGAACATAGCAGGAACCAGTCGGGGTATAGAGTGATGGTCCTAGACAGTTGTTTTAGAAGTCCTCACTATTTTTGTAAAATAGTGCATCAATAATTGTAATGAAGACTTTATTTGGGTGTGGATATTATCTAGAGGACAATATTTTTATTTAAACTCACAGTATGTGTTGTAGTTAGCTATCTGTACCATGTATTTGGCGACTCAGAATGGGTGTTGTATACCTATTTTGGGGGGCGTCACATAATGCCTCCAAATCTTATGCATAAAAATGACTGCTGCCAACTCTAGATCATGAGTAGGATAATTCCTCTCATATTCTTTGAGTTGTCTTGAGGCATAGGCTATGACTTTCCCATGTTGCATGAGAACACATCCTAACCTTTTTCCTGAAGCATCACTGTAGATGATAAATCCCTCCGAGCCAGATGGTATTGTCAGAAAAGGTGCTGAAATGAGTCTTCTCTTGAGTTCTTGGAAACTCTTCTCACATTCCTCGCTCCAACCGAACTTTGTATTTTTTCGAGTCAGCTGAGTTAATGGAGTAACGATTCGAGAAAATCCTTCCACGAATCTCCGATAATAACCAGCTAAGCTAAGAAAGCTACGTACTTCGGTCACTGACTTTTGTTGCTTCCAACTTTGAATTGCTTCAATCTTTGCTGGGTCAACAGATATTCCATGATTTGATATCACGTGCCCAAGGAATGCAACTTCCTCAACCCAGAACTCACATTTCTTTAACTTGGCATAAAGCTTGTTTTCACAAAGCTTTTAGAGTATCAGCCTCAAGTGTTGCTCATGGTCTTCATGGGTTTTGGAGTATATGAGGATGTCATCAATAAAGACGACCACAAAGTGATCCAAATATTCCTTGAATACTCGGTTCATCATGTCCATGAAGGCAGAAGGAGCATTAGTCAATCCAATAGACATGACTAGGAATTCATAATGCCTGTACCGAGTTCTAAAAGCAGTCTTTGGAATGTCATCAGTTTTAATCTTCAACTGATGATATTCGGAACGAAGATCAATCTTTGAAAAGAATTTAGCTCCTTGCAACTGGTCAAACAGGTCATCAATGCGAGGGAATGGGTACCTATTTTTTATGGTGACATGACTCAACTTCTGATAATCAATACAAAGTTGCATACTTCCATCTTTCTTCTTCACGAATAGAACAGGAGCACCCCAAGGAGACATACTAGGATAAATGAAACCGATGTCTAACAATTCCTATAGTTGGGTTTTTAACTCCTAAAGTTCAATAGGAGCCATTCGATATGGGGATTTGGAAATGGGTTTTGTACCGAATTCAAGGTCGATACAAAATTCAATTTCACGCTCTAGGAGTAGACCAGGAAGTTCTTCAGGGAATACGTTAGGAAATTTATTAACAATAGAAATATCATTCAAATCTGACGTATTTTTATTTAAATCCGTGACATGGGCTAAGAAAGCTTGACATCCATTTTTAATAAACGAATAGCTTTATGGCTTGATATGGACAGTGATTGATTTTAGTGGTTTGGTTGCTTGAATTCGCATAATAGGTTGGTTAGGAATATGAAAGCTAACAACCTTACGAAAACAATCGACTTTAGCATGATGAGTAGTTAACCAATCAATCCCTAAAATCACATCAAATGCAAGTATTTTCAAAGAAATAAGATCGACAGGTAATGTGCGGTTACCGATTTGAATCAAACAAGACTTATAAATAGTGGATGTAATGAAGTTTTCTCCCAACGAAGTTTCAACTGATAAGTCAAAGTCTAATTTCTCCGGAGTCAAATTTAAACGTTGAGCGCAAGTAGGAGAAATAAAAGAATTAGTAGAACTGGTATCAAATAAGGTATATACTTCACTAGAGATTATGATTAGCTTACCCGTAATCACCTCGTTCGGATTCCTCGCTTTTTGGGAGGTTACGACAAACGCTCTCCCTTGAACTACCAGTTTTATCTTGTTTGGGACGACCTTTGATGCCTCCATTCCAGCTGGATTTAACTTTGGTGCATGACAAAATCGGACTAGGTGACCTTCTCTTCCACAATTGTAACATGCTTTGGACTGCATCATACAGTTTGGACTGATATGTCCCTCCCCTCCGCATTTGTAACATACGACCGGCGGTCGTTCTACTTCCTTAACAACAGGTGTTGGTGCTGACGTCATTCCATCATTGTTGAATCTCCTCTTCTTGAAATGTCCACTCTTATTGTCATGGCCATGATTACCACCAAAGTGATTACAATTTCTGGCAAGTTGATTCCCTCCATGCTTGTTGTCACCGCTTCGATGACTGCTACCACTGGTATTATCAACTTATCGGCTACTCTCTCTTGGTTGGGTTGACTCATTATTGCGCTCCAATAACTGAGCCCTATTCACAACATCTGAAAACAAACACAGTTTGTGAGAAATTAGGTATTGATGTATCTCGGGTTTCAAACCTCTTAGAAACATCCACATCATTCTCTCCTCATTATCAACCAAGTGGGATGCAAACTGAGACAACTCGGCAAACTTAACTTCGTACTGCGCCACGGTCATATTGTTTTGCTCAAGCTTGATGAATTCTACCTCCTTCATGTGACGAATACTTTCAGGAAAGTACTTGTCATTGAACAGTTCTTGGAACTTCTCCCAAGACATCTTCAGTGCGGCAGGTTGAGTACGCTTTACAGATTTCCACCAATAATCTGCCTCTGCTCGCAACATGAAGGTGGCAAAGGGAACCATTTGCTCCTCGGAGCATCCCAAGATATCAAATATCTTGTTGATATACTTTATCCACGTCTCCGCCTTAAGTGGTTTTGGCTCTCCAAAAAACTCTGGTGGTATCAGCTCCTTGAAATGCTTAGCGGTGACCTAAGAGTTGTCAGTGTTTCCACCTGCATTTTGGACAGGAGCCGCCCTCGCCTGATGTTGCATGAATTGCATAAAGCCTCTGAACATCCCATCGTTCACCATTTCATCGGTGTTATTATTTACCTAAGGATTATTGTCTTCCTGTTGCACATTATCTTGGGTATTGATCGTTGTTAACTCAATGGTCTCATGTGCTTCATTGCTTATCTCAACATTTTCGGATGTCATTTTCAAATACTGCCACAAAACAAGGGTAAATTTATATTTCACATATTATCCCTATACTCTGACCGTCCAATTAAATACCAAATAAACTTAGGTAGGTTATACTAGCGAAGGAATTCCCCGTCTCTCCCCTCCTAGTTCTTGTCTCACATCTCAGCCAGGGATCATATCCATAAGCTTTGATATCAACTGTTACGCCCCCAAAATAGGAATACATCACTCATCTTGGATCGCCAGATACATGGTACAAAATTCAAATACAACTTAATTATACAATAGTCGTGTAAAAAACGACAAAACATAATCTAAGAGTTTTAATAAGAATATTGTCATCTAGACAATATCCACACTCAATGGAGTCCTCATTACATCTATTGTCACACTATTTTATAGAATAGTGAGGACTACTAGAACAACCATCTGGATCGTCACTCTGTTCCCCGACTAGTCCCAGCTACGTTCTCATTTCCTGAAGAGAACCATGAAAGAAAAGGGTGAGCTCAACTAGCCCAGTAAGAAATATTATGACTAAGATAATGCAGAATAAATTATCCTTAGCCTTCAACAATATAACAAATGATAGAATATAATAGACAATAAGTTTTAGATCAAAAATTGCAGCGGAATAAGCAATCCATTAGAAGGGTCATGTAGAGCATAAAATCTACAATCTTCTATGATTTAAAAAGTTTTTCATCAACTTTATCGCTGAGACTCAGCTTAATATATAAAATCGAATCATCCCTGCATCACGGCCAAGGATATTCATGTAATCATCAATGGTCATGATTATACTGAATAATCCCTGGTCATAATCATACCAATAATTGTCCATCAATGAACTAGAGGCCAATGAGGACTTTTACCACATCATTCGTCACATTACGGTCATGATTATACCGAATAATCCCTGGTCATAATCATACCAAGTGTGACGCCCCCAAAATAGGTATACATCACCCATCTTGAGTCGCCAGATACATGGTACATAAATTCAAATACAACTTAATTATACAACAGTAGTGTAAAATACGATAAAACAAATGCTGAGAGTTTAAACAATAATATTTCCTTCTAGACAATATCCACTCTCAATGGAGTCCTCATTACATTTATTATCACACAATTTCACAGAATAGTGAGAACTACTAATGCTATCATCTAGGACCATCACTCTGTTCCCCAACTAGTCCCAGCTACATTCTCATTTCCTGAAGAGAACAATGAAAGAAAGGGTGAGCTCAACTGGCCCAGTAAGAAATATTATGACTAAGATAATGCAGAATAAACAATCGTTAGCCTTCAACAGTGTTAAACTTATACAATATAACAAACATCAAGTTTAACTGCAGCGGAACAAACAATCCATTAAAAGAGTCAAGTGGAGAATAAAATCTACTATCTTCTATGATTTAAAAGGTTTTTCATCACTTTTATCGCTGAGACTCAGCTCAATAAATAATCCACATCATTAAATCATCCCTGCACTACAGGCCAAGGATATTCTTTAGTATCACGACCACATATTATCCATGCACTATGGGCCAAAGATAATCGTGTTTTCATCAACGGTCCTAATCATGCCATAAAACAATTCATCTTTGCACCCTTGGTCGAAGAGAATCCATAGCCATAATCATACCAAAAATAGTCCATCAATGCATTACGGGCTAATGAGGACTTTTTCCACATCATTTGAAACATTACGGTCATGATTATACCGAATAATCCCTGGTCATAATCATACCAAGTCCATCTATGCAGTACATGCCACAGATGACTTTCAACATAATATAAACATGAGGATGATGACAATGATATAAGAATTCAATAAAACAAGTTCAAGAATTAATTTATCCAGGAACCAATAACGTCCAAATTGTCAACATGATACTTTTTTTGTAGAGTAAAATTCAAGAATGCTCGTAAGAATATTTCCATGAAAAGATATCTTTGGATGAAGCGTAAATATCAAGGATATTCCATTAATTTCATGGAGTATGTAAGCCAAAACTTTAACCAACCGAGTATAATAGAATATATGAAATCAGAATGGATTTTTCACCGCCATGCGGTAATCCACTAAACATGCATCATTTCCACAATTTAATAAGGAATAAAATACAAAGGATCATTCACCATGCATGTGGTAATCCAAATAGACGAGTTATTCCAATGTAATAATAAAGAATGGAATAACAAGAGGATTCACCATGCGCGTGCGATAAACTGCATGCAGACAGTTATTCCCAACGTAATAATAAATAATGGAACCAGTCCAAAGATAAACGCATACGCGAGATAGGATATTAAAACGAATAATAAATAATGGAATCAGTCGCATAAACGCGCAGACATGATGATATTCGGCGAATAATAAAGAATGGAATAACAATGAAATCACCATGCGCATGCGATAGATCGCATGCATAAAAGTTATTCCAATGTAATAATTAATGGAACTAGTCACCGTATCATACGCACCGTATGGATATTCCGGCGTAATAATAAAGAACGGAATAATAGAAGAATTTCACCATGTATGCGGTACTTCGCATAAACAGGTTATTCTAACATAATAATGAAGAATGGAATAACAGAAGAATTTTACCAAGTATAGGGTAGCCCGCGTATACAGGTTATTCCAACAGAATAATAAAGAATGGAATAACAGAAGTTCTCTTCATAAATACAAAAGAAATAATACCCTTACAAGGACAACAAATAATATCCCTTACCTTAAGAAGAAGAGTACTGGATGTGGGAGTAGTGAAGTAGCAGAATACTTTTCTTCTTTCTCTCTATAATTTCTCTCTAGAGTTTTAATGAATTCGTAAGAAATAATGAAGGAATGAGCTTTTATTTATAAAAGATTGGACTGCATAGTAACTAATTCATGAACGGTCTAGATTGATTTACTTTTAATCGGACGGTCCATATTTAAAGCAAAATCATTTAAATAAAATATAATATATTCTATTTATAATCTAATAAAATGAATAACTTTATAAAAGTATTACATTTTTATATAAAAGATTTTACTATGCAAAACACTATCGCAGTATTTATGCAAACACTATACATAATAAAATATAATATAATCTAATTATTGTCTAATAAAAGCGAATAACTTTATAAAAGTATTCATTTTATATAAAAATATTTTACTATTAGCCTAATAAAAGCGAATAACTTTATAAAAGTATTCATTTTATATAAAAAAAATTCGCATTTTATTACAATAATAATACCAATAAAACAAAACTGAGTGACTTATCACATAAGCATCAATAATCAATATTGTGTGCTACTATGCAACCATGCGTATTACCGTACTTTTACTACCGAGTAGTTCAACAGTTTTAATGGTAAAGCTTCCGCCATTATTCTCATAAAAATATTTTTGACGTTTTCTCAATCCGACAATAATTCCGTTGTGGGGTCCATCAATGATTGTACCGTCGTATGGATATTCCCCGATAAAAAGATTATTCCATGACCAATCGAATACAATATGACAACTTGCATACTTTGCAAAATTTATAAATACTACCCACAACTATAATATTATATCAAATCCACACCATAATATTAAAAAAATTATTTCGAGAAAATTAAATATTTATTCATAAAATCTGGGTTCTCACAATCTCCCCTCCTTATGGAATTTCGCCCTCGAAATTTTATGCGATACACTGGTATCTTTGAGCGGTGAGGATACCTTGACTTCATTTCAGATTCTAACTCTTGAGGTATAACACTTGAGTGTTGAATACGATTTTTCTTATCCAAGATTTTAGCATGTATCTCCTCATACATTAAATCATCCGCTATCTCATCCGGTTCTAAATTAATAATGTGGTTCGGGTCGTCCACATATTTACGTAACATCGATACGTTAAAAAAACGTTATGAACACGCAACATACTTGGCGGTAAAACGAGTCTATAAGCCACCGTTTCTACTCGATCGAGGATTTCAAATGGACCAATTAAATCGAGGGTTGAGATTTCCTCTCTTCAGCAACTGTTGCATTTAAAAGAACGCCCTCTTGAACCATCTTTTTCACATTCATCAGCTCCGGGTGTGTAGCTTGAGCGGCTTTAACTTTATCGGTTCAAGTGGATTCTACTTATATATTGTTATCTTCACGTGGGTTCGTATATTCGCACTTATAAATGCATACGATCTTCTACTCAATGCGTCAGCTACCACGTTTGCTCTTCCACGATGATATTGAATGGTACAATCGTAATCTTTTACAGCTTGAGCCAACGTCTTTGGCGCATGTTACGTTTGCTTTAGTTGAAGAAATATTTAAGGGTTTTAGAAATGGGTTTTGTACTGGAGTCAATACAAAATTCTATTTCACGCTCTAGGGGTAGGCTAAGAAGTCTTCAAGAATACGTCAGGAAATTTATTAACAATAGAAATATCATTCAAAACTGTGACTCTCATCCAAGACTTGGATAACACGTCACATTGATACCTATCAACTTGCCATCGTCATTCACAACGTCCCCTACGGAAAGTCTGGCTTTGGTGCATTCCACACAAGGAATTCACCAGCAAAAGGCTCAAGGCTCTTTACTTATGGCTTGATATGACAATGATTGACTTTAGGATTTGTTTGCTTGAATTCGCATAACAGGTTGGTTAGGAATATGAAAGCTAACAACTTTACGAAAAGCATGATGAGTAGTTAACCAATTGATTCCTAAAATCACATCAAAGGCAAGTATTTTCAAAGAGATAAGATCGATAGGTAACGTGAAAGTGTTGATTTGAATCAAACAAGATTTATAAATAGTGGAGGTAACGAAGGCTTCTCCCAACGAAGTTTCAACCAATAAGTCAAAGTCTACCTTCTCTGGGGTCAAATTTAAACGTTGAGTGCAAGCAAGAGAGATAAAAGAGTTGGTAGAACCAGTATCGAATAAAGTATAGACTTCGTAAGAGTTTATGATTAACTTACCCGTAATAAACTCGTTCGGGTTCCTCAATAATCGCTCTCACTTAAACTATCGTCTTTGACTTGTCTGGGATAGCCTTTGGTGTCATCATTACCGTTGGAATTTACTTTGCTGTATCCCTTTGTTCCACAACCGCCTGTCGTTCTTCATCCTGCTCTTCTAACTCACGAATAAAATCTTGCAGTTCTATATTTCGATCATAAAATTCTCCTAATTCATCACTTAAAACTCTATACGAGTTCATCTCTTAATTTTCAGATGTCATTTTCAAACACTTCCACAAAACAAGGGTTAATTAACATAAAACATATTATCCCTATACTCTGACCAACTAATTAAATACCAAATAAACTTAGGTAGGTCATACTAGCGAAGGAATTCCCCATCTATCCCCTCCTAGTTCTTATCTCACATCTCAGCTAGGGATCATATCCCTAAGCTTTGATACCAACTGTGAAGCCCCCAAAATAGGTATACTTCACCCATCTTGAGTCGTCAGATACATGGTACATAAATTCAAATACAACTTAATTATACAACAGTCGTGTAAAATACGACAAAATAAATGCTGAGAGTTTAAACAATAATATTGCCTTCTAGACAATATCCACTCTCAATGGAGTCCTCATTACATTTATTATCACACTATTTCACAGAATAGTGAGGATTACTAATGCTATCATCTAGGACCATCACTCTGTTCGCCGACTAATCCTAGTTACATTCTCATTTCCTGAAGAGAACAATGAAAGAAAGGGTGAGCTCAACTAGCCCAGTAAGAAATATTATGACTAAGATAATGCAGAATAAATTATCGTTAGCCTTCAACAGTGTTAAACTGATACAGTATAACGAACATCAAGTTTAACTGCTGCGGAACAAGCAATCCATTAAAAGAGTCAAGTAGAGAATAAAATATACTATCCTCTATGATTTAAAAGGTTTTTCATCACTTTTATCGCTGAGACTCAGCTCAATAAATAATCCACATCATCAAATCATCCCTGCACTACAGGCCAATGATATTCTTTAGTATCACAACCACGTATTATCCATGTACTACGGACCAAAGATAATTGTGTTTTCATCAACGGTCCTGATCATGCCATAAAATAATTCATCTTTGCACCCTTGGCCGAAGAGAATCCATAGCCATAATCATACCAAAAACTGTCCATCAATGCATTACGGGCCAATGAGGACTTTTTCCACATCATTTGTAATATTACGGTCATGATTATACCGAATAATCCCTGGTCATAATCATACCAAGTCCATCTATGCACTACATGCCACAGATGACTTTCAACATAATATAAACATGAGGATGATGACAATGATATAAGAATTCAATAAAACAAGTTCAAGAATTAATTTATCCAGGAACCAATAACTTCCAAATTGCCAACATGATACTTCTTTGTAGAGTAAAATTCAAGAATGCTAAGAAGAATATTTCCATGAAAAGATACTGGATGAAGTGCAAATATCAAGGATATTCCACTAATTTCATGGAGTACAAAAGCCAAAACTTTAACCAACTGAATATAATAGAATATATGAAACTGCAAGTGGATTTTCGCCGCCATGCGGTAATCCACTTAGACAGATCATTTCCACAATTTAATAAGGAATGAATACAAAGGATCATTCACCATGCATGTGGTAATCCACATAGACAAGTTATTCCAACAGAATAATAAAGAATGAAATAACTGGAGGATTCACCATAAATGCGATAGGATCGCATGCATGTGTTATTCCCAATGTAATAATAAATAATGGAACCGGTCGCGCGTAAACGCACAAATGTGATATTCGACGAATAATAAATAATGGAACCAGTCCAGGCGTAAATGCATGAGATAGGATATTCCAAACGTAATAATAAAGAATGGAATAACAATGAAATCATCATTTATGCGATAAATGCACAGACAGAGTTATTCCAACAGTAATAATTAATAGAACTGTGTCAAAGTAATAATACGACCGGCTGTGATATTAGATAGAATAAGGATAATAATAGAAGAATTTCACCATGTATGCGGTACTTTTGCATAAACAAAGTTATTCCAACATAATAATAAAGAATTGAATAATGTAAGAATTTCACCAAGTATAGGTAGCTCAGCGAAAGCAAGTTATTCAATGTAATAATAAAGAATGGAATAATGTAAGTTCTCTTCATGAATACAAAAGAAATAATACCCCTTACAGGTACAACAAATAATATCCCTTACCTTAAGAAGAAGAGTACTAGATGTAGGAGTAGTGAAGTAGCAGAATACTTTTCTTATTTCTCTCTATAATTTCTCTCTCTAGAGTTTCAGTGAATTCGTAAGAAATAATGAAGGAATGAGCTTCTATTTATAAAAGAATGGACTGCATAGTAACTAATTCATGAACAGTCTAGATTGATTTACTTTTAACTGGACGGTCCATATTTAAAACAAAATCTTTTAAATAAAATCTAATATATTCTATTTATAATCTAATAAAACGAATAACTTTATAAAAGTATTCTATTTTATATAAAAAGATTTTACTATGAAAAATACTATGCAGGCACTATGCAAACAATATGCATAATAAAATAAAATATAATCTAATTATTGTCTAATAAAACGAATAACTTTATAAAAGTATTCTATTTTATATAAAAAGAATTTACTATTAGCCTAATAAAACGAATAACTTTATAAAAGTATTCTGTTTTATATAAAAATATTTTACTATTAGCCTAATAAAATGAATAACTTTATAAAAGTATTCTGTTTTATATAAAAAAAAACTTTTCTGTTTTATTACAATAATAATACCAATAAAACAAAACTGAGTGACTTATCACATAAGCATCAATAATCAATATCGTGTGCTACTATGCAACCACGCGTATTACTATACTTTTACTACCGAGTAGTTCAATAGTTTTAACGGTAAAACTACCGCCGTTATTCTCATAAAAATATTTTTTGTCGTTTTCTCAATCCGACAATAATTACATTAATGGGGTCCACCAATGATTTAATCTAAATCGCACGGATATTCCCCGACAAAAAGAATATTCCCCGACCAATCGAATATAATATGACAACTTGTATACTTTGTAAAATTTATAAATACTACCCACAACTATAACATTATATCAAATCCACACCATAATATTAAAAAATTTATTTTGAGAAAATTAAATATTTATTCATAAAATCTGGGGTCTCACACCTGAAAGTAGTATGCATACAAGCCAATCATGTTTGATGATAAAGCATATACTTTGTAACAATCTTATTCATTTATTAATAAAAAGTATTAATTTATTATAGGCTTTAATTATCTACGTGATCTTTGTTTTATAATATGTGATAAACCCATAGTTTTAAGCAATGCTTTTAGAATAATGATGATGATCATTCTAATGAGATCTAAATTCTTAGAAAGCTTAAAACTAAAATAGTTCCCAATCGTTGGATTACTAAATTGGGATTAGTGAATCCGGATAGATTGGTACATACGTTGCTTTGCTTTCGTTGGATGAGGATGATTGATCTCGTGATCATTTGTGTGGAGACACTAAAGCAAGTATGTAGGTGCTTATTGGAGAATAAGTTCATTGAGCGTGGCTCGCTAAGGAATACCTAATGGAGTTTTACTCACTTTGTCAATAGGAATTCTCAGAGTGATAGTAAGACAAGTGATCCTTGGACTTGAGATCATCATATAGTATCTTGTGTATGATGAGTTATACTTTGACTTATTCCTTAAGACCCTTAGGGTATATCAAAGGGTATGCTTGGGTATAATAAGTTGTACATGGAGATAATGTATGATCAATAAAGAATCTACCACTTTATTAAAAGAAGAGAAATGTCCTATGTGATTCGATAAATGACAACCCGGTAGAGTCCTTGGTTAAGGCGTAATGAAATTAGAAAGGAGTTTCTAATTTGCATTATTTGAGTTGTGCATTTAAGGATCAAAATACATATAATTAAATAAAACAAGACTTGACGGTAATTTCATGTCTTATATTTAATCGGGACATTGTATGGTGGAAGGATTGAATTGCACGGTAACTATTTACTCAAAGGTTCTTTTATGATTAATCTTTGAAATCTATATTATCCGGAAAGTCGTTGATCGCTAGGGAGGCTTATCCCTATTGTAGAATAAATATTATTTATTTAAATAAATTAATTGTTTAATTTATTTATTTAAATAAGATTAGAATTGTTCTAATTGATTTATTCACAATAGGTTTAATATGGAGAACCTAAAGGGTCACACCATAAAAGAAAGAATAATTATTAAAGAAGTTAATGGCATAATCGTAATAATATATTATGTATATTTAATTTAATCTATGGTGATAGAATAAATTAAATAGCTTAATATTTATTATTTAATATTTTAGAAATATTAAATATAAATTAATAAGAGGAGTCTTATTAATATTATTACAATTATTATTATTTTAATTTCTAAAAGACTTTAGGAATTAATTTAATATAAGTAATCTCATTTATTCCTAATAGGATTAGGAGGTAAAATTAATTAAAGGAGTTTAATTAATTATTCCTAATAAGATTAGGGAGCCCATTTAATTAAAAGGGTTTAATTAAATAATACCTTATTTTAATAGGGTTACTTGATATCTTTATAAGAAGAGTCTTATATCAGATATTAAGACTGGGTGATAATTCCAATTTGTTGGAGAATACGCTTTTTTTCTATAGAGATAGAAAAACTAGGGTTTAGCCAACCACCCATCTTCTTGAATTCTTTTTCTTCCTTGGTGGATCACCTCTAGAGATCGAACACTTGGGTGGCTAACGTTGATCAAAGGAAGGAACCAAACCCGGTGGATTCAAGTAGAACGCGAAAGGATTTGGAGGTGAACTTGTACCTGAGGAAGCTCGATCTTCGAGGGTATGATTTTATTCTTTATCTTTTCGTTTAATTAATAATTGTGCATAAAGGGTGATCCGGGTATATGGTTTGTAAAATTTTTAAACTCTGATTTTCCACGTTTCCGCATTATTTTTGCAATTTGATTGCGTTCATGAATATTACAAACCTAACAGTGGCATCAGAGCCAAACGTTTATGCAAATTATTAATTATTTTAATTTAATATGTATATTGATATGTGTTTAGAATAATTTAATTGGGCATAATTTTATTGTATAAAATTTATTAAAAAAAAAAGGCCGTTTTTTTTTTCCTGAAAATCACGTGGATCTGTTCCTTGTGTGCTATTCTTTGATGAATTGGACTCAATTGCCACACAGAGGGGAAGCAGTGTTGGTGATGCACGGTATTAATGAGTATATATATATTAATGTGTATACATGTTACATGGGATTTATGTGTATACTTATTTTAATAGATAACAGTATACATAATACACGGTTAGTATATATATATAATAATATTTTTAATAATTTTATAATTAAAATAAAAGTTTATTTTCATTTCAAAATAAAGGTTTATTTTAATATTAAAATAAAAGAGTTTATTTTAATTTTAAAATTAGAATTTTATGCTAACTAATTAGAGTTGGAATTGGATTCCATGATAACTAATTGGAGTTGAAATTGGATTCTATTTTTCCTAAAATAAAGGAGTTTATTTTGATATGAAATTAGATTTTATATTATTCAAAATAAAAAGGGTTTATTTGTGAATAGAAAAAGAATCGATCTTTCCTTAAATAAAGGAGTTTATTTAGATATGAAATAAGATTTCATATTATTCAAAATAAAGGAGTTTATTTGTGAATAGGAAAGATAATCCGTGTTTCCTTTAATAATTTTAGCGAAGCTTTTTTTATATATGGAATTGGATTCCATAATTAATTAAAATAAAGGAGTTTATTTTGATTAAAATTTTGATTAAAATAAAATAGTTTATTTTATTCAAAATTGGATAAATTAAAATAAAATAGTTTTATTTTGATTTAAATTTGGATTAAAATAAAGGAGTTTATTTTGATTCAAAAAAAAAAAATAGATTTTATACTAAATAAATTTGCCCATTAAATGATATCAATATATATATTGAATGTTTATTATTCATAAGATGAATGTTATTTATTGATGCATATGGTGATGTGTATGATAATAAATGGGATTGATTATGGACTATTGACCAATGTGATTGGATTTTATTTTAGTTGGATGCATGAATGTATGGGTTTTATTAAATGGGGTCTGCGTACCTCGTCTTCTCTATTTTTTCTTAATGTAAATTCTATCTCCCTCCTATGTACTTCCCCTTGACTGCTGATCAAGGTTTCTATTTATTTTAAATAATTTTGTAATAGGAATAGTTAGAATTAATTTTGAAAAATTGGAGATCAAGGAGCAAGGAGCGCTTGAAGACCCATTTGTAATGGAGCTTAGGGTTTAAATGTAATAGTTATATTTAAATATTATTTCTTGTACCCTTGGGGTTTGACCTTTTGGTTCACTTGGTGGCTCTAGTGAACCAAACTAGAATAAAAGTCCATAATCAATCCGGGTAGAATATAGTATTCTATATGTGCATGCTTATACTATATATATTATATATTATGCAAACATGCTTCGCATGTTCATTAATATGACGCGTATTTTATATATATATGTGCATGCACGCTAAACAAGATGAGACAAATTAATAACAAAACCCTCAATTTTTATATTAAGTCCTAAGCGTTCAAAGATATTTGGAATATCGAACGTCGCCTTCTAGCATGATAAAATTAATAGAGTATTAAATATTTAATATGAGTTTGTTGTGTCACCACAAGGCAAGTATTAAGTATTTAAGATGTTAATTTATCACATTTGATGCTTATAAAGAAAATTGAACAATATTGTTTTGTTGTGTCACCACAAGGATGATATTTTTCCTTTTTGAATATATGGAGTGCTAGGTCGGACTTAACTTGGATAATTTTAATTCGGATGTGCCACCACTTGATCAAAATAATCTAAGAGGCAAAAGAAAAGGAGTTTCATAGTTGATGTAATTGACAAAAGTTATCTACCTATTTATTTATATATAGTTTGTTGTGACACCACAAGGCTATATACATTTGAAATGGGATCCTTATTCTCACTAGAAAATCTTTAATTAGATTTTGCCGAACTATATAAGTGAGGGTAATATAGTTTGAAGAAAATAGTGGGAGATACCAACTTAAAACAAGACCTAATTTATTTTGGTAATTAATAAAAGAATGTATGTTAAAATGTTGATTATTACAAATTCATTTACAGAATTTTATAATGTCTAAATTACTATCACTGCGTAGCATATTAGATGCTAAATTAACCAGACCGAATTAAACGGATTTGTTAAGAAATTTGAGAATAGTTCTCATGGCTGAAAAGCTATCTTATGTCCTTAATACGCCTATCCCGCAATGGTTGCGCATAATGCCTCCGAGGAAGAGATTGCTACTTTTAGAAAGTGGCAAGATGATGCATGTGATTGGCTCAATGCATCATGCTCGCATCCATGAGTAACGAGCTTGGCGTCACAAGATGAAACTATGGATGCTCCTACTATATTCCCGCACATCAAGTAGTTGGTGGTGAGGAAAGTAGGGACCGATAGATATCGAGATATCTAAGGAGCTCTTCCGATCTAGAATGGCCAATGGCACTATAGTACAGCATAAAAAGTTCTTAACATAATCAATTTGATTGATCAATTAGGACAATTGGTTTTGTTATGGATGGAGAGTTGAGCCAAGATTTGATCTTGCACTCACTCCGGACTCCTTTCACAATTGTTGTGAATTTTCATATGAACAAACTAGATATCGCCTTCGTTGATTTGCTTAACATGTTGAAAAATGATGAGAGTCACTTTCCAACCAAGAAAGACCATGTCTTCTTTGGTAGGGGCTGGAGGATCTTACAAAAGAAGAACGATTCAAAGAAGGTAAATAGAAAGGCATAAACAAAGGATAATAAGAACAAAACCGATCACGGATAGCAAAGGAGCTTGTTTCCACCGCAATAAGCCGGACCTTTGGAAAGAAATCTGAGAAGCATCTTGCAGAGGCTAACCAAAGAAGCTTAGTGAAGTTTCTAACATAATACGCTTTTTGTTCATGATTGAAATAAATTTTCTTTAAGTCGAGGTTCTACTTGGGTATTGGATACCGACTTTGGTTATCATAAATATAGATTTATGAAGGGACCAAGTGAAGTAGAAAGCTAAACAAATATAAGTAATCCTATATGCGGAAATATAGCAAAGGTTGCCATATTAGCCATAGAAACTTATAGTTTAGCAATGCCTACGAAGCAAATCTATTAAGTCAATAAGTTGTTATTGTATTCCAGGTTCTTGTTAAAAATATTTTTCCATTTTATTGTTGACAATGAAATCTTTGGTATTATAATTAAGAACAATTGTTGTTCTATTTATAATAATAATGTTTTGAATAGAATCGGAATATTACTTAATAAATTTTGTATACTTGACTTACATGAAAATAATTTTGCATATTGAACAAATTAGTATAAGAAAAGGAGATGATCATTCAAAGAGTTGAATGTGTGTATTTCTTTCGAATACAAGTATGAATTATTTGAAAGGTTCAAAGAATTCAGAAGTGAAACAAATTGGCAAAGTATTAAGATTCTTTGATTAGATCAAGGAATAAATACTTATGCAATAAGTTTCTAGATCATCTCAAATGGTTTTTCTCATAATGGACACCTCATGATACGTAATAATTGATTGATGTATATGAAAGGAAAAATCATACCTTGTTGAACATGGTACGGTCCAAAATGATTTTACCGACATTCCATTATCCTTCTGGGGTAATGTCCTAGAAATGGCTGCATATCTACGAAAGGGTAACCTCAAAATCCGACCCCAAGACTCCATAAAAGTTATGGACAGGGAGGATTCCTAATCTTAAGTATGTTAAGATAAGGGGTTGTCCAACTTATGTGAAAAGGTTTCAAAGGATAAGCTTGGGACCAAAATTTGACAAGTACAGATTTGTGGGACATCCTAAAGTAAGTTTAGGGCATATGTTCTATAATCCTACTTAGCAAAAGGTGTTTGTTGAGAAACTTGATGCCTTCTAAGATAAATATGTTTATCATTGAAGGGGCTAGTGGGAGGATAATAGATCTTGAAGAGTTCAACCACAAAACACTATAAGGCAAATAAGAGGAACCTATAGATAGACCTATTGTACCACAAATCAATCGTAAATCGGAATAGTGCACCGAAGATACCTAGGAGGTATGGATTCATCATAGATGATGATGATGAGGTACACATCATAGAAGATGATGATCCGATTACATCTGATGAGGTAAAGAGCTCTAGTGTGTACAAAAGGGACAAATGGGGAGCGTAGTGACATTTCTAGTATTATATGTTGATATACTACGGATAAGGAATGACATACTAATGCTACAATCAAGTAATGATAAAGTTGTCTAAACATTCCTCCATGAATGGTTTGGGAAGAGTATCTTAATTGGGGATAAAATCTATATAGATAGAATCTAAAAGGATGCTCGACTTAACCCGAGGAACGTATATTCATTTGATGCTAAAGTCGTTTAGCATGGCAAACCCAAGAGATGTCTCATATCGATGAGCTATGGAGTGTATCTCTCTTAATAGTCCCCACAGACTCCTGAAAAGAGAGGTCGCATAAGTGACAATCATGCATGCAATGAAATGTACGAAACCTGATGTTGATCAGTCATATTATGGAGAAGTTCACTATGAGTCAATGAAAAACATCTTAAAGTGCTTAATAGGCACTAAGGATGTGATCATAATCATGGTGGGTCTTAATTAAAACTAGAGGGCTTAACAGACTCAAGTTTTTCAGACAGACCAAGACGACAGAAAAATCCACTTTAAGGTAAAGGGTTACCTTGAAGCAATTGGTGCGTTGAATTGGAAAGGTTCCAAAGCAAGAAAGAGTTCTTTGGTTTAGTGATAAAGACAAAGTATATAGCTATAAATGAAGCTACAAGTTGATTGTTTGGATTAAAAGTTCATTACGTAACTAGGAATAGTTCTAAGTCTCATCTTGGATCTAAACATGTGTTGTGGTACTTTCATTTGATTATTAGAATCATTGAAGATGGAAATCACTATCTGAGATAGTGGACTCTCATGAACAACATTACATATCCATTAACTAAAGCATATCTTGTGTAATCAATTTTATTTATTTATTAATAAAAAGAATTATTTATTAAAGGCATTTATTATCTACATGGTCTTTGTTTTTAATAATATGTGATAAACCCATAGTTTTAAGCAATGCTTTTAGAATAATGATGATGATCATTCTAATGAGATCTAAATTCTTGAAAGCTTAAAACTAAAATAGTTCCCAATCGTTGGATTACTAAATTGGGATTAGTGAATCCAGGATAGATTGGTACATACGTTGCTTGCTTTCATTGGATGAGGATGATTGATCTCATGATCATTTGTGTGGAGACACTAAAGCAAGTATGTAGGTGCTTATTGGAGAATAAGTTCTTTGAGCGTGGCTCGCTAAGGAATACCTAATGGAGTTTTACTTATTCGTCAATAGGAATTCTGTAGTGATAGTAGTACAAGTGATCCTTGGACTTGAGATCATCATAGTATCTTGTGTATGATGAGTTATACTTTGACTTATTCCTTAAGACCCTTAGGGTATATCAAAGGGTATGCTTGGGTATAATAAGTTGTACATGGAGATAATGTATGATCAATAAAGAATCTACCACTTTATTAAAGAAGAGAAATGTCCTATGTGATTCGATAAATGACAACCCGGTAGTCCTTGGTTAAGGCGAGAATGAAATTAGAAAGGAGTTTCTAATTTGCATTATTTGAGTTGTGCATTTAAGGATCGAAATACATATAATTAAATAAAATAAGACTTGTGGTAATTCCATGTCTTATATTTAATTGGGACATTGTATGGTGGAAGGATTGAATTGTCACGGTAACTATTTACTCAAAGGTTCTTTTATGATTAATGTTGAAATCTATATTATCCGGAAAGTCGTTGATCGATAGGGAGGCTTATCCCTATTGTAGAATAAATATTATTTATTTAAATAAATTAATTGTCTAATTTATTTATTTAAATAAGATTAGAATTGCTCTAATTGATTTATTCTTAACAGATTTAATATGGAGAACCTAAAGGGTCACACCATAAAAGGAAGAATAATTATTTAAGAAGTTAATGGCATAATCGTAATAATATGTTATGTATATTTAATTTAATCTATGGTGATAGAATAAATTAAATAGCTTAATATTTATTATTTAATATTTTAGAAATATTAAATATAAATTAATAAAAGCGATCTTATTAATATTATTACAATTATTATTATTTTAATTTCTAAAAGACTTTAGGAATTAATTTAATATAAGTACTCTCATTTATTCCTAATAGGATTAGGAGGTAAAATTAATTAAAGGAGTTTAATTAATTATCCCTAATAAGATTAGGGAGCCCATTTAATTAAAAGGGATTAATTAAATAATACCTTATTTTAATAGGGTTACTTGATATCTTTATAAGAAGAGTCTTATATCAGATATTAAGACTGGGTGATAATTCCAATTTGTTGGAGAGTACGCTCTTTTTCTATAGAGATAAAAAAACTAGGGTTTAGCCAACCACCCATCTTCTTGAATTCTTTTTCTTCCTTGGTGGATCACCTCTAGAGGCCAAACACTTGGGTGGCTAACGTTGATCAAAGGAAGGAACCAAACCCGGTGGATTCAAGTTGAACGCGAAAGGATTTGGAGGTGAACTTGTACCCGAGTAAGCTCGATCTTCGAGGGTATGATTTTATTCTTTATCTTTTCGTTTAATTAATAATTGTGCATAAAGGGTGATCCGGGTATATGGTTTGTAAAATTTTTAAACTCTGATTTTCCACGTTTCCGCATTATTTTTGTAATTTGATTGCGTTCATGAATATTACAAACCTAACAACACCAAGTCCATCTATGCACGTAAGCCAAAGATGACTTTCATCACAATATAAGCATGAGGATGATAACAATGACATAATAATTTAATAAAACAAGTTCAAGGATGAATTTTACAGATTTATAATTTAATTTATCCGTGAATCAATAACGTCTAATTTGTCAACATGATACTGCTTTGTGGAGTAAAATTCAAGAATGCTCAGAAGAATATTTCCATGAAAAGATACTGGATAAAGCGCAAATATCCAGGATATTCTACTAATTTCATGGAGTATAGAAGCCAAAACTTTAACCAACTGAGTATAATAGAATATATGAAACTATAAATGGATTTTCACCCGCCATGCGGTAATCCACGTAGACAGATCATTTCCACAATTTAATAAGGAATGAATACGAAGGGTCATTCACCATGCATGCGGTAGTCAGCGTAGACAGATTATTCCAACAGAATAATAAAGAATGGAATAATAGAAGAATTCACCATACATGCGGTAGTCCACGTAGACAGGTTATTCCAACTAAATAATAAAGAATAGAATAACAGAAGAATTCACCACGTATGCGATAGACAGCACAGACATATTATTCCAACAGAATAATAAAGAATGGAATAACAGAAGAATTCACTAGGCATGCATAATCCGCACAGACAGGTTATTCTAACATAAAATAAAGAGTGGAATAATAGAAGAATTAACCAGGCGTGCGTAATCTGCACAGACAGATTATTCCAACAGAATAATAAAGTATGGAATAATAGAAGAATTCACCAGGCGTGCGTAATCCGCACAGACAGGTTATTCCAACATAATAATAAAGAATGGAATAATGAGAAGAATTCACCAGCGTGCCTAGTCATCAGCATGATGTGTTATTCCAATGAATAATAAAGAATGGAATAAAGAAGAATTCACCGTGCATGCGATAGACCGCGACGCATAAAAGTTATTCCAACGAGAATAATAAAGAATGGAATAATGAAGAATTCACCAAAGCGTAATCCCGACAAACAAAGTTATTCCAGCAGAATAATAAAGAATAGAATAAAAGAACAATTCAAGAAGTGCGTGCGTAATAAGATGCATGCATGATTATTCCAATGAATAATAATGAATGGAATAACAGAAGAATTCACCAGGCGTACGTAGTCACGCACAGACAGGTTATTCTAACTGAATAATAAAGAATGGAATAACAACCCTTACAAGTATTGAAAGAAATAACTCTCTTCATGAATACGAAAGAAATAATACCCCATACCTCAGAAGAAAACTGGATACTGGAATAGTGAGGTAGCAGACTTCTCATCTTCTTTCTCTCTATAATTCTCTCTATAATAATTACTCTATAGCTTTAGTGCATTGGTGAAAAATAATGAAGGAATGAGCTTCTATTTATAGGAAAATATAGTTTCGATAATTGCACGTTTTGGGGCTCAAAATATTACAGTATAATACCTTCCTCTTTTTCTTCATTTTTAATTTAGTCCTGCAAGTATTATCAATCTTGCACCACATCCCCTAATAGTAAATCATGTGACTCAATAGTTCTAAACATGTGAAAAAAATAATTATAGTATAGTACCTTCATCTATACCTAAAATTTTAATTTAGTCACGCAAGTATTATCAATCTTGCACCAATTCCCCTAATAGTAAATCATGTGAATCAATAGTACACACATGTGAACACATAGTTATAAGCATGTGAATTAATAGCAATTAATTGCTCATTTATCCGATGAATTACCAGATTGGTCAATATAACCTCCAGACATCAATTATTATCTAAATAAATGTCGATTTACACTAACACTAATAATTCTCACACAATGGAACTATTAATTTCATCTTTAATTAACACGAACTTATTCATCATTAATATTATAACTTTCAATATTTAATAACCAGGTCGTTCCCAGGAAGAGGGGGCTTTCCGATAAGGATTTCTCCCTATTGGCGCGCAATTAGATTATCTAACCTCTCCTTGATAGAACTTCTAGACATTGTCAATATTGCAAATAATAATATGAATAACTTTGTCGTCTCAATTATTGATTTAATAATATATCATATTATGCAGATGATACTGTGACAATAATTAAATCAATAATATGAGAGATATGATGCAGCAATTACTGTAGCAATAATTGAGTATAACTGAGTGACTTCTTGCGTAAACATCAATAACCAATATCGTGTGCTACTATGAAACCATGCGTATTACTGTACTTTTACTACTGGGTAGTTCAACAGATTTAACGGTAACACTTTTGTCGTTATTTTTATAAAATGATAATTCTGTCGTTTTCTAAATACGATAATTCTTCTGTTGTGGGGTCCACCAATGATTGTGCCATCGTACGGATGTTCCCCGATAAAAAGAATATTTTCTGACCAAACGAATATTATATAACAACTTTCTTAATTTGCAAAATTTATAAATATTACCCACAACTATAACATTATATCAAATCCACACTGTAATATTTAAAAAAAATATTTTGAGAAATTTAAATCTTTATTCATAAAATTTGGGGTCTCACAATCTCCCCTCCTTATGAAATTTTGCCCTCAAAATTTACGTACGTACCTGGTATGCCGAAGAGATGAGGATACCTTGACTTCATTTCAGATTCGATACATGAAAAATGTTATGAACACGCGACATTCTATAGGCCACAGTTCCTACTCCATCGAGGATTTCAAATAGACCAATAAAATCGAGGGTTGAGATTTCCTCTCTTCAGCAACTCTTGCTTCTAGAATAACGCCTTCTTGAACATTCTTCTTTATATTCATCAGCTCCAGGTCTGTATCTTGGGCGGCTTTAACATTATCGACTAAAGTCGATTCTACTCGTATATTCGTTATCTTCATGCGAGTCCCTAGAGTCTTTAACTCTATCTCCATCCTTTGTAAGTTATATGAAATGGGTTTTTGTGTTAACAATGTCACACTCGTAACTGCATATGATCTTCTACTCAACGCGTCAGCTACCACGTTCGCTCTTCCACAATGATATTGGATGGTATGATCAAAATCTTTCAACAGCTCAAGCCATCGTCGTTGCCGCATGTTGAGTTCCTTATGAGTGAAGAAATATTTGAGGCTTTTATGATCCGTATAGATCTCCTCCTTCTCTCCATACAGGTAATGCCTCCAAATCTTAAGTGCAAAAATGACTGCTGCCAACTCTAGATCATGAGTAGGATAATTCCTCTCATATTCTTTGAGTTGTCGTGAGGCATAGGCTATGACTTTCCCATGTTGCATGAGAACACATCCTAACCCTTTTCCTGAAGTATCACTATAGATGACAAATCCCTCTGAGCCAGATGGTATTATCAGAACAGGTGCTGAAATGAGTCTTCTCTTGAGTTCTTGAAAACTCTTCTCACATTCCTCGCTCCAACAGAACTTTGTATCTTTTCGAGTCAGCTAAATTAATGGAGTAGCGATTCGAGAAAATCCTTCCATGAATCTCCGATAATAACCAGCTAAGCCGAGAAAGCTACGTACTTCGATCACTGACTTTGGTTGCTCCCAGCTTTGAATTGCTTCAATCTTCGCTGGGTCAACAGATATTACATGATTTGATATCACGTTCCCAAGGAATGCAACTTCCTCAAGCCAGAACTCACATTTCTTCAACTTGGCATAAATCTTATTTTCACGAAGCTTTTGGAGTATCAGCCTCAAGTGTTGCTCATGGTATTCACGGGTTTTGGAGTATATGAGGATGTCATCAATAAAGACCACCACAAAGTGATCCAAATATTCCTTGAATACTCGGTTCATCATGTCCATGAAGGCAGCAGGAGCATTAGTCAATCCAAAAGACATGACTAGGAATTCATAATCCCCGTACCGAGTTCTGAAAGCAGTCTTTGGAATGTCAACAGTTTTAATCTTCAACTAATGATATTCGAAACAAAGATCAATCTTTAAAAAGAATTTAGCTCCTTGCAACTGGTCAAACAGGTCATCAATGCGAGGTAACGGGTACCTATTTTTGATGGTGACATGATTCAACTCCCGATAATCAATACAAAGTAGCATACTTCCATCTTTCTTCTTCACGAATAGAACAGGAGCACCCCAAGGAGACATACTAGGGCCTAATGAAACGGATGTCTAACAATTTCTCGTAGTTGGGTTTTAACTCTCGAAGTTCAATAGGAGCCATTCGATATGGGGCTTTGGAAATGGGTTTTGTACCAGATTCAAGGTCGATATAAAATTCAATTTCATGCTCTGGGGGTAGGCCAGGAAGTTCTTCAGGGAATACGTCAGGAAATTTATTAACAATAGAAATATTATTCAAATATGACGTATTTTTATTTAAATCCGTGACATGGGCAAAGAAAGCTTGACATCCGTTTTCAATAAACGAATAGCTTTATGGCTTGATATGACAGTGATTGATTTTAGTGATGGTTGCTTGAATTAGCATAATAGGTTGGTTAGGAATATGAAAGCTAACAACCTTACGAAAATAATCGATTTTAGCATGATGAGTAGTTAACCAATCAATCCCTAAAATCACATCAAATGCAAGTATTTTCAAAGAAATAAGATCAGCAGGTAATGCGAGTTACCGATTTGAATCAAATAAGACTTATAAACAGTGGATATAATGAAGGTTTCTCCCAATGAAGTTTCAACCGATAAGTCAAAGTCTAATTTCTCCGGAGTCAAATTTAAACGTTGAGCGCAAGTAGGAGAAATAAAAGAATGGGTATAACCGGTATCAAATAAGGTATATACTTCGCTAGAGTTTATGATTAGCTTACCCGTGATCACCTCATTCGGATTCCTCGCTTTTTGGGAGGTTACGACAAATGCTCTCCCTTGAACTATAGGTTTTGTCTTGTTTGGGACGACCTTTGATGCCTCCATCCCAGCTGGACTTGACTTTGGTGCACGAGAAAATCGGGCTAGGTGACCTTCTCTTCCACAATTGTAACATGCTTTGGACTGCATCACGCAGTTTGGACTGATATGTCCCTCCCCTCTGTATTTGTAACATATATACGACCAGCGGTCGTTCTCCTTCCTTAACAATAGGTGCTGGTGCTGACATCTTTCCATCATTGTTGAATCTCCTCTTCTTGAAATGTCCACTATTATTGTCATGGCCATGATTACCACCGAAGTAATTAACATTTTTGGCATGTTGATTCCCTCCACGCTTGTTGTCACCGCTTCGATGACTGCTACCACTGGTATTATCGACTTGTCGGCTGCTCTCTCTTGGTTGGGTTGACTCATTAACACACTCCAATAACTGAGCCTTATTCATAACATCAGAATACAAACAAAGTTTGTTAGAAATTAGGTATTGACGTATCTCGGGTTTCAAACCTCTTTGAAACATCCGCGTCATTCTCTCCTCATTATCAATCAAGTGGGACGCAAACCTAGACAACTCGACAAACTTAGCTTCATACTGCGCCACGGTTATATTGTTTTGCTCAAGCTTGATGAATTCTACATCCTTCATGTGACGAATACTTTCAGGAAAGTACTTGTCATTGAACAGTTCTTGGAACTTCTCCCAAGACATCTTGATGTGGCGGAGTTGAGTACGCTTTCTGATTCCCACCGAAGAATCGCCTCTGCTCGCTACATGAAGGTGGCAAAGGGAACCTTTTTCTCCTCGGAGCATCCCAAGATATCAAATATCTTGTTGATCTACTTTATCCACATCTTCGCCTTAAGTGGTTTTGGCTCTCCAAAAAACTCTAGTGGTCTTAGCTCCTTGAAATGCTTAGCGGTGACCGTCCGAGAGTTGTCAGTGTTTCCACCTGCATTTTGGACAGGAGCCGCCCTCGCCTGATGTTGCATGAATTGCTTAAAGCCTCTGAACATCCCATCGTTCACCATTTCATTGGGGTTATTGTTTACCTGAGGATTATTGTCTTCCTGTTGCACATTATCCTGGGTATTGATCGTTGGTGACTCAGTGGTCTCATGTGCTTCATTGCTTATCTCAACATTTTCGGATGCCATTTTCAAATACTGCCACAAAACAAGGGTAAATTAACATATCACATATTATCCCTATACTCTGACCGACCAATTAAATACCAAATAAACTTAGGTAGGTCATTCTAGTGAAGGAATTCCCCGTCTCTCCCCTCCTAGTTCTTGTCTCACATCTCAGCCAGGGATCATATCCCTAAGCTTTGATACCAACTATGACGCCCCCAAAATAGGTATACATCACCCATCTTGGGTCGCTAGATACATGGTACAAAATTCAAATACAACTTAATTAAACAACAGTCATATAAAATATGACAAAACATAATCTAAGAGTTTTAATAAGAATATTGTCATCTAGACAATATCCACACTCAATGGAGTCCTCATTACATCTATTGTCACGCTATTTTATAGAATAGTAAGGACTACTAGAACAACCATCTGGACCGTCACTCTGTTCCCCGACTAGTCCCAGCTACGTTCTCATTTCCTGAAGAGAACCATGAAAGAAAAGGGTGAGCTCAACTAGCCCAGTAAGAAATATTATGACTAAGATAATGCAGAATAAATTATCCTTAGCCTTCAACAGTATAACAACTGATAGAATATAATAGACAACAAGTTTAATATCAAAAACTGCAGCGGAATAAGCAATCCATTAGAAGAGTCAAGTAGAGCATAAAATCTACTATCTTCTATGATTTAAACAGTTTTTCATCAACTTTATCGCTGAGACTCAGTTTAATAAATAAAATCGAATCATCCCTGCATCACGGCCAAGGATATTCATGTAATCATCAATGGTCATGATTATACCGAATAATCCCTGGTCATAATCATACCAAAAACTGTCCATCAATGAATTAGAGGCCAATGAGGACTTTCACCACATCATTCGTCACATTACGGTCATGATCATACCGAATAATCCCTGGTCATAATTATACCAAGTCCATCTATGCAGGTAAACCAAAGATGACTTTCATCACAATATAAGCATGAGGATGATGACAATGACATAATAATTCAATAAAACAAGGTCAAGGATAAATTTTAAAGATTTATAATTTAATTTATCCAGGAATCAATAACGTCCAATTTTTCAACATGATACAGCTTTGTGGAGTAAAATTCAAGAATGCTCAGAAGAATATTTCCATGAAAAGATACTGGATGAAGCGCAAATATCCAAGATATTCTACTAATTTCATGGAGTATAAAAGCCAAAACTTTAACCAATGAGTATAATAGAATATATGAAACTGCAAATGGATTTTCACCCGCCATGTGGTAATCCACGTAGACAGATCATTTCCATAATTTAATAAGGAATGAATACGAAGGGTCATTCACCATGCATGCGGTAGTCCACATAGACAGGTTATTCCAATAGAATAATAAAGAATGGAATAACAGAAGAATTCACCATACATGCGGTAGTCCGCATAGACAGGTTATTTCAACTGAATAATAAAGAATAGAATAACAGAAGAATTCACCAGGCATGCGATAGACTGCACAGATAGGTTATTCCAACAGAATAGTAAAGAATGGAATAACAGAAGAATTAATCAGGCGTGCGTAATTCGCACAGACAGGTTATTCCAACAGAATAATAAAGTATGGAATAACAGAAGAATTCACCAGGCGTGCGTAATCCGCACAGATAGGTTATTCCAACAGAATAATAAAGAATGGAATAACAAAAGAATTCACCAAGCATGCGTAGCCTGCACAGACAAGTTATTCCAACAGAATAATAAAGAATGGAATAACAACACTTAAGAGTATTGAAATAAATAACTCTCTTCATGAATACGAAAGAAATAATACCCCTTACCTCAGAAGAAAACTGGATATTGGAATAGTGAGGTAGCAGACTTCTCTTCTTCTTTCTCTCTATAATTTCTCTCTATAATAATTACTCTATAGCTTTAGTGAATTGGTGAAAAATAATGAAGGAATGAGCTTCTATTTATAGGAAAATATAGTTTCGATAATTGCATGTTTTGGGGCTCGAAATATTACAGTATAATACCTTCCTCTTTTTTTCATTTTTAATTTAGTCCTGCAAGTATTATCAAACTTGCACCACCTCCCCTAATAGTAAATCATGTGACTCAATAGTAAATCATGTGACTCAATAGTTCTAAACATGTGAAAAAAATAATTATAGTATAGTACCTTCATCTGTACCTCCATTTTTAATTTAGTCATGCAAGTATTATCAATCTTGCACCAATTCCCCTAATAGTAAATCATGTGAATCAATAGTACACACATGTGAACACATAGTTATAAGCATGTGAATTAATAGCAATTAATTGCTCATTTATCCAATGAATTACCCGATTGGTCAATACAACCTCCAGACATCAATTATTATCGAAATAAATGTCGATTTCCACTAACACTAATAATTCTCACACAATAGAACTATCAATTTCATCTTTAATCAACACGAACTTATTCATCATTAATATTATAACTCTCAATATTTAACAACCAGGTCATTCCCAGGAAAGAGGGGGCTTTCCGATAAGGATTTCTCCCTATTGACGCGCAATTAGATTATCTAACCTCTCCTTGACAGAACTTCTAGACATTGTCATATTATGTAGATGATACTGTGACAATAATTGAATCAATAATATGAGAGATATGATGCAGCAATTACTGTAGCAATAATTGAGTATAACTGAGTGACTTCTTACGTAAGCATCAATAATCAATATCGTGTGCTACTATGCAACCACGCGTATTACTGTATTTTTATTACCGGGTAGTTCAACAGTTTTAACGGTAACACTTTCGCCATTATTTTTATAAAAAGATAATTTTGTAGTTTTCTTACCACGACAATACTTCCATTGTGTGGTCCACCACTGGTTGTGCCGTCGTACGAATATTCCCTGTTAAAATGAATATTCCCCGACCAATCGAATATTATATAACAACTTGCTTACTTTGCAAAATTTATAAATATTACCCACAACTATAACATTATATCAAATCCACACCATAATATTAAAAAAATATTTCGAGAAATTTAAATCTTTATTCATAAAATTTGGGGTCTCATAAGTTATTCCAACAAAATAATAAAGAATGGAATAATGTAAGAATTCACCATGCATGCGGTAGTCGCGTGAGAGCGGAGTTATTCCAACAGAATAATAAAGAATGGAATAATAGAAGAATTCACCGTATATGCGATAGAGCCGCATGCATATGAGTTATTCAATGCAGAATAATAAAGAATGGAATAATGAAGAATTCACGAGGCATGCGATGGACCGCACAGATAGGTTATTCAAATAAAATAATAAAGAATGGTATAACAACCCTTACGAATATTGAAAGAAATAACTCTCTTCATGAATCTGAAAGAAATAATACCCTTACCTTAGAAGAAAAGCCGGATAATTGGAATAGTGAGGTAGCGCAGACTTCTCTTCTTCTTCTCTCTATAATTTCTCTATAATAATTGCTCTTGTGAGACTTAGTGAATTGGTGAGAAATGAAGGAAGAATGAGCTTCTATTTATAGGAAAATATAGTTTCGATAATTGCACATTTTGGTGCTCAAAATATTACAGTATAATACCTTCCTCTTTTTCTTTAATTTTAATTTAGTCCTGCAAGTATTATCAATCTTGCACCACCTCCCCTAATAGTAAATTATGTGAATTAATAGTTCATTCATGTGACTCAATAGTAAAATAATGTGAAAAAACTAATTATAGTTTAGTACATTCATCTATACCTCCATTTTTAATTTAGTCATGTAAGTATTATCAATCTTGCACTAACTCTCCTAATAGTACATGCATGTATTTAACAATTAATATTATAACTCACAATATTTAACTCACAAATGTATTCCCACACAATAAAATTATCAATTTCATCTTTAATCACATCATTAATATTATAACTCACAATATTTAACAACCAGGTCGTTCCCAGGAAAGAGGGGGTTTTCCGATAAAGATTTCTCCCTACTGGCGCACAATTAGATTATCTAACCTCTCCTTGATAAGTCCTCATTACAATTATTGATGCACTATTTTACAAAATAGTGAGGACTACTAAAATAACTATCTTGATTCATCACTCCATACCCCGGCTAGTCCTTGCTAAATTCTCACATCCTGAGAAGAAAAATGGAACAACAAGGAAAAGGGTGAGCTCAACTAGCCCAGTAAAGAATATTATGACTAAGATAATATACAACAAATTATCATTAGTCCTCAACAGGGAAAAATCTAATAGAATATAATAGACAACACGTTTTAGATCAACAACTGCAGCAGAAACAACAATCTATTAGACGAGTCAAGTAGAGAATGAGTTCTACTATCTTCTAAGATTTAAAAGTCCATCATCAATATTTTATCCATGTAACAATAATCAATATATCTTGAATCAAATATTCATCTTTGCACTACAAGCCAAAGATATTCATTTGTATCACCAACCGATCATGTTCATCTCAACACCTGTTCATCTTTGCACTACAGGCCAAATATATTCATCAGTTAATCATTCATATTTTCACTAAAGGCCAAAGATATTCAGTAATATCATCATTAAGGACTGAGGATGATGAAAAATATCTTAAAGAAAATGAATCAAGTGAGACAAAAGGACAAATATTAGGGATTCGTATTACAGTTTATCCAAATTCAATAATACTCCATAATAACCAAATATGAAGCAAAATTCCAAAAATGAAGATCAAAACATGGATACAATCAAAGATAGTAACCATAATAGACATTTTGGACACAAAGGAAAAATTTTATTTTTCGGCGAACAGTGTAGTATTCGTGAATAGTGTTGTATACGTGAATAGTGCTGTATACGTGAATAGTAACCCCAACATAAAAAGTTTCAAATTTGATAAAAAGTTCAGACCAATATTTCGGCATAATGATATTGAAAGAAATATATCATTTACGAAGAAAATAACATCCCTTACCTCAAAATAACAGTGCTTCTGACCGGAATATCTGATGTAACAACTCTCAAAGTATCTAAATACTCACAAAAATATGTTCGACAATATAGAGAGAGAGAAAAAAAAAACTTGTTTCTGGTGTGATTTTCAATTCTAACCTAAGCACCTATTTATAGGAAAATGCTTAGAGCGTCATAGGAGACTAAATAATAAAATAATATTATTTATTTTTCTCTTCTACGCCACCTACCAAGACTAGCCACCACCTTGAATTAGTCAACTTGGAACAAAAAAATAGCAGCCCACGTGTTTTAAAAAAACAAAAGTGGGTCCCACCCAATTTAAATAAAAATTATTTTATTTTTCGAAACTTCAGTAATTCATAATAAATAGCCATTTTATCAAAAAAAATATTAATTTTATGTCCATTCCACACAAAATCAAATTCTCTATAACTTTGTAGCTTTAAGTTTTTCCAAATTCCAGACATAAAATATCTGAAATCCACAAACGAATGATTTTCAACACCTCTTAAAATTCATAACAAATCATACGTTAATTTTTAACGGGTCAAAATTTGTGGAAATATACTCAACTTATATATGTATAACATATCCAAAAATCACAACGATCCAACGGTCGGATTAAAATTATTACTCACGCAATAGAGTTTTAAGAACACTGATTTGCTTTTTAATATCTCCAATCCGATAAAATACTGATAAAACATTTCAACATTAATTCCTTTATTTATAACCACATATATAAATCCATCATTTATATCCACATCAATTAAATATTTCCTTATCATATAAATTAATAATTAATTATTCACAAATAATATTACAGAATGACATTAATGACAACCAGGTGGTTGCCAGGAAAGAGGGGGCTTTCCAATAAGGATTTCTCCTTACTGACACACAATTAGATTATCTAACCTCTCCTCGATAGAACTTTCTAGACATTGCCAATAATGCTATATAATAATATTATTCAAATAATATGAATTATTGATATGATAATGAGAAATACTGTGCAGTGATAATTATTGAAACAACAATAATATAAAATATCAACGATGCAATTATTGAATCAATAAAATAAGATATTGAACAGTAATTATTGTAATAATTATTGAGTAGTGCCTTCTTACGTAAGGATCAATAATTCAAAAATAAAACATGCAATACCGTAATTGGTATTATGTTACCACGACCAGACATTACTGATTTTAACCACCATGTATTCCAACAGTGTTAACGGTAACAATTACTCCGTTATTTATAAAAACTCAAACTTGTCATTTTTTTCATCCAACCGTTTTCTGTTATGGGGCCAAAAATTGGTTGTGCCGTCGTACGAATATTCCCCGACAGCAAGAATATTCCACGACCAAGTGAATATTCCCAGACAACAATGAATATTTTATAACCACTTGCTTATTTTGTAAAATTTGCACATTTCACCCATAACCAAAGTATTATATCAAATTAACACCTTATTATTCACAATAGTAATTAGAGAAAATTTGATTTTATTTTTAAAAGTTGGGATCTTACAACCTCCCCTCCTTATGAAATTTCTTCCTCAAAATTGACGTGCGTACCTGGTGTTTCGAAAAGGTGAGGATACCTCGTTTTCATTTCTGATTCCAACTCCCAAGTCATTTCCTCAATAGCATGGTTCCTCCACAAAACCTTGACTTGTGGTATAACCTTTGTGCGTAGGACATGCTCTTTCTTATCCAAGATCTTGACAAGTACCTCCTTGTACGCTAAATCATCAGCTATCTCGTCTGGTTCTAACTCAATAATGTGGTTTGGGTCTTTCACATATTTACGTAACATGAATGTGAAACACGTTATGAACACGAGACATACTTGGCGGTCAAGCGAGTCTATAGGTCACAGTTCCTACTCGATCAAGGATTTCAAATGGATTAATAAATCGAAGGTTTGAGCTTTCCTCACATCGTCGATTCTCGTTTTTGGAATAACGACTTCTTGCATCTTCTTCTTCATATTCATCAGCTCCAGGTCTATAACTTGATCATCTTTAAATTTATTGATAAAGTCAGTTCTACTCGTATATTTGACATTATCACGTGGGTCCCTAGAGTTTTTAACTCTATCTTTATCGTTTATAAATTATACAAAATAAGTCTTTGTGTTCGACAATATCGCACTCGTACTCGCATTCGATCTTCTACTCAACGCGTCAGCTACCACGTTCACTTTTCTAGGATGGTATGGTCAGAACATGTGTCGAAATGAGTCTCCTCGCTCCATTCAAATTTTTGTATCTTTTTGAGTCAGCTGAGTTAATGGAGTAGCGATTCGAGAAAAATCCTTCCACGAATCTCCGATAGTAATTAGCTAAGCCTAGAAAGCTAGATATTTTGATTACTGACTTAGGTAGCTCTCAAGTATGACTCATATCCCAATCTTGGATAACACGTCACAATGACACCTATCAGTTTACCACCGCACGAATATGACATCCCCTATGAAGAGTCTGGCTTCGATGCATTCCACAAAGGAAGTCACCAGATAGAGGCTCGGGTACCAACTTCTATAGTTGGGTTTTTAACTCCTGAAGTTCAATAGAAGCCATTTGATATGAATTTTTGAAAATGGGTTTTGTATCAGGTTCAAAGTCGATACAACATTCAATATCACACTCTGTGGGTAGGTCACGAAGTTCTTCAGGAAATACGTCAGGAAATTCACTAACAACTGAAATATCATTCAAATCTGACGTATCTTTGTTCAAATCCATAACATGGGCTAAGAAAGCTTGACATCCATTTTTAATAAACGAATGACTTTATGGTTTACTTGCTTGAATTCGTATAACAGGTTTGTTAGGAATATGAAAACTAAAAACCTTACGGAGACAATCAATTTTAGCATGTTGAGTGGTTAACCAATCGATCCCTAAAATCACATCAAATGCAAGTATCTTTAAAGAAATGAGATCAACAGGTAATCTGATGATCCTAATTTGAATCAAGTAAGATTTATAAATAGTGGGTGTAACGAAAGTTTCTTCTAACGGAGTTTCCACAGATAAGTCAAAGTCCAATTTCTCCGGAGTCAAGTTTAAACGCTGAGCACAAGCAGGAGAGATAAAAGAATGGGTAGAACCGGTATAGACTTTGTAAGAATTTATAATTAACTAACCTGTGATACATTCGTTCGGGTTCTTCGCAGTTTGGGCAGTCACGACAAATGCTCTTCCAGAAACCGTCGACTTTGTTTTGTCCGTATCCGCCTTTGGTGCCACCATCCTAGTTGGACTTAATTTTGCTATAGAACAATCTCGAGCTATATGACATTCCTTTCCACAGTTATAATATACCTTGGATTGTTGTGGGTAGTTTGGGCTGATATGTCCCTCTTTCTCGCATTTGTAACATACGACCAGTGGTCGTTCTCCTCCCCTAGTATTTGTTGTTGGTGCTACTGCCGACGTCTTCCCGTCATCGTTAAATCTTTTCTTCTTGAAATTTCAACTTGAATTATTTCTTCTATTATCTTGGCCATGATTACCACCGATGTGACGCCCCCAAAATAGGTCCACAAGACCCATTCTGAGTCGCCAGATATCACACTATAAAAATCAAATACAAACTTCATTTATACAACTATTGAACTATCGTGCAGAATACGACCACAGTTAAACTATGAGTTTTAATACAATATTGTCTCGTAGACAATATCCAAACTCAAATTATTACAATGCCATATAAAATACAGCAGCAAATATTTCAAGACCCCAAAGAAGAACGAGAAGATAACTATCCTGTTTATTCTAATGGGGTGCACTTTTGACACTTTCAAAGTCGAGTTCTCATCAACCTATTGTTGTTCACTAAAATCAATTATTAAGTGATGTATAATATACGACACACCCATCTTAGGTCCTCAATACAATTATATATTGTATGTCATGTCATTTTATAATGTATTGGAAAACTTCGACAGTCTCGGACCATCACACTATTCCTCTATTATCCCCGCTCGACCCAGCTACACTCTTAGTACCTGAAAGGAATTATGAAGCAAAAGGGTGAGCACAAGAAACCCAGTAAATAATGTCATGGCTAAGATAATTCATTTATCAACAGCCTTCCTCAAAATAAATTAGAGATTTAGAACATATGGTAGATAACAAAACTTTTCAACCATAATAGCAGCGGAATCAACAATCCATTAGAAGAGTCAAGTAGAAAATAATGTCTTCTATATCCTCTAGATTAAAAGTCCATCTTTAATATTTCATTCCTGTAATACTCATCAAAAGTTCTTTGTTGTACCCAAGACAAAGAGAACTTTCATAACATGTATTCACCTGAACCACTAAAGATTATAATTAAGTTCACAATTCATATTTATAATCATGTAAATCAACAATTCCTCCTTGCCCCAAAGGCTTAATAGAACATTTACTCAATATCCTTACCCCAAAGGCTAAAGATATTCAAATGTAATAATAATGATCATACCCATCAGTTGTCTATCTTTGCACCACTGGCCAAAGATATTCAACTATAAAACCAATGGTCATGATCATACCAATCAATTAATCTGTCCGGCGCGCTACTACCAAAGACATACATTTGTTAACTAATGGTCATGATCACGCTTAATCACATCATCGAATTATCCATGCACTACGGGCCAAGGATATTCGCTAGTATCACGAGAGGTCATGATCATGTCATACACCTGTCCATCTTTGCACTACGGGCCAAAGCTATCAAACAACATATCATCTTTAACATTACATGTCATGATTATACCAAATTATCCTTGGTCATAATCATACCAACCAACAGTTAATCTATGCACGTAAGCCAAAGATGACTTACATCACATTATAAGCATGATGATGATGACAATTCAATAAAACAAGTTCAAGAATAAATTTTAAAGATTTATAAATTAATTTATCCAAGAACCAATAACGTCCAAATTGTCAACATGATAATTCTTTGTAGAGTAAAATTCAAGAATGCTCAGAAGAATATTTCCATGAAAAGATACTGGATGAAGCGCAAATATCAAGGATATTCCACTAATTTCATGGAGTATAGAAGTCAAAGCTTAAACCAACTGAGTATAATAGAATATATGAAACTGCAAATGGATTTTCGCCCGCCATGCGGTAATCCACGTAGACAGATCATTTTCACAATTTAATAAGAAATGAATACGAAGGGTCATTCACCATGTATGTGGTAATCCACATAGACAGGTTATTCCAACAAAATAATAAATAATGGAACCAGGTCAAGCGTAATACGCACCGACAGGATATTCCAACAGGATAATAATGAATGGAATAACAACAGAAATCACCATGCATGCGATGAAGCCTTGCAGATGAGTTATTCCAACAGAGTAATAAATAATGGAACTGTGTCAGCGTAATACGACCGATGTGATATTCAATGAGAATAATAAAGAATGGAATAGCAACAAAAATCACCATGCATGCGATAGACCGCACAGATAAGTTATTCCAACAGAATAATAAATAATGGAACCAGGTCATGCATAAACGCACAGACAGGATATTCCGACATAATAATAAAGAATGGAATAATAGAGGAATTTCACCATGTATGTGGTACTTCGCATAAACAGGTTATTCCAACATAATAATAAAGAATGGAATAACAGAATAATTTCACCAAGTATAGGGTAGTCCGCGTATACAGGTTATTCCAGCAGAATAATAAAGAATGGAATAACAGAAGTTCTCTTTATGAATACAAAAGAAATAATACCCCTTACGAGTACAACAAATAATATCCCTTACCTTTGAAAGAAGAGTACTCTGACTGGTATGGCGAGGATATACTCGAAGTAATTTGCACTACGCTCAAAGCTTTCATAAACTCTAAAGAAATACGCTCAAGATTATAGAAGAAGAACTCTATCTATAGTTTCTCTCTCTAGAGTTTCAATGAATTCGTAAGAAATAATGAAGGAATGAGCTTCTATTTATAGAAGAATGGACTGCATAGTAACTAAGTCATGAACGGTCCAGATTGATTTACTTTTAATCGGACGGTCCATATTTAAAGCAAAAATTTTTAAATAAAATATAATATATTCTATTTATAATCTAATAAAACGAATAACTTTATAAAAGTATTCTATTTTATATAAAAAGATTTTACTATGCAAGCACTATGCAACACTATGCATAATAAAATATAATATATTCTATTTATAGAATAACTTTATAAAAGTATTCTGTTTTATATAAAAAGATTTTACTATGCAAAACACGATGCATAATAGAATATAATATATTCTATTTATAGAATAACTTTATAAAAGTATTATATTTTATATAAAAAGCTTTTCTATTTTATTACATTAATAATACTAATAAAATAAAACTGAGTGACTTATCACGTAAGCATTAATAATCAATACCGTGTGCTACTATACCAAAATAGAAAAAATTTGAATACTTTTATTTCATAAATTTGGGGTCTCACAATCTCCCCTCCTTATGAAATTTCGCCCTCGAAATTTACGTACGTACCTGATATTCGAAGAGATGAGAATACCTTGCTTCCTTTTTCAGATTGTACCTTCCCGGTAATTTTCTCGCTATCATGATTTTTCCATTTCTCATCTCCTGTATTTCAGATATCATGTAAGACCCCAACTTTATAATAAAGATGATTTTTCTATAAATATCATTTTTGAATATTATAGAATGAATTTGATATAATGTTATAGTTGTGGGTAGTATTTACAAATTTTGCAAAGTACGCAAGTTGTTTTATAATATTTGATTGGTCGTGGAATATTCATTTTAACAGGGAATATTCATACGATGGCACAATCATTGGTGGACCCCACAACGGAATTATTGTCGGATTGAGAAAACGACAAAAATATTTTTATGAAAATAACGGGGGAAGTTTTACAGTTAAAACTATTGAACTACTCGGTAGTAAAAGTACAGTATTACGCGTGGTTGCATAGTAGCACACGGTATTGATTATTGATGCTTACGTAAGAAGTCACTCAGTTAAACACAATTATTGCTACAGTAATTGCTGCATCATATCTCTCATATTATTGATTCAATTATTGTCACAGTATCATCTGCATAATATGTTATATTATTAAATCAATAATTGAGACGACAAAGTTATTCATATTATTAAATTGCAATATTTACAATGTCTAGAAGTTCTATCAAGGAGAGGTTTGGTCACCTAATTGAGCACCAATAGGGAGAAATCCTTATTGGAAAGTCTCATCTTTCATAGGAACGACCTGGTTGTTAAATATTGTGATTTATAATATTAATGATGAATGTTATTAAAAATCGAAGTTGAGTTCGGAGTTGAATTTAGAGACGCGAACGTGATATTTGAGTCCGGAACGATGAAATTAGTAAAATAGACTATAAACACAAAATTTCCCGGGGTTAACTATTTGGTCAAAAAGTCAACAGTTGACTTTTTCAGGAAAAGTCAAACTTTGAAATTTCAAATTTTATATTGTTGATAAAAATAGTTCCGTTGTGTCGGGATTATTAATGTTAGTGGAAATCGACATTTATTTCAATAATAATTGATGTCTGGAGGTTATATTGACCAATCGGGTAATTAACCGGATAAATGAGCAATTGATTGCTATTAATTCACATGATTATAACTATTTGTTCACATGTGTGTACTATTGATTCACATTCTTGTTACTATTAGGGGAGTTGGTGCAAGATTGATAATACTTGCATGACTAAGTTAAAAATGGAGGTATAGATGGAGGTAGTATACTGTAATTCGTATTTTCACATGTCTAGAACTATTGATTCACATGATTTACTATTGAATCACATTATTTACTATTAGGGGAGGTGGTGCAAGTTTGATAATACTTGCATGACTAAATTAAAAATAAAGGAAAAGAGGAAGGTATTATACTGTAATATTCTGAGCCCCAAAACGTGCAATTATCGAAACTATATTTTCTTATAAATAAAAGCTCATTTCTTCATCATTCTTCACCAATTCACTCAAGCTATAGAGCAATTATTATAGAGAAATTTTAGAGAGAAAGAAGAATAGAAGTCTGTTACCTCTCTACTCTGGTATCTAGTTTCTTTCTAAGGTAAGGGGTATTATTTTTTCTTTCGTCTTCATGAAGAGAACTTCTGTTATTCCATTCTTTATTATTATGTTGGAATAACCTGTCTATGCGAAGTACCACATATTTGGGGAAATTCTTATGTTGTTCCATTCTTTATTATTATGTTGGAATAACCTGTCTATGCAAAGTACCGCATACATGGTGAAATTCTTCTGTTATTCCCTTCTTTATTATTCTATTGGAACATCCTGTCGGTGCGAATTTCGCCTGACCTAGTTCCGTTATTTATTATTCTATTGGAACATCCTGTCTGTACATTTTACGCCGGACCTAGTTCCGTCTTTATTATTCTGTTGGAATATCCTGTCTGTGCGTTTTACGCTGGACCTGGTTATGTCTTTATTATTCTTTTGGAATAACCTGTCTGTGCGGTCTATCGCATGCCTGGTGATTTCTTTTGTTATTCCATTCTTTATTATACTAAGTTGGTTAAAATTTTGACTTCTATACTCCATGAAATTAGTGGAATATCCTTGATATTTGCGCTTCATCTAGTATCTTTTCATGGAAATATTCTTCTGAGCATTCTTGAATTTTACTTTACAAAGAAGTATCATGTTGACAATTTGGACGTTATTAGTTCCTGGATAATTTAATTCTTGAACTTATTTTATTGAATTCTTATATCATTGTCATCATCCTCATGTTTATATTTTTGTTGAAAGTTATATGTGGCCTGTAGTGCATAGATGGACTTGGTATGATTATGACCAGGGATTATTCGGTGTAATCATGACCATAATTTTACAAATGATGTGGTAAAAATCCTCATTGGCCATAGTGCATTGATGGACAGTTGTTGGCATGATCATGACCATTAATGAATACACGAATATCCTTGGCCCGTAGTGCATGGATAATTTGTGGTTGTGATACTAATGAATATCCTTGGTCGTAGTACAGGGATGATGTGGATTAATTATTAAGCTAAGTCCCAGCGATAAAAGTGATGAAAAACCTTTTAAATCATAAAAGATAGTATATTTTATTATCTACTTGACTCTTTTAATGGATTGCTTGTTCCGCTGTAGTTAAACTTGATGTCTATTGTATTTTATCAGTTTAACATTGTTGAAGACTAATGATAATTTATTTTGCATTATCTTAGTCATAATATTTCTTCTTTGGGCTAGTTGAGCTCACCCTTTCTTTCCTTTGTTCTCTTGTGAAATGAGAATGTAAGCGGAACTAGTCGGGGAACAGAAGTGATCATCCGGATGATAGTATTAGTAGTCCTCACTATTCTATTAAATAGTGTGTCAATAAATGTAATGAGGACTTATTCTGAGAGTGGATATTGTCTAGAAGACAGTATTTGTACTAAAACTCACAGCTCTCTTGTTGTATATTAAATATTGTATTTGTATTCTGTACCATGTATTTGGGGACTCAAGATGGGTGATGTATACCTATTTCGGGGGCATCACATATCATTCTAGAATATAGTTTCAAAACAAAGGTTAATCGACATATCACAATTTGTCAACTTATCAAGTAAACAATTTCAGCTTAGATAAGTCACACACTAGCGAAGTATATAACTCGTCTCTCCCCTCCTAGTTCTAGACTCTTATTTACGCCAGTGACCATATCCCTAAGCTCTGATACCATTTGTGATGCCCCCAAAATAGGTCCACACGACCCATTCTGAGTCTTCAGATATCACACTATAAAAATCAAATACAAACTTTATTTATACAACTGTTGAACTGTCATGCAGAATACGACCACAGTTAAACTGTGAGTTTTAATACAATATTGTCTCGTAGACAGTGTCCAAACTCCAATTATTACAATGCTATATAAAATACAGCAACAAATATTTCAAGACCCCAAAGAAGAACGAGAAGATAACTATCTTGTTTATTCTAATGGGGTGCACTTTTGACGCTTTCAAAGTCGGGTTCTCATCACCCTATTGTTGTTCACCAAAATCAATTATTAAGTGACATATAATATACGACACACCCATCTTAGGTCCTCAATACAATTATATATTGCATGTCATGTCATTTTATAATGTATTGGAAAACTTCGACAGTTTCGGACCATCACACTATTCCTCTATTATCCCCGCTCGACCCAGCTACACTCTTAGTACCTGAAAGGAATTGTGAAGCAAAAGGGTGAGCACAAGTAGCCCAGTAAAGAATATCATGGCTAAGATAATTCATTTATGAACAACCTTCCTTAGAATAAATTAGAGATTTAAAACAAATGGTAGATAATAAAACTTTTCAACCATAATAGCAGCGGAATCAACAATCCAGTAGAAGAGTCAAGTAGAACATAATGTCTACTATATCTTCTAGATTAAAAGTCCATCGTTAATATTTCATTCTTGTAATACTCATCAATAGTTCTTTGTTGTACCCAAGACAAAGAGAACTTTCATCACCTGTATTCACCTGAACCACTAAAGATTATAATTAAGTTCACAATTCATATTTATAATCATGTAAATCAACAATTTCTCCTTGCCACAAAGGCTTAATAGAATATTTACTCAATATCCTTACCCCAAAAGCTAAAGATATTCAAATATAATAACAATTATCATACCCATCAGTTGTCTATCTTTGCACCACTGGCCAAAGATATTCAACTATAAAACCAATGGTCATGATCATACCAATCAATTGTCTATCAATGCACTACAGCCAAAGACATACAACTGTTAACTAATGGTCATGATCCTGCCAATTACATCATCGAATTATCCATGCACTACGGGCCAAGAATATTCGCTAGTATCACGAGAGGTCATGATCATGTCATACACCTGTCCATCTTTGCACTACGGGCCAAAGCTATCAAACAACATATCATCTTTAGCATTACATGTCATGATTATACCGAATTATCCCTGGTCATAATCATACCAACCAACAGTTAATCTATGCACATAAGCCAAAGATGACTTTCATCACTATAAAAGCATGAGGATGATGACAATTCAATAAAACAAGTTCAAGAATAAATTTTAAAGATTTATAAATTAATTTATCCAGGAACCAATAACGTCCAAATTGTCAACATGATACTTCTTTGTAGAGTAAAATTCAAGAATGCTCAGAAGAATATTTCCATGAAAAGATACTGGATGAAGCGCAAATATCAAGGATACTCCACTAATTTCATGGAGTATAGAAGTCAAAGCTTAAACCAACTGAGTATAATAGAATATATGAAACTGCAAATAGATTTTCGCCCACCATGCGGTAATCCACGTGGACAGATCATTTTCACAATTTAATAAGAAATGAATACGAAGGGTCATTCACCATGCATATGGTAATCCACATAGACAGGTTATTCCAACAGAATAATAAATAATGGAACCAGGTCAGGCGTAATACGCACCGACAGGATATTCCAATAGAATAATAAAGAATAGAATAACAACAGAAATCACCATGTATGCGAAAGACCGCATAGACAGGTTATTCCAACAGAATAATAAATAATGGAACCAGGTCAGGCGTAATACGCACTGACAAGATATTCTAACAGAATAATAAAGAATGGAATAACAACGGAAATCACCATGCATGCGATAGACCGCACAGACAGGTTATTCCAATAGAATAATAAATAATGGAACCAGGTTATGCGTAAACGCACAGATAGGATATTCTGATATAATAATAAAGAATGGAATAATAGAAGAATTTCACAATGTATATGGTACTTCGCATAAACAGGTTATTCCAACATAATAATAAAGAATGGAATAACACAAGAATTTCACCAAGTATAGGGTAGTCCGCGTATACAGGTTATTCCAATAGAATAATAAAGAATGGAATAACAAAAATTCTCTTCATGAATACAAAAGAAATAATACCCCTTACGAGTACAACAAATAATATCCCTTACCTTTGAAAGAAGAGTACTCCGACTGGTAGGGCGAGGATATACTCGAAGAAAACTTGCACTACGCTTAAAGCTTTCATAAACTCTAAAGAAATACACTCAAGATTATAGAAGAAGACCTCTCTTTATAGTTTCGCTCTCTAGAGTTTCAATGAATTTGTAAGAAATAATGAAGGAATGAGCTTTTATTTATAGAAGAATGGAATGCATAGTAACTAATTCATGAACGGTCCAGATTGATTTACTTTTAATCGGACGGTCCATATTTATAGCAAAATCTTTTAAATAAAATATAATATATTCTATTTATAATCTAATAAAACGAATAACTTTATAAAAGTATTCTGTTTTATATAAAAAGATTTTACTATGCAAAGCACTATGCAGGCACTATTCAACACTATGCATAATAAAATATAATATATTTTATTTATCGAATAACTTTATAAAAGTATTCTAATTTATATAAAAAGATTTTACTATGCAAAACATGATGCATAATAGAATATAATATATTCTATTTATAGAACAACTTTATAAAAGTATTTTGTTTTATATAAAAAGCTTTTCTGTTTTATTACATTAATAATACTAATAAAACAAAACTGAGTGACTTATCACGTAAGCATTAATAATCAATACTGTGTGCTACTATACCAAAATAGAAAAATTTTGAATACTTTTATTTCATAAAATTCGGGGTCTCACAACCGAAGTGGTTACCATTTCTGCCATGATAATTTCCTCCACGATGGTTATCATTGTTTCGATGACCGTTGCCACCGGTACGATTATCATCGAGTTATTGGTCGTTATTCTTCGGTTGAGCTGACTCATTATCGCGCTCTAATAACTGTGCCCTATTCACAACATCTGAATATAAACAAAGTTTGTGAGAAATGAGGTATTGACGTTTTTTGGGTTTTAAACCCCGCAGAAACATTAGCGTCATTCGTTCCTTATTCTCTACCAAATGAGGTGCAAACCTAGATAACTCTGTGAACTTTGCCTCGTACTGGGACACCGTCATGTTGTTCTGCTCCAATCTAATGAACTCTATCTCTTTCATATGACGAATACTTTCAAGAAAGTACTTCTCATTGAACAATTTTTGAAACATTTCCCAAGATAAACTGAGTGCGGCTGGCTGGGTACGCTTTACAGATTCTCACTAATAATATGTCTCACCACGGAACATAAAGGTAGCGAATGGAACCTCCTGTTCCTCTGTGCATCCCAAGACATCTAATATCTTGGTAATTTGTTTGACCCATGTTTCCGCCTCAATCGGATCTGGCTTTCCCTAGAATTTTTGTGGTCCCAACTCTTTGAACTGCTTGGCCGTGACAAACCGCGCGTTTCCATCATTTCCACCCGTATTTTGTACACGAGTCTCTCTTGTTTGATTTTGCATGAACTACAAAAAGCTTCTAAATATCCCATCATTCATCGTTTGTTCGGTCGTGTTGTTTACAGGAGGAATATTGCCTTCCTGTTGCACGTTCTCCTGGTTTGTGACTAAAGTTATTTCCACGGTCTCATACACTCCATTGTTAATGTTCTCAGCTGCCATTTTTAAATACTTCCATAAAACAAGGGTTAATTAAACAAATTAACATATCACATAATATCCCTATATTATGACTGACCAACAATAAGCTTAGGTAGGACACACTAGCGAAGGATTTACTCATCTCTCCCCTCCTAGTTCTATTCCCCGATCTCCGCCAGAGACCATATCCCTAAGCTCTGATACCAACTGTGACGCCCCCAAAATAGGTATACATCACCCATTCTGAGTCGCCAAATACATGGTACAAAAAAAACTACAACTTCATTAAGACAATTATCATGCAAAATACGACAATATACAAACTGTGAGTTTAAATACTTTTAGACAATATCCACACTCAAATAAGTCCTCATTACAATTATTGATGCACTATTTTACAAAATAGTTAGGACTACTAAAACAACTATCTTGATTCATCACTCCATACCCCGGCTAGTCCCTGCTAAATTCTCACCTCCTGAGAAGAAAAATGGAACAAGGAAAAGGGTGAGCTCAACTAGCCCAGTAAAGAATATTATGACTAAGATAATATATAACAAATTATCATTAGTCCTCAATAGGGAAAAATCTGATAGAATATAATAGACAACAAGTTTTAGATCAACAACTGCAGCGGAAACAGCAATCCATTAGAAGAGTCAAGTAGAGAATGAGTTCTACTATCTTCTAAGATTTAAAAGTCCATTATCAATATTTTATCCCTGTAACAACAATCAATATATCTTGAATCAAATATTCATCTTTGCACTATAAGCCAAAGATATTCATTTGTATCACCAGTCGGTCATGCTCATCCCAACATATGTTCATCTTTGCACTACGGGCCAAAGATATTCATCAGTTAATCATTCATCTTTGCACTACAGGCCAAAGATATTAAGTAATATCATCATTAAGGACTGAGGATGATGAAAAATATCTTAAAGAAAATGAATCCAGTGAGATTAAAGGACAAATATTAGGGATTCGTATTACAGTTTATCCAAATTCAATAATACTCCAAAATAACCAAATATGAAGCAGATTTCCAAAAATGAAGATCAAAACATGGATACAATCAAAGATAGTAACCATAATAGACATTTTGGACACAACGAAAAAATTTCATTTTTCAGTGAATAGTATCGTATTCGTGAATAGTGTTGTATACGTGAATAGTGTTGTATACGTGAATAGTAACCCCGACACAAAAAGTTTCAAATTTGATAAAAAGTTCTGACCAAAATTTTGGCATAATGATATTGAAAGAAATATATCATTTACGAAGAAAATAACATCCCTTACCTCAAAATAACAGTGCTTCTGACCGGAATATCGGATGTAAAGCCGAAGGAAACTTGCACTAAATAACAACTCTCAAAGTATCTAAATACTCACAAAAATACGCTCGACAATATAGAGAAAGAGAAAACTTATTTCTGGTGTGATTTTCAATTCTAACCTAAGCACTTATTTATAGGAAAATGCTTAAAGCGCCATAAGAGACTAAATAATAACATAATATTATTTATTTTTCTCTTCTACACCACCTACCAAGACTAGCCACCACCTTGAATTAGTCAACTTGGAACAAAAAAATAGCAGCCCACATGTTTTAAAAAAACAAAAGTGGGTCCCACCTAATTTTAATAAAAATCATTTTATTTTCCGAAACTTCAGTAATTCATAATAAATAGCCCTTTTATCAGAAAAATATGAATTTTATGTCCATTCCACACGAAATTGAATTCTCTATAACTTTGTAGCTTTGAGTTTTTCGACATTCCAGACAGAAAAATATTCGAAATCCACAAACGGATGATTTTCAACACCTCTTAAAATTCATAACAAATCATACATTAATTTTTAACGGTTCAAAATTTGTGGACATATACTCAACTTATATGTGTAAACATATCCAAAAATCACAATGATCCAACGGTCGGATTAAAATTATCACTCACGCAATAGAGTTTTAAGAACACTGATTTGCTTTTTAATACCTCCAATCTGACAAAATACTGATAAAACACCTCAATATTAATTCCTTTATTTATAACCACATAAATAAATCCATCATTTCTATCCACATCAAATAAATATTTCCTTATCATATAAATTAATAATTAATTATTCACAAATAATATTACAGAATCACAATAATGATAACCAGGTGGTTCCTAGGAAAGTGAGGGCTTTCCAATAAGAATTTCTCCCTACTGGCGCGTAATTAGATTATCTAACCTCTCCTCGACAGAACTTTCTAGACATTGCCAATAATGCTATATAATAATATTATTCAAATAATATGAATTATTGATATGATAATGAGAAATACTGTGCAGTGACAATTATTGAAACAACAATAATATAAAATATCAACGCATCAATTATTGAATCAATAAAATAAAATATTGAACAGTAATTACAGTAACAATTATTGAGTAGTGCCTTCTTATTTAAGGATCAATAATTCAAAATATTTGTACATCATAGTGTATTCTTATGCAACCACAGCGTATTATCAGTATTTTAACCACCAGGTATTCCAACAATGTTAACGGTAACAATTACGTCGTTATTTATAGACTCTCAAACTTGTCATTTTCTTCATCCAACCGTTTTCTATTATGGGGCCCACAAATGGTTGCGTCTGTCATTATGAATATTATTCTGACGAAGAAGAATATTCCACGACCAAACGAATATTCCCCGATAACAATGAATATTTTATAACCACTTACTTATTTTGCAATATTTGCATATTTCACCCATAACCAAAGCATTATATCAAATTAACACCTTATTATTCACAATAATAATTAGAGAAAATTAGATTTTATTTATAAAAAGTTGGGGTCTTACACATAGTACAAAGATGAATTTATTAGTATGATTATGAACATGAACTGTGATTTGGTATAACCATGATCTTTGATGTTTTAGGTAAAGACAGGTGATGAAAATTGTGAGACCCCAAATTTTATGAATAAAGATTTAAATTTCTCGAAATATTTTTTTTTGAATATTACGGTGTGGATTTGATATAATGTTATAGTTGTGGGTAATATTTATAAATTTTGCAAAGTAAGCAAGTTGGTATGTAATATTCGTTTGGTTGGGGAATATTCTTTTTGTCGGGGAACATCCGTACGACGGCACAATCATTGGTGTACCCCACAACGAAAGAATTGTTGTAGTTAAAAAATGACAGAATTATCATTTTATAAAAATAACGGTTAAAGTGTTACCGTTAAAACTGTTGATCTACCCGGTAGTAAAAGTATAGTAATACGCGTGGTTGCATAGTAGCACACGATATTGATTATTGATGCTTATGTAAGAAGTCACTCAGTTATACTCAATTATTGCTACAGTAATTGCTGCATCATATCTCTCATATTATTAATTCAATTATTGTCACAGTATCATCTGCATAATATGATATATTATTAAATCAATAATTTAGACGACAAAGTTATTCATATTATTATTTGCAATATTGACAATGTCTAGAAGTTCTGTCAATGAGATGTTAGATAACCTAATTGCACGCCAATAGGGAGAAATCCTTATCGAAAAGCCCCCTCTTTCTTGGGAACGACCTGTTTGTTAAATATTATGAGTTATAATAGTAATGATGAATAAGTTCGTATTGATTAAAGATGAAATTAATAATTTTATTGTGTGGGAATTATTAGTGTTAGTGAAATCGACATTTATTTCGATAATAATTAATGTCTGGAGGTTATATTGACCAATCGGGTAATTCACCGGATAAATAAGTAATTAACTGCTATTAATTCACATGCTTATAACTATGTGTTCACATGTGTGTACTATTGATTCACATGATTTACTATTAGGGGATTTGGTGCAAGATTGATAATACTTGCATGACTAAATTAAAAATGGAGGTATAGATGAAGGTACTATACTATAATTAATTTTTCCACATGTTTAGAACTATTGAGCCGCATGATTTACTATTGATTCACATGATTTACTATTAGGAGAGGTGGTGCAAGTTTGATAATACTTGCAGGACTAAATTAAAAATGACGAAAAAGAGGAAGATATTATACTGTAATATTTCGAGCCCCAAAATGTTCAATTATTAAAACTATATTTTCCTATAAATAGAAGCTCATTCTTCCTTCATTTATCACCAATTCACTAAGTCTCACAAGAGCAATTATTATAGAGAAATTATAGAGAGAAAGAAGAAGAGAAGTTTGCTACCTCACTATTCCAGTATCCAATTTTCTTCTAAGGTAAGGGGTATTATTTCTTTCGTATTCATGAAGAGAGTTATTTCTTTCAATATTCGTAAGGGTTGTTATACCATTCTTTATTATTCTATTGGAATAACCTGTCTGTGCGGTCTATCGCATGCTTGGTGAATTCTTCTGTTATTCCATTCTTTATTATTACATTTGAATAACTCGCTCACGCGAGGACTCGCATGCATTTTTGAATTCTTCTGTTATTCCATTCTTTATTATTCTATTGGCATAATCTGTTTGTGTAGACTACGTACACCTGATGAATTCTTCTGTTATTCCATTCTTTACTATTCTGTTGGAATAACCTGTCTATGCGAACTACCTTGTGCATGGTGAATTCTTCTGTTATTCTATTCTTTATTATTCTGTTGGAATAACCTGTCTACGCGGACTACCGCATGCATGGTGAATGACCCTTCGTATTAATTCTTTATTAAATTGTGGAAATGATCTGTTTACGTGGATTATCGCATGGTGGGTGAAAATCTATTTGCAGTTTTATATATTATATTATACTCGTATGAGATATCATTTCTTTTTTACTCATCATGGAATATCATTTTCTTTGGTATTTTTCTTTTACGAGTTACTATTCATGGGTTACTATTCACCCAGTTACTATTCACTCTAGTATTGTTCACTCGGGTATTCGGGGCACTTTTCATGTCAGGGTACTATTCACAGGGTTACTATTCACTCTAGTATTATTCACTCGGGTATTTGGGACACTTTTCATGTCAGGGTACTATTCACAGGGTACTATTCCTGAGTACTATTCACGGGGTACTATTCACCCGAAAAATATATTTCTTTTCGGTCCAAATCAATTTTGGGTATAATATTATTCTTGAATTTTACTCCACAAAGCAGTATCATGTTGACAATTTGAACGTTATTGAATTCTGAATAAATTAAATTATAAATCATTAAAATTTATCCTTGAACTTGTTTTATTGAATTATTATGTCATTGTCATTATCCTCATGCTTATATTGTGATGAAAGTCGTCTTTGACTTACGTGCATAGATGGACTTGGTATGATTATGACCAGGAATTATTCGGTATAATCATGACTGTAATGTAACGAATGAGGTGGTAAAAGTCCTCATTGGCCTTTAGTTCATTGATGGACAGTTATTGATATGATTATGTCCAGAGATTATTCGGTATAATCATGACCATTGATGATTACATGAATATCCTTGGCCGTGGTGCAGGGATGATTCGATGATGTGGATTATTTATTAAGTTGAGTCTCAACGATAAAATTGATGATAAACTTTTTAAATCATAGAAGATAGTAGATTTTATGCTCTACTTGACTCTTCTAATGGATTACTTATTCCGCTGCAGTTGTTGATCTAAAACTTGTTGTCTATTATATTCTATCAGTTGTTATACTATTGAAGGCTAAGGATAATTTATTATGCATTATCTTAGTCATAATATTTCTTACTGGGCTAGTTGAGCTCACCCTTTCTTTCACTGTTCTCTTCAGGAAATAAGAACGTAGCTGGGACTAGTCAGGGAACAGAGTGATGGTTGTCGATGTCGGGATTTTTGAGTGTCCCTTTTCGTTACTTGTTCTTTGGTGTTCTCATGTTAAGGTGAGATTTGTTTGAAAAAATAAGTGAAAAAGGTCCGACATGTATAATGTCGACGATTGACTTTAAGAGTCGCCAGTTGGTGTATTTAACTGGTTGCACCAACGCAATCGAAAAGGTTTGCACATTGACCCAGTGATTTGACACTGCTAAACGGGTCTGTGAAACCGAGACTCATTAAGGGTTCGGGGGCTTGATTATGCGGAGGGAATGTGTTAGGCACCCCCCGACATCCGTGTTACCACGGTAACCGCCACTCTTCAAAGAAATTGTTGTATGAATGTGTGTGTGTGGATCAATGTGCAATTATTTAAAAGTAGTGCGAGGCCTCGTTCGCACTTATATACAAGGGTTTGAATTTATTTATAAAAATTTAGTTTTAACCACAAGATAGTAATGATGTTTTGGAAAAGAGGTTTTTCAAACCCTGTGCTCGATAGGAATTGAGACCTTTTCATACTTCTATTTTATTATTAAATGTCCGGCTTGTTTGCTTTTATTTTCGAGATGCAAAGCATACTTGAGAAAAATAATATTCAACAATGCCGAACTCCTCACGGGCATGACATCCATCCAAGGAAATTCAGACATTGTAAAGTAATGTACAAGTTGCTTACAGCTGAAAAAAATATCCATCACGGGAACCGAATATAGATTCAGTAGACTGAACCTGTGATCACATGATTCCTAGGCTCACATGATACTGCAATTTGTATGGAAAACAATAAGCAGTTATATATATAAAAGCTGTAAATATATATATATATACAGACTTGATCAACCACAATGAAGCAACTCCATGGGGGATTGAAAATGTAAATATATAAAAACGATAAATATATATATATATGGATATAATCAACCGCCATGAAGTAAACTCCAGGCGAGACGAAATGTAAATAAAGCTGTAAAAGCTATCAACTGCCACGAAGTAAACACCAGGCAGGACAGAATGCAAATAAAGCTGTAAAAGGCCATGAAGTAAATTCCAGGCCTGACAGAAATGTAAATATATATATATATGTACAAATATATATATAAAAGTAGTTAACGCATCGGATGTAAATCCAGGCTCATCGGATATGTCCGACAGCAATTATATATATGTATATATATAAAAGCGAATAAACGCACCGGATATAAAATCCAGGCTCGTCAGATATGTCTGACAACAATTATATATATATATATATAAATATATATATATATATATACAAAAGCAATTAAATGCTCCGGATGTGAAATCTGGGCTCATCGTATGTAGTCGACCACGCTTTTTTTTTATATATATATATATATATATATATATATATATATATAAGCAAATAAACGCTCCAGACCGAAGTCTAGGCTCAATCAAGGCATAACTCGATAATGTTAGTTCATATATATGAAATATATACATATATTAGTATATATATAGATAAAAATGAAAACCACGGACCGAAGTCCGGGCAAACACACTTACACGACTATCAACGTGTACAACAGTGTGTGAAAATAGGAGAAAGAGGCTTTATAGAATGTAAGAAGGCTTACAGTAGGCTGCCAAAGTAGACTTCTTTGACTTTAAATGGATAAACACTCAGCTCCCGCCGGATAAAAAGTAGCTATATGTGAGCTAACTAGTGTTTAAAGAAGAGGAAACACTCAAAAGATGTGTATGTAGAGCAAAATGGACAGGGCTTCCTCGCCTTTTTCCTTCTCTCTCTCTTCTCAAATGGCTAACCCAAGTCTTCTATATATAGACGGATGGTCGCAGGTACACCTGCGGCAGTCGCAGTTGTACCTGCGGCTGGTCGTGGTGGATCCGAGCCTCGCGGGTCCTATCGTCTCGTAGTACGTGCACTCATGCACTGTAATGTCCGCTCGAACTTGCAGAACTTCAATCCGAGCATCCAAATAAAGTATATCTCTACTTCTTTAGATCGCTTGTGTCGAGAGTTACGTAATGACATGGATTAAAGGTTGTACGAAGTCAGGAAGAGGGGTCTATGCCCATGGTCTTCAAGCTTTAAATTCTATCTAAAGTACTGCCACACGTAATAGTCACTCGGGATTGTCACTCCTCAGTTCTTGTGGGACATTGTTGGATGTATGTATGTATGAAGTGTTGAGACGACGTGACGTGTCATTTGTCGAAGGAACAAGAAGATGCTTGACTCATCACCGGGGTTATCGCCGGTTTAAGTTGAAAGTAGACGTTGCTCAGGGTTACAACTGAGATTGGACCACTTGTTGGTATGTTGTGATATCATCTTGTTGTCGTGGTAAGATGATGTTGTGACTCCTCACCGGGGTTATCGCTGGTTTAAGCGGAAAGTAGATGTTGCTCAGGGTTACATTTGAGATTAGACGGCTTGTTTGTATGCCTCACTGTCATCTGTGATGTTCCTGTCTGCCCGTTGTTAGTCCCGGGTTTGAGGTATATGTGCCTCGACAGGATGTTTGAGCCTGAAGCTGATCGCATGTGTTTGAAATAAGCATTTCTGGGGTTATTGTCGGAACTGCAATGACATCCCTTGGGGCTATCACCAAGGATGGGGTTGCTACTCCCAATGTTGTCCCTAGGACTGGAACTGAACGTCGCGGTGTTATTGCCGAGACAGAACTGTCCTCTCCGGTGTTGTTACCGGTCTTTTGATCTGCATATCTCGGGGTTATCTCCGAGATTAGAAATGACATTCCTAGTGTGTGTTCCGGGTTTTGAACTGATCTTCTGGTAGTATCCGGGTTGGAGCTGATATTCCCGATTTGTGTTCCGGGTTGGAACTGAACTTCTGGAAGTATCCGGAATGGTTGTAAGCTGTCTTTCAGGGTTATCTCCAAAAGACAAATCTACCCTCCTGCAATGTTAGGAATAGGAGTGCAGAAAATTTTGAGTGTCTACTGATGCCCCTCTTTATCATATTCATGCAATACAAGGCATGGATAGGACAAAGAATCCTAGACACTTGAAATGCAAGAAAGATAAACATGATGTTATATGCAGCAACATGATGCAAATGCATGTAGAATGCATGAATGATTATCAAGTAATCCTGTTGGGATGACAATCAGTGATGGCTTGGATATGCGATCCAAGTCTTCGAGGATGTTGACATTTGGACTACCACCAAAGTCTTGAATCCTAGACATTGGTTTATACTCCATAAAGGTACCTCTTGTGTGGAAGAGATCTGTGGGGATAAAGCTTTGTCTGTTTTGAGGATGTGTATAACATGTTCCCTCACAATCGCTGGAGTTATCGCTTAATAGTTGTTTATTATCGTGGTTGCACGATCTTGACGATGTGTGTATCACCGGATAGATCCCTGATGGGTGCATTGTCAAGGCTGCTTGACCTTCATTGATGTGTGTGTCAATAGTTGTATTACGTTGTAACCCCCGCCGGGGATACGTAGATGCTTGAAGGATGTGCGTTGTGACCCCCGCCGGGGAGGTATAGATGTTTGAATGATGTGCGTTGTGACCCCCACTGGGGAGGTTTAGATATTTCGTGGTTTCGCGTTGTAACCCCCGCCGGGGATTATTTAGGGTTGTGACCCTGTAAATGACGGCATCGGACCTTTGTGGAGTATTGTCGAGCATGGTTTGTGAAAGCTGAGCTCATTGGTATAGTATACCCTGCATTCAGGAGAATACCATTGAGACGACGAGATATTAACTCTAACCGACAAGAAACCAGGATTTCAAGCTGTTCCGCTCAATCGCGTAGCATTTTTATTCCTGATTTGGCCTTTTCAGCTTGTGAGACCTCCTTTGCAACTCTAACTGGAGCGAGCTGGAGGTGTGGGACCCATGTAGGGGGGCCACAGGTAAACCCGTAGGAGCCGCAGGTTAGCTTACGGCCACCCGTGCCTATGTATAGGTGGTTGATTGCTTTTATAAGTCATTTTCAAGTTGCATCGCGAAGGAAATCCGAGAGCTCTTCTTCAGATCTGTTTGTGTCGGAAACTTTTCGTGATATTTCGCCACCGCACAAGCGTTCTTCATCATCCCGGTAACACATGCATGTATTTTTTTCCAATTTCATCCATTGGAAAATGACTTATCGCATTTAAATGCATTTAGACACATAGTAGTGAATATGCATGCTGATATGACTTGAAAAAAAATATTCAACATAGTAAATGTTAGTATTAAACCATGCTGAACATAATGATGTGAAAAAATTTGACTTTTGAAGCAGTCAAATTGGCACCTTTTACTGTCATTTCTTATCCTATCTGAGGACAAATGAGTAAAGGTAGAATAGTAAAATAATCCTGGTAATCAAAGTACACTTATGGATTTTTACTATGATGTGATGAATGCATACAGGATGTATATATGATCGTACTGTGTGTGCTCTTGAATGGCCACCTAGTCATGCCTATGTGCATGTGGATAGTCCCATTTACAAAGGGGGCTATGGCAAAATTTTCCCAAAATGTAGGCATTGGGTAGTTATGCATTTTTAACTCTATAGTAGATGTATGTTAAAATAATGCATGTATGCATATAATCATAGAATGCATTTTAGAAAAGACTCCAGGTAAGGAATTACCACACCCTTTCTGAGGTGATTTGGAGACTTGTTGTCCAGATATTATGGATCCAGATCAGCTGAGCAGTTCTCGCAGGACTACTTCAGGTGTACGGAGGAGGGCTTTTGAAGAGCCTCAGCGCCCTTCTGTGAGACAGCCTCATCGTTTGGCGGAGGGGGTGATACGTCCTATTCGGGTTGAAGTACCGAATGTCGAGGATGAGGAAGAGGATGTACCGTTCAAGGTTCATGCTCCTGCTGTACGCGTTCCCCGTAGGGAATTGCCAGGTATTCATGTGGCGAACCCAGATCTTCTAGGTGACTTGAGTAGGCATCCTTCAGTATACCTGCACGCAAACGAGGTATGAAGTTAGATCTTTAATCTTTCTTATTTCCTATTGATGAGGAGTCAATGAGTCTGATGTTTGATCTTCATTTGATGTAGATTCCCGGCTTCACACAGCCTCGAGGGAACTGGTTTAGCATCCACTCTATGTATCAGGCCTTGCATGATGACTATAGAGCGATAAATCATGGTCAGGGATTCGGGAGGTTCTTCTCCATTCTACCCCGTCGCTGTCCCTAGGGTTACCTCAGGGCATTGTCTGAGCGGTGGTTCCACCAGACTCAGTCACTTCATTTGTTAGATTGTGAGGTGATGATGACGCCGATGGATTGGCAGTTTATCACAGGTATGGAGTTTGGAGGGGAGCCGGTGCCTTGCAAGACGGATATCACCCCTACTGCCGTTAGATCCTTGTTAGGAGTTCCGACAGAGGCGCTTAAGGGCAGGACTGTTCGTACAGGCCCTTTGAGCGTAGATTCTATGACCGGGCTGTTGAGTGAGCCTATACCCGATGATGTGAGAGTCAGGGATCGCATTCTTCGGCGATTGTTCCTGATGAATATTAGGGGCTACTTCATAGCAGATAACTCTTCTACGGTGTCCTTCACTTTGATTAGCGCCACTCGACACGTGGACCGTATAGGAGAGTATGATTGGGGTTCCTACACCTTTGCCTACTTCCTCAGGTAAATGCGCATGCGATCGCAGGGCTTGACCGAGGCACGGTTAGGATTCTACCCATTTCTGCTGGTGAGTATTTCTCTTGTCTTTTCCCATGTATAGGTCAAGAGTGTTGACTGACAGCAGATGTTTGCCTTTGTGTTGGCAGTTTTGGGCCTATAAGAGGCTCCCTTGTTTGCACCCTGTGAGCGTGTTAGGTTTAGACACCTATCCACAAGGACGAAGATGGAATCATTCCATACTGGCGGAGGTCCCTGTTACTGAGGGTTTCACTCATTATCGCCTACAGTTGGAGCTATTGACAGCTGATGTCAATACATAGATTCCCTACTCTGGAGAGCATTTGGGAGTTGGTTTTGAGGATGGGTACCCGACTGGAGTAGAGTACGTCATTTCCACCCGTAGGATTCCACTCTTCACAGATGGAGGATGGGAGCTCTATTTAGGAGAGCGTGCTATTAGGAGCACTACAGGAGAGATCCGTATGCCGATCTTGCCTCCTGCCAGGCGTTACTGGCATGTTTTGCAGTCACCCGTCATTGACTTCCCATTGTTGGGGATTGACGGTTTTACATTGTCAGAGGGCCCCTGTTCATAGGAGATGTTCCAGCATTAGTGGATCCCTCGTACCATTGGAGCTCAGACCCACGCCACACAATTTATGGGGGATATGGTTCCAGGATCCGTGATGATGACGGATTGGCTAGCATGTGTCAGAGATCCGACTCATGTGACACAGATTAACAGATTGACTCGGCAACTGGACTGGTCACATCTTTTCATTCGGCATTTGGGCAGAGATCCTGCAGAGGTAGATATTTTTTATCCTTCCAGCTCTGGTGTTGGTCCCTCAGGTGACCCATATGGTTTTGCCGGCGCAGATCCTCCCTTGTATCGTCCTGACATCCTTGTAGATAAAGATCCAGTGACTCATGAGGAGTTACATCAGGTGGACAGGATCGATGATGTAGACATCGACACTATTGAATTTTTCTGATGTATTTCTCGTTATCTCTTTTGATAGGCCTCTGTTAGCTGCTGGGTAGCTTCGCCCCATTCTCGCTATATCTTTTGATAGGCCCTGTCAGATGTTGGGTAGCTTCGCCCCATTTCCCTGTATTTTAGTTATACAGAGATATATTAGATGATAATATACTTAGGAATGTATGTACAGTTTTCCATTCCCTATATCATATTGCCATCTATTGTATCATGCATGTTGTTATGTTATGCATATGTATGTATGTCCAGAGATATTCATCATTGACCCCTGGATGGTCTTATGACATGGCCCGTACATGTGTCTTCTTCGATAGTTAGCCGTATTGATCATACCCCACCATTTACAGTGGTAGCTGGTATGCGATCATGGTATGATAGTATATCACCATCAGACATAGTGATCGAACATGATTTGCTACAGCATACTATGACCTTACTAATGTTTCAGGTTCCTCCAAGATTTGTAGATGGCATGCTAGAGCACTAGGTACCAGACAGACAGGTATTCCGGTTTGGGACCCGAGAGTTGACTCCTACTTTGGAGGAGTATGCACGATTGACGATGATGCCTCTGGACAGACCTTGCGTGCACATGGTGATGGGAGACATGAGTAGACAGTTCATGACCCTCACAGGATTAAGGCGCAGAGTGGTACAGAATGAGATTACATTCGGCCACGTTATATCCCAGTGTTTCCTGTTTGACAGGTTTGGCTCTGAGGACAGCTATGCATGGCATTCCGGGGATTTCACCACACTGGAGGATTATTGGCGTTCAGCCAAAGTAGATGTACTGCTTCTACGCGTATTGTCATACGTCTACATGCCGCGATACATGGATGAGCTAGATATCGGCGTCGTTATGGCAGTGAGACCTTGAGGTCGACTACATACTACTGCACTTATCCGGCAAGAGTGTTCACAGGTAGCTCGGTTATGTTATATGTGTGGTTTATGTCACACTTGAGACCGATTGGCACATTTAGACAACATGGATTTTTTTCACCCATGACATACTCCTTTCAGCCTACGGGGTGTATAGATGCTGCATCTTGGTCCTCTTTCTTGGCAGTGATTGGAGATCCGTTTGATATATTGTCGTGTTCAGGTCTCAGCTCACCCTACAGCTTCATTACTCATGCTCCGGGCATGGATTATCTCCCTCTGGCTGGTTTGAGGGCCATGATTACTTACCACCCACTGGCCGTGATGTGTCAGTTTGACTATTTTCAGGATTTCTATCCATATGAGGGGGCAGTGAGTCATCGCTTTGCGTCACACCGTTTGTCAGCGGAGGACAGATCCAGGTTGTATGCTTGTTGGGATCAGCGAGAGTCATTTGAAGTTTTCTCGTAAGTCATCCAGTTGTTCTCGCAGAGTATTCCGAATGGATGGAGACAGAGATCGATTGGTCATGACAGTATCCACAAAGATGTGAGGACCTGATTCTCGATGATGAGGAGCCTATAGAGGAGGTCTGTTATTCCCACCGATGACTTGGATCATTGGGTCGCCAAGATATTTGTGATAGATTCTCCCACCCCGAAAAGTGCCATCATACATTCTCAGATTCTAAGACAACATTTGGAGCAGAGCTTACATCTGATGACTTATGACAGAGATCAGGCTAGAGCCGCGATGTTGACAACTCTTGATGAGAGAGATACTGCTCTGTTAGAGAGAGATGAGGCTAGATCAGCCAGGGATGCATTGATTGGAGAGTGGGATACCGCCTTATCTGCTAGGGATGTGGCCATTGCAGATAGCACTTCCATTAGATCCCAGATGTCTGTCAGTCTTGCCAACATGACTTCCTACATTGATGAGCATTCTGCCACCATGCAGTTAGCTTCTGATCTGTTAGCTCGTGTAGATACCCTTGGGCAGGAGCTTATAGCGTTACCTCCATCTTTAGAGAGGGATGTTATGTTAGATCTGATAGTCCGCATATATACAGATCTGTAGATAGCTTTATATTTTTCTGCACAGACTAGCTTAGCCATTTTTGTCATGTACAACACATATGTATATATCAAATAGTATTATGTATGGCAGGGAAATATATTTTGATTCACTTCCCTTTTAGTTATGCCTTGATACTTGCTGATATTTGCCTGTTTCTCCAGGGCCTTAAATCTTGATGCATTCTGAACTTATCCTTGATAGATGGACATTGAGACGTCACAAGGTCTCTCAGAACGGATCATTGATCACTGAAAATCCCTACCATCTTTGGTGTCTTGGGACTGATATCTGTATGGAAAAATGGAGAGGAAGGTGGTTTCTTCCTCTCTGAGATTGACCGTACCACAGATGGTCGCCAGTACTTCTATTTGTAAGAAGCCTAGATAATTCCATCTCTCATGGGTTGGTATTTCTTTTTGAGGCACGATCGCAGCTTAAATGGTCACCGAATCTTCTATTTGTGAGAAGAGGTTGGATAATTCCATCCCTTTGATCTGAAACCGATGAAGTGGGGCAATTTGAAAGGTTCCTCCCGATGCTGTGACAAGTATGTTTGTTCGATAGGGGTTAGATCGCACCATAAATGGCGCCGCCACGCACTCTATGAAGAGGATATCAAGTCTGCGTAGTTCGAACCTAGTGTAGGAGGTTCAACGCTGAATGTGAAAGGCAGAAGGGTGTAGAAGTATTTTTGTTGTTTTTGTGAAGAAAAGGCAGAAATGTTTTTGTTATTTTTTCTTTATTACGACCTGGCCATATAGAATATAGTTGCCTACGTACCCCCGGGTATCAGGGAGATTAGGTCTACGTAGTTCGCCCCTCAGGACAAATCGCAGCTGAAGAGAAGTGTAAATCCCATGTTCAGGCTATACTGTGGGGAGAAGAAAGTTTAATCCCATAAAGGGGATAAACTGCAAGTGTGGAAAAAGTTTAATCCCGTCTTCAGGACAAACTGCAAGCGTGAAAAGTTTAATCTCGTCTTTAGGAGAAACTGCAGGTGTGAAAAGTTTAATCTCGTCTTCAGGAGAAACCGCAGGTGTAAAAAGTTTAATCTCGTCTTTAGGAGAAACTGTAGGTGTGAAAAGTTTGAAATGAAAGGGTTTGAAGTGTATATTTCCCAGGTGTGAAAAGTTTAATCCCAGGATGTTGGTTTGAAGTGTATGTTTCCCTGAGGGGTAGAAGAGTTTGTAAAAAGGTGAAAGGGTTCAAAACCAGAATGACTGGTGATTTGATGATCAAAACTAGGATGTTTGTTTGATGGTAACTTCAGACATAGTACCGTTTCACGCTGTCTAAGTTGATAAGCTGTGAAAATTCATCGCCATCCATTTCCTGCAACCTGAGAGCACCTCATGTCAATACTTCCTTGACAACAAATGGGCCTTCCCAGTTAGGAGCGAATTTTCCCTTAAATTGATCTTGGTTGTCAATGATCTTCTTCAAAACCAAGTCATGTTGTTTGAATTGCGTGAGTCGGATTTTTTCTATTGTAGGATCGTATGCGATCCTTCACGATATAATCGACCATGGAAGATAGTCGCGGTTCGCTTTTTTCGCCTATTGTAGAGACAATTAGTGATACCTGATTGTACCCATTGGTCTTCATCCAACCGAGAATCCATCAATACTCGAGGATTCCATTTCCACTTCTATGGGGGAGCACCGCCCATCCCATAGACTAGTGAGTAGGGGGTTGCCCCAGTGGAAACACGCATTGAAGTTATGTAGGCTAATAAAGTTAGGGACAAGAGGTCAGGCCATCCTTTGTGATTGGCGGACATTTTTTGCATGGTCTTCTTGATGTTTTTATTAGCCGCTTCAATAGCACCATTCATCTTTGTTGTTGAGGTTCTTAGCATTGTCTGACATAATAACCTCTGGTTGTCCATATCGACAAACAACATTATTTCTGATGAACGCAATGATGACTTCTTTAGTAACCTTGGGGAAGGAAGCTTCTTCTACCCATTTGGTGAAGTAGTCGATCATGGTGAATATAAATCGATGTCCATTACTGGCTTTGGGCTCGATGGACCCGATCACGTCCATTCCCCACATTGGAAAGGGCCATGGCGAACTCATATTATGGAGTTCCCTTGGAGGGGCATGGATAGCATTCCCATGGATCTGACATTGACAGCACCTCTTGACGTGATCATCATAGTCAGCTTTGAGTGTAAGCTAATAATGTCCCGTTCTGAGAATTTTCTTGACAAGTAGGGGTCCGCTCATGTGAGGGCCACATACTCCACCATGGATCTCATCCGTGAGTTACTGAGCTTGGTCTTTGTCCAGACATCTGAGGAGACCTAATCATGCATCTCTTTTATAGAGTGCATCTCTGCTCAGGTAGAATTTCATAGCAAGTCGATGAATCCGCCTCTTCTTAGTTAGACTCGCCTCAGCGGGTGTAGATCCATCTCGTAGATACTCCTTGATGTGTTGGTACCAAGGGTTGTGGATGGGAGGTAGCTCATCCGATACTTCTCCAATGTAATTCCCATAGACTGGGGCTTTCTGCATAGCAATCGTGATGCTTGGCATGTTTTCCTTGTCAGGTATGTAAACCAAGGAGGCCAACGTTGCTAATGCGTCTGCAAAGTCATTCCTATTGTGAGGAATGTGTAGAAAGGAGATTTCTTAGAACTCCAAAGCCATGTGTAGAACTTGCCGATGGTAAGGCAGTAAATGTAATTCTTTGGTTTGATAGATTCCTGTGGATTGCTTGATTACCAATTAGGAATCTCCAAAGACAAGCTTAATCGCTCGATACCCATTGAACGGCAAGTTTGAGTCCCATGATACAGACTTCATACTCAGCTGTGTTGTTAGTGTTGACAAACTGCAATTTAACGGCGACTAGATACTGCTCCCCCGTACAGGATATTAAAACTGCTCCAGCTCCAGAGCCTTCTGAGTTAACAGCTCCATCAAAATACATTTTCCATGAACGGCATGTATCGTACTGATGTTGTAGCTGAATTGCCATTACTCCTTCGTCAGGAAAGTATGTTTCTAAGGGTTCCGCAATTCCTTGACCTTTGACAGACTTTTGAGTCACGTAGACTATGTCAAATTGCTGTAGGATCAACTGCCATCTGGACAGTCGACAATTCAATATGGGTTTGCTGAACACATACTTGAGAGGATCCACTCGGGATATGAGATGGGTTGTGTGACCATGGAGATAATGCTGTAATCTCATGGAAGCCCATGCTAAAGCATAACAAGTCTCCTCTATCAGAGTGTACTTGTGTTCACTGATGCTGAATCTTTTGCTGAGGTAATAGTTAGCTCATTCTTGGCCTCTATCATCTTTCTGCCCCAGCATACAGCCCATAGCATTGTCATTTATGGATAGGTACATGAACATGGGAACATCATCCCTAAGAGGTACTAAAACAGGAGCGTTGATCAGTTGCTCTTTAATTGTGAGGAAGGCTTTTTGACACTCATCATTCCATTTCATGGAGAAGTTCTTCCTTAACAATTTGAAGATTGGCTCACAGGTTGCTGTGAGTTGAGAAATGAATCGGCTAATGAAGTTGATCCTTCCCAAAAATCCCCGTATTTCCTTCTCTGTCTGAGGGATGGGCATTTCCTTGATGGCCTGGATTTTGGTAGGATCCAGTTCAATCCCTTTGTGGCTGACTAGGAAGCCTAGCAACTTGCCTGACTTAACACCAAAGGCACACTTGGCGGGATTAAACTTCAAGTTGTACTTACGCAACCTGTTGAACAGCTTTTTGAGATGGTCTAAATGGTCATCCTCCTTCTGGGATTTGACAATGATGTCATCCACATAGATCTCTATCTCCTTGTGCATTAAATCATGGAAAAGAGCCATCATAGCTCGCTGGTAGGTTGCCCCGGCGTTGATGAGGTCGAATGACAACCTTCTGTAGCAAAAGGTTCCCCACGGTGTGATGAAAGCAGTTTTCTCACGATCTTCCTCAGCGACCATAATTTGATGGTACCCCGCAAAGCAATCCGCAAAGGAGTACATGTCGTACTGAACAGTATTGTCAATAAGAATGTGGATAAAAGGCACGTGAAAGCTATCTTAAAGGTGAGTTTTGTTCAAATCCCGATAACCCACGCAGACTCGCACCTTTCCTCCTGGTTTAGGCACATGAACAATGTTGGATATCCACTCCGGATATGTAGACACCATGATGATGCCAGCTTGAAATTATTTCACAATTTCTTCTTTAACTTTTAAACTCCACTCAGGTTTCAATCGCCTGAGCTTTTGCCTAACTGGCTTGAATCCTTCTTTTATGGGAAGGCGATGAAGAACAATGTCAGTGGACAATCCAACCATGTCTTCATGAGACCATGCAAACACATCCTGGAATTGAGTTAATAAAGGCAACCATGTCATTCCATTGATTTGTGGTAAGGTCCGAACCAAACTGGATTAGCTTAGGGTTGTCTAAGGTTCCAAGATTGAAAGTAGTGGTTTGATCAAGATTGGGTTTGGGTTTGTCTGCGACCCATTCTTTAATCTCTTGAGGTGTCTCAATGTCCTCTTGGATGTCCATCAAGTTTGAGTCTAACTTTGCATCAAAGTTATAGCCCTTGTGGAGAGAAGGCACCTCATCAGCAAGTACAGGCACATCTAAATTCAGAGTCCTAAAACAAAATATGCTTTCACTTAATATATGCAACTGTTCGATCATACAAAAGTGTTAGCATGTACATGATAAAATAACTGCTAGTGTTGTAAAGGAAAGCAAGCAATTAAAATTATCTACAGGGCAGAGGGATTTTTTGCCCATTTTACCCTCGTCGACCAATGCATGGAGTGATGCTCCAATTATCGAGGGCAAAGTCCTGAAGGACTGCAGTGATAGAAGGATCGTCAGTGTCCTCCTTTTCCCGAATGATAACCATGACATCTGGGCAATCATCGTCTAGGGTGTATCTGTTTGTGTGTTCATCATGAACAATAACGCAAATGCATGCCATCATCAAGGCAATGCCATGTTTACGTTTCCGTTCCTTTTCTTCTGCCTTGGGATCAGGAATCAGCACCTCTTTAGCTTTGATTGGCACTGGCTTCGAAAACAACATAGCCATAACCTGGGCTGGAACCTTTACTGGAGACTGTATCAACTAATGCGGTAAAGGTGTAGAAAATCGCCGTGCGGCGGAAGCCTGAGGAACCTGCTTGTGCTTATGAGGGTTCCTGTGCTTAGAGCTAGCAGAATAGCCTAGCCCGGCTGTTCCAATTTGACTGGACATTTGGATAGGGTTCTTAATACCCTGTTGATCCTTACCAAGCCCTTGTCCAGGTTGATGACCCAATAACATCATTTCTTGCGTGGCTGACATAACCTCGTCAGAAATCTTGGGTACAGGAAGTGGCGCTCCAATAGAATGGTATTGCGTGTTACTCACTTCCAGAGTGTGGAAACTAGCTGATTCAACTTCTGAATTGAAGTTGATAATTAGTAGATTCTCTGATCTAGGACACTCCGGCTCAGCATTGACAATGACTAGACTGTTGTTGATGATGTATTTAAGTTGTTGATGTAAAGTGGAGGGAACAGCTCCGACCATGTATATCCATGGTCTCCCCAATAGTAGGTTGTATCCTGAATCTATCTTGAGGATGTGGAAGGATACGTTGAATGTATTAGAACCAATCTCAATTGGCAATTCAATCTTTCCAACGGAATTTCGCCGAGATCCATCAAAAGCTCGGATGATCGTATGGCTACTTTGGATTTGCTTGAGATTGATATTCATCTCCACCAAGGTGGCATAAGGACATATTTAGAGATGAACCTCCATCTATCAAAACTCCTGCTTGCATGTACCTGGACGACAACACTACGATGTGCAATGGTTTGCAATGACTGGTCCCTTTGGGAGGTATGTCATCATCAGTGAAGGATATCACATTGTTGTTGAAAACGTGATCAACCAAATGTTGAAATTTTTCCACATCCACTGATTTTGGCAAATAGGCTTCTTCCAAAACCTTTAGCAAGACCTTCCGATGATCTTCGGAAGAGAAAACCAAGTCCAGTATTGAAATCTGGTGTGGAGCTTCTCCCAAGCTTAAAACCACTTTAGCTTCATTGTGGCCCATAGTACGGAGGAATTTTTCAATCTTCTCCATGGGCAACTTCCCCTTTGCTTCGCAAGTAGGCTTGACAACCCGTTGAGGAAGATACAGTGGATTTTCTTTCGACACTGTAGCAGTAGTATGTGACGTTGATCCTTCAGCTTCTCCATAATTCCATTGAACTTTATGTAAGCTGATAACAGGATGTTGTAGTCTGCAAGGCAAAGGAATTGGCTCTAGTGCAGCCACTTTCAAAGGATTGTCAGCTCCTTTGAGTTGAATTGGTTATATGGGAAATACTTTGACAGTTTCATCATCCACTTCGGATATAACTGCTAATGATCCCTTCCACTAGGTAGGGCATGCATTCCCTCCCTTGAGTTGCATAGTGTAATCATCTGCTACTTGCAGGACACCGCTATCAATAAGATTCTGAATGAGATGGCGGAGTGCCCAGCATTCTTATGTGCTGTGACCGCGAGAATGTGAATGATATTGACACATTTCATCAGGATTGAACTGCTCTGAGTGGGGATTGATTGGAGGGAGAAGGAATGTAATTTTTCCTTTGTTGATAAACATTTGAAGTATCTCCTCCATAGATTGGCCCAGATAGGTGAATTCCCTCTGATTGGCGAAATCCCGACGGGCTTTAACACTTGCTCATTTTGCAACCTTATCCTCCATAGCTTCGCTTTCTGAAGGCGTTGATGGAGCACTCATAACAAATAGAAGGAGATAGGCATGCTCCTGCCTAATTAATTGGCGTGTGACTTGATGATGGTGGGTCACCAGTTCTGCCAATTACTCAATTTGTTTGCAAAGAGCTTTCATCTTTCGTTCTATGGTAAACTAGAACTTTGCATAATCCCATTTTTCAACACCGTCTTTGATGGGTTGGGATGACTCGCCATTGGAACCTTGTACAGTGCTCCAACTGATCATATTGACCTCTTCTTCTTTGTGTTGAGGAAGAGGGTTGTCTTGCACATGAGGTTGATCTGGCTTGGTGATCACGATCTCACCATTCTCTATCAGATCTTGGATCTTGTGTTTCAAGGCCCAATAATCTTGAGTATCATGTTCGGGTGCCCCAGCATGGTAAGCACACTTTCGAGTTGCATTAAAACCCCTCCCATTAGGGTTGGCTGGTGGAAGAAGATGTGTGATTTTCTTCTGAGCAGTCAGAAGAGCCAGAATATTCTCGAGCGAGTCCCCTAAGGGTGTGAACGTTCGAGGTCGCTTTACTTCTCCACTTTTAGGCAATGAAGGGTTTGAAGATTGTGTTGGAAAAGGGGAGTAGTTTCTCCTCTACATAGGCATGCTTGGATTGCCTTTTTGTCCTTGTAGTATCAAGGAAACATCCTCCTCTTTCTTTTTATGGACCTCCTGGGTTGTTTCCATAAGATCTCGATTGGATGTTCTCAAAGAATGACTTTTAAGAGCGGCTAGGTCTTGAATTTTACCAAACTTCAATCCCATTTCAGCCATCTCGCCGTGTTTGATCATTTCAGAAAATGGTTTGCCAATACCAGCTAGAACTCTTTCATAGAAAGGAGCTTCCTGTACATCTATAAAAGTCATGACCATTTCTGATTCTGTCATGGAAGGAATAACTTGAGCAGCCAGACGCCTCCACCTTTGAGCATACTCTTTGAATGACTCATTAGACTGTTTCTTGACCTTGGTAATTTAGTACCGGTTAGGAGCCATCTGAGATTGAAAACTTTATTGAGTGAAGAAGGCGTGAGCCAGCTCTTCCCAGCTATGGATCTTAGAGTTGTATAATCTGGTATACCATGAACGGGCTTCTCCAGTCAAACTTTTCTGAAACAGCTGCATTCGGAGCTTTTCATTCTCAGCATAAGATCCGAGTTCTCCAATGAACACCTTTAAATATGTGTAAGGATCCCCTAATCCGTCATATTTTTCAAAATTAGGGGTCTTAAATTTCTCTGGATAATTCATACCAGGAAATATGCAAAGGTCTGCATATAAAACACTGCCATGTGTTTCAATCCCTTTAAGAACGCGAATGGTTTCCTCCATTTGAAGGACCTTCTTCCTGATGTCACCGGTGTCTGGATCTCCTTTGAGATGGGTGCCTTCAGGGTCTTTGTTGGTTGTATCCAACTGACGTTCTGGAATTGTTTTTTTCCAGACCTTGAACTCCTTGTGTAAAGGGTTCTGTATGTATAGGTATCTTCATACCCTGAGTAGACTGGTGTAATTCTTTTAGTAGAACAACCAAGTCTGTGATTTATTTACTTAATCCGTCAAATTCTTCTCGGGAAATAGGATTAGACTGTTCGGAAGAAGACATGATTGGCTGTAGGCTTATGGCCTTTTAGGATTGTGAGCGGGTAACAGGCCCAATTGCTTCCCTACAAAAGACTTATGTAGTTTAGTCTTAGGGTAATGTAAATGTTATCATAACATATCCGTTTTAGGAATTTGTCCTGCAAAACAGATTTGTTAATTGATAACATGTCATGCATGCACAGATATTCTTCATATTTTCCATTACATATGGATGAACATGGAATAAAATTATAGGTAAATGCTTTTACAAGTAATTGAAAATGGAAAGCATGAATAGACTTTCCTCCGCATTTGGTTTATCAGAGGTTAATCTATCCTAGGGTTTCTCTCGCGGCTTTTCGGCATGAAGGTTCCCAGATCATCGCAATCTACTCGATGGGAAGTTAATCCGGTCTTTCAACTGGAGCGAATCTAAGTGGTGCCTTTCCTGAGCCCCGGGGAATTATTCTTCCCACGGGTCCAGTAATCAAACACCGATAGGATAGCCTCCTGGTGGAGGGACCACACAACATACATTCACATACAATGTGTCTCACCGTTTATGCAAAATGATGACATGTGCGAAGCACTAATATCACAGATAGATATTTAGCAGTGCAGTAAGTAAGATGCATTCATACACATTCATCAGAAATGTAAATGTAAGAATCACACACAAGCATATAACAATTTTGAAAAGCTTGTAATAGCGGCTTAAGCCCTCTTATCGAGTCCCCAAAGAGATTCACCACCGTCGACGCCGGATTTTTGAGTGTCCCTTTTCGTTACTTGTTCTTTGGTGTTCTCATGTTAAGGTGAGATTTGTTTGAAAAAACAAGTGAAAAAGGTCCGACGTGTATAATGTCGACGATTGACTTTAAGAGTCGCCAGCTGGTGTATTTAACTGGTTGCACCAATGCAACCGAAAAGGTTTGCACATTAACCCAGTGATTTGACACTGCTAAACTGGTCTGTGAAACTGAGATTCATTAAGGGTTCGGGGGCTTGATTATGCGGAGGGAAGGTGTTAGGCACCCCCCGACATCCGTGTTACCACGGTGACCACCACTCTTCAAAGAAATTATTATATGAATGTGTGTGTGTATGGATCAATGTGCAATTATTTGAAAGTAGTGCGAGGCCTCGTTCGTACCTATATACAAGGGTTTGAATTTATTTATAAAAATTCAGTTTTAACCACAAGATAGCAATGATGTTTTGGAAAAGAGGTTTTTCAAACCCTGTGCACAATAGGAATTGAGACCTTTTCATGCTTCCATTTTATTATTAAATGTCTGGCTTGTTTGCTTTTATTTTTGAGATGCGAAGCATCCTCGAGAAAAATAATATAAAGCAATGCCGAACTCCTCACGGGCATGACAACCATCCAAGGAAATTCAGACATTGTAAAGTAATGTACAAGTTGCTTATAGTTGAAAAAAATGTCCATCATGGGAACCGAATCTAGATTCAGTAGACTGAACCTGTGATCACATGATTCCTAGGCTCACATGATACTGCAATTTGTATGGAAAGCAGTAAGCAGTTATATATATAAAAGCTATAAATATATATATACAGACTTGATCAACCACCACGAAGCAACTCCATGGGGGATCAGAAATGTAAATATATAAAAGCGATAAATATATATATATGGACATAATCAACCACCACGTAAGTAAACTCCAAAGTGACGAAATGTAAATAAAGTCAGTAAAAAGCTATCAATCGCCATTTAAGTAAACTCCAGAACTGATGTATATATATATATATATATATATATATATATATATATATATATATATAAGTAAGCATAGGATGTATATATATAAAAGAATAATAAACGCACCAGATGTAAAATTCAGGCTTGTCAGATATGTCTGACAAGAATAATATATATATATATATATATATATATATATATAAAATCAATTAAATGCTCCAGATGTGAAATTCATCAAACAGAGTCTGACCACAGTTTATATATATAAGTATATATATTTATATAAAAGCAAATAAATGCTCCAGACCAAAGTCTAGGCTCAATCGAGGCATAACTCAATAATGTTAGTCCATATATATGAAATATATACATATATTAGTATATATATACAGACAGAAATGAAAACCATGGACCGAAGTCCGGGCAAACACTCTCACATGACTATCAACGTGTACAACAGTGTGTGATAATAGAAGAAAGAGACATTATAGAATGTAAGAAGGCTTACAGTGGGCTGCCAAAGTAGACTTTTTTGACTTTAAATGGATAAACACCTAGCTCCCGCCGAATTAAAAGTAGCTATATGTGAGCTAACTAGTGTTTAAAGAAGAGGAAACACTCAAAATATGTGTATGCAGAGCAAAATGGACAGGGCTTCCTCGTCTTTTTCCTTCTCTCTCTCTTCTCAAATGGCTGACCCAAGCATTCTATATATAGACGGATGGCCGCAGGTACACCTGCGGCAACCGCAGTTGTACCTGCGGCTGGTCGTGGTGGATCCGAGCCTCGCGGGTCCCGTTGTCTCGTAGTACGTGCACTCATTCACTGTAATATCCGTTCGAACTTGTAAAACTTCAATCCGAGCATCCAAACGAAGTATATATGTACTTCTTCGGATCGCTTGTGTCGAGAGTTACGTAATGACATGGATTAGAGGATGTACGAAGTCAGGAAGAGGGGTCTATGCCCATGGTCTTCAAGCTTCAAATTCTATCCAAAGTACAGCCACACGTAATAGTCAATCGGGATTGTCACTCCTCGGTTCTTGTGGGACATTGTTGGATGTATGTATGTATGAAGTGTTGAGACGACGTGCCATTTTTCGAAGGAACAAGATGATGCTTGACTCCTCGCCGTGGTTATCATCGGTTTGAGTTGAAAGTAGACGTTGCTCAGGGTTACAGCTGAGATTGGACCACTTGTTGGTATGCTGCGATATCATCTTGTTGTCGTGGTAAGATGATGTTGTGACTCCTCATCGGGGTTATTGTTGGTTTAAGCGGAAAGCAGACGTTGCTCAGAGTTACATCTGAGATTGGACTGCTTGTTTGTATGCCTCACTATCATCTGTGATGTTCCTGTCTGCCCGTTGTTAGTCCTGGGTTTGAGGTATGAGTGCCTCGACAGGATTTCTGAGCCTGAAGCTGGTCGCATGTGTTTGAAACAAGCATTTCCGGGGTAATCGCCGAAACTGCAATGGCATCCCTTGGGGCTATCACCAAAGATGGGGTTCTACTCCTAGTGTTGTCCCTAGGACTAGAACTGAACGTCGCGGTGTTATCGCCGAGACAGAACTGTCCTCTCCGGTGTTGTTGCCGGTCTTTTGATCTGCATATCTCGGGGTTATCTCCGAGATTGGAAATGACATTCCCGGTGTGTGTTCCGGGTTTGGAACTGATCTTCTGGTAGTATCCGGGTTGGAGCTGATATTCCCGGTTTGTGTTCCGGGTTGGAACTGAACTTCCGGTAGTATCCGGAATGGTTGTAAGCTCTCTTTCAGGGTTATCTCCAAAAGACGAATCTACCCTCCTGCAATGTTAGGAATAGGAGTGCAGAAAATTTTGAGTGTCTACAACGGTCCAGATATTTGCATTAGTAGTCCTCACTATTCTGTGAAATAGTGTGATAATAAATGTAACGATGAATCCATTGAGTGTGGATATTGTCTAGATGGCAATATTTTTATTAAAACTCTCAGCTATATTTTGTCGTATTTTACACGACTGTTGTATAATTAAGTTGTATTTGGATTTATGTACCGTGTATCTGGCGACTCAAGATGGGTGATGTATACCTGTTTTGGGGGCATCACAGTTGGTATCAAAGCTTAGGGATATGATCCCTGGCTGAGATGTGAGATAAGAGCTAGGAGGGGAGAGACGGGGAATTTCTTTGCTAGTATGACCTACCTAAGTTTATTTGGTATTTAATTGGTTGGTCAGAGTGTAGGGATAATATGTGACATGTTAATTAACCCTTGTTTTGTGACAGTGTTTAAGAATGGCATCTGAAAATGTTGAGATTAGCAATGAAGCACATGAGACTGTTGAGTCACCAACGATAAATACCCAGGATAATGTGCATCAGGAAGATAATAATCCTCAGGTAAACAACAACATCGATCAGATGATGAATGATGGGATGTTCAGAGGCTTTATACAGTTCATGCAACATCAGGCGAGAGCGTCTCCTGTTCAAAATGCAAGTGGAAACACTGACAACTCTCGGATGGTCACTACTAAACAGTTCAAGGAGCTGGGACCACCGGAGTTTTTCGGAGAGCCAGAACCACTTAAAGCGGCGACGTGTATAAAGCAGATCACCAAGATATTTTATGTCTTGGGATGCTTCGAGGAGCAAAAGGTTCCCTTTTCCACCTTCATGTTGCGAGGAGAGGCAGATTACTGGTGGGAATCAGTAAAACGTACTCAGCCTGTCGAACTCAAAATGTCTTGGGAGAAGTTCCAAGAGTTGTTCAACGACAAGTACTTTCCCGAAACTATTCGTCACATGAAGGAGGTGGAGTTAATCAAGCTGGAGCAAAACAATATGACCGTGTCGCAATACGAGGCAAAATTTGCGGAGTTAACCCAGTTTGCATCCCATTTGGTCGATAATGAGGAGCGAATGACGTGAATGTTTCTGCGAGGTTTGAGACCCAAAATATGTCAATACCTCATTTCTCACAAATTGTATATGTATTCAGATGTTGTGAATAGGGCTCAGTTATTAGAGCACGATAATGAGTCAGCACAACTAAAAGGCAACGACCAACAACATGATAATAATTGTACCGATGGCAATGGCCATCGGAACAATGATAACCATCGTGGGGGAAATTATCATGCCAAGAATGGTAACCACTTCGGTGGTAATTATGGCCAAGATAATAGAAGTGGGAATTTCAAGAAGAGAAGGTTCAATAATGATGGAAAGACAAAGCAGCACCAGCACCAGCAACCAGCAACAAATTCTAGGGGAGGAGAACGACCGCCAGTTAGATGCTACAGATGTGGAGAGGAGGGACACATAAGTCCAAACTGTCCACAGCCTTCCAAGGTATGTTTTAGTTATGGAGAAGACGGTCACATAGCTCATTTTTTTCCTGTAGCAAAATCAAGTCCAGCTGGGACGGTGGCACCAAAGGAGGATACGGACAAAACAAAGTCGGTGGTTTTAGGAAGAGCGTTTTTCGTGACTTCTCAAAAAGCGAGTGACCCGAACGAAGTTAGCACGGGTTAGTTAATTATAAATTTTTGCAAAGTCTATACCTTATTAGATACCGGTTCTACCCATTCTTTTATCTCTTTTGCTTGCGCTCAACGTTTAAATTTGACTCCGGAGAGTTAGACTTAGGCTTATTGGTTGAAACTTCGTTAGTAGAAACCTTCGTTACATCCACTGTTTATAAATCTTATTTGATTCAAATTGATACCCTCACGTTACCTGTCAATCTTATCTCTTTATAAATACTTGTTTTTGATGTGATTTTAGGAATTGATTGGTTAACTACTCATCATGCTTTTCGTAAAGTTGTTAGCTTTCATATTCCTAACCAACCTGTTATGCGAATTCAAGAAACCAAACCACTAAAGTCAATTACTGTCATATCAAGTCATAAGTAAAGAGCCCCAAGCCTTTCGCTGGTGACTTCCTTGTGTGGAATGCAATGAAGCCAGACTTTCTGTAGGGGAAGCCGTGAATAATGATGGCAAGTTGATAGGTATCAATGTGACATACTATCCAAGTCTTGGGATGAGAGTCACAGTTTATTTCTATTGTTAATAAATTTCCTGACGTATTCTTGAAGACTTCCTGGCCTACCCCTAGAGCGTAAAATCGAATTTTGTATTGTCCCCAGTACAAAACCCATTTCTAAAATCTCAAATATTTTCTTCACCCAAAACGAACGTAACATGTGCCAAAGATGTGGAAGAGCGAACGTGGTAGCTGACGCGTTGAGTAGAAGATCGTATGCGTTTACGAGTGTAATGTTATTAACACAAAAACTCATTTTGTATAACTTACAAATGATGAAGATAGAGTTAAAGACTTTAAGGACCTATGTGATGATGTCAAATAATACGAGTAGAATCGACGTTAACCGATAAAGTTAAAATCGCTCAAGCTACATACTCAGAGCTGATAAATGTGAAGAAGAAGGTTCAAGAGGGCGTTATTCTAGAAGCAAGAATCGACGAAGAAAGGATGTGACGCCCCCAAAATAGGTATACAACACCCATTCTGAGTCGCCAAATACATGGTATAGAAAGCAAACTACAACTTTATTATTACAATTGTCGTGCAAAATACGACAACACATACTGTGAGTTTAAATATAAATATTATCTTCTAGACAATATCCACACTCAAATAAGTCCTCATTCCAATTATTCATACACTATTTTACAAAAATAGTGAGGACTGCTACAACAACTTTCTAGAACCATCACTCCATACCCCGACTAGATCCTACTATGTTCTCACCTCCTAAGAAGAAAAATGGAACAAAAGGAAAAGGGTGAGCTCAACTAGCCCAGTAAAGAATATTATGACTAAGATAATATACAACAAATTATCGTTAGTCCTCAATAGGGAAAAATCCGAAAGAATATAATAGACAACAAGTTATAGATCAATATTCTGCAGCGGAAACAGCAATCCATTAGAAGAGTCAAGTAGAGAATGAGTTCTACTATCTTCTAAGATTTAAAAGTCCATCATCAATATTTTATCACTGTAACAACAATCAATATACATCTTTAATCAAATATTAATCTTTGCACTACAGGCCAAAGATATTCATTTATATCACCAGTTGGTCATGTTCATCTCAACACCTGTTCATCTTTGCACTACGGGCCAAAGATATTCATCAATTAATCATTCATCTTTGCACCACAGGCCAAAGATATTTAGTAAAATCATCATTTAGGACTGAGAATGATGAAAAATATTTTAAAGAAAACGAATCCAGTAAGATAGAAGGACAAATATTAGGGATTTGTATAACAGTTTATCCAAGATTAATAATACTTCATAATAACCAATTTTGAAGCAGAATTCAAAAATAAAGACCAAAACATGGATACAATCAAAGATAGTAACCATAATAAACATCTTGGACAAAAAGAAGAAAATTTCATTTTTCGGTGTATAGTGTCGTATTCGTGAATAGTGTCGTATACATGAATAGTGTCATATACGTGAATAGTAACCCCGACACAAAAAGTTCTAAATTTGATTAAAAGTTCAGATCAATACTTCGGCATAATAATATTGAAAGAACTAATATCATATATGAAGAAAATAACATCCCTTACCTCAAAGAAACAGTACTTCAGAATGAAATATCGGATATGATGCTGAATTAAACTTGTAATGAACAGTAACGCTCAAACTATCTAAATACTCACAAAATACGCTCGATAATATAGAGAGAGAAAGAGAGAAAACTTGTTTCTAGTGTGATTTTCAATTCTAACTTAGCCCTCTATTTATAGGAAAATGTTAGCACTCCGAAGCAGACTTGACCTGCTATATGATGGCTTTACCTGCTACTATTGCCACCCACCACATTTGAAATTCAATTGAGCACATTTCTCATCAACTAATTCTAGAATTTTCCAAAATTTTTATTATTTAAACAATAATCAGAAATTTTAATAATTCATCAAAAATAGCCTGTTTATCAGAAAAATACGAATTTTATGTCCATTCCACATGAAATCGAATTCTCTACAACTTTGCAGAAGAAAGTTTTTCCAAATTCCAAACAGAAAATTTCTAAAATCCATAAACGGGTGATTTTTAATACCTCCAATTTGACAAAATATTGATAAAACATCTCAGCATTAATTCTTTCATTAATAACCATATAAAATAAATAAATCCATCATTTATATCCACATCAAATAAATATTTCCTTATCATATAAATCAATAATTAATTATTCCCAAATAATATTATAGAATCATAATTATGACAACCAGGCCGTTCCCAGGAAAGAGGGGGCTTTCCGATAAGGATTTCTCCTTACTAGCGTGCAATTAGATGACCAAACCTCTCATTGATAGAACTTTCTAGATATTGCCAATAATGCTATCTAATAATATTATTCAAATAATATGAATTATTGATCTGATAATGGGAAATACTGTGCAGTGGCAATTATTGAAACAACAATAATATAAATTATCAACGCAGTAATTATTGAATCAATAAAATAAAATATTGAGTAGTGCCTTCTTACGTAAGAATCAATAATTCAACTATAATGTGCAATACCGGTGCTACATCGCAAGTAACTACGCCAGACATCGTATTTTAACCACTAGGTATTCCAACAGTGTTAACGGTAACCATTATGACATTAATTATAAAAACTCATACTTTGTCGTTTTCTTCATCTGACAATTATCCTGTTATGGGGCCCACGAATGACTGCGTCGTCATACGGATATTCTCGACAAAAAGAATATTCCATGACCAAACGAATATTCCTCGACAAAAGGAATATTTTATAACCACTTGCTTATTTGGTAAAATTTACACATTTCACCCATAACTAAAGCATTATATCAAATTAACCCTTATTAATTTAGAATAATGAATAGAGGAAAATTTAATTTTATTTATAATAAGTTGGGGTCTTACAACCTCCCCTCCTTATAAAATTTCGTCCTCGAAATTGACGTACATACCTGGTGTTTTGAACAGGTGAGGGTACCTCGCTATCATTTCTGATTCCAACTCCCAGGTCATTTCCTCAATTGCATGGTTCCTCCACAAAACCTTAACTTGTGGTATAACCTTGGTGCATAGGACATGCTCTTTCCTATCCAAGATCTTAACAGGTACCTCCTCGTACGTTAAATCTTCGGCTATCTCGTCTGGTTCTAACTCAATAATGTGGTTCGGGTCTTTCACATATTTATGACACCCCCAAATCGGTACTTCCATTTCCACGAGATTTGGTGTTCTTTGTAGACAAACATCATCTATCTATCTACCCATAAATAAATGCAAACCATGCAATAGATAGATATAAATAATAAATATCTCCCCTTATGGGGTTACATCAACTGAATAATAAATAAATCTCAGGTTACTCTAACCTTAAAACATCTATGCGGAAAACATAATCAAATAAGTCTTAGTAACATCAATTCTAATTACATCACATAACCACATTAATTAAGCAGTCTTCATTACTTGCTAAGCTTGCCCTTGCCCTTACTAGTGGAAGGTTCGTCTACTCTTTCGTTCTTAACTGCAATGTTATTATTATGCAAGAGTGAGCACGAATGCCCACAAGTATAACATTATAACAAATGAATAATAACATGCGAGAGAAATAATAACTTATGATATAAAGCTCAACTTTTGAATCAAGAATGAATAACAAGAATTAAAAGAAATTCTGAGGGTTATAAGACCTTGAACTATGTCCTAGGTTGTCAAGTGTTTTTACTTGAAACCTTTAACAGTCATAAGACTATGGACTCTTCTTCTCGTACTTAGGGGGATCAACCCTTAGTACCATACTGTGCACAATATCTTAACGCTAAAGCGTAAATAATCCCCTATCATGAGGTTGTTCATCTCGGTTTGACATTCGAGTCCGCACAAAGGAAGTTTGGTTTGGATAATTCATCAAGGGTTCTTGAAATTTAGAACGCTCATCAACTATGGACTAGTCGAATCAATAAGGGTTCGCTAGTCTAACAAGGTTTAACAATAATAGATAATTTAACTTGGATAAAATCTCAAAAGTATACAATAGAATAATTATTGTATAACAACATCATGCTTGAAGATTAATAAACTTTAATATACAAGACAGGCTTGATCAATAATAATAAGAATTTGCTCAATATCGAAATATGAATTAATCAACTTATATAACGATAACAAGTAGGGTTAGGAAATTTGCTCAACGAAAGTTTAGGGTAAGAAACTTGCTCTATGTAACAAGATAAGGTTTAGAAACTTGCCTCGTGCGTAGATTACACTTAAACAAACTCGTTCTGTGAATTAAATCCTACATATCAATTACGTTTACAATACTAGTCAATAATAACGTACTAAACATCATAAGTTATTCTTTGTCTAAACTCGACTTCATGACCACACTTAGTCAATTATTATACTTAGTGTAAAATTAAGACTTCACGAAAAATAAACTAATTATGCAATTTGATCATTCAATCCACACGTAATTGTGTTATGGACATGTTAAGAATTTATTTTAATATCTCATTATAGGTCTAACAAGTCTTTATAATCATTAGACTAAGTTTCTTTATCACATTTCCATACTTGAACATTTAAAATTTGCATTTTCTCGACAATCGCTAAGTGGTTCTGTATTGCCACTTTTATATTAAGCTCTCTTGGCATGCATGGCTTCTTGGCGTCATTATGACATGGACACTTGGCTTTCATCATGGTGTGGGAAAGAACTAGGAGTTGGCACCATGATGCGCGAGACTCCGATTTCGATTTTTATAATTCGCGAAAATTGCGAACACAACTAAAAATTTCAAGCAACTTATTTTTTACAATTTAGACATACCCACATGCTAGAATTCATAAATAATCAATACTTAACATCTATGGAGTGATTTTCACCCATTAAAACATAAAATCATGTAATTAAAGCATGCAAATTGATTTTCTTTCTTGATGTTCTTGAAGTTCTTGAACAAAAACATGGATTTTAATGCTACTTAGATTCGTTATAAAGCCAAATTCAACCATTCAAGTTTCATTTTGTTCATTTTAACATGCATAATCATATCAATGTGTGAATTTTGCAAAATAAATTATATTTGACATATAAAAATCACGTATAAGGCCATATGGCCATATCACCTATTCTCGTAAATTTTTGAAATTATGTATAATATATACGTTGTAATCTTATGAAATTGATGATATGAAACACACATATATATATATATATATATATATATATATATATATATATATATATATATATATATAAAACATGCCATACAACTCAATTATTACATATATTCTCTCATAACAACAAAATTTCCCAATTTTAGAGAATTACGAATGAATAAAACCATATTCATGAAAACTTTAAAAGGCGTAAAATATATAAATTGGGTTGAAGAGATTACCCAAGCGTAGATTAGATAAATTGACAATTCTCTCTACTTCAATCATAGAGTTTCTCCCAATCTCTCAAAATTTTCTCAACTCTCTCTCTATCTCTCTCGCTTAATATTAGACTTAGAAAAAAAAATGAAAGAAAAAAGAAAGGAAGACGATATAATATAGAAATCAATCGACGCGTGTGATGCGTTGGTGGTGGTTGATTACCCGATCATGGGTAACTGCCCTCAACTTCCCATAGTGCCATGTTTGGCTAGATAGAATAGGTTTTAAAAATCATTTAATTTAATAAAACTTTATTATATAGTTTTAAATAATGTCACACTCCTTATAAAATAAATCTAATATCTTATTTAATTTACTTTAAATAAAATATAATAATTTCTCATTAATTCACATAGTCACATAATTAAATTTCTCATTAATAAAAATATTAAATTATTAAATCTCTAATTAATAATTAAATTAATTAAAATAACAATAGGCTTATTAAATATTTCTTTTAATTCAATAAGCTCACATAATCGCATACTTCGAATAATAAAAATTCTCCACATTAATTTAATAAACATAACACATATAATTAAATTAATCTACCACAACTTCATCAATTAATTATTTAATCTAATAATTAACTCATCGAAAAATATTTATTCAATCCAATAAATATTAAAATTAATTTACAAAATTACGGTTGTCACATCTTTCCCCTCTTAAAAGGATTTTGTCCCCAGAATCATAACTCAATAATTCGTCCCGTTACATTCTCCCCTCTTTACACATATTCTGTCCCCAGGATCGCATATAACAATCTAAGTAAATAAATGAGGATAATTCTTCATCGTATTCTCTTCGAGTTCCCACATAGCTTCTTCTGCGTTGTGGTTCCTCCAAATTACCTTAACAAAAGGTATTACTTTATTTCTCAAAACTTGTTCTTTTCAGTCGATAATTTGAACAGGAATTTTTTCGTAAGACAAGTCTTTGTCAAAATGTAGGGGTTCATATTCAATCACGTGCTTGTAATCAGGTTTGTAGGGTCGTAGGACTGAGACATGGAAAACATTGTGGACATTCTCTAGAGATGGAGGTAAGGCTACCTCATAGGCAACTTCTCCGGCTCTTCTCAGAACTTCAAAGGGTCCAATGAATCTTGGGCTCAATTTCCCTTTCTTTCCGAATCTGATCTTTCCTTTCCAAGGAGAGACCTTTAAAAACACATAACTACCTGGTTCGAACTCAACATTCTTACAGTGTGTATCGACATATTTCTTTTGTCTGTCTTGGGCTGCTATCAATCTCCCTCGAATCACTTTGACTATCTCTGCTGTTTGTTGTACCAATTTTAGTCCTAGTAATTGTCTTTCGCCAACTTCATCCCAATATAGTGGAGTTCTGCACTTTCAACCGTATAACTCTTCATAAGGCGGCATTCCAATACTAGCGTGGTAACTGTTGTTGTAACCGAACTCTACAAGCGGTAAATGGTCATCCCAATTTCCTTTAAAATCCATTATACAAGCTCTTAACATATCTTCCAATGTCTGAATTGTTCTTTCACTCTGTCCATCTGTCTGAGGGTGATATGTTGTGCTCATTCACAACTGTGTACCCATGCATTCCTGTAGACGTTTCCAGAAGTTCGATGTAAAATGCGGATCTCTATCAGAAACAATTGACACCGGAACTCCGTGCCTTGAAACAATCTCTTTCACATATAACCTTGCCAACTGATCTAGGTTGAATCTGATTCTGATCGGAAGGAAGTGTGCGGATTTCGTCAATCGATCAACAATAACCCATACTGCGTCGTAGCCTTTCTGAGTCGTCGGTAGGCCAACCACGAAATCCATCGTAATATGTTCCCATTTCCATTTTGGAATCTCTAAAGGTTGTAGCAATCCACTCGGTCTCTGATGTTCTGCTTTTACTTTTTGACATGTCAGACACTTGACAACACATTCTGCAACCTCTTATTTCAAATTTGGCCACCAAAAGTGTTGTCGAAGATCTTGGTACATCTTGGTACTACCAGGGTGAATCGAATATCATGAGTTATGAGCCTCACTCAAAATTTCTTCCTTAATCTCTGGTACTGGCGGTACCCAAATTCTGCTCTCAAATCTTAGTAGTCCCTCATTGTCTATTTTGAATCTCGGTTCAGTCCCTTCAGATATCTTCTTCTTCACTTTCTCACATTCTTCGTCCTGAAGTTGAGCCTCCTTAACTTTATCCAGTAAGGTTGTACCAGCTTGCATCTGGAACAGCTTCTCGTCAATTTCCATAGGATACTTCACTTCCAATTCCAGCTTTTCCATTGCTAAAATTAGCTCCTCCTGAGCGGTCAACATCATCAATTTCTCCCGACCTTTTCTACTTAGGGCGTCGGCCACCACATTTGCCTTACCCGGATGGTATAGAATCTCACAATCGTAGTCCTTAATTAACTCCAACCACCTTCTTTGACGCATGTTCAAGTCTTTTTGTGTAAAAATATATTTTAGACTCTTGTGGTCTGTATATATTTCACACTTCTCCCCATAGAGATAGTGCCTCCAGATTTTCAAAGCAAAAACCACTGCAGCTAACTCCAAGTCATGGGTCGGATACCCCTTCTCATAATCTTTCAGTTGTCGTGACACGTACGCAATGACTCTACCATTTTGCATAAGCACACAGCCAAGTCCTTTATGCGATGCATCACTATAAACCACAAAATTTCCTGTATCATCCGGAAGAGATAACACAGGTGCTGAACTTAACCTCTTCTTTAATTCTTGAAAACTTTCTCACACACTCTCTCCGTCAAACAAATTTCACCGATTTCTAGTCAAATTAAGGCCAGCGGAGTTGCGATCTTGGAAAAATCTGAATGAATCTTACGTAATAACCCGCTAATCCAATAAAACTTCTTACTTTCGAATGGCGTCTTTGGTGATCCCGATTAATCAAGCTTCGACTTTTGGAGGATCCACGAAATTCCGTCTCTATCAATCACATGTCCAAGAAATTGTACTCTTTCAATCCAGAATTCACATTTCGAAAACTTAGCATATAACTTCTCTCTTCTCAATGTCTCTAATGTCAACCTCAAATGCTCTTCGTGTTCTTCCTTGGTTTTTGAATATACCAAAATGTCATCTATAAATACTATTACGAATTTGTCTAAAAACGGCTTGAACACTCCATTCATTAAGCCCATAAATGCTGGAGGAGCATTCGTTAGACCAAATGACATTACAAGAAATTCGTAGTGACCGTATCGTGTTCTAAACGCTGTCTTCGGTACATCCTCTGGTCTCACCTTCAGTTGATGATAACTACTTCTCAAATCTATCTTCGAAAAATATTTTGCTCCCTTTAACTGATCGAACAAATCGTCGATTCACGGTAATGGATACCTATTCTTAATCGTGACCTTATTCAGTTCTCTGTAGTCAATGTAGAGCCGCATCGTTCCATCCTTCTTCTTTACAAATAAAACCGGCGCTCCCCACGGTGATACGCTTGGTTGAATATACTTTTTATCCAGTAATTCTTGTAGTTGGACCATCAGTTCTTTCATCTCTATCGGTGCCATTCGGTACGGTGCCTTCGATATTGGGGCCGTTCCTGGAGCCAAATCGATCACAAATTCAACTGCTCTATCTGGAGGAAGTCCCGACAAATCATCCGAAAATACGTCTGCGAAATCTCTCACTACCGGAATCTCATCTATTTTCGGATTCTCTTTACGACTATCGACTATGTAAGCTAGATATCCTACATAGCCTTGCCTTAATAATCTTCTGGCCTGCATCATCATTAGATAACTCGCTTGTCTAGGCGACTTGCTACCATAAAACACAACCTTTGACGGAGTCATAAGGTTAATACGCTTCTTCTGGCAGTCAATTACCGCCCCATAATTGGATAACCAATCCATACCCAAAATAACATCAAATTCTCCAAGTCGAATAGGGATAAGATCTACGTTCATGATATTACCCTTAATATCTACTCTATAGTTCTTGTGCACATACTTAACAGGGATAATTTCTCTATTCGCAATTTCTATGTTCATGGGGTATTCTAACTCATCCTTAAACAATTTTAAGTTCTTAGCGAAGTCATCGGATATAAATGAGCAAGTAGCACCCGAATCAAATAACACATAAGCATTAACTTTATTGATCGGAATGATACCTGACACCACATCGCGAGACTGTACCACGTCCTGCACTGTCATGTTGAACGTTCTGGCTATTGGTCTATTGGTTGCGGTTGGTCCTGCAATGGTTAGAGTGCTTCCACCAGTATTTCCTCTATTTCCTCCTGAACTTGTCCCTCCCGATCCCTTCTTAGGACAATCTCTTGCAAGATGGTCCTTTGAGCCACATGTGAAACAGGCACCCTTCTTTGGGTTCGGACAGTTTGGTGCTATGTGGCCTTCCTGACCACAATTGTAGCACACTCGTTTCCCTTTTAAGCAAACTCCCAAATGAGTTTTTTTCCGGAGTTGGGCGCAGTTCAATCTTCTTCTTTCGCCCTCCTGTTGACTTCCAAATTGATTAATTTTCAGACCACTTCCTCTTCTGACTGTGATTACCCCCAGTGCTACTCCCACCAGTCTTGTTATTACCTTCCTTCTCACTCTTCTTCTTCTTCTGCTCCTGATTATACTTCGTTACTGCATCACTTCCACCCTCAGCAAGTATGGCCTTCTCTAACACTCCAGCAAAAGTGTTCAATTGGAACATTGACACTTTGCTATACAACCAGGGCTTCAGTCCCTGCTCAAATCGTCTTGCCTTCCTCTCATCAGTATGCACTTGGTATGTGGCGAACCTAGCCAACTCGTTAAACCTTGCAGTATAATCAGCTACTGACATATTACCTTATTTTAATTCTAGAAACTGAACCTCCATCTGATTTTGTGAACTAGTCGGAAAATACATCTCGAAGAACATCTCTTTGAATCTTTCCTAGGATATTACACCTTCACCTCCTCTCACTTTGTTTTTTACGCCACCAATAGCTGGCTTCGGACTTCAAACATAAGCGTTGCATGCGCAGCGGTCTTACGATCTTCCTTACCCTAGCAACATCGAACACCTTCTCCATCTCCATTACCCACGTCTGAGCTTCAATTGGGTTTATGGAACCCTTAAACTCTGGCGGTCCCACCGCCTTGAAGTCCTTAAACGAAGTATTTGGTGGAGCTTGGGGTTGATTATTAAGTGCTCAAGCTAAAAGGTTCACCAATTGCTGAACGGAGTTAGCATTGGCGTCGTTGTTATTGTTTGTTGACCCTTCCTGGGCTTGCTGACGATTTTGTCTTCTAGGCGGCATATTTCTATTAAGAATATACGCTTATTAGATCTTTACTCAATCTCTAAAACATTTAAGACTTAACTAAACATTTAATCATAACTCACTTAACACATTACTTCAAATAAACTTTGACATTTCATTTAATTCAAAAGTCTTTACATCATAAGATAGCATCACTGCTATTTACATTAACTATCACGAGATAAAGAATCTATAGGATTTAAAACATCAAAATATTCCTTTATTTATGAATATATCAGAATTTACATCATTAACTATCAAATAGTTTTCACATATTTAAACTAATACTATCACTGTCTGTTAAGGCGCTGAATAGCCTTGCTACGTTCCTCTTCCATGATGCGAGACATCGTTCTGTGATCTAGCATATATGATGGTAGATCCTCAAACTGGATTGGATACTTCCTAACTCGATCTTGGACCGCATCCATTGCATTTTGTAGTGTAGAGTACGTCTCTTCAAGTTTAGCCTTCTTCGCACGACAATCATCTTCTGCAAGATCAGCACGACGTGACTCTCGTACCCAACCCTCCTCTGCTATGACAAGCCTCTCGGAGCTCTCTTTCAGATCATTCTTTAACTTCTCTATTTCTGCAGACTTATCCTCGGTCTGACCCTTCTCGTGACCCAGATCCCACTCCACGTTTCCTAAACGTGTGTGAAGAGTCACAATCTCTCTATCCTTTTACTCAATAGTAATCTACGACTAACCCTGCTGTCCGTCAAATCCCGAACAGTATCCTGCAACTCTACGTTACGATCATAGAGTGCATCATACATCTCTGCATCAATGGAGTTCGGTGGGAACTCCTCTTCTTCTTCCTCTTCCTCAGGATCCTCCTCTGGACCAGTCTCCGGCTCATGCTCTTGACCAAAGACATGGTGATCAATCATCGGAGATGACTCTCTCTGTACAAGTTGTTCCCTGACGACATGAATGTCTCTGGGCTCCTCCTCTATAGGTAATCAGGGTTCCTCCTCCCCAGCTCGACTAGCTCCTCCAACATCTGACATCCTGACAAATTTTTTTTTAAGTTTTAGTCACTAATCCGTGCTAGCGAACACATAGATTAACACATAAGCACATAAAGTCTTTTATTATCTTCAATCAATTTAGAAATTCATTTCTTAGAACTCGATAAGAGTTTACCACTACTATGTTCTCGATCTCCTACAAGGCTACTACCTAAGGTTGTTCCCCCACCTAAGGTTCATAACCTACAGCTTTGATACCAACTTGTGACACCCCCAAATCAGGTACTTCCATTTCCACAGGATTTGGTGTTCACTATACAAACATCATCTATCTATCTACCCATAAATAAATGCAAATCATGCAATAGATAGAAATAAATAATAAATCTCTCCCCTTATGGGGTTACATCAAGTGAATAATAAATAAATCCCAGGTTACTCTAACCTTAAAACATCTGTGCGAAAAAACATGAACAAATAAGTCTTAGTAACATCAATTCTAATTACATCACATAACCACATTAATTAAGCAGTCTTCATTACTTGCTAAGCTTGCCCTTGCCCTTACTAGTGGAAGGTTCGTCTGCTCTTTCGTTCTTAACTGCAATGTTATTATTATGCAAGAGTGAGCACGATTGCCCACAAGTATAACATTATAACAAATGAATAATAACATGCGAGAGAAATAATAACTTCTGATATAAAGCTCAACTTTTGAATCAAGAATGAATAACAAGAATCAAAAGAAATTCTGAGGGTCATAAGACCTTGAACTATGTCCTAGGTTGTCAAGTGTTTTTACTTGAAACCTTTAACAGTCATAAGACTATGGACTCTTCTTCTCGTACTTAGGGGATCACCCCTTAGTACCATCATCGTGCACAATATCTTAACGCTAAAGCGTAAATAATCCCCTATCTGAGGTTGTTCATCTCGCTTTTGAAATTCGAGTCCGCACCAAAGGAAGTTTGGTTTGGATAATTCATCAAGGGGTTCTGAAATTTAGAACGCTCATCAACTATGGACTAGTCGAATCAATAAGGGTTCGCTAGTCTAACAAGGTTTAACAATAACAGATAATTTAACTTGGATAAAATCTCAAAAGTATACAATAGAATAATTATTGTATAACAACATCATGCTTGAAGATTAATAAACTTTAATATACAAGACAGGCTTGATCAATAATAATGAGAATTTGCTCAATATCGAAAGATGAATTAATCAACTTATATAACGATAACAAGTAGGGTTAGGAAACTTGTTCAACGAAAGTTTAGGGTAAGAAACTTGCTCAATGTAACAAGATAAGGTTTAGAAACTTGCCTCATGCGTAGATTACACTTAAACAAACTCGTTCTTTGAATTAAATCCTACATATCAATTACGTTCACAATACCAGTCAATAATAACGTACTAAACATCATAAGTTATTCTTTGTCTAAACTCGACTTCATGACCACATTTAGTCAATTATTATACTTGGTGTAAAATTAAGACTTCACGAAAAATAAATTAATTATGCATTCGAACATTCAATCCACACGTAATTGTGTTATGGACATGTTAAGAATTTATTTTAATATCTCATTATAGGTCTAACACGTCTTTATAATCATTAGACTAAGTTGCTATCACATTTCCATACTTGAACATTAAAAATTTGCATTTTCGGACGATAACGCTATAAGGTATCAATTGCCACTTTTATTTTGACTCTTGGTTAAGCTCAATGATGCTTTTACGGCCACTGGACACTTGATGTCATGCGGTGGTGGCATGGCTGTACGGAAAGAACTAGGAGTTGGTGCCACTGAGACGCGAGACTCGATTTCAGTTTCTAATTCAGCGAAAATTGCAGAACACGACTAAAAATTTCCAAGCAACTTATTTTTACACGAATTTAGACATACCCACATGCTAGAATTCATAAATAATCAATACTTAACATCTATGGAGTGATTTTCACCCATTAAAACACATAATCACATAATTAAAGCATGCAAATTGAACTGTTCTTGATGTTCTTGAAGTTCTTGAACAAAAACATGGATTTTAATGCTACGGATTCGTTATAAAGCCAAATCCAACCATTCAAGTTTCATTTTGTTCATTTTAACATGCATAATCATATCAATGTGTGAATTTTGCAAAATAAATTATATTTGACATATAAAAATCACGTATAAGGCCATATGGCCATATCACCTATTCTGTAAATTTTTGAAATAACAAGCCATAGTCATACGTTGTAATCTTATAAAATTGATGATATGGAAACACACAATATATATATATATATATATATAACATGTCATACAACTCGAATTATTACATATATTCTCATAACAACAAAATTTCCCAATTTCAGAGAATTACAAAATGAATAAAACCATATTCATGAAAACTTTAAAAGATGTAAAAGATATAAATTGGGTTGAAGAGATTACCCAAGCGTAGATTAGATAAATTGACAATTCTCTCTACTTCAATCACAAGAGTTTCTCCCAATCTCTCTCAAAATTTTCTCAACTCTCTCTATATCTCTCTCGCTTAATATTAGACTTAGAAAAAAATGAAAAAAAAAAGAAAGAAGACGTATATAATATAGAAATCAATCGACGTTGGTGGTGGTGAGTTACCCGATCATGGGTAAGCGCCCTCAACTCCCATATAGTGCCATGTTTGGCTATTTAATACTTTAATAAGTTTTAAAAAATCATTTAATTTAATAAAACTTTATTATATAGTTTTAAATAATGTCACACTCCTTATAAAATAAATCTAATATCTTATTTAATTTATTTTAAATAAAATATAATAATTTCTCATTAATTCACATAGTCACATAATTAAATTTCTCATTTAATAAAAATATTAAATTATTAAATCTCTAATTAATAATTAAATTAATTAAAATAACAATAGGCTTATTAAATATTTCTTTTAATTCAATAAGCTCACATAATCGCATACTTGAATAATAAAATTCTCCACATTAATTTAATAAATATAACACATATAATTAAATTAATCTAATCACAACTTCATCAATTAATTATTTAATCTAATAATTAATTCATTTAAAAATATTTATTCAATCAATAAATATTAAAATTAAATTACAAAATTACGGTTCAATAAAGATTTAAATCGCTACTTCACTTTTCCAATATTCGCTTCTTCTAAGGTGAGGGATATTATTTGTTGTACCCATAAGGGTGTTATTCTTTCTTATTCATGAAGAGAACTTCGTTATTCCATTCTTTATTATTCGTTGAATAACTCGTAAAAGTGGCATACCCTATACATAACTTGTATATGCCAGATACCCTATACTTGGTGAAATCCTTATGTTATTCCATTCTTATTTATTCTCATTGGAATAACCTGTGATACGTGGTTTACCCTATACTTGGTGACATTCTTCTATTATTCTGCCTCTTTATTATTCGTTGGAACATCCATGCGTCGTGTGTTTTACACCGCACTGGTTCCGTCTTTATTATTCTCGTTGGAACATCCTGCTCATGTGTTTTACAGGGACCGGTTAAAATCTTTATCATTCTCGTTGGAATATCCTATCTCGTGTGTTTTACACCGGATCCGGGTTTCGTCTTTATTATTCTGTTGGAACATCCTCGCTTGTGTGAATTTCACTTGACTTTTCTTGGTTCCGTTATTATTATTCTCATTTGAATAACTCGTCTATGGGTAACCGCATGCATGGTGATTTCTTTTGTTATTCCATTCTTTATTATACCCAAATTGGTTAAAACTTTGACTTCTATACTCCATGAAATTATTAGAATATTCTTAATATTTGCGTTTCATCCAAAGATCTTTTCATGGAAATATTCTTCCGACCATTCTTGAATTTTACTCTACAAAGCAAAGATCATGTTGACAATTTGGACGTTATTAGTTCCTGAATAAATTAATTCGTGAACTTGTTTTATTGAATTATTATGTCATTGTCATCATCCTCATGTTATATTATGTTATCTTTGGCTTACGCCAAGATAGATGAATTTAGTATGATTATGACCGAGGATCATTCTAAGATAATCATGGCTTGTTATAAATGATGTGATAAAAGTCCTCAATGGCTCGTAATGCGATGATGGATAGTTTTTGGTATGATTATGACCATTGGGGTGATTCTAAGTATAGTCATGACCATTGGTAATTTGATGAAAATCCTTGACCGTGGGTATGTGGATGATTAGATATTGTGGTTTATTCATTAAACCGAGTCTTAGTGATAAAAATTTATGAAAACCTTTTAAAACCTAAAAGATAGTAGACTTTATTTTCTACTTGACTCTTTTAATGGATTGTATATTCACCGCAGCTTAAACCGGTTGTCTATTATATTTTATCGGTTTAATATTGTTGAAGACTATTGATAATTTATTACGCATTATCTTAGTCATAATATTTCTTCTTGGGCTAGTTGAGCTCACCCTTTCTTTCAATCGTTCTTCGTGAAATGAGAATATAGTTGGGACGAGTCTGGGAAAAGAGTGATGGTCCAGAAGATAGCATTAGTAGTCCTCACTATTACATTAAATAGTGTGACAATAAATGTAATGAGGACTCCTTGAGTATGGATATTGTCTAAATGACAACATTCCTATTAGAACTCTCAGTTTATGTATTGTCGTATGTTAAACGACAGATGTATAATTAAGTTTGTATTTGAATTTATGTACCATGTAAGTGGCGACCCAAGATGGGTGACGTATACCTAATTTTGGGGGCGTCGCATATACCTTGAGAAACAATGGGAAGACCCGTAACGAAATCCATGGTAATGTGTTCCCACTTCCATTCTGAAATCTCAAGTGGTTGCAATGGACCTTTTGGCACTTGATGCTCCACCTTTACACGTTGACAGGTTAAACACCTCGAGAGAAACTCCGCGATCTCTCTCTTCATATTGTTCCACCAAAATGTATGTCGAATATCATGATACATTTTGGTACTCCCAAGATGGATTGCAAACAGGGTGTTGTGTGCCTCCATTATGATTCTATGCTTCAAGTTAGAATTGTTAGGAACGCAAAGTCTAGAGTTGACTCGAAGTATTCCTTCTTCATCGATTCTTGCTTCTGGAATAGCTCCTTTTTGCACTTTCTTCTTCATACGCATCAGCCCTAGGTCCGTAGTAGCTTGAGCAAATTTTAACTTTATCGATTAAAGTGAGTTCTAGTCGTATATTTACCATCATCATGTAGGTCCCTAGAGTCTTTAATTCTATCTCCATCCTTTGCAAGTCATACAAAATGGGCCTTTGCGTTGACAATATCAAGACTCAGATCAGAGTATATGATCTTCACTCAATGCGCCACTACTACGCTCGCTTTTCCGGGATGATATTGAATAGTGTGATCGTAATCTTTCAACAAACTCAAGCCAACGTCGTTGCCGCGATATTGAGTTCTTTTGGATGAAGAAATATTTGAGGCTTTTATGGTCCGTAGATAAATCTCCACTTTCTCCCCATACAAGTAGTGTTCCAAATTTTCAACGCGAATACGATCATTGCCGCTAACTCCAGATCATGAGTAGGATAATTCCTCTCATATTCTTTGAATTATCGCGAGGCATAGGCTATGACTTTCCCATGTTGCATGAGAACACATCCTAACCCTTTGCCTGAAGCATCGGTGTAGATAACAAATCCATCTGACCCATATGGTATTGCCAGAACAGGTGCCGAAATAAGTCTCCTCTTAAGCTCTTAGAAACTCTTCTCGCATTCCTCGCTCCATACGAATTTTGTATCTTTCCGAGTCAGCTGAGTTAACAGAGTAGCGATTCGAGAAAATCCTTCCACAAATCTCTGATAATAACCAGCTAAGCCCAGAAAGCTACGCACTTTGTTCACCGACTTCGGCTGCTCCCAACTTTGTATTGCTTCAATCTTCGTCGGGTCAATAGATACTCCATGTTTTGACACCACGTGCCCAAGGAATGCTACTTCCTCAAGCCAGAACTCGTATTTCTTCAGCTTGGCATAAAGCTTGTTTTCACAAAGCCTTTCAAGTATCAGCTTCAAATGGTGCTCATGGTCTTCACGGCTTTTGGAATAGATGAGGATGTCATCAATAAAGACAACAATGAACTGATCCAAATATTCCTTGAATACACAGTTCATCATATCCATGAAAGCAGCAGGAGCATTAGTCAATCCAAAAGACATGACTAAGAATTTATAATGCCCGTACCAAGTTTTGAAGGCAGTCTTTGGAATATCCTCAGTTTTAATCTTCAGTTGATGATATCCAGAACGAAGATCGATCTTTGAAAAGAATTGTGCTCCTTGCAACTGGTCGAACAAGTCATCAATGCGAGGTAACGGATACCTATTCTTGATGGTGACATGGTTTAATTCTCGGTAGTCAATACAAAGTCACATACTCCCGTCTTTCTTCTTTACAAATAAAACAGGAGCACCTGATAAGTGTATTTTATATACGCGATTTCATATCTAATTCATGCTTATTCGTTGCTATATTCTTGTGAACATGTGCATTTTTACTTGTTTTATGTTATTCTATGTGTAGATTGGTGGTTGAGGCATTTAACGTACAGCTGGTGATATTCAATGCGTTTGGAACTTAATTGGAGCATATTTGGAAGCAACTCAAGAATGCAAACTAAGTCGATAATGTGGTTACCTCCACGTAAGGTGCATTAATAACACAAAACCACGGGCTGGGTCTTCACTTGAGCAAGACAGAAAGCAGACCCGCTGGGGTGGGCATCCATAGCATACAAACCCCCGCTGGGGCGGGGGGTGGAAAAATTCTGGGTGTCCTGTTTCAGTTACAATTCCTCTTGGGCACGAACTTTAGCTATTTGCATGACATTATAACTCTTTTTGATGGGGAATTCGGCCAGAGATAATTAATAGATGTCTATTACTCTATCAAGAGTAGAAGAGAGATTAGAGAGGAGAACATTACGAAGATCAAAGCTGAGTTTTAGAGAACAAGTGTGGAGGGGTATTTCGAGGAGTTTTTAAAGACAATTGCAACTCTAGTCTACGTGAAGGGTGTTTTCTAATATTCTTTGTGATAGATTATTATTTGTAATTGAGAGAATGATTTCTATGATTTATTCAGCTTTTATTTCATTTATTATGAACTAATTCACTTTTTAGGCTTGCTATGGATCCTTAAGTGAATCGATGATTTTGTAAGCTTTGATTTCTAATTTAATAAGCTATCTCCAGTTTATCTATATTAATTTGTGCTTGAATTTATGAATTGCCTGATCAACAATTCTTTGTGGAGTTGGATGGAATCGAGAGAGGATATTCAAATCTAGACCTAGTTAATATAACATGTGTTCAAGATTTTGTTAGTAGCTTAAACTTGATGAATGTTAAGGTAGAGATATACGTGACGCTGTATGTAATCGGATAGAGAACTTATTCTTCAACCTTCTTCAATTGTAATTCACATAGAGATATAGTGGGTTAGTTGATTAAGGTGTTTAACGGATTTCTATCTTAATTGTGGATTGAAGTTAATATGGTATTAGTGTATCGAGAGGTGGTTAATACTACGATCATGTTCTTGATTAATAAACTGGGATAGTGCGTTGAATTAGAATAAAAGTGTTAAAATCAAAGTGAAGCTTAGGGTGAAATCATAAGTAATTCTCCATTAATTGTTTAAAATTCAGATTTTGATATTCGTGGTTGTTTTGTGCTAATTTAATTATTCTTAATTATAGTTTTGTTAATTTAAATTATTGATTTGGTTTGTTTAATAAAATTAAGGTTAATAAAAGATTGGTAATTGTAAGATTAAGGTATTTGCTAATTTATCTCTGTGGGAACGATACTTGACTTATCACTGTATTACTTGTTGACCACGTATACTTGCGTGTTGTACGTAATTAGATTTTACCCAATAAGTTTTTGGCGCCGTTGCCGAGGATATTTTTAGTATAATTCTTAATATTTTTACAATATCAGTTTAATTAATCCAGTTTTACTTAGACATTTTTATTTTTTATTGTGCTTCTTATGTCAGGTGTTGGACGTAGTTTATACGAACTCGGTCCCAAAATCCAGAATTGCTGCCTTTTGAGGACGACATTGAGAAAAGGTTTCAGAGGTTAAGTAACTGGATCAAGTAAACGAGGCAAGAATTAGAACTACCAGAAAAGGAAGAGGAAATAGTAATGGCGGCCGAAGATCAGAAAGCGTTGAGGGACTTCGCAACACCCAAGCTGACGGAACTGCACTCAAGCATCACCAGGTCAGCAATATCAGCAAATACATTCGAGATTAAGCCTGGGATGATACAAATGATTCAAGAATTCAGTTCAGTTTGGGGGATTTGCAAACGATGATCCCAACGAGCATTTAGTCAGCTTTCTGGAAATGTGCGACACTTTTAGGTTTAATGAAGTTTCGGATGAGGCGGTGAGACTTTGATTGTTCCCATTCTCTCTACGGGACAAGGCAAAGAGTTGGTTGCATTCCCTACCATCCGGTTCGATAACAACTTGGGAGGATTCAGCTTAGAAATTCCTTGTAAAATTATTCCCACCAGCGAAAACTGCGAAGATGAGGAATGAGATTACAATATTTGAACAGCAACATGGGGAGTCGTTATATGAGGCATGAGAGAGATACAAAGAACTGCTTAGAAAATGCCCACATCATGGATTGCCCTAGTAGCTACAAATGAACACCTTCTACAACGAACTACATGGGAATCTTAGGACAAGTATCGATGCAGCATCGGGCAGAGCGTTCATGCCTAAGAGTTACGAGGAATCATACGAGTTGATTGAAACCATGGCTGCTAATAACTATCAGTGGCCCACAGCGAGAATGACACAGGCGAAGGCAGCTGGGGTATTAGAAGTAGATAATATGACAGCAATGAAAACACAGATAGCTGCAATGTCAAAGAAGTAGGAGCAAGTAGTAGCAGCACAGACACAACAAACACAGCAAGCACCACAAGTGGCAATAGTATGTGAGTTGTGCGCAGGAGAACACCCAACGGAGTAATGTGCAATTAATCCAGCAGCGGTGTAGTTCATTGGTAATTACAACAGAATTCCTCAAAACACATATCAGAACACATACAACCAAGGAAATAGGAATCATCAGAATTTCTCATGGAGCAACAACCAGCAAAATCAAGCTTCACGTCAAACATACCCTCCAGGTTTCCAGAATCAGCAACAACCAGTTTAATATCAAGAAAGGAAACCCGATCTGGAGGAAAAGTTGAATAAATTCATAGCTACCACCGAGTTGGCTATAAAAAATCACACCTTGATATTTAAAGCACAAGAGATGGCGATCAAGAATCTAGAAAATTAGATGGGTCAGATAGCGTTGGCAGTGAATAGTAGACCACAAGGAACACTACCAAGTGACACCGAGAAAAATCCTAAGGGTAATCATGAGCAGTGTCAAGCCATTATGTTGAGAAGTGGAAAACAGCTTGTTGGTCAAGAGCCAAAAATTTTGGTTACAAAAGAGAATGAACTAGAAATAGAAAATACAGTGAGTGATGTAAAGCAAGGGAACGAAAAACAAGTAGAAAAGAATAGACCAGTCAACGAACCAGTTGTTTATCCTCCCACACCATTCCAGCAAAGAGTTCAAAAACAAAAGTTAGACAAGCAATTTTCAAAATTTTTGGAAGTTTTCAAGAAACTTCAAATTAACATACCATTTGCAGAGGCCCTAGAACAAATGCCTAGTTACGCAAAATTTATGAAAGGGATTCTATCAAGGAAAAAGAAATGGGAAGATTTTGAGACGGTGGCATTAACAGAGGAGTGTAGTGCGGTATTATAACATAAATTACCACCAAAACTCAAGGACCCGGGGAGCTTTACTATTCCATGTACGATCGGGGAGAGGCATTTCAGCAAGTGTTTATGTGATTTGGGGGCGAGTGTAAACCTTATGCCATTATCAGTGTACTTAGAATTAGGATTGCCAGAGCCAAGGCCTACTAACATCTCCCTACAGTTGGCGGATAGTTCAGTTATGTATCCGAGAGGCATAGTAGAAGACATCTTAGTGAAAGTGGATAAGTTTATATTCCCTGTGGACTTTATTATTCTGGATTTTGAGGAGGACAAGAACATCCCATTATCCTAGGGAGACCATTTTTGGCTACAGGGAGAACACTCATTGATGTACAAAAGGGAGAACTCACTATGAGGGTCCAAGATCAAGAAGTGAAATTCAGTGTGTTTAAGGCCAAGAAATTCCCTACAGATGAGGAAGAATGTTTTCGAATGGATCTAATTGAGCAAATCATTAGTGATGACATGAGCAAAAGTTTGGTGAACGATCCATTAGAAACAACATTATTGGGAGATGAAGAGATCGATGATCCGGAATTGGTGGATTACCTTCAATTGTTAGACTAATTGCCACGAGTACCAAGATTTAGAACCCCATTTGAACCACTACACACGGAGGAGGTAAATGCAGAAAAATTGAAACCATCATTGGAAGAGCCACCAAAGCTGGAACTTAAGCCACTTTCTAAGCACCTCAGGTATGCGTATTTAGGCAATTTAAATTCTTTACCTGTTATTATTTCAGCTGCACTTAACGAATTGCAGGAAGAAAAGTTACTAAGGGTGCTTCAGGAACACAAATCAGCTATTGTATGGACAATTGCCGACATAAAGGGAATCAGCCCTTCATTTTGTATGCACAAAATTCTGATGGAAGATGAGGCAAAACCAATGGTGGAACAACAGCGGCGACTCAATCCAATTATAAAGGAAGTGGTAAAGAAGGAAATTTTAAAATGGTTTGACGCTGGCATCATCTATCTAATGTCCGATAGTAAATGGGTTAGTCTAGTCCAGTGTGTACCGAAAAAAGGAGGAATGACGGTGGTGCAGCATGATGACAACGAGTTAATCCCAACCAGAACAGTGACGGGTTGGCGGGTTTGCATGGATTACAGAAAATTGAACAAGGAAACTCGTAAAGACCATTTTCCGCTGCCCTTTATTGACCAAATGATAGATAGATTGGCGGGACATCCGTATTACTGTTTATTGGATGGGTATTTGAGCTACAACCAAATAGTCATCGCTCTGGAGGACCAAGAAAAGACCACATTTACGTGCCCTTACGGCACCTTTGCATTCAGAAGGATGTCATTCGGACTATGCAATGCACCGGTAACTTTCCAAAGGTGTATGATGGCCATTTTTTCGGACATGGTGGAGAAAAACGTTGAGGTCTTCATGGATGACTTTTCAGTTTATGGGGACAACTTTGATAATTGTTTGAAGAATTTGGTCATGGTGCTGTAAAGATGCAAGGACACGAATCTTGTTCTAAATTGGGAAAAATGTCACTTCATGGTTGAAGAGGGCATAATTTTGGGCCATAAGGTATCAGCTCAAGGGCTGGAAGTCGATAAAGCAAAGTTGGAAACAATTGAAAAATTGCCTCCACCAATCTCAGTGAAGGGTATTAGGAGTTTCTTGGGACATGGCGGGTTCTACAGGAGGTTTATAAAGGATTTCCTTAAAATTGTGAAACCCCTATGTAGTCTTTTAGAGAAATATGCGACATTCAGCTTTGATGAAGAATGCAAGAAAACATTTGATTTATTAAAAAGGAAATTGACTACAGCCCCCATTATAGTTGCACCGGATTGGAGCATGCCATTCAAGCTTATGTGTGATGCAAACGACTTCGCGGTTGGGGCTGTTTTAGGTCAGCGGAGAGACAAGGTGTTTCACGCTATATACTACGAAAGAAAAACACTAACAGAAACTCAATTGAACTACACAACCACAGAAAAGGAGTTACGTACCGTGGTATATGCGTTTAACAAATTTCGTGCTTACTTAATCGAGACTAAGGTGATAGTCTATACAGACCATGCAGCAATTCGGTACTTGATAGCGAAAAAGGATGCTAAGCCACGCCTTATCCGGTGGATTCTCCTACTGCAAGAATTCGATTTAGAAATAAAGGATAGGAAGGGGACGAAGAACCAAGTAGCCGACCACTTATCGAGGTTGGAAAACCATGGTAAAGAAAAAGACGATAAATGTGAAAACAATGAATCATTCCCGGATGAGCAATTGTTTGAGATTTCAGCGGAGATTCCGTGGTATGGCGATTATGCAAATTTTGTTGTGAGCAACATTCTACCACCTGACCTCACAAGGCAACAGAAAAAGAAATTTATGCACGACGTGAAGTGGTACATGTGGGATGATCCATATTTGTTTAAGCAGTGCGTCGACAAGGTGATTCGACGGTACGTCCTATACAGCGAAGTGAAGAATATCCTGCATGAGTGTCACTCATCGGCAAATGGTGGGCATTAAAGGAGTGAGAGAACAGCAGCGAAGGTGCTATAATGTGGTTCTTATTGGCCCACATTATTCAAAGATGCCCACAAGTTTGTCAAACAATGTGATAGGTGTCAAAGGGTGGGCAACATTTCAAAGCGTAATGAGATGCCCTTACAAACAATTCTGGTAGTGGAAATTTTTGATGTATGGGGTATCGATTTCTTGGGACCATTTCCATTGTCCATGAACAATCAATACATTCTCCTCGCAATGGACTACGTGTCAAAGTGGGTTGAAGCTGTAGCTCTACCAACAAACGATGCCAAAGTGGTCCTCAAATTCCTACAAAAGAACATCTTCACTAGGTTTGGCACACCAAGAGCAATTATAAGTGACGAAGGTAGTCACTTTTGCAATAAACCAATTACTGCTCTTTTGGCCAAGTATGGGGTGAACCACAAAATAGCTACATCATATCACCCTTAAACCAGTGGACAAGCTGAGGTATCGAACAGAGAAGTCAAAAAGATATTGGAGAAAGTGGTGAATCCGAGTCGAAAAGATTGGTCACTTAGATTGGATGATGCTTTATGGGCTTACCAGACATCATACAAGACGCCAATCGGGATGTCACCATAACAATCACAGACGGAAAGCATGTCATTTTTCTGGGGTGGAACTACAAAGATAAGGCATATCGGGCAAAAGGCAAAAAACTCAATTTTGATCAAAAAGTTATAGGAGTGAAGAAACTACTTCAGTTGAATGAACTAGACGAGTTTCACCTTCATGCCTATGAGAATGCCAAGATATACAAAGAAAAAGTCAAAAGATGGAACGACCAGAAAATTGTGCGTCGAACATTAGAGCCAGGCCAATCAGTATTGTTATTCAACTCAAGGCTGCGTTTGTTCCCAGGAAAGCATAAATCAAGATGGTCGGGACCATTCACATTCAAGCAAGTATTCCCTCACGGGGCAGTTAAAATTTACAGTCATAATCCACTCGAAACATTCAAAGTCAATGGACACCGTCTAAAGCATTACTGGGGATGAGAAGCCAACACCGACGTGATCGCTATCACGTTGGCCGATACAACTTAAGCAGGAAGTAGTCAGGCTGAACGACTTAAAATCAAGCGCTCATTGGGAGGCAACCCAATTTTTATTTCTTTATCATATTTTCCATTCATATTTGCTTAATCATAGTTTTTATTACATTATTAGGTAGAAGAATAAAATAAAATCTCGTTAATCTCTCCACAACATAACATGACATCCACGACGCACTAATTTTCATGTTTCATGCCATGCAGGCGGGGAAAAGAATCTTCAAGCGAGTATTTTGCAGCAGAGTAAGCTAAAGTAAAGAAAAACATAACTGCCAGATAGTGACTATACCGCCGGTGGTGGGCCTAAAGAGTATAACCCCACGTAAGTGGGGTCCTCAAAATCATAAATCGGGGACAGCTTGGCGAAGTGGCCTTTTAGTTCTTTACCCCCTCCAGGGCGGGGGTCCTAGAATTTTGATAGACGTAGTAGTTTGTTGTCTTCTCTCCTTCCCAATAACTCCCACTTTTACACTTCCCCACTACTCCATAACCACCACCCACTTTCCCCATATTCCCAATATTCAATTACTCTTCTCCACCTTCCCACCTCCTCACTCCACCAATGCTAGCCTTCCCTCTCCATCTATAAATACCACAACAACTCTTCCAAACTCCTACACCACACTTCATATAAGGTAACAAGAGAGCATAATTGTGAGCTAGAGAAATAAAATTGAAGAGTTTGGGGGAGAGTTAGGGCAACACCAGTAATAGGGAGAAATGGCTTCACAATCGTTGTCAAAACGCCAACGAGGGGAGAGTTCACGCCCATCCCAACCTATCCGCACCTTCGATCGTCGAAAATTTGCAAGTGCCGCTGCCGCTGACCGGTATGACTACATGCTCACCAAAGCCCTTACACCAGAGCGGGGGTTGGCACCAGATGGTAATGACGGGGAGTTCATGCCGCAAATTTACCAAAAGGGATGGGTAAAATTCACCGAAGAGCCGGAACCAGCCGTTGTAAATATTGTCAAGGAGTTTTACGCAAATGCTGAGGACAAAGAACCATTCTGTGCTTTTGTGCGAGGATAGTTGGTTCCATTCAGTGCAGACGCCATCAATACGTACTACCAACTGAGGGTGCCTCGACACTGACAGTACGAGCATCTCCGTACTTCTGATCCAGATTTTGATGAAGTTATCATGGAGATGACAAAGCTAGGAACATCGTGGATGAAAGGTCGAAAGGGAGGCACCGTGTTCCCCAGTAAGAACCTTAGCTGGTATGGAAAAATTTGGTATGTCTTCCTCTGCGCGAAATTGCTTCCGTCCCAACACACTTCAGACATCACCAAGGAGAAGGCGTTGCTTTTGTACGCCATTGTGCAAGACTTTATTATTGACGTCAGAGCTATCATCTGCTTCTCTATCCGCCGGTGCTTACATGGGAATTTTTCTGGAGGTTTGCCACACCCATCACTCATATGTGGGTTGTGCCGTCAAGCAGGAGTTAGATGGTCGGATGACGAGCCCACTCAAATGCCGCTCGCGCTATTAGATTCCAGAATGATTGTGCGGTACTCTGTATTTTATATACGCGATTTCATATCTAATTCAGGCTTATTCGTTGATATATTCTTGTGAACATGTGCATTTTTACTTGTTTTATGTTATTCTATGTATAGATTGGTGGTTGCGGCATTTAACGTACAGTTGGTGATATTCAGTGCATTTGGAACTTAATTAGAGCATATTTGGAAGCAACTCAGTAATGTAGCTAAGTCAAATAACAGAAGTTACCCATTGGGGGCATTAATAAAGATACAAACCCGTCAGGTATGGGTCTTTACTCGAAAGCAAGACAGAAGGGCCATGAAATGAGCATCCATAATGATACAAACCTTCGCCGTGGGGTGAAAAAATTCTAGGTGTCCTGTTTCAGTTATAATTCCTCTTGGGCACGAACTTTAGCTATTTGCATGACATTATAACTCTTTTTGATGGGGAATTCGGCCAGAGATAATTAATAGATGTCTATTACTCTATCAAGAGTAGAAGAGAGATTAGAGAGGAGAACATTACGAAGATCAAAGCTGAGTTTTAGAGAACAAGTGTGGAGGGGTATTTCGAGGAGTTTTTCAAGACAATTATAACTCTAGTCTACGTGAAGGGTGTTTTCTAATATTCTTTGTGATAGATTATTATTTATAATTGAGAGAATGATTTCTATGATTTATTCAGCATTTATTTCATTTATTATGAACTAATTCACTTTTTAGGCTTGTGATGGATCCTTAAGTGAATCGATGATTTTGTAAGCTTTGATTTCCAATTTAATAAACTATCTCCAGTTTATCAATATTAATTTGTGCTTGAATTTATGAATTGCCTGATCAACAATTCTTTGTGGAGTTTGATGGAATCGAGAGAGGATATTCAAATCTAGACCTAGTTAATATAGCATGTGTTTAAGATTTTGTTAGTAGCTTAAACTTGATGAGTGTTAAGGTAGAGATATGCTTGACGCCGCATGTAATCGGATAGAGAACTTATTCTTCAACCTTCTTCAATTGTAATTCACATAGAGATATAGTGGGTAAGTTAATTAAGGTGTTTAACGGATTTCTATCTTAATTGTTGATTGAAGTTAATATGGTATTAGTGCATCGAGAGGTGGTTAATACTACGTTCGTGTTCTTGATTAATAAACTAGGATAGTGCGTTGAATTGGAATAAAAGTTTTAAAATTAAAGTGAAGATTAGGGTGAAATCATAAGTCTAATTCTCCATTAATTGTTTAAAATTCAGATTTTGATATTCGTGGTTGTTTTGTGCTAATTTAATTATTCTTAATTTTAGTTTTGTTAATTTAAATAATTGATTTGGTTTGTTTAATAAAATTAGGGTTAATAAAAGATTGGTACTTGTAAGATTAAGGTATTTGCTAATTTATCTCTATGGGAACGATACTTGACTTATCACTGTATTACTTGTTGACCACGTATACTTGCGTCTTGTGCGTAATTAGATTTTACCCAACAGCACCCCAAGGAGATGTACTAGGATGAATGAAACCGATGTCTAACAATTCCTGTAGTTAGACTTTTAACTCCTGAAGTTCAATAGGAGCCATTCAATATGGGGTTTTAGAAATGGGTTTTGTACCTGGTTCAAGGTCAATAAAGAATTCAACATCACGTTCTGGGGGTAGACCAGGAAGTTCTTCAGGAAATACATCAGGAAATTCTCTAACAACAGAAATATTATTCAAATCTGACTTGTCTCTGTTCAAATCCATAACATGGGCTAAGAAAGCTTGACATCTATTTTTCAATAAACGAATAGCTTTGTAGCTTGATATGACAGTGACTGATTTTAGTGTTTTAGTTATTTGAATTCGTATGATAAGTTGGTTAGGAATATGAAAACTAACAACCTTACGAAAACAATCAATTTTGGCATGATGAGTGGTTAACCAATCAATTCCTAAAATCACATCAAAAGCAAGTATCTTTAAAGAGATAAGATCAACAGGTAATGTGATAGTGCCAACTTGGATCATGCAAGATTTATATACTATAGATGTAACGAAGGTTTCACCCAACGGAGTTTCAACAGATAAGTCAAAGTCCAATTTCTCCGGAGTCAAGTTTAAACGTTGAGCACAAGCAGGAGAGATAAAAGAATGGGTAGAACCGGTATCTAGTAAGGTATAAACTTCACAAGAGTTCAAGATTAGCTTACCCGTAATCACCTTGTTCGGGTTCCTTACGTTTTGGCCAGTCACGACAAACGCTCTTCTAGGAACCGCTGATTTTGACTTATCTGGGACAGCCTTTGGAGTCACCATCCCTGCTGAACTTGGTTTTGCTACAAATTAATCCTGAGCTATATGACCTTCCTTTCCACAGTTGTAACATACCTTGGATTGTTGTGGACAGTTTGGGCTAATATGTCCCACTTTCCCGCATTTGTAACATCTAACTGGCGGTCTTTCTCCTCCCCTAGAATTTGTTGTTAGTGCTGGTGCTGCTGCTGATGTCTTCCTGTCATTGTTCAATCTCCTCTTTCTAAAATTTCCACCTGACTCACCTCTCCTATTATCATTGCCATGATTACCACCCGAGTGGTTACTGCCTTTGTCTGTATTATTCCCTCCTCGCTGGTTATCATCACTCTGATGACTGCTGTCACCGGTATGACCCTGGTTGTGGTCCCTCGGTTGAGTATACTCATTATCTCGCTCTAATAATTGAGCCCTGTTGACAACATCTGAATACAGAGAAAATTTATGAGAGATAAGGTAATGACGAATCTCGGGTTTTAGACCTCTCAAAAACATCCGCGTCATACGTTCCTCATTTTCTACCAAATGAGTTGCAAACCTAGATAACTCCGCAAACTTCGCCTCGTACTGAGACACCGTCATGTTGTTCTGTTCCAGTCTAATAAACTCTACCTCCTTCATATGATGAATACTTTCTAGAAAGTACTTGTCATTGAACAGTTTCTGAAATCTTTCCCAAGACATGTTAAGTGCGGCTGGCTGGGTACGCTTCACGATTCCCACCAAGAATCTACCTCACCACAGAACATAAAGGTGGCGAATGGAACCTTTCTGTTCCTCCGTGCATCCCAAGACATTGAATATCTTGGTAATTTGCTTGACCCATGTTTCCGCCTTAATCGGATCGGGCTTTCCGTAAATCTGGTGGTCCCAACTCCTTAAAGCGCTTTCATTGTGATGAATAGCGTGTTGCCATCACTTCCACCCATATTTTGTACACGAGTCTCCCTTGTCTGATTTTGCATGAACTACAAAAAGCTCCTAAACATTCCATCATTCATCGTTTGCTTGGTAGTATTGTTTACAGGAGGAATATTGTCTTCCTATTGCACGTTCTCCTGGTTTGTGACTAAAGGTTGTTCCACAGTCTCATACACTCCATTGTTAACGTTCTCAGTAGCCATTCTTAAATACTTCCATAAAACAAGGGTTAATTAAACAAATTAACATATCACATAATATCCATATATTATGACCGACCAACAAATAAGCTTAGATAGGACACCCTAGCGAAGGATTTACTCATCTCTCCCCTCCTAGTTCTATTCCGGTCTCCAGAGACCATATCCCTAAGCTTTGATATTAAGTGACGCCCCAAAATAGGTATACAACACCCATTCTGAGTCACCAAATACATGGTATAGAAAGCAAACTACAACTTTATTATTACAATTGTCATGCAAAATACGACAACACATACTGTGAGTTTAAATATAAATATTGTCTTCTAGACAATATCCACACTCAAATAAGTCCTCATTACAATTATTCATACACTATTTTACAAAAATAGTGAGGACTGCTACAACAACTTTCTAGAACCATCACTCCATACCCCGACTAGATCCTGCTATATTCTCACCTCCTAAGAAGAAAAATGGAACAAAAGGAAAAGGGTGAGCTCAACTAGCCCAGTAAAGAATATTATGACTAAGATAATATACAAAAAATTATCGTTAGTCCTCAACAGGGAAAAATCTGATAGAATATAATAGACAACAAGTTTTAGATCAATATTCTGCAGTGGAAACAGCAATCCATTAGAAGAGTCAAGTAGAGAATGAGTTCAACTATCTTCTAAGATTTAAAAGTCCATCATCAATATTATATCCCTGTAACAACAATCAATATACATTTTTAATCAAATATTTATCTTTGCACTACAGGCCAAAGATATTCATTTATATCACTAGTTGGTCATGTTCATCTCAACACCTGTTCATCTTTGCACTACGGGCCAAAGATATTCATTAATTAATCATTCATCTTTGCACCACAGGCCAAAGATATTCAGTAATATCATCATTTAGGACTGAGGATGATGAAAAATATTTTATAAAAAATGAATCCAGTGAGACAGAAGGACAAATATTAAGGATTCGTATAACAGTTTATCCAAGATCAATAATACTTCATAATAACCAATTTTGAAGCAGAATTCAAAAATAAAGACCAAAACATGGATACAATCAAAGATAGTAACCATAATAGACATCTTGGACAAAAAGAAGAAAATTTCATTTTTTGGTGAATAGTGACGTAGTCGTGAATAGTGCCATATACGTGAATAGTAATCCCGACATAAAAAGTTTCAAATTTGATTAAAAGTTCAGATCAATACTTCGGCATACTGATATTGAAAGAAATAATATCATATATGAAGAAAATAACATCCCTTACCTCAAAGAAACAGTACTTCGGAATGAAATATCGGATATGATGCTTAATGAAACTTGTAATGAACAGCAACTCTCAAAGTATCTAAATACTCACAAAATACACTCGATAATATAGAGAGAGAAATAGAGAAAACTTGTTTCTGGTGTGATTTTCAATTCTAACTTAGCCCTCTATTTATAGGAAAATGTTAGCACGCCGAAGCAGAATTGACCTGCTACCTAATGGCTTTATCTGCTACTATTGCCACCCACCACATTTGAAATTCAATTGAGCACATTTCTCACCAACCAATTCTAGAATTTTCCAAAATGTTTTATCATTTAAACAATAATTAGAAACTTTAATAATTCATAGAAAATAGCCCATTTATCAGAAAAATACGAATTTTATGTCCATTCCACACGAAATCGAATTCTCTACAACTTTGCAGAAGAAAGTTTTTCCAAATTCCAAACAGAAAATATCCGATATCCACAAACGGGTGATTTTTAATACCTCCAATTTGATAAAATACTGATAAAACATCTCAGCATTAATTCTTTCATTAATAACCATATAAAATAAATAAATTCATCATTTATATCCACATCAAATAAATATTTCCTTATCATATAAATCAATAATTAATTATTCCCAAATAATATTACAGAATCACAATTATGACAACCAGGCCGTTCCCAAGAAAGAGGGGGCTTTCCGATAAGGATTTCTCCTTACTGGCGCGCAATTAGATGACCAAACATCTCTTTGACAGAACTTTCTAGACATTGTCAATAATGCTATCTAATAATATTATTCAAATATTATGGATTATTGAACTGATAATGGGAAATACGGTGCAGTGGCAATTATTGAAACAACAATAATATAAACTATCAACGCAAACAATTATTGAATCAATAAAATAAAATATTGAGCAGTAACTCATCGTAACAATTATTGAGTAGTGCCTTCACGTAAGAATCAATAATTCAATTATCTTGCGTAATATCTGGTGTTCTACTATGCAACTACGCCAGTACATCGTATTTTAACCACAGTATTCCAACAAGATATTAACGGTAACCATTACGTCGTTAATTATAAAAACTCATACTTTGTCATTTTCTTCATCCAAAAATTATCCTGTTATGGGGCCCACGAATGACTACGCCATCGTACGGATATTCCCGACAAAAAGAATATTCCACAACCAAACGAATATTCCTCGACAAAAGGAATATTTTATAACCACTTGCTTATTTTGTAAAATTTGTACATTTCACCCATAACCAAAGCATTATATCAAATTAACCCTTATTAATTTAGAATAATGAATAGAGGAAAATTTAATTTTATTTATAATAAGTTGGGGTCTTACAAAGGAAATCTCAACCCTCGATTTAATTGGCCCATTTGAAATCCTTGATCGAGTAGGAACTGTGGCCTATAGACTCGGCTTACCACTAAGTATGTCGCGTGTTCATAACATTTTTTTTACGTATCGATGTTACGTAAATATATGGACAATCCGAACCACATTATTGAATTAAAACTAGACGAGATAACAGAAGATTTAACGTATGAGGAGATACATGTTAAAATCTTGGATAAGAAGGATCATATTCAACACTCAAAGGTTATACCTCAAGAGTTAGAATCTAAAATAAAGTCAAGGTATCCTCATCTCTTCGGCATACCAGGTACGTACGTAAATTTCGAGGGTGAAATTTCATAAGGAGGGGAGATTGTGAGACCCCAAAATTTATAAATAAAGATTTAAATTTCTCGAAATATTTTTTTGAATATTACGGTGTGGATTTGATATAATGTTATAGTTGTGGGTAATATTTATAAATTTTGCAAAGTAAGCAAGTTGTTATATAATATTCGTTTGGTCGGGGAATATTCTTTTTATCGGGGAACATCCGTACGACGACACAATCATTGGTGGACCCCACAACAAAAGAATTTTCGTAGTTAAAAAACGACAGAGTTATCATTTTATAAAAATAACGGCGAAAGTGTTACCGTTAAAACTGTTGAACTATCCGGTAGTAAAAGTACAGTAATACACGTGGTTGCATAGTAGCATACGGTATTGATTATTGATGCTTGCGTAAGAAGTCACTCAGTTATACTCAATTATTGCTACAGTAATTGCTGCATCATATCTCTCATATTATTGATTCAATTATTATCACAGTATCATCTGCATAATATGATATTCTAGTCAGAAGTACTATTCTTTTGAGGTAAGGGATAGTAAGGGATTGTAAGGGATGTTATTTTCTTCGTAATGATGTTATTTTCTTCAATATCATTATGCCAAAATATTGGTCTGGATTTTATTATTGAATATCTTCCCTTTTCATGTCAGGGTTACTATTCACGTATACGACACTATTCGCGTATATAGCATTATTCATGTACATGGCACTATTTACGTATACAACATTATTTACGTATACGGTACTATGTACGAATATAGGTTACTATTCATGAGTTACTATTCACGAATTACTATTCGCGAGTTACTATTCATGAGTTACTATTCATGAGTACTATTCACGATAAAATTGATTTCTTTTTATGACCAAGTTATCGTTGATTTATGAATCTTACTCTTGAAATTAAATCCATATTTTGAGCATATTGTTTTTATTATCATATATAACATTTTTATAATCCTGGTGATGAAATTTCCCTTTGACTTAAGTGTAAAGATGGGTAGATTATTGGTATGATCGTGACTATAGGTTCTCTTTGGCTAGTAGTGCAAAGTTGAATTATTGACTGGTATGATCATGACCATTGAATTTACAATTGAATATCTTTAGCTTAAATGCAAAGGTGAATTGATCAATATGATTATAATTATTATTTATATAAATTTTAAAATGATTATATATTTCTTTGAGATGTTAATATCTTTGGCCTGTAGTGCAAAGATGAACTATTGTTGAATATTGATGGTCTGTAGTACAAAGATGACCTGTTGTTAAATATCATTGGCCCGTAGTGTAAAGATGATCTGTTGTTGAATATCATTGGCCCGTAGTGCAAAGATGACCTGTTGTTGAATATCTTTGGCTCGTAGTGCAAAGATGACCTGTTGTTGAATATCTTTGGCCTGTAGTGCAAAGATGAACTCTTGATGAATATCTTTGGCCCGTAGTGCAAAGATGAATTTATTAGTATGATTATGAACAGGAACTATGATTTGGTATAACCATGATCTTTGATGTTTCAGGTAAAGATAGGTGATGAAAATTATCTTCGTCCTGGATGTGAGGAGAAATTTAGACCCTCAATTATGATTATGATTTATTCACATAATTGTGGACAGAAACTGTTGATTGATGTTACAGGGATAAAACATTGTTGGTGGACTTTTAACATGGAGAAGATAATAGACTTTATGGTCTATTTGACTATTCTAATGGATTGCTCGTTCCGCTGCAACTATGGTTGAAAAGTTTTATCATCTACCATATGTTCTAAATCTCTGATTTATTACTGACGAAGGCTATTGATAATTTAATTATCTCTAGTCATGATATGCTTTACTGAGCTAGTTGTGCTCACCCTTTTGCTTCATAATTCCTTTCAGGTAATAAGAGTGTAGCTGGGTCAAGCGGGGATAACAGGAGAATAGAATGGTGGTCTATAGTTGTTGAGGTTCTCCCTAAACAGTATGAAAATAAATTTATTGAGAACTTTAGATAAGTGTGGTATGTTTTATACGTCATTTAATATTTAATTGTGGTGAACAATAATAGGGTGAGGCGAACCCAACTTTAGAAGGGTGTTTTGCCACTATCATACAAGATGTCTAATGACATACAACCTCGTGTTATCATAAGACAGGGTTGTGCACATCCACTTGCTGAGTATATCTACAAGCACTACCTATATAACCTTGGAGTTTGGTTGAAATATAATTCTCAATTGGAGACAATGGAGATAATTATATGTTAAGAGAAGACTCACCATTGGAAAGAACATGATAGCAATCTTCTTGTTTTTCTTTGGGGACTATTGGGTCAACCAAGGATAATTCTGTGGACATATGATATCTATCATAACCTAGACGCATTGTGAGACTCCGAATTTTATAAAATGAAAGTATTCAATTTTCTTATAATTATTCTATTTAGTAAATGGTTAAATTGATAAAAGGTTAATGTTAAGGGTTATATGTGAAAATTTTGCAAAGTATGCAAGTTGTTATATTATATTCGTTTGGTCGGGGAATATTCTTTTTGTCGGAGAATATCCGTACGACGGCACAATCATTGGTGGACCCCACAACAGAAGTATTGTCGTAGTTAGAAAATGACAGAATTATCTTTTTATAAAAATAACGGCGAAAGTGTTACCATTAAAACTGTTGAACTACCCGGTAGTAAAAGTACAGTAATACGCATGGTTGCATAGTAGCACATGGTATTGATTATTAATGCTTACGTAAGAAGTCACTCAGTTATACTCAATTATTGCTACAGTAATTGCTACATCATATGTCTCATATTGTTAATTCAATTATTGTCACAGTATCATCTGCATAATATGATATATTCTTAAATCAATAATTGAGACGATAAAGTTATTCATATTATTATTTGCAATACTGACAATGTCTAGAAGTTCTGTCAAGGAGAGGTTTGGTCACCTAATTGCGCGCCAATAAGGAGAAATCCTTATCGGAAAGCCACCTCTTTCCTGGGAACGACCTGGTTGTTAAATATTGCGAATTATAATAATAATGAATAAATATTATTAAAAATCGAATTTGAGTTCGGAGTTAAATTTGGAGATGCGGACGTGATATTTGAGTCCGAAGCGATGAAATTAGTAAAAATAGACTATAAACACAAAATTTATTGGGGTTGACTTTTTGGTCAAAAAGTCAACAGTTGATTTTTTCAGAAAAAGTCAAACTTCAAAATTTCAAAAATAATATTTTTGATAAAAATAGTTCCATTGTGTTGGGATTCTTAGTGTTAGTGGAAATCGACATTTATTTCGATATTAATTGATGTCTGGAAGTTATATTGACCAATTAGGTAATTAACCGGATAAATGAGCAATTAATTGCTATTGATTCACATGATTATAACTATTTGTTCATATGTGTGTACTATTTATTCACGTTCATTTACTATTAGGGGAGTTGGTGCAAGATTGATAATACTTGCATGATTAAGTTAAAAATGGAGGTATAGATGGAGGTACTATACTGTAATTCGTATTTTTACATGATTATAACTATTGATTCACATGATTGAACTATTGATTCACATTATTTACTATTAGGGGAGGTGGTGCAAGTTTAATAATACTTGCAGGACTAAATTAAAAATGAAGAAAAAGAGGGAGGTATTATACAGTAATATTTCGAGCCCCAAAACGTGCAATTATTGAAACTATATTTTCCTATAAATAGAAGCCCATTCTTCCATCATTTCTCACCAATTCACTAAAGCTATAGAGCAATTATTATAGAGATAAATTATAGAGAGAAAGAAGAAGAGAAGTCTGCTACCTCACTATTCCAGTATCCAGTCTTCTTTTGAGGTAAGGGATATTATTATTATAGTAAGGGGTTAAATTTCTTTCGTATTCATAAAGAGAGCTATTGTTATTCCATTCCTTATTATTCTATTGGAATAACCTGTATACGCAGACTACCTTATACATGGTGAAATTCTTCTGTTATTTCATTCTTTATTATTATGTTGGAATAACCTGTCTATGCGAAGTACTACATACATGATGAAATTCTTCTGTTATTCCATTCTTTATTATTCGGTTGGAATATCCATTTGTGCGTGGATTATGCATGATTCGGTTCCATTCTTTATTATTACGTTGGAATATATATCATGCTGCATCGGATTACGCATGACCTGGTTCCATTCTTTATTATTCATTGGAATATCACATGCATCACGGATTACTGCATTGACTGGTTCTATTCTTTATTATTACATTGGAATAACATGCATGCATGCGGTCTATCGCGGGCTGGTGAATTATGTTGTTATTCCATTCTTTATTATTTCGTTGGAATAACCTCTCAAGGATCTATCGCATGCAGTCGGTCAATTCTTCTATAATTCCATTCTTTATTATTACATTGGAATAACACGCCTCATGCTCTGCAGATCACCGAATACATGGTGAATTCTTCTGTTATTCCATTCTTTATTATTCTGTTGGAATAACCTGTCTATGTGGATTACCACATGCATGGTGAATGATCCTTCGTATTCATTCTTTATTAAATTGTGGAAATGATCTGTCTACGTGGATTACCGTATGGTGGGCAAAAATTGATTTGCAGTTTCGTATTTTTTCTGACCCTCAAAAATTCTGGAAAAATTTAAAATGATAATTTGATGAGTTTTCTAGATTGTGTCCAAAAATGGAGATTTTTGGATGTATAGATTAGGAGTTATCAATTTTATGGGAAAAGACTATTTTAAAAGTAAACCCTTATAACTCCTTGTGGTTAACTCCAAAATTAGTGAAATTTTTATTGGGAGTACATATATATTAAAGGAGTATACCCTGCAAATTTCAGAATTTTTGGACAAAAGTACAATTTATGATAAATGTCTAAATATTTGGCAGTTTTGGCCATATCAAAAATAGTAAATTAATTTTAAAAATTCCAAGAAAAATATATGTTCAATATGGGACTATATTATGCTAAATCCCCAAAAAAAAAATTGGGACTGATTTGGTATTTTTCATGAAAATTGTTTAGTTACGAACATATGAATTAAATATGTTATGTGAAGTTGAAAAATTGGTAAATAGGACTTTATGGCTTGGAAATCCTATATAAGGTATATGCAGATTTTTAATGAGGGATTTGATCATTGGTGATGAAATCTTATGAGTATAGCATTTTTGAATGATTAAATGCATTATTTGGTAAAGTGTAAACAATTAAAATAAATTGTTTATAAGTTTAAGAAATGATTAAAATATTGTTATGATATTGATGATATTAGATTATGAGATTATTAAGTGATTGATAACATTTGGATATTTTAAACTCTGGATAAATTTAAAGTCTTTAAAATTTATCCTTGATTTCGTTTGATTAATGCTTATATCATTGTCATCGTTCTCATGCTTATATTATGATGAAAGTCATCTTTGGCTTACGTGCAAAGATGGAATGTTAATTATTGGTTTTACAGTTGCATATCTTTGGCTTACGTGCAAAGATGGAATGTTGATTATTGGTTTTACAGTTGTATATCTTTGGCTTATGTGCAAAGATGGAATGTTGATTATTGGTTTTACAATTGTATATTTTTGGCTTACGTGCAAAGATGGACTGTTGATTATTGGTTTTACAGTTGTATATCTTTGGCTTACGTGCAAAGATGAACTATTGATTGATGAGTATCTTTGGCTTATGTGCATATATGAACTGTTTATTGGTATGATTATGACCAGGGATCATTTGGTATAATCATGACCCGTAATGTTATAGATGATGTGGTAAAAGTCCTCATTAGCCCGTAGTGCATTGATGGACAGTTATGGGTATGATTATAACCAGGGATTATTCGGTATAATCATGACCATTGATGATTACATGAATATCCTTGGCCATAGTGCAGGGATGATTCGATGATGTGGATTATTTATTAAGCTGAGTCTCAGCGATAAAATATTGATTATACACTTTTAATTCATAAAAGGTAGTACATATCATGCTCTACTTGACTCTTCTAAAATACAGTTGTATGTCTTTGGCCTGTAGTGAAAAGATGAATTGTTAATGAACATCATTGGTCGTAGTGCAAAGATGAATTTATTAGTATGATTATGAGCAGAAATTGTGATTTGGTATAACCCTGATTTTTGATGTTTCAGGTGAAGATAGGTGATGAAAATTATCTTCGTCCTGGGTGCGAAGAGGAATTTAGAACCACAACTATGATTATGAGTTATTCATATGATTGTGGACAGGAACTGTTGATTGATGTTACAAGGATAAAACATTGTTGGTAGACTTTTAACATGGAGAAGATAATAGACCTTATGGTCTATTTGACTCTTTTAATGGATTACTCGTTCCGCTGCAACTATGGTTGAAAAGTTTTATCATCTATCATATATTCTAAATCTCTGATTTATTATTGACGAAAGTTATTGATAATTTAATTATCTTTAGTCATGATATTCTTTACTGTGTTAGTTGTGCTCACCCTTTTGCTTCATAATTCCTTTCAGGTAATAAAAGTGTTGCTGAGTTGAGCGCGGATAACAGGGGAATAGAACGGTGGTCTATAGCTATTTAGGTTCTCCCTAAATAGTATGGAAATAATTTTATTAAGAATTTTAGATAAGTGTGTCGTATTGTAAACGTCATTTGATATTTAATTTTGGTGAACCGAATAGGGTGAGGTGAACCCAACTTTGGACTATCATACAAGATGTCTACGAGCATTTTTGCCACTATCATATAAGATGTCTAATGACAGACGACTTTGTGTTATCATAAGACATGGTTGTGCACATACACTTGCTGAGTATATCTACGAGCACTACCTATATAATCTTAGAGTTTATTTGAAATATAATTTTCACTTGGAGACAATGGAGATAATTATATGTCAAGAGAAGAATCACCATTGGAAAGAAGATGATAGTAATCTTCTCATTTTTCTTTGGGGTCTATTGGGTCAACCAAGGATAATTATGTGGACATATGATATCTATCATAACCTAGACACATGGTCTCTCATGTACGAAGGTTTCCTTGAGCACTTCCCAAAGATTTTAATTTCTAAAATAGTTTTTGACTGTACTTTTATGTAAAGTACCATAGTAAGGTTGTGGTCGAGGCACCATGAGAGTTACATACATTTGTATTAAAACTCACAGTTTAACTGTGGTCGTATTCTGCATGACAGTTCAACAATTGTATAAATGAAGTTTGTATTTGATTTTTATAGTATGATATCTGGCGACTCATAATGGGTCGTGTGGACCTATTTTGGGGGTGTCACAAATGGTATCAGAGCTTAGGGATATGGTCCCTGGCAGAGATATGAGTCTAGAAATAGGAGGGGAGAGATGAGTAATATACTTCGCTAGTATGACGCCCCCAAAATAGGTATACATCACCCATCTTGAGTCGCCAAATACATGGTACAAAATTCAAATACAACTTCATTATACAACAGTCGTGTAAAATATGACAAAACATATGCTGTGAGTTTTAATACAAATACTGTCATCTAGACAATATCCACACTCAATGGAGTCCTTATTACATTTATTATTACACTATGTCACAGAATAGTGAGGACTACTAATGCACCATCTAGGACCATCACTTTGTTCCCCGACTAGTATCAGCTACGTTCTCATATCCTGAAGAGAACAATGAAAGAAAGGGTGAGCTCAACTAGCCCAGTAAGAAATATTATGACTAAGATAATGCACAATAAATTATCGTTAGCCTTCAACAATGTTAAACTGATAAAATACAATAGACATCAAGTTTAACTACAGCGGAACATGCAATCCATTAAAAGAGTCAAGTAGAGAATAAAATCTACTATCTTTTATGATTTAAAAGGTTTTTCATCACTTTTATCATTTGAGACTCGACTTAATAAATAATCCACATCATCAAATCATCCCCGCACTCTGTGCCAAGGATATTCTTTAGTATCACGACCACGAATTATCCATGCACTACGGGGCAAAGATAATCGTGTTTTCATCAACGGTCCTGATCATGCCATAAAATAATTCATCTTTGCACCCTTGGCTGAAGAGAATCCATAGCCATAATCATACCAAAACTGTCCATCAATGCATTACGGGCCAATGAGGACTTTTTCCACATCATTTGTAACATTACGGTCATGATTATACCGAATAATCCCTGGTCATAATCATACCAAGTCCATCTATGCACTATAGTCCACAGATGACTTTCAACATAAAATATACATGGGATGATGGCAATGACATAATAATTTAATAAAACAAGTTCAAGAATTAATTTATCTAGGAACCAATAACATCCAAATTGTCAACATGATACTTCTTTGTAGAGTAAAATTCAAGAATGCTCAGAAGAATATTTCCATGAAAAGATACTAGATGAAGCGTAAATATCAAGGATGTTCCACTAAGTTTATGGAGTATAGAAGTTAAAACGTTAACCAACTGAGTATAATAAAGAATGGAATAATAAAAGAAATCACCATGCATGCGGTACTTCACATAGACAGGTTATTCCAACAGAATAATAAATAACTGAACCAGGTCAGGCAAAATTTGCACCGACAGGATGTTCCAATAGAATAATAAAGAATGGAATAACAACAGAATTCACCATGCATGTGGTACTTCGCATAGACATGTTATCCCAATAGAATACTAAATAACGGAACCAGGTCAGGCGAAATTCGCACCGACAGAATTTTCCAACAGAATAATAAAGAATAGAATAACAACAGAAATCACCATGCATGCGATAGATCGCACAAACAGGTTATTCCAACAGAATAATAAAGAATGGAATAACAATAGAAATCACCGTGCATGCGATAGATCGCACAGACAGGTTATTCTAACAGAATAATAAAGAATGGAACTAGGTCCAAAACAGTAAAACGCATGCAGACGAGATATATTCCAATGAGAATAATAAAGAGCGGAACCGGTCCGTAGTAAAAATGCATGACATGGATATTCAATAGAATAATAAAGAATGGAATAACAAAAGAATTTCACCAAGTATAGGGTAGCCCACGTATACAAGTTCTTCCAACAGAATAATAAATAATGGAATAACAGAAGTTCTCTTCATGAATACAAAAGAAATAATACCCCTTATAGGTACAACAAATAATATCCCTTACCTTAGAAAGAAGAGTACTGGATATAGAAGTAGTGAAGTAGAAGAACACTTTTCTTCTTTCTCTCTATAGTTTCTCTCTTTAGAGTTTCAGTGAATTCGTAAGAAATAATGAAGGAATGAACTTCTATTTATAAAAGAATGGACTACATAGTAACTAATTTATGAACGGTCCAGATTGATTTACTTTTAATCGGACGGTCCATATTTAAAGTAAAATCTTTTAAATAAAATATAATATATTCTATTTATAATCTAATAAAATGAATAACTTTATAAAAGTATTCATTTTATATAAAAAGATTTTACTATGCAAAACACTATGCATGCACTATACAAACACTATGCATAATAAAATATAATATAATCTAATTATTGTCTAATAAAAGCGGATAACTTTATAAAAGTATTCTATTTTATATAAAAGATTTTACTATTAACCTAATAAAATGAATAACTTTATTAAAGTATTCTGTTTTATATAAAAAGATTTTACTATTAGCCTAATAAAACGAATAACTTTATAAAAGTATTCTATTTTATATAAAAAGCTTTTCTGTTTTATTACATTAATAATACCAATAAAAAAAATTGAGTGACTTATCACGTAAGCATCAATAATCAATACTGGTGTGCTACTTATGCAACCAAATGCGTAGACATCGTATTACTTTTACTACCGAGTAGTTCAACAGTTGTTACGGTAAAACTTCCGCCGTTATTCTCATAAAAATATTTTTGTCATTTTCCCAATCCGACAATAATTCTGTTGTGGGGTCCACCAATGATTGTACCGTCGTACGGATATTCCCTAACAAAAAGAATATTCCCCGACCAATCGAATATAATATGATAACTTGCATACTTTGCAAAATTTATAAATACTACCCACAACTATAACATTATATCAAATCCACACCATAATATTTTAAAATTATTTCGAGAAAATTAAATATTTATTCATAAAATCTGGGGTCTCACAATCTCCCCTCCTTATGGAATTTCTCCCTCAAAATTTACGTACGTACCTGGTATGCCGAACAGGTGAGGATACCTTGACTTCATTTCAGATTCTAACTCTTGAGGTATAACCTTTGAGTGTTGAATACGATTCTTCTTATCCAAGATTTTAACATGTATCTCCTCAAACGTTAAATCATCCGCTATCTCGTCCGGTTCTAAATTAATAATGTGGTTCGGGTCGTCCACATATTTACGTAACATCGATACGTTAAAAATGTTATGAGCACGCAACATACTTGGTGTTAAAACGAGTTTATAAGCCACAACTCCTACTTAATCGAGGATTTCAAATGGGCCAATTAAATCGAGGGTTGAGATTTCCTCTCTTTAACAACTCTTGCTTTTAAAATCAATCTTTCTTGAACCTTCTTCTTAGTATTCATCAGCTCCGGATCTGTAGCCTACACGGCTTTAACTTTATCAATTTAAAGTCGATTCTACTCGTATATTCGTTATCTTCACGTGGGTCCCTAGAGTCTTTAACTTTATCTTCATCATTTGTAAGTTATACAAAATGAGTCTTTGTGTTAACAACATCGCACTCGTAAACGTATACGATCTTCTACTCAACACGTCAGCTACCACGTTCGCTCTTCCACGATGATATTGAATGGTACAATCGTAATCTTCAACAGCTCGAGCCAATGTCTTTGGCGTAAGATACGTTCATTTTAGTTGAAGAAATATTTGAGGGTTTGAGAAATGGGTTTTGTACTGGGGTCAATACAAAATTCAATTTCACGCTCTAGGGTAGGCTAAGAAGTCTTCAGGAATACGTCAAGAAATTTATTAACGATAGAAATATCATTCAAAACTGTGACCCTCATCCAAGACTTTGGATAGCACGTCACATTGATACCTATCAACTTGCCATCGTCATTCACGACGTCGCCTACAGAAAGTCTGGCTTCGGTGCATTCCACACAAGGAAGTCATCAGCGAAAGGCTCAGGGCTCTTTACTTATGGCTTGATATGACAGTGATTGACTTTAGTGGTTTGGTTGCTTGAATTCGCATAATAGGTTGGTTAGGAATATGAAAGCTAACAACCTTACGAAAAGCATGATGAGTAGTTAACCAATCGTTTCCAAAAATCACATCAATGCAAGTATTTTTAAAGAGATAAGATCGACAGGTAACGTGAAAGTGTTGATTTGAACAAGATTTATAAATAGTGGAGGTAACGAAGGTTTCTCCCAATTGAGTTTAAACAGATATATCAAAGTCTAACTTCTCCGGAGTTAACTTCAAACATTGAACACAACTAGGTGAAATAAAAGAGTGAGTAGAACCGGTATCTAACACGGTATAGACTTCGCAAGAGCTTATGATTAACTTACCATAATTTTATTCAGGTTCCTCGTCATGAGAAAAAAAAATGCTCTCACTTAAACTACCGGCTTTGACTTGTTTGGGACATCTTTTGGCATCACTATTCCAGCTGGACTTGACTTCACCATAAGATAAAATCGGGCTAGGTGACCTTCTCTTCCACAATTATAACATGCTTTGGACGTCATACACATTTTGGACTGATGTGTCCCTCCCCTCCGCATTTGAAGCATATGATTGGGGGTCGTTCTCCTTCCTTAACAACGGGTGCTGGTGCTAATGTCTTTCCATCATTGTTGAATCTCCTCTTCTTGAAATGTCCATTCTTATTATTTTGGCCATAATTACCACCGAAGTGGTTACCATTTCTGGCATGTTGATCCCCTCAACGCTTGTTGCCACCGCTTTGATGACTGCTCTCACTGGTATTATCATTTTGTCGGCTGCTCTCTTTTGGTTGGATTGACTCATTATCGCGCTCTAATAACTGAGCCCTATTAACAACATCTGAATAAAAACACAGTTTATGAGAGATAAGATATTGACGTATATCGGGTTTCAAACCTCTTAGAAACATTCGCGTCATTCTCTCCTCATTATCAACCAAATGGGACGCAAACCAGGACAACTCGGCAAACTTGGCTTCGTACTGCGATACGGTCATGTTGTTTTGCTCCAACTTGATGAAGTCTACCTCTTTCATGTGATGAATACTTTCGGGAAAGTACTTGTCATTGAACAATTCTTGGAACTTCTCCCAAGTCATCTTGGTGGGTGGCGATTGAGTCGTTTCTGATTCCCACTAGTAATCTGCCTCTGCACGCAACATAGAGGTGGCAAAGGGAACCTTTTGCTCCTTGGAGCATCCAAAGACATCAAATATCTTGTTGATCTGCCTTATCCACGTCTCCGCCTTAAGTGGTTTTGGCTCTCCAAAAAACTCCAGTGGTCCCAGTTCCTTGAACTGCTTAGCGGTGACCAACCGTGGGTTGCCATTGTTTCCTCCTGCATTATGAACAGTAGCCACCTTCGCCTGATGTTGCATGAATTCTAAAAAGCTCCTAAACGTACCGTCGTTTGTCAATTGATCAGTGTTGTTGTTTACATGAGGATTATCACCATCTGGTTGCACATTGTCCTGATTATTGCTCTGTGGAGACTCAACGGTCTCCTGTGCTCCATTGATGTTCTCAACATTCTCGGATGCCATTTTTAAATACTGCCACAAAACAAGGGTTAATTAACATATTACATATTATCCCTATACTCTGACCGACCAATTAAATACCAAATAAACTTAGGTAGGTCATACTAGCGAAGGAATTCCCCGTCTCTCCCCTCCTAGTTCTTGTCTCACATCTCTGCCAGGGATCATATCCCTAAGCTTTGATACCAACTGTGACACCCCCAAAATAGGTATATATCACCCATCTTGAGTCGCCAAATACATGGTACAAAATTCAAATACAACTTAATTATACAACAGTCGTATAAAATACGACAAAACATATGCTGTGAGTTTTAACACAAATATTGTCATCTAGATAATATTCACACTCAATGGAGTCCTTATTACATTTATTATTACACTATTTCATAGAATAGTGAGGACTACTAATGCACCATCTAGGACCATCACTCTGTTCCCCGACTAGTCCCAGCTAGGTTCTCATTTCCTGAAGAGAACAATGAAAGAAAGGTTGAGCTCAACTAGCCCAGTAAAAAATATTATGACTAAGATAATGCACAATAAATTATCGTTAGCCTTCAACAATGTTAAACTGATAAAATACAATAGACATCAAGTTTAACTGCAGCGGAACATACAATCCATTAAAAGAGTTAAGTAGAGAATAAAATCTACTATCTTTTATGATTTAAAAGGTTTTTCATCACTTTTATCACTGAGACTCAGTTTAATAAATAATCCACATCATCAAATCATCCCTGCACTACAAGCCAAGGATATTCTTTAGTATCACGACCACGAATTATCCATGCACTACGGGCCAAAGATAATCGTGTTTTCATCAACGGTCCTGATCATGCCATAAAATAATTCATATTTGCACCCTTGGCCGAAGAGAATCCATAGCCATAATCATACCAAAAACTGTCCATCAATGCATTACGGGCCAATGAGGACTTTTTCCACATCATTTGTAACATTACGGTCATGATTATACAGAATAATCCCTGGTCATAATCATACCAAGTCCATCTATGCACTACAGGCCACAGATGACTTTCAACATAATATAAACATGAGGATGATGACAATGACATAATAATTCAATAAAACAAGTTCAAGAATTAATTTATCCAGGAACCAATAACGTCCAAATTGTCAACATGATACTTCTTTGTAGAGTAAAATTCAAGAATGCTCAGAAGAATATTTCCATGAAAAGATACTGGATGAAGCGCAAATATCAAGGATGTTCCACTAAGTTCATGGAGTATAGAAGTCAAAACTTTAACCAACTGAATATAATAAAGAATGGAATAACAAAAGAAATCACCATGCATGCGGTGCCCAGATAGGCAAGTTATTCAACAGAATAATAAATAACGGAACCGAAGTCGTGCAAAATTACGCACCGATGGATGTTCCAATAGAATAATAAAGAATGGAATAACAAAGAAATCACCATGCATGCGGATTGCGCAGATGATAAAGTTATTCAACGAGAATACTAAATAACGGAACCAGGCCATGCGAAATTCGCACCGACAGGATGTTCCAATAGAATAATAAAGAATGGAATAACAACAGAAATCACCATGCATGCGATAGATCGCACAGACAAGTTATTCCAACAGAATAATAAAGAATGGAATAACAACAGAAATCACCATGCATGCGATAGATCGCATAGACAGGTTATTCCAACAGAATATAAAAGAATTGAACCAGGTCCGACGTAAAACGCACAGACAGGATATTCCAACAAAATAATAAAGATGGAACCGGTCGCCAGAAACGCATGCAGGGATATTCAGCAGAATAATAAATAATGGAATAACAGAAGAATTTCACCAAGTATAGGGTAGCCCGCGTAAACAGGTTATTCCAACAAAATAATAAAGAATGGAATAACAGAAGTTCTCTTCATGAATACAAAAGAATTAATACCCCTTACAGGTACAACAAATAATATCCCTTACCTTAGAAAGAAGAGTACTGGATATAAAAGTAGTGAAGTAGCAGAACACTTTTCTTCTTTCTCTCTATAGTTTCTCTCTCTAGAGTTTCAGTGAATTCGTAAGAAATAATGAAGGAATGAGCTTCTATTTATAAAAGAATGGACTGCATAGTAACTAATTCATGAACGGTCCAGATTGATTTACTTTTAATCAGACGGTCCATATTTAAAGCAAAATCTTCTAAATAAAATATAATATATTCTATTTATAATCTAATAAAACAAATAACTTTATAAAAGTATTATGTTTTATATAAAAAGATTTTACTATGCAAAACACTATGCAGGCACTATGCAAATAATATGCATAATGAAATATAATATAATCTAATTATTGTCTAATAAAGCGGATAACTTTATAAAAGTATTACATTTTATATTAAAAGATTTTACTATTAGCCTAATAAAATGAATAACTTTATTAAAGTATTCTATTTTATATAAAAGATTTTACTATTATCCTAATAAAGCGAATAACTTTATAAAAGTATTACCATTTTTATATAAAAAGCTTTTACATTTTATTACATTAATAATACCAATAAAATAAAACTTAGTGACTTATCACGTAAGCATCAATAATCAATACTAGTGTGCTACTTCTGTGACGCCGTATTCTTTGTACTTTACTCTTGAGTAGTTCAGCAGTTTTTAACGGTAAAACTTCCGCCGTTATTCTCATAAAAATATTTTTGTCATTTTCTCAATCAACAATAATTACGTTGTGGGGTCCACCAATGATTGTGCAGAGTAAATACGGATATTCCCAAACAAAAAGAATATTCCCCACCAATCGAATATAATATGACAACTTGCATACTTTGCAAAATTTATAAATACTACCCACAACTATAACATTATATCAAATCCACACCATAATATTAAAAAATTATTTCGAGAAAATTAAATATTTATTCATAAAATCTGGGGTCTCACAGCAAGTGTGTGACTTACCTAAGCCGAAATTTTTACTTGATAAGTTGACAATTTATGATATGTCAATTATTCTTTGTTTTGAAGATATATTCTAGAATGATATCTAAAATACAAAAGATGAGCAATGGAAAAATCATGATACAGAGGATATAACCGGAAAGGTACAATCCGAAAAGAAAGCAAGGTATTCTCATCTCTTTGAATACCAGGTACGTACGTAAATTTCGAGGGCAAAATTTCATAAGGAGGGGAGATTGTGAGACCCCGAATTTTATAAAATGAAAGTATTCAATTTTCTTATAATTATTCTATTTAGTAAATGGTTAAATTGATAAAAGGTTAAAGTTAAGGGCGATATGTGAAAATTTTGCAAAGTATGTAAGTTGTTATATTATATTCGTTTGGTCGGGAAATATTCTTTTTGTCGGAGAATATCCGTACGACGGCACAATCATTGGTGGACCCCACAACAGAAGTATTGTCGTAGTTAGAAAACGACAGAAGTATCTTTTTATTAAAATAACAATGTAGAAAGTGTTACCGTTAAAGCTGTTTAACTACCTGGTAGTAAAAGTACAGTAATACGTGTGGTTGCATAGTAGCATACTGTATTGATTATTGATGCTTACGTAAGAAGTCACTTAGTTATACTCAATTATTGCTACAGTACTTGCAGCATCATATCTCTCATATTGTTAATTCAATTATTGTCACAGTATCATCTGCACAATATAATATATTGTTAAATCAATAATTGAGACAATAAAGTTATTCATATTATTATTTGCAATATTGACAATGTCTAGAAGTTCTGTCAAGGAGAGGTTTGGTCACCTAATTACACGCCAATAAGGAGAAATCCTTATCAGAAAGCCTCCTCTTTCCCGGGAATGACCTGGTAGTTAAATATTGTGAATTATAATAATAATGAATAAATGTTATTAAAAATCGAATTTGAGTTCGGAGTTGAATTTTGAGACACAGACGTGATATTTGAGTCCAGAACGATGAAATTAGTAGAAATAGACTATAAACACAAAATTTATCGGGGTTGACTTTTTAGTCAAAAAGTCAACAGTTGATTTTTTCAGAAAAAGTCAAACTTCGAAATTTCAAAAATAAATTTTTTGATAAAAATAGTTACATTGTGTTGGGATTATTAGTGTTAGTGGAAATCGACATTTATTTCGATATTAATTGATGTTTGGAAGTTATATTGACCAATCGGGTAATTAACCGGATAAATGAGCAATTAATTGCTATTGATTCACATGATTATAACTATTTGTTCATATGTGTGTACTATTGATTCACATTCATTTACTATTAGGGGAGTTGGTGAAAGATTTATAATACTTGCATGACTAAGTTAAAAATAGAGGTATAGATGGAGGTACTATACTGTAATTCATATTTTCACATGATTATAATTATTGATTCACATGATTGAACTATTGATTCACATTATTTACTATTAGGGGAGGTGGTGCAAGTTTAATAATACTTGCAGGACTAAATTAAAAATGAAGAAAAAGAGGGAAGTACTATACTGTAATATTTTGAGCCCCAAAATATGCAATTATTGAAACTATATTTTACTATAAATAGAAGCTCATTCTTTCTTCATTTCTCACCAATTCACTAAAGCTATAAAACAATTATTATAAAGAGAAATTATAGAGAGAAAGAAGAAGAGAAGTCTGCTACCTCACTATTCCAGTATCGAGTCTTCTTTTGAGGTAAGTGATGTTAATATTATAGTAAAGGATAGTATTTCTTTCGTATTCATGAAGAGAGCTATTGTTATTCCATTCCTTATTATTTTGTTGGAATAACCTGTATACACGGACTACCGTATACATGGTGAAATTCTTCTGTTATTCCATTCTTTATTATTATGTTGGAATAACTTTTGTCTATGTGGAATCTTCGCATCGTGGTGAAATTCTTCTATTATTCCATTCTTTATTATTCTGTTGGAATATCACGTCTATGCGAATTATGCATGATCTGGTTCCATTCTTCATTATTCTGTTGGAATATCCTGTCTGTGCGGATTACGCATAAACTAGTTCCATTCTTTATTATTCTGTTAGAATATACTATTTGTGCGAATTACGCATGACCTGGTTCCATTCTTTTTTATTTTATTGGAATAACTTATGCATGCGATTCTATCACGAGTTGGTGAATTTTGTTGTTATTCCATTCTTTATTATTCATTGGAATAACTTTTGCATGCGATCTATCGCATGCACGGTGAATTCTTACATTATTCCATTCTTTATTATTACATTTGGAATAACATGTCTATGCGGACTACCGCGTGCATGGTGAATTCTTCTGTTATTCCATTCTTAATTATTCTGTTGGAATAACCTATCTATGTGGATTACCACATGCATGGTGAATGATCCTTCGTATTCATTCTTTATTAAATTGTGGAAATGATGCATACGCGTGGATTACCGCATGGCGGCGAAAATCCATTTTCAGTTTCGTAATTTTTCTGACCCTCAAAAATTCTGGAAAAATTTGAAATGATAATTTGATGAGTTTTCCAGATTGTGTCCAAAAATGGCGATTTTTGGATGTATAGATTAGGAGTTGTGAATTTTACGGAAAAAGACTATTTTTAAAATAAACCCTTATAACTCCTTGTGGTTAACTCCAAAATTGGTAAAATTTTATTGGGAGTACATATATATAACAGGAGTATATCCTATAAATTTCAGAATTTTTGGACAAAAGTGCAATTTATGATAAATGTCTAAATATTCGGCAGTTTCGACCATATGAAAAATAGTAAATTAATTTTAAAAATTCCGAGAAAAATATATGTTCAATATGGGACTATATTATGCTAAATCCCCAAAAAGAATAATTTTTGGGACTGATTTGGTATTTTTCATAAAAGTGGTGTAGTTACGAACATATTAATCAAATATGTTATGTGAAGTTGAAAAATTGGTAAATAGGACTTTATGGCTTGGAAATCCTATATAAGGTATATGCAAATTTTTAATGAGGGATTTGATCATTAGTGATGAAATCTTATGAGTATGGAATTTTTGAATGATTAAATGCATTATTTGGTAAAGTGTAAATAATTAAAATAAATTGTGTATAAGTTTAAGAAATGATTAAAATATTGTTATAATATTGATGATATTAGATTATGAGATTATTAAGTGATTGATAACATTTGGATATTTTAAACTCTGGATAAATTTAAAGTCTTTAAAATTTATCCTTGATTTCGTTTGATTAATGCTTATATCATTGTCATCATCCTCATGCTTATATTATGATGAAAGTCATCTTTGACTTACGTGCAAAGATGGACTGTTGATTATTGGTTTTACAGTTGTATATCTTTGGCTTACGTGCAAAGATGGACTGTTGATTATTGGTTTTATAGTTGTATATCTTTGGCTTACGTGCAAAGATGGACTGTTGATTATTGGTTTTACAGTTGTATATCTTTGGCTTACGTGCAAAGATGAACTATTAATTGATGAGTATCTTTGGCTTATGTGCATATATGAACTATTTATTGGTATGATTATGACTAGGGATCATTCGGTATAATCATGACCCGTAATGTTATAGATGATGTGGTAAAAGTCCTCATTGGCCCGTAGTGCATTGATGGACAGTTATGGGTATGATTATAACCAGGGATTATTCGGTATAATCATGACCATTGATGATTACATAAATATCCTTGGTCAGAAAAGTGCGAGGATGATTCGATGATGTGGATTATTTATTAAGCTGAGTCTCAGCGATAAAATATTGATTATACACTTTTAATTCGTAAAAGATAGTAGATATCATGCTCTACATGACTCTTCTAAAATACAGTTGTATGTCTTTGGCCTGTAGTGAAAAGATGAATTGTTAATGAATATCATTGGTCGTAGTGCAAAGATGAACTTATTAGTATGATTATGAGCAGAAATTGTGATTTGGTATTACCCTGATTTTTGATGTTTCAGGTGAAGATAGGTGATGAAAATTATCTTCGTCCTGGGTGCGAAGAGGAATTTAGAACCACAACTATGATTATGAGTTATTCATATGATTGTGGACAGGAACTGTTGATTGATGTTACAGCGATAAAACATTGTTGGTGGACTTTTAACATGGAGAAGATAATAGACCTTATGGTGTATTTGACTCTTTTAATGGATTGCTCGTTCCACTGAAACTATGGTTGAAAAGTTTTATCATCCACTATATGTTCTAAATCTCTGATTTATTATTGATAAAAGCTATTGATAATTTAATTATCTTTAGTCATGATATTCTTTACTGGGCTAGTTGTGCTCTCCCTTTTGCTTCATAATTCCTTTCAGGTAATAAGACTGTTGTCGAGTCTAGCTGTTGAGGTTCTCCCTAAATAGTATGGAAATATTCAGTAATATCAGGAGAATAGAACGGTGGTCTATAGCTGTTGAGGTTCTCCCTAAATAGTATGGAAATAATTTCATTGAGAACTTTAGATAAGTGTGTCGTATTGTATACGTTATTTGATATTTAATTTTGATGAACCGAATAGGGTGAGGTGAACCCAACTTTGGAAGGGCGTTTTTGCCACTATCATACAAGATGTCTAATGACAGACGACTTTATGGTATCATAAGACAGGGTTGTGCACATCCACTTGCTGAGTATATCTACAAGCACTACCTATATAATCTTGGAGTTTATTTGAAATATAATTTTCACTTGGAGACAACGGAGATAATTATATGTCAAGAGAAGACTCACCATTGGAAAGAAGATGATAGTAATCTTCTCGTTTTTCTTTGGGGTTTATTGGGTCAACCAAGGATAATTCTGTGGATATATGATATCTATCATAACCTAGACGCATGGCCTCCCATGTACGAAGGATTCCTTGAGCACTTCCCAAAGATTTTAATTTCTAAAATAGTTTTTGACTATACTTTTATGTAAAGTACTATTGTAAGGTTGTGGTCGAGGCACCATGAGAGTTACATACATTTGTATTAAAACTCACAGTTTAAGCGTGGTCGTGATTCTCGCATTTACGTTCAACAATTGTATAAATGAAGTTTGTATTTGATTTTTATAGTATGATATCTGGCAACTCAGAATGGGTTGTGTGGACCTATTTTGGGGGCGTCACACGCATGGCCTCCCATGTACGAAGGTTTCTTTGAGCACTTTCCAAAGATTTTAATTTCTAGTACAGTTATTGATTGTACCTTTATATAAGGTGCCATTGTGAGGTGCTGTCCAAGTTGGGACATGAGTCACAGTTGGTATATATTTGTATCAACACTCACTGCATATGTGTTGTTGTATTTTGTATGACAATTATAATAACGAAGTTGTAGTTATTTTCTGTACCATGTATTTGGCGACTCAGAATGGGTTTGGTGGATTGGACCTATTTTGGGGTTGTCACAAATACTTTCAGGAAAGTACTTGTCATTGAACAGTTTCTGAAATGTTTCCCAAGATATACTGAGTGCGGATGGCAGGGTACGCTTCACAGACTCCCACCAGTAATCTACATCACCATGGAACATAAAGGTGGCGAATGGAACCTTTTGTTCCTCCGTGCATCCCAAGACATTAAATATCTTGGTAATTTGTTTGACCCATATTTCTGCCTTAATCGGATCCGACTTTCCCAAGAACTCAGGTGGTCCCAACTCTTTGAACTTCTTGGTTGAGATAAATCGCGCGTTGCTATCATTTCCACCTATATTTTGTACACGAGTCTCCCTCGTCTGATTTTTCATAAACTGTAAAAAGCTTCTAAACATCCCATCATTCATCGTTTGTTCGATAGTGTTGTTTACAGGAGGAATATTGCCTTCCTGTTGCACGTTCTCTTGGTTAGTGGTTAAAGGTGTCTCCACAGTCTCATACACTCCATTGTTAACATTCTCAGTTGCCATTCTTAAATACTACCATAAAATAAGGGTTAATTAAACAAATTAACATATCACATAATATCCCTATATTATGACCGACCAATAAATAAGATTAGGTAGGACACATTAGTGAAGGATTTACTCGTCTCTCCCCTCCTAGTTCTATTCCCCGATCTCTTCTAGAGACCATATCCCTAAGCTCTGATGCCAACTGTGACGCCCCCAAAATAGGTATACAACACCCATTTTGAGTCACCAAATACATGGTACAGAAAAAAAACTACAACTTCATTATTACAATTGTCGTGCAAAATACGACAACACATACTTTGAGTTTAAATACAAATATTGTCTTCTAGACAATATCCTCACTCAAATAAGTCCTCATTACAATTATTGATACATTATTTTACAAAAAATAGCGAGAACTGCTAAAAGAACTTTCTAGAACCATCATTCCATACCTCGGCTAGTTCCTGCTAAATTCTCACCTCCTGGGCAGAAAAATAGAACAACAAGGAAAAGGGTGACTCAACTAGCCCAGTAAAGAATATTATGACTAAGATAATATACAACAATTTATCATTAGTCCTCAACAGGAAAAAATCTGATAGAATAATAGACAACAAGTTTTAGATCAACAAATGCAACGGAAACAACAATCCATTAGAAGAGTCAAGTAGAGAAGAAATTTTACCATCTTCTAAGATTTAAAAGTTCATCATCAATATTTTATCCATGTAACATCAATCAATATACATCTTGAATCAAATATTCATCTTTGCACCACAGGCCAAAGATATTCATTTTTATCACCAGTTGGTCATGTTCATCTCAACACCTGTTCATCTTTACACTACGGGCCAAAGATATTCATCAGTTAATCATTTATCTTCGCACTACATGCCAAAGATATTCAGTAATATCATCATCTAGGACTGAGGATGATGAAAAATATTTTAAAGGAACGAATCCAGTGAGACAAAAGAATAAATATTAGAGATTCGTACTTTAGATAATCCAAGTTCAAAAACACTTCATAGTGGCATAAAATTCAAGAATGAAGATCAACATATGGATACAATAAGAGATAGTAACTGTGAGACCCCAAATTTAATGAATAAAGATTTAAATTTCTCGAAATATATTTTTTTAATATTATGGTGTGGATTTGATATAATGTTGTAGTTGTGGGTAGTATTTAAAAATTTTGCAAAGTATGCAAGTTGTTATAAAATATTCGTTTGGTCGAGGAATATCGGTACGACGGCACAATCATTGGTGGACCCCACAACGAAAGTATTGTCGTAGTTAGAAAAACAACAGAATTATCATTTTATAAAAATAACGGCGAAAGTGTTACCGATAAAACTATTGAACTACTCGGTAGTAAAAGTACAGTAATATGTGTGGTTCCATAGTAGCACACGGTATTGATTATTGATGCTTATATGATAAGTCACTCAATTATACTCAATTATTGCTACAGTAATTGCTGCATCTTATCTCTCATATTATTGATTCAATTAGTATCATCTGCATAATATGATATATTAATAAATCAATAATTGAGATGACAAAGTTATTCATATTATTAAATGTAATATTTACAATGTCTAGAAATTCTGTCAAGGAGATGTTTGGTTATCTAATTGCGCGCCAATAAGAAGAAATCCTTATCGGAAAGCCCCATCTTTCCTGGGAACGACTTGGTTGTTAAATATTGTGAATTATAATATTAATGATGAATAAGTTCGTGTTGATTAAAGATGAAATTGATAGTTCCATTGTGTTGGAATTATTAGTGTTAGTGAAAATTGACATTTATTTTGATAATAATTGATGCCTGGAAGTTATATTGACCAATTCGGTAATTAACAGGATAAATGAGCAATTAATTGCTATTAATTCATATAATTATAACTATTTATTCACATGTGTGTACTATTGATTCACATTCATTTACTATTAGGGGAGTTGGTGCAAGATTGATAATACTTGCATGATTAAGTTAAAAATGGAGGTATAGATGGAGGTACTATACTGTAATTCATATTTTCACATGATTATAACTATTGATTCACATGATTGAACTATTGATTCACATTATTTACTATTTGGGGAGGTGGTGCAAGTTTGATAATACTTGCAGGACTAAATTAAAAATGAAGAAAAAGAGGGAGGTATTATACTGTAATATTTCGAGCCCCAAAACGTGCAATTATTGAAACTATATTTTCCTATAAATAGAAGCTCATTCTTCTTTCATTTTTCACTAATTCACTAAAGCTATAGAGCAATTATTATAAAGAGAAATTATAGAGAGAAAGAAGAAGAGAAGTCTCCTACCTCACTATTCCAGTATCCAGTCTTCTTTTGAGGTAAGGGGTATTATTCTTTCGTATTCATGAAGAGAGCTATTGTTATTCCATTCCTTATTATTCTATTGGAATAACCTGTCTTTGCGAAGTACTGCATACATGGTGAAATTCTTTTGTTATTCCATTCTTTATTATTATGTTAGAATAACCTGTCTATGCGAAGTACCGCATACATGGTGAAATTCTTCTTTTATTCCATTCTTTATTATTATTTTGGAATATCCGGTCTGTGTGGATTATGCATGACCTGGTTCCATTCTTTATTATGCTGTTGGAATATACTGTCTGTGCGGATTATGCATGACATGGTTCCATTATTTATTATTCTATTGGAATAACCTTTTTGTGCGGTCTATCGCATGCATGCTGAATTCTTCTATTATTCCATTCTTTATTATTTTGTTGGAATAACATGTCTATGTGGATTATCACAGGCACGGTGAATGATCCTTCGTATTCATTCCTTATTAAATTGTGGTAATGATCTATCTACGTGGATTACCGCATGGCGGGTGAAAATCCATTTGCAGTTTCGTAATTTTTCTGACCCTCAAAAATTCTGGAAAAAATTGAAATGATAATTTGATGAGTTTTCTAGATTGTGTCCAAAAATGGCAATTTTTGGATGTATAGATTAGGAGTTATGAATTTTATGGGAAAAGACTATTTTAAAAGTAAACCCTTATAACTCCTTATGGTTAACTCCAAAATTGGTGAAATTTTTATTGGGAGTACATATATATAACAGGAGGATTGTTGCCTCTTTTTTAGTTCTAACAAAAGGGCTCTAACTCATGCAAGCATACTTGTGTCAACAAGTAATACAGAGTAAGTCGAGTATCGATCCCATAGAGAAAGTTCTCAAATTTAAACTACTATGCATCAATTAAATCACTATATTTATATGCTTAAACTAATGACTATATTTGTGAATTACTCTAATTGCAAATAACAACTAAAACAAAAATAAAAATACAATAAGTCAAGTATGGAAATAATGGGATCCTAACTTCATTTAATACTTCATCTAATTACCACTATCATGCAAGAATTGTTCACATATCACAGGAAAGTAGTCAAGAGCACTAATAGAGTCATAGCCATTTTTCAATGTACTATGACCTACTTACACAGCATCCACAAGCGATAGACTCCGTGTAATCATTAATATAATCAAAATCACTATATGTCTATGTGAAATTGCAATCATATCAATTTTAAGCACAAGCCCTTAATATAACTTATACGGTGAAACAGTATATGTCTATCTGGTTCACAAAATACACAAGCCATACAAAATAGTCCCATAAACGTATGTTATCATGATTACAATCCATACTCGCATGTTCATTGTCAATTCCATACAAGTACTGAAATAAATGGTGATCAAGCAATCATACATGCAAAACAATCATGATAGAAATTCCATATGATATGTAAAACAGCCCCAGCAATCAAGCATGCAACTAAATTACATATTAAAATCCATTAGAATCTCATAATGGAGTTTAGTTCATGACTGAACCAAAGGCCATTATGGGATCAAAGCAAAACATGGCTAATAAGCAAACAATTGAAAGATGAAAGATAGAAACGATCAAACCCAATTGTTGATTAGAATCCAATAGTAACATTCAAATCCTTATATAAATCCTGCAAAATACTAATAAATATCCACAATGATAGAAAATCCCAAGAAGAATTTGAAAAGTTAGAGTTTAGGCTTCGTTGTACGTTGGAATCTCTCTCAGAGTGTAAACCCTATTTACTAATATAAAAATACGTAAAAACTAATGAATGATACGTCTGACACTAGTCAGTAATCATTTTTATCAATTACAACCCTTTAAATTAAAAATTAAAATAAAATAGCTTAGCAACATCAGGCATCGCGCGCGGCCGCGCGACTTCCTTAGTGTAATCAGGCGAGGGTGCGCGTATCTCAATTCTACCCGGTAGTGTCAGGGTCATGGCGTATGCATCTGGCTGGCTTTATATAAGCCACATGATCGAAGCGGCTTCTACAACTTTGAGTTCTGGTTCTGCTGCTGCAACTGATATGTTCTGCTGCTCCTTCCTTTGTCCATCCATGCTTAGTCACCTTGCACCACTCGATCCTCACTTGCATATCCCCACTTGTTCCTCGCGTTATGCGTCCATTAGCCTTGTGCCCTCTAATACCACCAAATTAGGTCGTTTCCTACACTTTTTCACCAAAAGGAGTTTTAAGTAAATGCAATGCAAAATAACATGAAATGCAACTAAAAACACACTAAAATGTACTTGAGATGGGCATAGTTCGCGTGAATTGATATACAATAAGTAGGTATAAAACCCACTTATCAAATACCCCAAAACTTGAACTGTTACTTGCCCTCAAGCAATGCATACTAATGAACAATGAAAATGCAGCTACAATACTATGCAACTAAGCTATGATGCAAACTAGTCTCACATTGTTCCAGCTCTAACAGAATTAAGTCCAAATTGCCTCAATGAATTGTCCAGATTCAAGAATACAAATTCAAACCAAACTATACACATAATAGCATACACTCGGATAATTCATAAATGCTATAGAGATGTTGTGTGTGTGTTGTGTTCACCAAAACTTGATTTAAGCAAAGAACACACATGCTACACTGCTCAAAACAAAAAATTATAGCCTACATCAAATCTCATGTATACTTATGCAACGAAGACTGTTCTAACATCTCAACACAAACTAAGGTTCAACAATGGGCTTAACTGCTTTATTGCTACTCACGAGGGTGATTTTCGCTCTTTCCTGCGGTGTTTATTGCTATTTTTCTTGTTTATTTTTTTATATATATAGCGAGTGCATTTTACGCTCCATCTCACTTTCCATTTCCATTTAAATGAGTGTGTTTTACGCTCCATCTCGTCCCAATAGCAAGCATACCCATGTACTCCCAAAGTTTGAATATCAATGTTTCGTACAGTCTAAGATCACTTTCCACATATTTCTCTTTTTAAAACTACGTTTTCCATCGAGCAAAGCAACACATAAGTCTTATACCTACAAGTGATTGTGAACACGGTAGTGCAAACCAAAAGCATTTAAACAGCAACATGAATCTCATCGTGTAAAACATTATATCTAGGTTCATGTTATCCAAAATACTCAAGAATCTTTCAAAATTCACTATCATCATTGGCTAGACAAAATTTCCATAAAGCTAAACTGTGTGAGACATGCTAACTAAAACGTACTAGCACAAGCAATAATAATTAAAACTTTAAAAAAAAAATTGCAAAATTTTATCTAACACGTATACATGCAAAATTTAGACTAAACATGCAAAAACTAAATGAACTACACTAATCATGTAAAATTTAAATGAAACTACACTACGACCCCAATACCCCCAAACTTATAATATTCATTGTCCCAATGAATGAAGGTAAAGGGTAGAGAAAACTCCCCTAATGATCAGTCGCACCACCCTCTTCGGGTGGTGAATCTGGTGGTGGATATGGCATTGCCGTCTCGAATTGAGGCCACTCGAGCATCGTTCCCTGCTGTGCAAATGCCTCTACAAGCGACCTCGTGAGACCAGTAGCCAACGCACCAAAATTATCGTACAGGGCATCAACTTTACGCTCCAACCTTCGGAGCTGGCAATCCCCAGGAACAGTAGTAGGGTGGGTGGACGGGCCTGCCTCATCTATCTAAGTGGGCTGCGGTGGTGGCTCTAGAAATGTGGGCTGGATAATAAAACCTAGTCCTCGCGGATGCGGTTCACCACCCGTCCAATCCTTAAACTTGGCAATAGTTGCATGAGTGATGTCAAGGCCCGGGTTCTGCACCTGCTCGTTGTTCCACGGGACTCCTTGTTGGGTACACAACATGGCTGCCACCGACGAGTGTGGAATACTCCCAGTAGTGCTCCCCCATAAATAGTGCAGCATGTTTTGATGAATTAATTGGCCGGAGTCAATTTACTTGCCTTTGATGATGCCCCACAAAATGATAGCCCGCTCAGTGGTTATTTCATGCTGGTGAGCTGACGGAATTAATTTGGCACAGATAAACAGAGTCCATGCTTTAGCATATCAATTCAAGGTGGAAGCTGGAAAAGATTTTTCCTTAGTCGTCCATGCCTTATAATTCCATTTGGTGCCCGGAATGCACAATTCAGAAATCACTAGGTCCAAGTCCATCGCCAAATGTGCACCTGTGACCCAATTAGCAGACCCAGTTGGTGGTGTGTCAGTCATCCCAAGCACTGCTCTGATGGTGAGAGGGCAAAAATCCACTTGTACTCCTCGAACCAGCGTTGTCCCTCCTTTTACGTCCTTAGCATTCGCGTAAAACTCGCGAACAACCCCCATGGGAATAGGCATAGGAGTTGCAGCTAGGCAAACCCAGCCTCTTTCTCATATCATATTCCATAGTTGGCCGTCTTTTCTCTCAGGTTTAAATCCCCGTTCCTTCACAAACGATATGGCCACGATGTGATAATATTCTTACTGGGCATCCAAACTGATAAATTTCCCGTGGTCCATGATATCCTCGTCTTGGTTATTGGAGGATGATGCTGATGATGAAGAGATGGAGATGGAACATACTCTTTTTGGACCCATGGGCAGATGATAAATAGATAGTACAGATGATTTGCTTCTGATGTGAGTACCCCCAAACTCATTTTTGCATAACCCACGCAGAAACCCTAGAGTTATATTGCAGCTATACAACGTGGATGTAACCGTGGGTTGACGTAATGCAAAGAAGATCACTTAATGGAAGGGGTAGTTAGGGCTTTAATTTGTAACTGTGAAGAGGTGAAGAGATGTGTATATTGAGGAGAGTAAGAGAATACGTCTCTGTAGGATTTCAAGTAAGAGCCTAAAGAGTCCCCACACGTTTTAAACTTAAAAGAAAACTTTTCGTGAAAGTTCAATGGAAAACATGCACGGGTGCGCGATGGGCTTGTTCAGTGTAGAGCTCTTGAGCGCGCGGGTGCGCAAGTTGTATAGTCATTAGCTACGCGGCCGCGTGAGCCTGAATACTGCACTGCTAGTTTAAAAATCCAGTACTGCCAAGCTGTGATGACTACCGTTTGAGATACCTACATAGATATTAATGCACACTGTTAAGGTCTGAAATAATGAGCACTCATGAATGAACAAATAAACTCTATCATACATCAAACCCCTATCAATGCAGCTTCAGCTATACACTCAACTATGCAAATCAGATAACTTAACAAAAATGACAATAAGATGAACTACTGAAGCGACCTAAATTGAATAAATAGAAAGAAAATGGAGATAAAAATAATGGGTTACCTCCCATTAAGCGCTAAGTTGTAGTCAATTAGCTTGATTATCTCAGAAACTCATACCGACAAAAGAATTGAGGTGACTTTCTGTCTGTCCACCTCACCATCAAAGTAATGCTTCAATCGCTGTCCATTCACTTTAAAAGGCTTGTCCAAAAACTGATCATATACTTCAATTTCACCATGTGAAAAGACAGTCTTCACTGTAAATTGACCTGACCATCTCGATTTCAGCTTCCCAGGAAAAAGTTGAAGTCTAGAGTTATAAAGCAAAACCCTTTGTCCCTGTTCAAATGTCCTCTCCATGATCTTTCGGTCATGCCATTTCTTCACCTTCTATTTGTACAACTTCGAATTCTCATATGCCTGTAATCTGAATTCATCCAACTCATTGAGTTGGAGTAGGCGTTTCTCCCCTGCAGCTGTCAAATCAAAATTGAGCTTCCGTATTGCCCAATATGCCTTATGCTCGAGCTCCATAGGAAGGGGACAGGCTTTTCCATACACAAGTTGAAAAGGTGACATGCCCAATGGAGTTTTGTATGCAGTTCTATAAGCCCATACTGCATCATTCAACTTTAACGACCAGTCCTTCCGTGTGGGATTCAAAACTTTTTCTAGGATTCTCTTAACTTCTCGATTCGACACTTTAGCTTGGCCATTCGTCTGTGGGTGATAAGCTATAGTAATGCGATGGTTCACCCCATACTTGGCCAACAAAGTTGTAAACTGCCTGTTGCAGAAATGACTGCCTTCGTCCCTTGATGATAGTCCTTAGAGTCCCAAACCTCGTGAAGATGCTTCGGTGTAAAAATCTGAGGACGACCTTGGCATCATTTGTCAGAAGCGCTGCCACTTCTACCCATTTCGAGAAATAATCCACTGCGAGCAAAATGTGGAGATTTCCGCAGGAAGAAATGAAGGGCCGCATGAAATCAATCCCCCACACATCAAAAATTTCTACTTCAAGGATCGTATTTAAAGGCATTTCATTTCTTTTGGAGATGTTCCCCCCTCGCTGACATCTATCACACCGTTGGACATAACTGTATGCATCCTTGAAAATTGTAGGGCAGTAGAATCCTGCTTGTAGTACTGTAGCTGCTGTTCTTTCACCACCATAGTGACCTCCATACACAGTAGAATGACATTCCTGCAGAATCCCCTCGGTCTCACTATATGGAATACACCTTCTTATCACTTGATCAGAACACTTTTTAAACAAGTAAGGCTCATCCCATATATACCATTTGATATCATGCAGAAATTTCTTCTTTTGATAACCCACCAAGTCAGAAGGTACTATCTTACTCACCAAATAATTCACGTAGTCTGCGAACAATGGCACTTCCCCTTTCACCACAAATAACTTCTCATCTGGAAAGGATTCGTTAATCATAACTTTATCGTTTACTTCCCTTTCCGGATTCTCTAGCCGAGATAAGTGGTTCGCCACTTGGTTTTCGGTGCCCTTTCTCTCCCTGATCTCCAAATCAAATTCCTGCAGTAATAGAATCCATCTGATCAACCGGGGTTTCGCATCCTTCTTTGCTACTAAATGTCGAATAGCTACGTGATCCGTATACACTATCACTTTTGTGCCAATCTGATATGCTCAAAATTTATCAAAGGCATACACTACTGCTAATAACTCTTTCTTTGCGGTGGTGTAGTTCAACTGTGCATCTGTGAGGGTCTTGCTGGCATAATAAATCACATGAATAATCTTCTCTTTTCTTTGCCCCAAAACAGCCCCTACAGTGTAATCACTGGCATTACACATCAGCTCAAATGGCAACTCCCAATCTGGTGCAGTAATCATTGGTGCTGAAGTTAGTTTCCTCTTTAAGTGTTTAAATGCCGACATGCAAGCCTCATCAAAAATAAACTGAGCATCCTTCTCTAAACAACCGCATAGTGGTTTAGTTATCTTGGAGAAGTCTTTGATGAATCTACGGTAAAAACCTGCATGTCCCAGAAAACTGCGAACACCTTTTACTGAAGTAAGTGGTGGCAAGTTCTCAATAGTTTCCATCTTTGCCCTATCCACCTCAAGTCCCCTCTTCGAAACCTTGTGTCCTAGTATGATTCCTTCTTGTACCATGAAATGGCACTTTTCCCAGTTCAGCACTAAGTTCGTTTCAACACATCTCTTCAAAACCATAACCAGATTCTCAAGGCATAAATCAAACGAATCCCTGAAGACTGAGAAGTCATCCATAAATACCTCCACATTCTGCCCCACCATGTCTAAAAATATGGCCATCATGCATCTCTGAAAGGTGGCTGGAGCATTGCACAACCCGAAGGACATCCTCCTGAAAAGCAAATGTGCCGTATAGACATGTAAAGGTAGTTTTTTCCTTGTCTTTTGGAGCTATCATGATCTGATTGTAGCCTGAATATCCATCCAGAAGGCAATAGTATTCATGACCTACTAATCTATCCAACATCTGATCAATGAATGGGAGTGGAAAATGATCCTTCCTTGTAGCTTTGTTAAGCCTGCGGTAATCCATGCAGACTCTCCACCCCATTAATGTTCGTGTTGGAATTTATTCTCATTAGTCACGACTTGAAAGTAGTATGCACACAAGCCAATCATGTTTGATGATAAAGCATATACTTTGTAACAATCTTATTCATTTATTAATAAAAAGTATTAATTTATTAAAGGCTTTTAATTATCTACATGATGCTGTTTTATAATATGTGATAAACCCATAGTTTTAAGCAATGCTTTTAGAATAATGATGATGATCATTCTAATGAGATCTAAATTCTTAGAAAGCTTAAAACTAAAATAGTTCCCAATCATTGGATTACTAAATTGGGGATTAGTGAATCCGGATAGATTGGTACATACGCGTTCTTGCTCATTGGATGAGGATGATTGATCTCATGATCATTTGTGTGGAGACACTAAAGCAAGTATGTAGGTGCTTATTAGAGAATAAGTTCATCGAACGTGGCTCGCTAAGGAATACCTAATGGAGTTTTATTTGCTGTCAATAGGAATTTCGTAGTGATAGTAGTAGACAAGTAATCCTTGGACTTGAGATCATCATAGTATCTTGTGTATGATGAGTTATACTTTGACTTATTCCTTAAGACCCTTAGGGTATATCAAAGGGTATGCTTGGGTATAATAAGTTTATACATGGAGATAATGTATGATCAATAAAGAATCTACCACTTCTAATAAAAGAAGAGAAATGTCCTATGTGATTCGATAAATGACAACCCAAAGAGTCCTCGTAAGGCGTAATGAAATTAGAAAGGAGTTTCTAATTTGTATTATTTGGAGTTGTGCATTTAAGGATCGAAATACATATAATTAAATAAAATAAGACTTGACAGTAATTCCATGTCTTATATTTAATTGGGACATTGTATGGTGGAAGGATTGAATTGTATGCAGTAACTATTTACTCAAAGGTTCCTTTATGATTAATGTTGAAATCTATATTATCTGGAAAGTCGTTGATCGCTAGGGAGGCTTATCCCTATTGTAGAATAAATATTATTTAAATAAATTAATTGTTTAATTTATTTATTTAAATAAGATTAGAATTGTTCTAATTGATTTATTCACAACTTGGGTTTAATATGGAGAACCTAAAGGGTCACACCATAAAAGGAAGAATAATTATTTAAGAAGTTAATGGCATAATCGTAATAATATGTTAAGTATATTTAATTTAATCTATGGTGATAGAATAAATTAAATAGCTTAATATTTATTATTTAATATTTTAGAAATATTAAATATAAATTAATAAGAGGAGTCTTATTAATATTATTACAATTATTATTATTTTAATTTCTAAAAGAGTTTAGGAATTAATTTAATATAAGTACTCTCATTTATTCCTAATTGGATTAGGAAGGAAAATTAGTTAAAGGAGTTTAATTAATTATCCCTAATAAGATTAGGGAGCTTAATTAATTAAAAGAATTAATTAATTAAAACCCAATTCCTTAATTGTTAAGGTGGATTGCCCACATCTATAAATAAGAGGAGTCTTATTATGGGTGGTATGGGTTGTTGACTTTAACAACTACGTAATATTTCCAATAGTTGGGAGAGTACACCTTTTTCTATAGAGATAGAAAAACTAGGGTTTAGTAACCACCCTTCATCTTGAATTTTATTCTTCTTGGTGGATCACCTCTCAGAGGCCAAACGCTTGGGTGGCTAACGTTGATCAAAGGAAGGAACCAAACCCGGTGGATTCAAGTTGAACGCGAAAAGGATGGAGGTGAACTTGCACACGAGGAAGCTCGATCTTCAAGGGTATGATTCTTATTCATCTTTTTCGTTTAATTAATAATTATGCATAAAGGATGATCCGGGTATATGGTTTGTAAATTTTTTAAACTCTGATTTTACCACGCTTAGCATTATTTTTTGCAATTTGATTGCGTTATGAATATTACAAACCTAATAAAGTGGCATCGAGCCAAACCTTTATCGCGAATTATTAATTGTTTTAATTTATATATTGATATGTGTTTAGAACAATTTAATTGGGCATAATTTTATTGTATAAAATTAAAAAAAATAAAAAAAAAAAAAAAAAAAAAAAAAAAGAAAAAGCAGATTTTAATCAAAGAAATACTTATTCGTGGAAATCATAGACTACATAAAGAAAGAAAAAAATGACCAATGCATTTGAATTTTTTAAATAAAGGAGTTTATTTAGATATGAAATAGGATTTCATATTATTCAAAATAAAAGAGTTTATTTGTAAATAGGAAAGAGAATCCGTGTTTCCTTAAATAAAGGAGTTTATTTAGATATAAAATAAGATTTCATATTATTCAAAATAAAAGAGTTTATTTGTGAATAGGAAATATAATCCGTGTTTCCTTTAATATTTTTTTTTACATGGATTTGGATTCATAATTAATTAAAATAAAAGAGTTTATTTTAATTAGAGATTTTTTTATTTTATTACATGGAATTGGATTCCATAATTAATTAAAATAAAAGAGTTTATTTTGATTAAAATTTTGATTAAAATAAAATAGTTTATTTTATTCAAAATTGGATAAATTAAAATAAAATAGTTTTATTTTGATTTAAATTTGATTGAAATAAAGGAGTTTATTTTAATTCAAAAATAGATTTTATACTAACTAAATTTGCCCATTAAATGATATCAATATATATATTAAATGTTTATTATTCATGAGATGAATGTTATTTATATTGATGCATATGGTGATGTGTATGATAATAAATGGGATTGATTATGGACTATATGACCAATGCGATTGGATTTATTTTAGTTGGATGCATGAATGTATGGGTTTTATTAAATGGGGTCCGTACCTGCCTCTTCTCTCTAATTTTTCTTAATGTAAATTCTATCTCCTCCTATGTACTTCCCTCGATCACGATCAAGGTTTCTATTTATTTTAAATAGTTTTGTAATAGGAATAGTTAGAATTATTTTGAAGAATTGGAGATCAAGGACAAGAAAGCATCAAGACCCGTTTGTAATGGAGCCCCGGGTTTAAATGTAATAGTTATATTTAAATATTATTTCTTGCACCCCTAGGGTTTGACCTTTTGGTTCACTTGGTGGCTCTAGTGAACCAAACTAGAATAAAAGTCCATAATCAATCCGGGTAGAATATAGTATTCTATATGTGCATGCGTATAATATATATATTATATATTATGCAAACATTCTTCGCATGTTCATTAATATGACGCGTATTTTTATATATATATGTGCATAAATGCGCTTAAACAAGATGAGACAAATTAATAACAAACCCTCAATTTTTATATTAAGTCCTAAGCGCTCAAAGATATTTGGAATATCGAGCGTCAGCTTTCTAAGCATGATAAAATTAATAGAGTATTAAATATTTAATATGAGTTTGTTGTGTCACCACAAGGCAAGTATTAAGTATTTAAGATGTTAATTTATCACATTTGATGCTTATAAAGAAAATTGAACAATATTGTTTTGTTGTGTCACCACAAGGATGATATTTTTCTTTTTGAATATATGGAGTGTTAGGTCGGACTTAACTTGGATAATTTTGATTCGGATGTGCCACCACTTGATCAAAATAATCTAAGAGGCAAAATACAAGGAGTTGATAGTTGATGTAATTGACAAAAGTTGTCTACCTATTTATTTATATATAGTTTGTTGTGTCACCACAAGGCTATATACATTTGAAATGGGATCCTTATTCTCACTAGCAAATCTTTAATTAGATTTTTGCGAACTATATAAGTGAGGGTAATATAGTTTGAAGAAAATAGTGGGAGATACCAATTTAAAACAAGACCTAAATTATTTTGGTAATTAATAAAAGAATGTATGTTAAAATGTTGTTAATTACAAATTCATTTACGTAATTTTACAATGTCTAAAATTACTATCACTGCAAGCATATTAGATGCTAAATTAATCGGGCCCGAATTAAAGCGGATTGGTTAAGGAATTTGAGAATAGTTCTCATAGGTGAAAAGCTATCTTATGTCCTTAATACGCCTATCCCTACAATGGTTTGCATAATGCCTCCGAGGAAGACATTGCTACTTTTAGAAAGTGGCAAGATGATGCATGATTGGCTCAATGCATCATGCTCGTGATCTACGAGTAACGAGCTTCAACACAAGATGATACTATGGATGCTTCTACTATATTCCCGCACATCAAGTAGTTGATGGTGAGGAAAGTAGGACCGATAGATATCGGATATCTAAGGAGCTCTTCCGATCTAGAATGGCCAATGGCACTATAGTATGCATAAAAAGTTCTTAACATTATCAATTTGATTGATCAATTAGGATAATGAGTTTTGTCATGGATGGAGAGTTGAGCCAAGATTTGATCTTGCACTCACTCCCGGACTCCTTTCACAATTGTTGTGAATTTTCATATGGAAAAGCTAGATATCACCGCCGATTTGCTTAACATGTTGAAAAATGTTGAGAGTCACTTTCCAACCAAGAAAGACCATGTCTTACCGGGTAGGGCCAAAGGATCTTCTCGAAAAGAAGAACGATTCAAAGAAGGTATATAGAAAGACATAAACAAAGGATAATAAGAACAAAAGCGATACGGATAGCAAAGGAGTTTGCTTCCACCGCAATAAGCACCGACTTTGGAAAGAAAGCCGCAAGAAGCATCTTGCAAAGGCTAACCAAAGAAGCTTAGTGAAGTGAAGTTTTACATAATACGCTTTTTGTTCATAATTGAAATAAATTTTTCTTTAAGTCAAGGTTCTACTTGGGTATTGGATACCGACTTTGGTTATCATAAATATAGATTTATGAAAAGGACCAAGCAGAAGTAGAAAGCTAAACAAATATAAGTAATCCTAAGTGCGGGAAATGAAGCAAAGGTTGCTGCATTAGCCATAGAAACTTATAGTTTAGCAAGGCCTACGGGCAAGTCTATTAAGTCAATAAGTTGTTATTGTATTCCAGTTCTCGTTAAAAATATTATTTCCATTTTATTGTTGGACAATGAAAACTTTGGTATTATAATTAAGAACAATTGTTATTCTATTTATAATAATAATGTTTTGTATAGAACTGGAATATTACTTAATAAATTTTGTATACTTGACTTACATGAAAAATATATTTTGCAAATTGAACAAACTAGTATAAGAAAAGGAGATGATCATTCAAAGAGTTGAATGTATGTATTTGCTGAAATACAAGTGTGAATTATTTGAAAGGTTCAAAGAATTCAAAAGTGAAACAAATTGGCAATGTATTAAGATTCTTTGATTGGATCAAGGAATAAATACTTGTGCAATAAGTTTCTAGATCATCTCAAATGGTTTTCTCATAATGGACACATCCTGATACGCAATAATTGATTGATGTATCTGAATGAAAAATCGTACCTTGTTGGACATGGTGCGGTCCATAATGATTTTACTGACATTCCAGTATCCTTCTGGGATAATGTCCTAGAAATGGCTGCATATCTACGGAAAAGGTAACCTCAAAATCCAGCCCCAAGACTCCATAAAAGTTATGGACAGGGAGGATTCCTAATCTTAAGTATGTTAAGATAAGGGGTTGTCCAACTTATGTGAAAAAGTTTCAAAGGATAAGTTTGGGACAAGATTTGACAAGTGTAGATTTGTTGGACATCCTAAAGTAAGTTTAGGGCATGTGTTCTATAATCCTACTTAGCAAAAGGTGTTTGTTGTGAAACACGCTGCCTTCTAAGATAAAGGTGTTTATCATTGAAAGGGCTAGTGGGAGGATAATAGATCTTGAAAAGTTCAAGAACCACAAAGCACTATAAGTCAAATAAGAGGAACCTATAGATATACCTATTGTACCACAACCGAAACGTAAATCTGGAATAGTACTGAAGATACCTAGGAGGTATGGATTCATCATGGATGATGATGATGAGGTACGCATCATAGAAGATGATGATCCAGAGTTACATACGATAAGGTAAGAGTTCTAGTGTGTACAAAAGGGTCAGTGGGAGCGTCGTGACATTCCTAATATTATATGATGATATACTACGGATAAGGAATGACATATTAATGCTACAATCAGTAATGATAAAGTTGTCTAAACATTCCTCCATGAATGATTTGGAAGAGTATCTCAGTTGGGGATATAAATCTATATAGATAGATTTAAGAGGATGCTCGACTTAACCCAAAGAACGTATATTCATTTGATGCTAAAGTCGTTTAGCATGGCAAACTCCAAGAGATGTCTCATGTTGATGAGCTATGGAGTGTATCTCTTAATAGTCCCCATAGACTCCAAAGAAAGAGAGATTGCATGAGTGACAATCATGTATGCAATGAAATGTCACGAGACCGATGTTGATCGATCATATATTCGGAGAAGATCAACGTAAGATGTTGAAAAACATCTTCAAGTTCTTAACCAAGGCACTAAGGATGTGAGCATACATGGTGGGTCCGAATTAAAACTAGAGGGCTTTACAGACTCAAGTTTTTCAGGACGAGACAAGATGATGTAAAATCCACTTTAAGGTAAAGCGTTATCTTGAATAGTGGTGCGTTGAATTGGAAAGGTTCCAAACAAAGAAAGAGTTCTTTGGTTTAGTGATTAAGACAAAGTATATAACTATAAATGAAGCTCGCAAGTTGATTGTTTGGATTAAAAGTTCATTACGTAACTAGAATAGTTCCTAAGTCTCATCTTGGATCTAAACATGTGTTGTGGCACTTTCATTTGATTATTAGAATCATTGAAAGATGGGAAATCACTATAGAGATAGTGGACTCTCATAAACAACATTACATATCCATTAACTAAAGCTTATCCAATGTGCCAGGATAATCGTCACTTAGAGAAGAAGAGTATAAGATACCATGACGATTGGCTTTAGTGCAAGTGGGAGATTGAAAGTAGTATGCACACAAGCCAATCATGTTTGATGATAAAGCATATACTTTGTAACAATCTTATTCATTTATTAATAAAAGTATTAATTTATTAAAGGCTTTTAATTATCTACATGATGTTGTTTTTATAATATGTGATAAACCCATAGTTTTAAGCAATGCTTTTAGAATAATGATGATGATCATTCTAATGAGATCTAAATTCTTAGAAAGCTTAAAACTAAAATAGTTCCCAATCATTGGATTACTAAATTGGGGATTAGTGAATCCGGATAGATTTGGTACATACGTTGCTTGCTCATTGGATGAGGATGATTGATCTCATGATCATTTGTGTGGAGACACTAAAGCAAGTATGTAGGTGCTTATTAGAGAATAGTTTCCTTTGAACGTGGCTCGCTAAGGAATACCTAATGGAGTTTTATTTGCTGTCAATAGGAATTCTGTAGTGATAGTAGTCTACAAGTAATCCTTGGACTTGAGATCATCATAGTATCTTGTGTATGATGAGTTATACTTTGACTTATTCCTTAAGACCCTTAGGGTATATCAAAGGGTATGCTTGGGTATAATAAGTTATACATGGAGATAATGTATGATCAATAAAGAATCTACCACTTCTAATAAAAGAAGAAATGTCCTATGTGATTCGATAAATGACAACCCAAAGAGTCCTTGGCCATAAGGCGTAATGAAATTAGAAAGGAGTTTCTAATTTGTATTATTTGGAGTTGTGCATTTAAGGATCGAAATACATATAATTAAATAAAATAAGACTTGACGGTAATTCCATGTCTTATATTTAATTGGGACATCAGTATGGTGGAAGGATTGAATTATACGGTAACTATTTACTCAAAGGTTCCTTTATGATTAATGTTGAAATCTATATTATCCGGAAAGTCGTTGATCGCTAGGAGGCTTATCCTATTGTAGAATAAATATTATTTAAATAAATTAATTGTTTAATTTATTTATTTAAATAAGATTAGAATTGTTCTAATTGATTTATTCACAATAGGTTTAATATGGAGAACCTAAAAGGGTCACACCATAAAAGGAAGAATAATTATTTAAGAAGTTAATGGCATAATCGTAATAATATAAAGTTAAGTATATTTAATTTAATCTATGGTGATAGAATAAATTAAATAGCTTAATATTTATTATTTAATATTTTAGAAATATTAAATATAAATTAATAAGAGGAGTCTTATTAATATTATTACAATTATTATTATTTTAATTTCTAAAAGAGTTTAGGAATTAATTTAATATAAGTACTCTCATTTATTCCTAATTGGATTAGGAAGGAAAATTAGTTAAAGGAGTTTAATTAATTATCCCTAATAAGATTAGGGAGCTTAATTAATTAAAAGAATTAATTAATTAAAACCCAATTCCTTAATTGTTAAGGTGGGTTGCCCACATCTATAAATAAGAGGAGTCTTATTATGGGTGGTATGGGTTGTTGACTTTAACAACTACGTAATATTTCCAATAGTTGGGAGAGTACACCTTTTCTATAGAGATAGAAAAACTAGGGTTTAGCCAACCACCCTTCATCTTGAATTTTATTCTTCCTTGGTGGATCACCTCTAGAGGCCAAACGCTTGGGTGGCTAACGTTGATCAAAGGAAGGAACCAAACCCGGTGGATTCAAGTTGAACGCGAAAAGGATGGAGGTGAACTTCAGACACGAGGAAGCTCGATCTTCAAGGGTATGATTCTTATTCATCTTTTTCGTTTAATTAATAATTATGCATAAAGGATGATCCGGGTATATGGTTTGTAAATTTTTTTTAAACTCTGATTTTACCACGCTTCCGCATTATTTTTGCAATTTGATTGCGTTATGAATATTACAAACCTAACACGACTGTCATGCCACCCTTTTTCGGAACACACTAAACTGGGCTCACCCATGAGCTGTCTGAGATCGGATAAATTATTCCTGCATCTAACCATTTTAGTACCTCTTTCTTGACCACTTCTTTCATTATCGGATTAAGCCTTCTTTGTTGCTCAACTGACGGCTTACTACCCTCTTCCATCAGGATCTTGTGCATGCAATACGAAGGGCTGATCCCTTTGATATCTACTATGGTCCATCCAATAGCTGATTTGAACTCTCGAAGCACTCGTAGCAGTTTTTCTTCCTGAAAAGATGTTAGTGCAGAAGCAATAATCACAGGTAATTTCGAATCTGAACTTAAAAATGCGTACCTGAGATGTTCTTGAAGTGGTTTTAATTCCAGCTCTGGAGGTGTCTCAAGAGATGGCTTTAATTTTACTGAGGATTCTCCAGCTTTTGTCAATGGCTCGGCAGGTGGTCTGAATTTCTTGAATTATGGAGTGGTATCCAGATATTGCACAAGTTCATCAAATTCCGCGTCCTCCACATCTAAATTCTCGTCACTGATATTCCTCAACGGTTCGTAATCCACTAGACTCTGTACTTCATCATTTAAAACTCGATCCACCCAATCAAAACATTCTTCTTCATCTATTGGGAACTTCATTGCCTTGAAGACGTTAAAGGTAACCTCCTGATCATGTACACGCATAGTGAGTTCCCCTTTTTGCACGTCTATCAAAGTCTTTCCTATGGCTAAGAATGGTCTCCCCAGTATGATTGGTATATTTTTATCTTCCTCGATATCCAAAATGATGAAGTCAGCCGGAAAGATAAATTTGTCCACCTTTACCAACACATCTTCAATAATTCCCCGTGGATACGTGATGGATCTGTCAGCTAGCTGCAAACAAATGTTTGTTGGCCTTGGATCCGGTAATCCCAACTGATTGAAAACTGACAAAGGCATTAAATTTATACTTGCCCCGAGATCACATAAACATTTACTGAAGGTTATCTTTTCGATCGTACACGGAATTGTGAAGCTTCCCGGATCCTTCAGTTTTAGAGGTAATTTTTGCTGAAGCACTGCACTGCATTCCTCTGTCAAGGCCACTGTCTCAAACTCGTCTAATCTCCTCTTCCTTGATAATATACCTTTCATGAACTTTGCATAACTTGGCATTTGTTCCAATGCCTCAGCGAAAGGTATGTTGATCTGCAGCTTTTTAAATACCTCCAAGAATTTGCTGAACTATTTATCTTCCCTCTACTTATTTAATCTTTGTGGATATGGAACTTGAGGGTGAACTGGTGGTACTGAACTCTTAAGCTTCTCCTCTGAACTTGCTTTATCTTTCTCTTCCTTTTGAACCTCAGAATTTTCCAGATTTTCTTCCTCGTGAGTAATCGCTTCGCCTTTCATGCACACAAGCGTGGCTTCTTTTAGTGTAATCAGGCATGGGCGTACGACTATCAGTACCTGCAATGTTTTTCCCAGATCTCAATGTGATCGCTTGACACTGCTCCTTCCCGTCTCTTCTTGGATTTGTCTTTGTATTACTTAGCAAAGAACCTTGGGGCCTGTTATTAAGCATGCTCGCTATCTGCCCCATTTGAGTCTCCAGATTCTTGATAGCCACTGCTTAGCTTTTGATCATAACTTTCATGTTTGCCATGTACTTCAACATCATCTCCTCCACTTCTGATTTCTTCGCTTGCTGAGGTGCAACTGGAGTGTGATGTTGTTGTTGTTGAGAAAATCCCGGTGGAAATGGTGGTTTTGATGAAAACTGTGGCTGAGACAACTGTGGCTGAAACTGTTGATTCGAATGGAACTGATTCTGCTGATTCCCTTGGTTATTCGACCAATTAAAGTTTGGATGATTTCGGTTGTTGGGGTGGTATATGTTCAGAAACTGTCCTTGATCTTTCCTGTAATTGCTCACATACTGTACTGACTCTGAGCTGATAGAACATTGATCTGTCGAGTGTGACCCTGCACAAATCTCACAGACGAAGGCAACTATTTTCGTCCTGCTTTCTGCCAAAGTATCTATCTTCTTTGACATAGCTGCCATCTGTGCCGACAACTGAGTAATAGCATCTACCTCCAACACACCTGCAACCTTGGGTTGTGGCATCTGAGCTGTAGGATTCTGAAAATCATTTGCAGCCATTATTTTTATAAGTGTATAGGCATCTTCATAGCTCTTGGCCCATAATGCCCCTCCTGCAGGTGCATCTATAATAGGTCTCGATTGCCATCCCAGTCAATTATAAAACGTGTTGATCACCATCCAATCTGGCATACCGTGATGTGGACACTTCCTCAACATCTCTTTATATCTCTCCCATGCTTCATATAAGGACTCACCATGTTGTTGCTCAAACTGAGAGATAGCTGTCCTCATTTTTGCAGTCTTAGCCATTGGGAAGAACTTGGCTAAAAACTTATGTGCTAAGTCCTCCCATGTAGTGATTGACCCTGACAGCAAAGAATGTAACCAACTTCTAGCCTTATCTCTCAATGAGAATGGGAATAGCCTAAGTTTGATAACATCCTCTGTCACCCCATTGTACCTGAATGTATCATAAATCTCAATGAAACTCAACAGGTGTTCATTCAGATCATCCGTAGCAGCACCCCCAAACTATACCGAATTCTACACCATCTGAATAGTGCCCAGTTTAATCTCAAAAGTATTTGCTGCTATCGTCGGTCTAACTATGCTAGACTGAAGTCCATTAATATTCGACATGGAGTAGTCTCTTAGAGCCTGGTGCTCTTCTCTTTGCTCAATTCTCTGTTCTTCTGCCATACTAGATGTAGTATTGTCTATCTGAGCTTGCAAATTTCTCCACACACTTACTTTCCAACCTCTTCCATTAATGTTATCCTGCGCTGGTGTTAATTCTGAATTGGATGATCTCGTGTGCATAAAAATCTACAAGTACCTGAAACCAAAAACAAAACAAAAATAGAAATGAGATAAGACTAGATTTGTCTAAGTCATACAATATAGCTTAAACTGATGATAATTATTTATATTTAACGCCTTTTTCAAGAATCTGGCGCTTAATAACTTATTGCCTTTTTTAGTTCTAACAAAAGAGCTCTAACTCATTCAAGCATTCATGTGTCAACAAGTAATACAGAGTAAGTATAGTATCGATCCCACAGAGAAAGTTATCAAATTTAAACTACTATGCATCAATTAAATCACTATATTTATATGCTTAAACTAATGACTATATTTGTGAATTACTCTAATTGCAAATAACAACTAAAACAAAAATAAAAATACAATAAATCAAGTCTGGAAATAATAAGATCCTAACTTCATTTAATACTTCATCTAATTACAACTATCATGCAAGAATTGTTCACATATCATAGGAAAGTAGTCAAGAGCACTAATAGAGTCATAGCCATTTTTTAATGTACTATGACCTACTTACACAACATCCACAAGCGATAGACTCCATGTAATCATTAATATAATCAAAATCACTATATGTCTATGTGAAATTGCAATCATATCGATTTTAAGCACAAGCCCTTAATATAACTCATACGGTGAAACAGTATATGTCTATCTGGTTCACGAAATACACAAGCCATACAAAACAGCCCCATAAACATATGCTATCATGATTACAATCCATACTCGCATGTTCATTGTCAATTCCATACAAGTACTGAAATGAATGGTGATCAAGCATTCGTACATGCAAAACAATCATGATAGAAATTCCATATGATATGTAAAACAGCCCCAGTAATCAAGCATGCAACTAAATTACATATTAAAATCCGTTAGAATCCCATAATGGAGTTTAGTTCATGACTGAACCAAAGGCCATTATGGGATCAAAGCAAAACATGGCTAATAAGCAAACAATTGAAAGATGAATGATAGAAACGATCAAAACCAATTGCTGATTAGAATCCAATAGTAACATTCAAATCCTCATATAAATCCAGCAAAATACTAATAAATATCCACAATGATAGAAAATCCCAAGAAGAATTAGAAAAGTTGGAGTTTAGGCTTCGTTCTACATTGGAATCTCTCTCAGAGTGTAAACCCTAGTTACTAATATGAAAATACGTAAAAACTAATGAATGATACGTCTGACACCAGTTAGTAATCGTTTTTATCAATTACAACCCTTTAAATTAAAAATTAAAATAAAACATCTCAAAGAACATCAGCATCGCACATGCGCTCGCTGCGCTTCCTTTAGTGTAATCAAAGCGCAAGCGCCACAGACGTCAATTCTCGCCCACCGGCAGTGGTCGAGATTGTCGCTGCAGGTGTCTTTGCTCTCAGATAGTTGCTATGATCGCATGGCTTCTACAACTTTGAGTTTCGGTTCTCTGTCAGAATCTCCGATCGTTACATTGCTCCTTCCTTTGTCCATCCATGCTTAGTCTCCTTGCTCCACTCGATCCTCACTTGCATATCCCCGCTTGTTCCTCGCGTCATTCGCCCATTAGTCTCGTGCCCTCTAATACCACCAAATTAGGTCGTTTCCTACACTTTTTCACCAAAAGGAGTTTTAAGTAAATGCAATGCAAAATAACATGAAATGCAACTAAAAACACACTAAAATGTACTTGAGATGGGCATAGTTCACGTGAATTGATATACAATAAGTAGGTATAAAACTCACTTATCAAGTATACCCTGTAAATTTTAGAATTTTTGGACAAAAGTACAATTTATGAAAAATTTCTAAATATTCAGCAGTTTTGGCCATATGAAAAATAGTAAATGAATTTTAAAAATTCCGAGAAAAATATATTTTTAATATGGGACTATATTATGCTAAATTCCAGAAAAGAATAATTTTTGGGACTGATTTGGTATTTTTCATGAAAATGGTTTAGTTACGAACATATGAATTAAATATGCTATGTGAAGTTAAAAAATTGGTTAATAGGAGTTTATGGCTTGGAAATCCTATATAAGGTATATGCATATTTTTCATGAGTGATTTGATCATTGGTGATGAAATCTTATGAGTATGAAATTTTTGAATGATTAAATGCATTATTTGGTAAAGTGTAAACAATTAAATTAAATTGTTTATAAGTTTAAGAAGTGATTAAAATATTGTTATAATATTGACAGTATTAGATTATGAGTTTATTAAGTGATTGATAATATTTGGATAAATTTAAAGTCTTTAATATTTATCCTTGTTTTCGTTTGATTAATGTTTATATTATTGTTATCATCCTCATGCTTATATTATGATGAAAGTCATCTGTGGCTTACGTGCATAGATGGACTTGGTATGATTATGACTAGGGATTATTCGGTATAATCATTACCGTAATATGACGAATGATGTGGTAAACGTCCTCATTGGCCTGTAGTTTATTGATGGACAGTTGTTAGTATGATTATGACCAGGGATTATTCGGTATAATCATGACCATTGATGATTACATGAATATCCTTGGCCATGGTACAGAGATGATTCGATTTTATTTATTTAGCTGAGTCTTAGCGATAAAGTTGATGAAAAACTTTTTAAATCATAGAAAATAGTAGATTTTATGTTTTACTTGACTCTTCTAATGGATTGCTTATTCCGCTACAGTTGTTGATCTAAAACTTGTTGTCTATTGTATTCTATCAGTTGTTATACTATTGAAGGCTAAGAATAATTTATTCTGCATTATCTTAGTCATAATATTTCTTACTGGGCTAGTTGAGCTCACTTTTTCTTTCACTGTTCTCTACAGGAAATGAGAATATAGCTGGGATGAGTCGTGGAACGGATTGACGGTCCAGATGGTTGTTTTAGTATTCCTCACTATTCTATAAAATAGTGTGATAATAAATGTAATGAAGACTCCATTGAGTGTGGATATTGTCTAGATGACAATATTCTTGTTTAAACTCTCAGCTATGTTTTGTCGTATTTTACACGACTGTTGTATAATTAAGTTGTATTTGAATTTATGTACCACGTAAGTGGCGACTTAAGATGGGTGATGTATACCTGTTTTGGGGGCGTCGCAGTAACCATAATAGACATCCTGGACAAAGAAGAGAAAATTTCATATTTTTTTTGGTGAATAGTGCCGTATTTGTGAATAGTGTCGTATACGTGAATAGTAACCCCGACACAAAAAGGTAGAAATTCCATAATAAAATTCATACCAATATTTCTGCATAATGATATTAAAAGAAATAATATCATTTATGAATAAAATAACATCCCTTACCTCAAAATAACAGTACTTCTGATCGGAATATCGGATGTAAAGTCGAAGGAAACTTGCACTGAATAGCAACTCTCAAAGTATCTAAATACTCACAAAAATAAAAGTAGTATGCATACAAGCCAATCATGTTTGATGATAAAGCATATACTTTGTAACAATCTTATTCATTTATTAATAAAAAGTATTTATTTATTAAAGGCTTTTAATTATCTACATGATGCTGTTTTATAATATGTGATAAACCCATAGTTTTAAGCAATGCTTTTAGAATAATGATGATGATCATTCTAATGAGATCTAAATTCTTACAAAGCTTAAAACTAAAATTGTTCCCAATCGTTGGATTACTAAATTGGGGATTAGTAAATCCGGATAGATTGGTACATACTTTGCTTGCTCATTGGATGAGGATGATTGATCTCATGATCATTTGTGTGGAGACACTAAAGCAAGTATGTAGGTGCTTATTAGAGAATATGTTCAATTGAACGTGGCTCATTAAGGAATACCTAATGGAGTTTTACTTGCTTTATCTCATAGGAATTCTGTAGTGATAGTAAAGACAAGTGATCCTTGGACTTGAGATCATCATAGTATCTTGTGTATGATGAGTTATACTTTGACTTATTCCTTATGACCCTTTAGGGTATATCAAAGGTATGCTTGGGTATAATAAGTTATGCATGGAGATAATGTATGATCAATAAAGAATCTACCACTTCTAGTAAAAGAAGAGAAATATCCTATGTGATTCGATAAATGATAACTCAAGAGTCCTTGGTTAAGCGGAGAATGAAATTAGAAAGGAGTTTCTAATTTGCATTATTGGAATTGTGCATTTAAGAGTCGAAATACATATAATTAAATAAAATAAGACTTGACAATAATTCCATGTCTTATATTTAATTGGGACATCAGATGGTGGAAGGATTGAATTGTACGGTAACTATTTACTCAAAGGTTCTTTTATGATTAATGTTGAAATCTATATTATCCGAAAAGTCGTTGATCGCTAGGAGGCTTATCCTATTGTAGAATAAATATTATTTATTTAAATAAATTATTAGTTTAATTTATTTATTTAAATAAGATTAGAATTGTTCTAATTGATTTATTCACGGCCCATTTAATATGGAGAACCTAAAGGGTCACACCATAAAAGAAAGAATAATTATTTAAGAAGTTAATGGCATAATCGTAATAATAAGTTAAGTATATTTAATTTAATCTATGGTGATAGAATAAATTAAATAGCTTAATATTTATTATTTAATATTTTAGAAATATTAAATATAAATTAATAAGAGGAGTCTTATTATTATTATTACTATTATTATTATTTAATTTTAAAGGAGTTTGGGAATTAATTAATAAAAGTACTCTCAAATATCTTAATAGGATTAGGATGCAAATTAATTAAAAGAGTTTAATTAATTATCCCTAATAAGATTAGGGAGCTTAATTAATTAAAAGAATTTAATTAATTAAAATAAAACCCAATTCCTTAATTGTTAAGGAGGGTTGTCCACATCTATAAATAAGAGGAGTCTTATTATAGGTGAGATGTTGACACTTTCACAACATGTGAATACGTAATTCCAATAGTTGGGAGAGTACGCCTTTTCTATAGAGATAGAAAACTAGGTTTTTGTCAAACACCCATCTTCTTGAATTCTTCTTCTTCCTTGGTGGATCACCTCTAGAGGCCAAACACTTGGGTGGCTAACGTTGATCAAAGGAAGGAACCAAACCCGGTGGATTCAAGTTGAACGCGAAAAGGATTGGAGGTGAACTTGTACCTAAGGAAGCTCGGATCTTCAAGGGTATGATTCTTGTTCTTTCTTTTTCGTTTAATTAATAATTGTGCATAAAGGGTGATCCGGGTATATGGTTTGTAAAATATTAAAACTCTGATTTACACGTTTCCGCATATTTTGTGCAATTTGATTGCGTTCATGAATATTACAAACCTAACAGTGGTATTAGAGCCAAACTTTTATGCGAATTATTAATTGTTTTAATTTGATATGTATATTGATATATGTATATAAAAATTTAATTGGGCATAATTTTATTGTATAAAATTATTTATAAAAAAATCGCGAGCTGCTTGTGTTTTTTTTTCGGCTATCTCTATCACGTGGGACGTGACCCAGGTGCTAGATTATAAATATATATATATATAATATATATACTTGTAATTCAACCTACGTAATATATATTTATATATATATTAAAGATTACAAGGGAAAACCGGAAAAGTATGAAAAGTCAGGATATATATATATATATATTATCCTTAATTATTTTATAATTAAAATAAAGTTTATTTTATAATTAAAATAAAGTTTATTTTAATATTAAAATAAAAAGTTTATTTTAATATTAAAATAAAAGTTTATTTTAATCTTAAAATAAAAGGGTTTATTTTAATTTTAAAATTATATTTCATGCTAACTAATTAGAGTTAGAATTTGATTCCATGATAACTAATTGGAGTTGAAATTGGATTAAGTATTTCTTTAAATAAAGGAATTTATTTAGATATGAAATAAGATTTCATATTATTCAAAATAAAAGAGTTTATTTGTGAATAGGAAAGAGTCCTAATTTCCTTAAATAAAGAGTTTATTTAAATATGAAATAAGATTTCATATTATTCAAAATAAAGGAGTTTATTTATGAATAGGAAAGAGAATTGGCGTTTCCTTTTATAAAGGAGTTTTTTTTTTTTTGCATGGAATTGGATTCCATAATTAATTAAAATAAAGGAGTTTATTTTGATTAAGGATTTTGATTAAAATAAAATAGTTTATTTTATTCAAAATTGGATAAATTAAAATAAAATAGTTTTATTTTGATTTAAATTTGGATTAAAATAAAGGAGTTTATTTTGATTCAAAATTATATTTTATACTAACTAAATTTGCCCATTAAATGATATCAATATATATATTAAATGTTTATTATTCATGAGATGAATGTTATTTATTGATGCATATGGTGATGATGTATATGATAATAAATGGGATTGATTATGGACTATTGACCAATGTGATTGGATTTTATTTTAGTTGGATGCATGAATGTATGGGTTTTATTAAATGGGGTCTGTTTACCCCGTCTTCTATAATTTTTCTTAATGTAAATTCTATCTTCCTCCTATGTACTTCCCTCGATCACGATCAAGGTTTCTATTTATTTTTAAATAGTTTTGTAATAGGAATAGTTAGAATTAAATTTTGAAGAATTGGAGATCAAGGAGCAAGGAGCGCATGAAGACCCATTTGTAATGGAGCCCGGATTTAAATGTAATAGTTATATTTAAATATTAATTCTTGCACCCCTAGGGTTTGACCTTTTGGTTCACTTGGTGGCTCTAGTGAACCAAACTAGAATAAAAGTCCATAATCAATCCGGGTAGAATATAGTATTCTATATGTGCATGCTTGTACTATATATATATATTATATATTATGCAAACATGCATCGCATGTTAATTAATATGACGCGTATTTTATATATATATGTGCATGCACGCTAAACAAGATGAGACAAATTAATAACAAACCCCTCATTTTTTTATATTAAGTCCTAAGCGTTCAAAGATATTTGGAATATCGAGCGTCGCTTTCTAAGCATGATAAAATTAATAGAGTATTAAATATTTAATATGAGTTTTGTTGTGTCACCACAAGGCAAGTATTAAGTATTTAAGATGTTAATTTATCACATTTGATGCTTATAAAGAAAATTGAACAATATTGTTTTGTTGTGTCACCACAAGGATGATATTTTTCTTTTTTGAATATATGGAGTGTTAGGTTGGACTTAACTTGGATCATTTTAGTTCGGATGTGCACACACTTGACCATTATGATCTAAGAGGCAAAATATAAGGAGTTGCATAGTTGATGTAATTGACAAGAGTTGTCTACCTATTTATTTATATATAGTTTGTTGTGTCACCACAAGGCTATATACATTTGAAATGGGATCCTTATTCTCACTAGCAAATCTTTAATTAGATTTTGCCGAACTATATAAGTGATGGTAATATAGTTTGATGAAAATAGTGGGAGATACCAATTTAAAACAAGACCTAATTTATTTTGGTAATTAATAATAGAATGTATGCTAAAATGTTGTTAATTACAAATTCATTTACAGATTTTTACAATATCTAAATTATTATCACTGCGTAGCATATTAGATGCTAAATTAACCAGACTGAATTAAATTGATTGGTTAAGGAAATTGAGAAAAGTTCTCACGGCTGAAAAGTTATCTTATGTCCTTAATACGCCTATCCCTGCAATGGTTGCAGACAATGCCTCTGAGGAAGAGATTGTTACTTTTAGAAAGTGGCAAGATGATGCACAGTTGGCTCAATGCATCATGCTCGCATCCATGAGTAACGAGCTTCAGCGTCAGCATGAAACTATGGATGCTCCTAATATATTCCTGCACGTCAAGTAGTTGATGGTGAGGAAAGTAGGACTAATAGATATCAGATATCTAAGGAGCTCTTCCGATCTAGAATGACCGAAGGCACTACAGTACAGACACATGTCCTAATGATGATCAATTTGATTGAACAATTAGGACAATGGGTTTTGTCATGGATGGAGAGTTGAACCAAGATTTAATTGTGCACTCACTCCCAGACTCCTTTCACAATTGTTGTGAAGTTTTTATATGAACAAGCTAGATATCAGCCTCGCTGATTTGCTTAACATGTTGAAAAATGTTGAGAGTCACTTTCCAACCAAGAAAGACCACGTCTTACTGGTAGGGGCCAATGGATCTTCTGAAAAGAAGAACGATTCAAAGAAGGTAAACAGAAAGGCGTAAACAAAGGATAATAAGAACAAAACTGATATGGATAGCAAAGGAGTTTGCTTCCACTACAATAAGCCAAGACACTGAAAAAGAAACTGCGAGAAGCATCTTGCAGAGGCTAACTAAAGAAGCTTAGTGAAGTTTTGGTTACAAATACAAATTTGTTCATGATTTAAAATAAATTTTTTCTTTAAGTCAAGGTTCTACTTGGGTATTGGATATCGACTTTGGTTATCATAAATATAGATTTATGAAGGGACCAAGCAGAAGTAGAAAGCTAAACAAAGATAAGTAATCTTATGTGTGGAAAATGAAGCAAAGGTTGCTACATTAGCCATAGAAATTTATAATTTAGCACTGCCTACGGGCAAATCTATTAAGTTAATAAGTTGTTATTGTATTCCAATTCTTGTTAGAAATATTATTTCCATTTATTGTTGGACAATAAAATTTTTGATATTATAATTAAGAAAAATTGTTGTTCTATTTATAATAATAATGTTTTGTATAGAACTGGAATATTACTTAATAGATTTTGAATACTTGAGTTACGTGAAAAATTATTTTACAAATTGAATAAACTTGTATAAGAAAAACGAGATGATCATTCAAAGAGTTGAATGTATGTATTTGCTAAAATACAAGTGTGAATTATTTGAAAGGTTCAAAGAATTCAGAAGTGAAACAAATTGACAAAGTATTAAGATTCTTTGATTAGATCAAGGAATAAATACTTGTGCAATAAGTTTCTAGATCATCTCAAATGGTTTTCTCATAATGGACACATCCTGATACACAATAATTGATTAATGTATCTGAATGGAAAATTCGCACCTTGTTGGACATGGTGCGGTCCATAATGATTTTACCGACATTCCAGTATCCTTCTGGGGTAATGTCCTAGAAATGGCTGCATATCTACGAAAAGGTAACCTCAAAATCCGGCCCCAAGACTCCATAAAAGTTATGGACAGGGAGGATTCCTATTCTTAAGTATGTTAAGATAAGGGGTTGTCTAACTTATGTGAAAAGGTTTCAAAGGATAAGCTTGGGACAAAATTTGACAAGTACAGATTTGTGGGACATCCTAAAGTAAGTTTAGGGTATATGTTCTATAATCCTACTTAGCAAAAGGTGTTTGTTGCGAAACATGCTTCCTTCTAAGATAAAGGTGTTTATCAATGAAGGGGCTAGTGGGAGGATAATACATCTTTAAGAGTTCAAGAACCACAAAACACTATAAGTCAAATAAGAGGAACTCAGTAGATGACCTATTGTACCACAACCAATCGTAAATGAATAATAAAGAGAAGATACTGTGAGGTATGGATTCATCATGGATGATGATGATGATGAGGTACGCATCATAGAAGATGATGATCCAGTTATATACGATGAGGTAAGAGTTGTAGACACTTAGAGAAATGGATTGTAACAAGCTTCTCAAAAATGGAACATTCGTTTTGATGAGACAATCAAAAGAGTTTGATTTTATCAAAAATAAGAATGAACCTAGTGTGTACAAAAGGGTCAGTGGGAGCGTCGTGACATTCCTAGTATTATATGTTGATATATTACGGATAAGAAATGGCATGCCAATGCTAGAGTCAGTAAAAATAAAGTTGTCCAAACATTCCTCCATGAATGATTTGGGAAGAGTATCTTAATTGGGGATACAAATCTATATAGATAGATTTAAGAGGATGCTCGACTTAACCCAAGGAACGTATATTCATTTGATACTAACGTCGTTTAGCATGGCAAACTCCAAGAGATGTCTCATGTTGATGAGCCATGGAGTGTATCTCTCTTAATAGTCTCCACAGACTCCTAAAAAGAGAGATCGCATGAGTGACAATCATGTATGTAATGAAATATACGAGACCTGATGTTGATCAGTCATATTCTAGAGAAGTTCATTGTGAGACAGTGAAAAATATCTTAAAGTACTTAACTGGAACTAAGGATGTGATCATATTCATTGTGGGTCTAAATTAAAACTAGAGGGCTTAACAGACTTAAGTTTTTTTTAGATAGACCAAGACGACAGAAAATCCACTTTAAGGTAAAGCGTTACCTTGAACAGTGATGCAGTGAATTGGAAAGGTTCCAAACAGCAAAGAGTTGCTGGTTTAGTGATAAAGACAAAGTATATAGCTATAAATGAAGCTAGAAGTTGTTTGTTTGGATGAAAAGTTCATTATAGAACTAGGAATAGTTCCTAAGTCTCATCTTAAATCTAAACATGTGTTGTGGCACTTTCATTTGATTATAAGAATCATTGAAAGATGAGAAATCACTATAAAGATAGTGGACTCTCAAGAACAACATTACATATCCATTTACTGAAGCTTATCCAACAGCAGGATAATCGTCACTTAGAGAAGAAGAGTATGAGATACCATGACGATTGGCTTTAATGCAAGTAGGAGATTGAAAGTAGTATGCATACAAGCCAATCATGTTTGATGATAAAGCATATACTTTGTAACAATCTTATTCATTTATTAATAAAAAGTATTTATTTATTAAAGGCTTTTAATTATCTACATGATGCTGTTTTATAATATGTGATAAACCCATAGTTTTAAGCAATGCTTTTAGAATAATGATGATGATCATTCTAATGAGATCTAAATTCTTACAAAGCTTAAAACTAAAATTGTTCCCAATCGTTGGATTACTAAATTGGGGATTAGTAAATCCGGATAGATTGGTACATACGTTGCTTGCTCATTGGATGAGGATAATTGATCTCATGATCATTTGTGTGGAGACACTAAAGCAAGTATGTAGGTGCTTATTAGAGAATATGTTCACTGAACGTGGCTCGCTAAGGAATACCTAATGGAGTTTTACTTGCTTGTCAATAGGAATTCCGGTAGTGATAGTAGTACAAGTGATCCTTGGACTTGAGATCATCATAGTATCTTGTGTATGATGAGTTATACTTTGACTTATTCCTTAAGACCCTTAGGGTATATCAAAGGGTATGCTTGGGTATAATAAGTTATACATGGAGATAATGTATGATCAATAAAGAATCTAGCACTTCTAGTAAAAGAAGAGAAATGTCCTATGTGATTCGATAAATGACAACTTAGTAGTCCTTGGCCAAGGCAGAATGAAATTAGAAAGGAGTTTTTAATTTGCATTATTTGGAGTTGTGCATTTAAGAGTCGAAATACATATAATTAAATAAAATAAGACTTAACAGTAATTCCATGTCTTATATTTAATTGGGACATTGTATGGTGGAAGGATTGAATTGTACGGTAACTATTTACTCAAAGGTTCTTTTATGATTAATGTTGAAATCTATATTATCTGGAAAGGTTTTGATCGCTAGGGAGGCTTATCCCTATTGTAGAATAAATATTATTTATTTAAATAAATTATTAGTTTAATTTATTTATTTAAATAAGATTAGAATTGTTCTAATTGATTTATTCACAACCGGTTTAATATGGAGAACCTAAAGGGTCACACCATAAAAGGAAGAATAATTATTTAAGAAGTTAATGGCATAATCGTAATAATAAGTTAAGTATATTTAATTTAATCTATGGTGATAGAATAAATTAAATAGCTTAATATTTATTATTTAATATTTTAGAAATATTAAATATAAATTAATAAAAGGAGTCTTATTATTATTATTACTATTATTATTATTTAATTTCTAAAGGAGTTTGGGAATTAATTAATAAAAGTACTCTCAAATATCTTAATAGGATTAGGATGCAAATTAATTAAAAGAGTTTAATTAATTATCCCTAATAAGATTAGAAAGCTTAATTAATTAAAAGAATTTAATTAATTAAAATAAAACACAATTTCTTAATTGTTAAGGAGGGTTGTCCACATCTATAAATAAGAGGAGTCTTATTATAGGTGAGATGTTGATACTTTCACAACACGTGAATACGTAATTCCAATAGTTGGGAGAGTACGCCTTTTCTATAGAGATAGAAAACTAGGGTTTTGCCAAACACCCATCTTCTTGAATTCTTCTTCTTCCTTGGTGGATCACCTCTAGAGGCCAAATACTTGGGTGGCTAACGTTGATCAAAGGAAGGAACCAAACCCGGTTGATTCAAGTTGAACACGAAAAGGATTGGAGGTGAACTTGTACTTGAGGAAGCTCGGATCTTCAAGGGTATGATTCTTGTTCTTTCTTTTTCGTTTAATTAATAATTGTGCATAAAGGGTGATCCGGGTATATGGTTTGTAAAATTTTAAAACTCTGATTTTCACGTTTTCGCATATTTTGTGCAATTTGATTGCGTTCGTGAATATTACAAACCTAACAAAAAATACGCTCGATAATATAGAGAGAGAAAACTTATGTTTTTGGTGTGATTTTCAATTCTAACCTAAGCGCCTATTTATAGAAAAATGCTAGAACGCCATAGGAGACTAAATAATAAAATAATATTATTTTTTTTTCTACGCACACATTTTGACCCAATTTCGGCCACTACTAGTGGGGCCCACCAAAATCAGATTTTTCCACACCAACCAAAAGTGGGGCCCACCCATGCTTTTAATAAAAAAATATTTAATTTCCGAAAGTTCAATAATTCATAATAAATAGCCATTTTATCAGAAAAATACTAATTTTATGTCCATTCCATAGAAAATTGAATTCTCTAAAACTTTGTAGCTTTAAGTTTTTTCAAATCCCAAACAAAAAATGTCTGAAATCCACATACAGATGATTTTTAATACCTCCATTCTGACAAAATATTGATAGAACACCTCAACATTAATTTCTTCATTTATATCCACATAAAAATAAATATTTCCTTTATTTATATCCACATAAAATAAAAATTTCCTTATCATATAAATCAATAATTAATTATTCACAAATAATATTACAGAATCACAATAATGACAACCAGTAGTTCCCGGAAAGAGGGGCTTTTCGATAAGGATTTCTCCCTATTAGTAGCATGATTAGATGACCTAACCTCTCCTTGATGTAACTTTCTAGACATTGCCAATAATGCTATCTAATAATATTATTCAAATAATATGAATTATTGATCTGATAATGGGAAATATTGTGCAGTGATAATTATTGAAACCACAATCAACGCAACAATTATTGAATCAATAAAATAAAATTTTGAACAGTAATTACTGTAATAATTATTGAGTAGTGCCTTCTAACGTAAGAATAAATAATTCAAAAATACTACAATAATCGTGTGCTAACACGCCAGTAATCATGCAGACATCGTATTTTAACCACCAAGTATTCAACGGTGTTTACTTGGTAACAATTACGTCGTTATTTATAAAAACTCATACTTGTCGTTTTCCTTCATCCGACCGTTTTTCGTTATGGGGCCCACAAATGGCTGCGCCGTCGTATGAGTATTCCCCGAGAATAAGAATATTCCACGACCAAACGAATATTCCCCGACAATAATGAATATTTTATAACCACTTGCTTATTTTTCAAAATTTGCACATTTCACCCACAACCAAATCATTATATCAAATTAACACCTTATTTAATTCAAAATAATGAATTGAGGAAATTCAATTTTATTTATAAAAAGTTGGGGTCTTACAAATACAATACAATATCATCACTATTTGCAGCATCATGCTTCGGCCAATATTCTTCCTACAATAATTTAAGTTTAAAGATAAGTTGATGATGATGAATTGGTGATGATGATGCTAATATAATAATAATAACAACAACAATATTAATAATAGCTCTAACATACTTTCTCCTAATCTGACAGGTCCAAATTCTAATATAACTCGAATTTTTAAATCTATATATATTAAAATTATCCTTATATATATATATATATATATATATATATATATATATATAGTTATGCTACTATTTAAGTTATTTTTTGTCAATATTATGACTTGGATCAGCTTCAAGTTCATGTAACAATTATCTTCAAGATTTTGAAATTTTGAGAGAGAAATTGGAGTCATGCATACATAATTATATATGGACGCCCTTGAGGTTATGCAAGTAACATGTGTTGTAGACTGAAGTGGTTAACATGAAGTTTATTTTTGAATAAGTTGGTCAATTGACCAATAGAGTGTTGACACGCAGGCGAGGCTCTATGTGTGTTAGCATTCTATGGGTCAATTGACCAACTTATCAAAAAATAAACTTTATACTAACCGGCTCCGCTGTAGACTGGTATGCTGAGTTTTGTGTTGTCACTTGTCATTCACCTCAAAAAGAGTTTATAAAATTTGAAAATTTTCAGTGTAAAAGAGATGTTGTGATTTAATTAAAAATTCATAACACTTGTAATAATTACAAGATGTTGCTAGTTGTTTTATTTATTTATTAATTTGTTGTTTTTATTTTATTTTTGTTGAAAATTTCTACTTTTTAGAGAATATAATATAATTTAATAATTAAGTATATTATCACTATTACAATATTAAGAACTAATTAAAACTCATTAGAAAATAAAAAAATAAACTTACAAACAAGTTTCACAAAAAGAATAAACAAGTTTCACATAAAAGAAAAAGCAAACCCTTCTAAATAAGAATCGAACCTGAGACTTAAAGATCACAGTACCTCAGTTTTATTTGTTTGATTTTGAATTAAAAATAGTTGTACAAAGGTAATCCTCCCTCTGTCTAATTTTACTTGTCCTAATTTGAACATACATATTTTAAGAAAGTTTTTTATCTCAAAATTACCCATCTAACTACTCTATTATCTTTTTTTTAATTAATCTTATGACTTTTTCTTAAAATAATAAAATAGAATATGATTGTACTTCTAATGTCAAAGTTAATAGTGTAACTTTTCAATGTATGTCATGTAATTTTAAATGACTTTTTTATGAAGTTAAACGAGGATGGTTTGGAAAAAATTAATCAAAAGTAATATTAAAATGGAAAGATGATAAATAATTTTGAAAAAATCAAAAAAAAAATTAAGACAAATAAACTTAAACGGATAAAGTTTATAAAAATTAACTGAATTTAATTTGGTTAAAAGAGAAGAATTCGGGAAAAACAAGTCGGGGCAGGATGGGTTTGAGGTTGAAAATAATTGCTAGTGAGAGGCAGGTACGAAAAAGGGTCTCATTTATATAAAAATAAAATTTTAAAAAAGAGTTTTCTTTTTGTCGATCATATTATAAAATAACATAATATTCTCAAGTTCAACAATATCATTTCATTATCATATCAGTACTATTAAACTAAATATTTAGTTCATATCAGTGTTTTCAAACTCATATCAGACCTACGGTTGGATCGATAAAAATCGAAATCGGTCTGTCTTCTGGTCTGATTTAACTCATAATATTTAACAATCAGGCCGTTCCTAGGAAAGAGGGGGCTTGCCGATAAGGATTTCTCCTTATTGGCGCGCAATTAGATTATTTAACCTCTCCCTGACAGAACTTCTAGACATTGTCAATATTGCAATTTATTAATATGAATAACTTTGTCGTCTCAATTATTGATTTAATAATATATCATATTATGCAGATGATACTGTGACAATAATTGAATCAATAATATGAGAGAGGTATGATGCGTAATAATTGAGTATAAGCTGGTGACTTCTCACGTAAGCATCAATAACCAATACCGTGTGATACTATGCAACCACGCGTATTACTGTACTTTTACTATCGGGTAGTTCAGCAGTTTTAACGGTAACTCTTTCGCTGTTATTTTTTGTAAAAAGATAATTATGTCATTTTCTAACTACGACAATACTTCCGTTGTGGGGTCCACCAATAATTGTGCCGTCGTATGAATATTCCCTGTTAAAACGAATATTCCTTGACCAATCGAATATTGTATAACCACTTGTTTACTTTGCAAAATTTATAAATATTACCCACAACTATAACATTATATCAATTCCACACCATAATATTCAAAAATATATTTCGAGAAAATTATTCTTTATTCATAAAAGTTGGGGTCTTGCATATTTGGCTTGGGCACTTGATATAGAATTACACCTTAGTGCAAATGAGTTAGAAAAGAACATTGAATTGGGAAATATAGCTACTTCGACACAAAATACAAAAGCCATAATTTTTCTTCGTTACCTTCTTTCTAAGGTAAGGGGTATTATTTATTTTGTATTCATGAAGAGAACTTCTGTTATTCCATTCTTTATTATTCTGTTGGAATAACCGGTATACGCGGACTACCCTATACTTGGTGAAATTCTTCTGTTATTCCATTCTTTATTATTATGTTGGAATAACCTATTTATGCGAAGTACCGCTTACATGGTGAAATTCTTATGTTATTCAATTCTTTATTATTCTATTGGAACATCCTGTCTGTGCTTTACGCATGACCTGGTTCGGTTATTTATTATTCATTGGAACATCCATGCATGCTTTTATGCATGACTGGTTTCATTATTTATTATTCATTTGGAACATCATATCCGCATGCGTTTACGCATGACTCGGTTCCGTTGTTTATTATTCATTTGAATATCACGCCTCGTGCGTTACGCATAACTCGGTTTCATTATTTATTATTCTATTGGAATAACTTGTCTGTGCAGTCTATCGCATGCCTGGTGATTTCTTTTGTTATTCCATTCTTTATTATACTCAGTTGGTTAAAGCTTTGACTGCTATACTCCATGAAATTAGTGGAATATCCTTGATATTTGCGCTTCATCCAGTATCTTTTCATGGAAATATTCTTCTGAACATTCTTGAATTTTACTCTACAAAGAAGTATCATGTTGATAATTTGGACGTTATTAGTTCCTGGATAAATTAATTTGGACATTATTAATCCGAAGAAAAGTTCAGCAAGGATGGAGGCTCCAAAGGCCGTCCCAGAAAAGTCAAAGCCGGTAGTGCAAGGGAGACAATTTGCGGTGACCTCCTAGAAAGCAAGGAACCCGAACGAGGTCATCACGGGTAAGATTATCATAAACTCTAAGGAAGTTTATACCTTATTTGATACCGGTTCTACCCATTCTTTTATTTCTCCTACTTGCGCTCAACGTTTAAATTTGACTCCGGAGAAATTAGACTTTGACTTATCTGTTAAAACTCCGTTGGGAGAAACCTTCATTACATCCACTATTTATAAGTCTTGTTTAGTTCAAATCGGCACCTGCACGTTATCTGTCGATCTTATTTCTTTTAAAATACTTGCATTTGATGTGATTCTAGGGATTGATTGGTTAACTACTCATCATGCAAAAATTGATGTTTTCATAAGGTTATTAGCTTTCATATTCCTAACCAACCTATTATGCGAATTCAAGCAACCAAACCATTAAAATAAATCACTGTTATCTCAAGCCATAAAGCTATTCGATTATTGAAAAATGGATGTCAAGCTTTCTTAGCTCATGTCACGGATCTAAATAAAAATACGTCAGTTTTGAATGATATTTCCATTGTTAATAAATTTCCTGACGTATTCCCTGAAGAACTTCCTAGCCTACCCCCAGAACGTGAAATTGAATTTTGTATCGACCTTGAACCCGGTACAAAACCCATTTCCAAAGCCCCATATCGAATAGCTCCTATTGAACTTCAAGAGTTAAAGACCCAACTGCAGGAATTGTTAGACATTGACTTTATTCATCCTAGTACTTCTCCTTGGGGTGCTCCTATTCTATTCGTGAAGAAGAAAGATAGGAGTATGCGACTTTGTATTGATTATCTGGAGTTGAATCATGTCACCATCAAAAATAGGTACCCATTGCCACGTATTGATGACCTGTTTGACCAGTTGTAAGGAGCCAAATTCTTTTCAAAGATTGATCTTTGTTCCAGATATCACCAATTGAAGATTAGAACCGATGACATTCCAAAGATGACTTTCAGAACTCGGTACGGGCATTATGAATTTCTAGTTATGTCATTTGGATTGACTAATGCTCCTGCTGCCTTCATGGATATGATGAACCGAGTATTCAAAGAATATTTGGATCACTTTGTGGTCGTCTTTATTGATGACATCCTTATTTATTCCAAAAGCCGTGAAGATCATGAGCAACACTTGAGGCTGATACTCCAAAAGTTTCGTGAAAACAAGCTTTATGCCAAGTTGAAGAAATGCAAGTTCTGGCTTGAGGAAGTAGCATTCCTTGGGCACGTAGTATCAAGTCATGGAATATTTGTTGACCCGGCAAAGATTGAAGCAATTCAAAGCTGGGAGCAACCTAAATCAGTGACCGAAGTACGTAGCTTTCTTGGCTTAGCTGGTTATTATCAGAGATTCATAGAAGGGTTTTCTCAAATTGCTACTCCACTAACTCAGTTGACTCGAAAAGATACAAAATTCGGTTAGAGCGAAGAATGTGAGTAGAGTTTTCAAGAACTCAAGAGGAGACTCATTTCAGCACATGTTCTGATAATACCATCTGGATCAGAGGGATTTGTCATCTACAGTGATGCTTCGGGGAAAGGGTTGGGATGTGTTCTCATGCAACATGGGAAAGTCATAGCCTATGCCTCACGACAACTCAAAGAATATGAGAGGAATTATCCCACTCATGATCTAGAGTTAGCAGCAGTCGTTTTTGCACTTAAAATTTGGAGGCATTACTTGTATGGGGAGAAAGTGGAGATCTTTACGGATCATAAAAGCCTCAAATATTTCTTCACTCAAAAGGAACTCAACATGCGACAACGACGTTGGCTTGAACTATTGAAAGATTATGATCATACCATCCAATACTGTAACGATCCAAAATTTTAAATTATAATTATAATATTTAGTGAGTTATATAAATATTATTTGAAGTGTTTATTATTTTTATGGATGTGTTGGTTGTGAATCTTAATTATTAGAGAATTTCTAAATTAAGTTAATTTATAATTTAGAGGTTTGTATTATTAATATGAGGTGTTATATTGTTGAGTTAATTTGATAATTTAGATGATATGTTAAATTATTAAATAAAGTTATAATGAAAATTATAATTTGATGATATTTGTTAAATGGTTATATTTAGTTAAAATATAATATGTGATTAATTTAATGGGTTAATGTTAGATATGAAAATAATATGTGATTATAGTTTATAAACTAAAGTGTTTATTAGAATAAATTAAAAGGGTTTAATTTAGTTTTTGTCAAACAAGACTTAAGTATTTTAACTCTTTAATTTTAAATGATTTTCCAAACAGGCCTTAGGCTTTTGGGATTTCTAGTTTTTGAAAATCAAATAAAATAAATAATATAAATTAAATAAATTAAATAATATAATTATAATAGATACGTTTATTAGTTGGTAACCGATATATTTAGTATAGGTATTATGGCTATATCAGTTTATTGTTTACGCTTAAATTAGAGATTGTCTATTGAGAAGGAAAAAGAGAAGAGAAGAGAGTCTGAGAATTGAGAGAGATTAAGAGGAAGCTCGAGGATTTCAAAGCCAATTCTAGTGATTTTTAGCAAGGATTATTTTAGTAGTTGAAGGTATGTTCTATAACTTTGATATAATATATGTATATGTATGAGTACGGCATAATTTACATGTTCTGTGAATTCAAAATTCTAAGTTTACAATTATACAATTGAGTACTTGTAGTTGTATGTGTTTATGATGATTATAATTTGTGTTTAAACCAGAATAGTATGCTAATTGCATTTGACAGTAGGAGAAAAGTAATGTTAGTATATGTATTCTTTGTATGGCTTAGATAAGTACCAATTTGGATGGTTAATTCTTATGTAAAATTATAAATTGAGTTTTGTATTTGGTAGTTCATCGAGATACGAGCATAACGTAGTTTGAATGAGATGATTTGATCAAGTAATGAATTTACAGTGATGATTTCTAGAATGAATATCAAAAATGGAGTTTTATATGAAAAACTTGAATTTTGAGAAATTAAAATAGCTTTAGTTGGTGTTAAATTGTTCTAATTTGTTGTAAATGTGAGCAATCATGTTTATGATAGTTGTGTATTTATCTTTTGTGTTATTATCACTGTTTGTTGGGTGAAATTTATGTTTGTTGGGCTAAAAGTCGCCATCGCTCATGTTCATAAGCCTCTCTGCAATGTCGAACAGGCGCATCTGGCCGAGTGCCAAGGTAAAAGAGGCACAATTGCATGCCATCCCAAGCCTTTGTATGGCGGCAATTGCTACCATACCTACAGTTTGAGATTTTGGTTTCTTATTATTCTTTGCAGATTTGGGATTGCAACATGGCAAGGTCTGAAAGTGTGTTAGCATGTTAAATGTGTAATGTTAAGGTTAACATAACATAGTGAATTGGGGTTAGTAAGTTCAAAGTTGTAAAAATGTTTAGGAAGTCGAGAACGTGTTATATTGCAAGTTAATTAGACTATGAACGTTAGTCAAGTGTTGCGAAGTAAAACACTTAAAGTTTCTGAAATGTGAATGGTAATGAACATGTTATGATATGTTAGCATGTCTAATAGGTGTTGTGGTTCTAAAATTATGTGTAGGTGATCGTGAGTTAACTTTATAGCTTATGCTCAAGGAAAGTTTTCTAACTCTATATTTACATTGAGCAAGTTTCTAAACTTCTCTTTTTACATTGAGCAAGCCTTTTGTCCTTACATTTATGTTGAGCTAGTTCTTACTTTAAAGTTTCATTAAACGAACTATTGTATTCTTAATCATGATTTGAACAATCTAGCTATGACATTATTTTATTCAAACAAGTTTGAAGTCCAATACTTATTGATGCATTCTAACTTATTTATTGTTGGACAAGTTTCATTATTGTTATTCGAATATTATGAATGCAGCTTTCTTGAATTCTAATTTCAATTATTGAATTATTATAGTTCATTTACTTGACACAAGTAATTCTCATTGTGAGACCCGAATTTTATAAAATAAAGGTATTAAATTTTTCTATTTTGGTAAATAGTTAAATTGATAAAAGTTTAAAGTTAAGGGTGATATTTGAAAATTTTTCAAAAGTAAGCAAGTTGTCATAAAATAACCGGTAGTAAAAGTACGATGTCTGGCGTGGTTGCATAGTAGTAATACACGATATTAATTATTGATGCTTATGTGAGAAGTCACTCAGTTTTACTCAATTATTGCTCTGAAGAATTCACGCATCATATCTCTCATATTATTGATTCAATTATTGTCACAGTATCATCTGCATAATATTTTATATATTATTAAATCAATAATTGAGATGACAAAGTTGTTCATATTATTAAATTTCAATATTTACAATGTCTAGAAGTTCTATCAAGGAGAGTTTTGGTCACCAAATTGCGCGCCAATAGGGAGAAATCCTTATTGGAAAGCCCCCTCTTTCCTGGGAACAACCTGGTTGTTAAATATTATGAGTTATGATATTAATGATGAATAAGTTCGTGTTGATTAAAGATGAATTTGATAGTTTCATTGTGTTGGGATTATTTGTGTTAGTAGAAATCAACATTTACTTCGATAATAATTGATGTCTAGAAATTATATTGTTCAATCGGGTATTCGGGACACTTTTCATGTCAGAGTACTATTCATGAGTTACTATTCATGAGTTACTATTCACGAGTTACTATTCATATATTACTATTCATGAGTTACTATTCACGAGTTACTATTCATGAGTTACTATTCACGAGTTACTATTCACCCGAACAATATATTTCTTTTCGGTCCAAATTATTTTTGGGTACAATATTATTCCATGAGGAGATGTGCTAATTTTTCAGACCGTTGGTTGAAGTTTTAATAGTAAATCAATATGGATCGCTCGTTTAAAGTTTTAATAGTAAATCAATATGGATCGCTGGTTTAAAATTTTAATAGTAAATCAATATGGATCGCTGGTTTAAAGTTTTAATAGTGAATCAGTATGGACCGTTACTTTAAGTTTTAATATGGACCGTCCATTTAAAAGTAAATCAATCTGGACCGTTCATGAATTAGTTACTATTCAATCCATTCTCCTATAAATAGAAGCTCATTCCTTCATTATTTCTTACAAATTCACTGAAACTCTAGAGAGAGAAAGTAATAGAGCAATAATTATAGAGGGAGAAGTTATAGAGAGAAAGAAGAAGAGAAGTCTGCTACCTCTCTATTCTAGTATCCAGCTTTATTTTAAGGTAAGAGATATTATTATTATAGTAAGGGATATTATTTGTAAGGGTTATTATTTCTTTTGTATTCATGAAGAGAACTTCTATTATTCCATTCTTTATTATTCTGTTGGAGTAACCTGTATACGCGGACTACCCTATACTTGGTGAAATCCTTCTGTTATTCCATTAATTATTATTACATTGGAATAAACTCAGATATCGCTGGACTCCCTATACTTGGTGAAATCCTTCTGTTATTCCACTCTTTATTATTCTGTTGGAATAACCTGTATACGCAGACTCCCCTATACTTGGTGAAATCCTTCTGTTATTTCATTCTTTATTATTATGTTGGAATAACCTATTTATGCGAAGTACCGTATACTTGGTGAAATCCTTCTATTATTCCAGTCTTTATTATTATGTTGGAATAACCTGTTTATGCGAAGTACCGCATACTTGGTGAAATTCTTCTATTATTCCATTCTTTATTATTATGTTGGAATAACATGTTTATGCGAAGTACCGCATACTTAGTGAAATTTTTCTATTATTCCATTCTTTATTATTATGTTGGAATAACCTGTTTATGCAAAGTACCGCATACTTAGTGAAATTCTTCTATTATTCAATTCTTTATTATTATGTTGGAATAACCTATTTATGCGAAGTACCGCATACATAGTGAAATTCTAATATTATTCTGTTCTTTAATATTCTGTCGGAATATCCTGTCGGTGCGAATTTCGCCTGACTTGGTTCCATTATTTATTATTCCGTTCTTTATTATTCTGTCGGAATATCCTGTCGGTGCGTATTATGCCTGACCTGGTTCCATTATTTATTTTCTATTGAGAATAACCTGTCTATATGGATTATCACATGCATGGTGAATGATCCTTTGTATTCATTCCTTATTAAATTGTGGAAATGATCTGTCTAAGTGGATTACCGCATGGCGGCGAAAATCCATTTGCAGTTTCATATATTCTATTATACTCAGTTGGTTAAAGTTTTAGCTTCTATACTCCATGAAATTAGTGGAATATCATTCATATTTGCGTTTCATCCAATATCTTTTCATCGAAATATTCTTCTGAGCATTCTTGAATTTTACTCTATAAAGAGGTATCATGTTGACAATTTGGACGTTATTAGTTCCTGGATAAATTAATTCTTGAACTTGTTTTATTGAATTCTTATATCATTGTCATCATCCTCATGTTTATATTTTGTTGAAAGTCATCTGTGGCCTGTAGTGCATAGATGGACTTGGTATGATTATGACCAGGAATTATTCAGTATAATCATGATCGTAATGTTACAAATGATGTGGAAAAAGTCCTCATTGGCCCGTAGTGCATTGATGGGCAGTTTTTGGTATGATTATGGCTATGGATTCTCTTCGGCCAAGAGTGCAAAGATGAATTGTTTTATGGCATGATCAGGACCGTTGATGAAAACACAATTATCTTTGGCCCGTAGTGCATAGATAATTCGTAGTCATGATATTTACGAATATCTTTGGCCTGTAGTGCAGGGATGATTCGATGATGTGGATTAATTATTGAGCTGAGTCTCAGCAATGAAATATTAATCCATGGATATAATTTAATGAATATCCTTGGCTGTAGTGCAGGGATGATTCGATGATGTGGTTTATTTATTAAGTTGAGTCTCAAAGATTATTAGTTATCTGATTTGTATATCTTTGGTCAGTAGTAAAGATGAATTTGTTAAGTATGATTATGGCGGGAATTGTGATTTGGTATAACCATGATTTTTGATGTTTGGTGAAGATAGGTGATGAAAATTATCTTCATTCCGGTGCGAAAAAAGAATTCAAAATCACAATTATGATCATGAAGTTATTCATATGATTGTGGGATGTGAATTTTGATTGATGTTACAGGATAAAACATTATTGGTGGACTTTTAACATAGAAGATAATAGATCGATGGTCTATTTGACTCTTTTAATGGATTGTTCGTTCATTTGCAACTATGGTTGAAAACTTTTATCATCTACCATATGTTCTAAATCTACGATTTATTATTGATTTAAAGCTATTGATAATTAAATTATCTTTAGTTATGATATTCTTTCTTTGGGCTAGTTGTGCTTCACCTTTTGCTTCACAATTCCTTTCGTGTAATAAGAGTGTAAATTTGGTTGAGCGGAGATAATGAGGAATAGAACGGTGGTCTATAGCTGTTGAGGTTCTCCCTAAATAGAATGGGAATAATTTTATTGAGAACTTTAGATAAGGGTGTCGTATTGTATACGTCATTTGATATTTAATTTTGGTGAACCGAATAGGGTGAGGTCAAACCAACTTTGGAAGGGTGTTTTGCCACTATCATACAAGATGTCTAGTGACATACAATCTTGTGTTATCATAAAACAGGGTTGTGCACATCCACTTGCTGAGTATATCTACGAACACTACCTATATGATCTTGGAGTTTATTTGAAATATAATTTTCACTTCGAGATAGTGGAGATAGTTATCTGTCAAGAGAAGACTCACCATTGGATAGAAGATGATAGTAATCTTCTCATTTTTTTTTTGGGGTCTATTGGGTCAACCAAGGATAATTCTGTGGACATATGATATCTATCATAACCTAGACGCATGGCCACCCATGTATGATGTTTTTCTTGAGCACTTTCCAAAGATTTTAATTTCTAAAATAGTTTTTGATTATACTTTTATGTAAAGTACCTTTGTAAGGTATTGTGGTCGAGGCACCATAAGAGTTACATAGATTTTGTATTGAAACTCACAACTTATCTGTTGCCGTACTCTACACGATAATTCAACAGTTGTATAAATGAAGTTTGTATTTGATTTTTATAGAGTGATATCTGGCGACTCAGAATGGGTGATGTATACCTATTTTGGGGGCGACACATTTGGTATCAGAGCTTAGGGATATGGTCGCTGGCGGAGATATGAGTCTAGAACTAGGAGGGGAGAGACGAGTTATATACTTCGCTAGTGTGTGACTTACCTAAGCCGACATTTTTACTTGATAAGTTGACAATTTGTGATATGTCAATTGACCTTTGTTTTGAAGATATATTCTAGAATGATATCTGAAATACAGGAGATGAGCAATGGAAAAATCATGATACAGAGGATATAATCGGGGAGGTACAATCCGAAAAGAAAGCAAGGTATTCGCATCTCTTCGAACTACCAGGTACATAAATTTTGAGGGCGAAATTTCATAAGGAGGGGAGATTGTGAAACCCCAAATTTTATAAAATAAAGGTATTCAATTTTTCTATTTTGGTAAATAGTTAAATTGATAAAAGTGTAAAGTTAAGGGTGATATTTGAAAATTTTTCAAAGTAAGCATGTTGTCATAAATAAAATAGCAGAGTAGTAAAGTATCGATGTCTGGCGTGGTTGCATAGTAACACACGGTATTGATTATGGATGCTTATGTGAGAAGTCACTCAGTTTTACTCAATTATTGCTACAGTAATTGCTACATCATATCTCTCATATTATTGATTCAATTATTGTCACAGTATCATCTGCATAATATTTTATATATTATTAAATCAATAATTGAGACGACAAAGTTGTTCATATTATTAAATTACAATATTTACAATGTCTAGAAGTTCTGTTAAGGAGAGGTTTGGTCACCTAATTGCGCGCCAATAGGGAGAAATCCTTATTGGAAACCCCCTCTTTCCTGGGAACAACCTGGTTGTTAAATATTATGTGTAATGATATTAATGATGAATAAGTTCGTGTTGATTAAAGATGAATTTGATAGTTTTATTGTGTTGGGATTATTTATGTTAGTAGAAATCGACATTTATTTCGATAATAATTGATGTCTGGAGGTTATATTGTTCAATCGGGTATTCGGGGCACTTTTTGTGTCAGAGTACTATTCACGAGTTACTATTCATGAGTTACTATTCACGAGTTACTATTCACATATTACTATTCACGAGTTACTATTCACGAGTTACTATTCATGAGTTACTATTCAGGAGTTACTATTTATGAGTTACTATTCATGAGTTACTATTTATGTGTTACTATTCACGAGTTACTATTTACGAGTTACTATTCACCCAAACAATATATTTCTTTTCGGTCCAAATTATGTTTGGGTACAATATTATTCCATGAGGAGATGTGCTAATTTTTCAGACCGTTGGTTGAAGTTTTAATAGTAAATCAATATGGATCGTTGGTTTAAAGTTTTAATAGTAAATCAATATGGATCGCTGGTTTAAAGTTTTAATAGTGAATCAGTATAGACCGTTGCTTTAAGTTTTAATATGGACTGTCCATTTAAAAGTAAAATAATCTGGACCGTTTATGAATTAGTTACTATTCAGTCCATTCTCCTATAAATAAAAGCTCATTCCTTCATTATTTCTTACGAATTCACTGAAACTCTAGAGAGAGAAAGCTATAGAGCAATAATTATAGAGGGAGAAGTTATAGAGAGAAAGAAGAAGAGAATTCTGCTACCTCTCTATTCTAGTATCCAGCTTTATTCTAAGGTAAGGGATATTATTATTATAGTAAGGGATATTATTTGTTGTACTCGTAAGGGGTATTATTTCTTTTGTATTTATGAAGAGAACTTCTGTTATTCCATTCTTTATTATTCTGATGGAATAACCTGTATACGCGGACTACCCTATACTTGGTGAAATCCTTCTGTTATTCCATTAATTATTATTCATTGGAATAACTCAGATACGCGGACTCCCTATACTTGGTGAAATCCTTACGTTATTCCATTCTTTATTATTACATTGGAATAACTTTGTATCACGCGGACTCCCCTATACTTCATGAAATCCTTACATTATTCCATTCTTTATTATTCATTGGAATAACTTTGTATATACCGACTCTATACTTGGTGAAATCATTCGTTATTCCATTCTTTATTATTATGTTGGAATAACTTTGTTTATCAAAATCGCATATACTTGGTAAAATCCTTCTATTATTCCATTCTTTATTATTATGTTGAAATAACCTGTTTATGCGAAGTACAACATACTTGGTGAAATTCTTCTATTATTCCATTCTTTATTATTATGTTGGAATAACCTGTTTATGCGAAGTATCGCATACTTGGTGAAATTCTTCTATTATTCCATTCTTTATTATTATGTTGGAATAACTTGTTTATGCGAAATACCGCATACTTGGTGAAATTCTTCTATTATTACATTCTTTATTATTATGTTGGAATAACCTGTTTATGCGAAGTACCGCATACTTGGTGAAATTCTTCTATTATTCAATTCTTTATTATTATGTTGGAATAACCTATTTATGGGAAGTACCGCATACATGGTGAAATTCTTCTATTATTCTGTTCTTTAATATTCTATCGGAATATCATGTCGGTGCGAATTTTGCCTGACCTGGTTCCATTATTTATTATTTCGTTATTTATTATTCTGTCGGAATATCCTATCGGTGCGTATTACGCCTGACCTGGTTCCATTATTAATTATTCTGTTGAGAATAACCTGTTGGTGCGATCTATCGCATGCATGGTGATTTCTTCTGTTATTTCATTTTTTATTATTCTGTTGGAATAACCTGTCTATGTGGATTATCACATGCATGGTGAATGATCCTTTGTATTCATTACTTTTTAAATTGTGGAAATGATCTGTCTAAGTGGATTACCGCATGGTGGCAAAAATCCATTTGACGTTTCATATATTCTATTATACTCAGTTGGTTAAAGTTTTAGCTTCTATACTCCATGAAATTAGTGGAATATCATTGATATTTGCGCTTTATCCAGTATCTTTTCATGGAAATATTCTTCTGAGCATTCTTGAATTTTACTCTACAAAGAGGTATTATGTTGACAATTTGGACGTTATTAGTTCCTGGATAAATTAATTCTTGAACTTGTTTTATTGAATTCTTATATCATTGTCATCATCCTCATGTTTATATTTTGTTGAAAGTCATCATACGTGACTCAGAGCATAGATGGACTTGGTATGATTATGACCAGGGATTATTCAGTATAATCATGACCGTAATGTTACAAATGATGTGGTAAAAGTCCTCATTGGCCCGTAGTGCATTGATGGACAGTTTTTGGTATGATTATGGCTATGGATTCTCTTCAGCCAAGAGTGCAAAGATGAATTGTTTTAGTGCATGATCAGGACCGTTGATGAAAACACGATTATCTTTGGCCCGTAGTGCATAGATAATTTATGGTCGTGATATTAACGAATATCCTTGGCCTGGAGAACGACACTTTCTTCCATATAATGCCACAAATGGAGCCATGTCAATGCTTACTTGATAACTGTTATTGTAGGAAAACTCCACCAATGATAAGAACTTGTCCCAACTTTCCTTGAAGTTAAGGACACAGAGTCTTAATAAATCTTCCAGAGTTTGAATAGTCCTCTCTGATTGTTTGTTCGTCTGAGGATGAAATGCCGAACTAAATCGTAAATCCGTGCCCATAGCTTTTTGCAAACTAACCCAAAATCGTGAAGTGAATCTTGGGTCTCGATCCGAAACTATGGATACTAGCATACCACGCAGTCTTATAATCTCGTTTATGTACATACGAGGAAGACGTTCAAGTGTATAAGTTTCTCGTATTGGTAAGAAATGAGCAGACTTGGTCAATCTATCAACAATGACATAAATTGCATCTATGCCTTGAGAAACCTTGGGAAGACCAGTAACAAAATCCATGGTAATGTGCTCCCACTTCCATTCTGGAATTTTAAGTGGTTGCAATGGACTTTTTGGTACTTGATGCTCCGCCTTGACTCGTTGACAAGTTAGACACCTTGAGATAAACAGCGCTATATCTCTCTTCATATTGCTCCACCAATATGTATTATGAAGATCGTGATACATTTTGGTACTCCCATGATGGATTGCAAACGGTGTGTTGTGCGCCTCCATCATGATTTTATACTTTAAATCAAGGTCGTTAGGAACACAAAGTCTGGAGTTGACTCAAAGTATTCCCTCTTCATCGATTCTTGCTTCTGGCATAGCACCTTCTTGCACTTTCTTCCTCATACGCATCAGCTCCAGGTCTGTAGTTTGAGCAGCTTTAACTTTATCAATTAAAGTCGGTTCTACTCGTATATTTGCCATCATCACATGGGTCTCTGGAGTCTTTAACTCTATCTCCATCCTTTGCAAGTCACACAAAATGGGCCTTTGCATTGGCAATATCGCACTCGTACCCGCATATGATCTTCTACTCAATGCGTTAGCTACCACGTTCGCTTTTCCAGGATGGTATTGGATGGTATGATCATAATCTTTCAACAGTTCAAGTCAACGTCGTTGTCGCATGTTGAGTTCCTTTTGAGTGAAGAAATATTTGAGGCTTTTATGATCCGTAAAGATCTCCACTTTCTCCCCATACAAGTAATGCCTCCAAATCTTTAGTGCAAAAACGACTGCTACCAACTCTAGATCATAAATAGTATAATTCCTCTCATATTCTTTGAGTTGTCGTGAGGCATAGGCTATGACTTTCCCATGTTGCATGAGAACACATCCCAACCCTTTGCCCGAAGCATCACTGTAGATGAAAAATTCCTCCGAGCTAGATGGTATTGTTAGAACAGGTGCTGAAATGAGTCTCCTCTTAAGTTCTTGAAAACTCTTCTCACATTCTTTGCTCCAACCGAATTTTGTATCTTTTCGAGTCAGCTGAGTTAATGGAGTAGCGATTCAAGAAAACCCTTCTACGAATCTCCGATAATAACCAATTTAAGCCGAGAAAGCTACGTTTCGGTCATCGATTTAGGTTGCTCGACTTTGAATAGCTTCAATCTTTGCTGGGTCAACAGATATTCCATAACTTGATACCACGTGCCCAAGGAATGCTACTTCCTCAAGCCAGAACTCGTATTTCTTCAACTTGGCATAAAGCTTGTTTTCACAAAGCTTTTGGAGTATCAGCCTCAAGTGTTGCTCATGATCTTCACGGCTTTTGGAATAAATAAGGATGTCATCAATAAAGATGACCACAAAGTGATCCAAATATTCCATGAATACTCGGTTCATCATGTCCATGAAGGCAGCAGGAGCATTAGTCCATCCAAAAGACATGACTAGGAATTCATAATGTCCGTACCGAGTTCTGAAAGCCGTCTTTGGAATGTCATCGATTCTAATCTTCAATTGGTGATATCTGGAACGAAGATCAATCTTTGAAAAGAATTTGGCTCCTTGCAACTGGTCAAACAGGTCATCAATACGTGGAAATGGGTACCTATTTTTTATGGTGACATGATTCAACTCCCGATAATCAATACAAAGTCGCATACTCCCATCTTTCTTCTTCACGAATAGAACAGGAGCACCCCAAGGGGAAGTACTAGGACGAATAAAGCCAATGTCTAACAATTCCTGCGCATTGGGTCTTTAATTCTCAAGTTCAATAGAGCCATTCGATATGGGGCTTTGGAAATGGGTTTTGTACCGGGTTCAAGGTCGATACAAAATTCAATTTCACGCCTCGGGGTAGGCGTGAAGTTCTTCAGGGAATACGTCAGGAAATTTATTAACAATAGAAATATCATTCAAAACTGACGTATTTTTGTTTAGATCCGTGACATGAGCTAAGAAAGCTTGACATCCATTTTTTAATAAACGAATAGCTTTATGGCTTGAGATAACAGTGATTGATTTTAATGGTTTGGTTGCTTGAATTCGCATAATAGGTTGGTTAGGAATATGAAAGCTAACAACCTTACGAAATTAATCAATTTTTGCATTATGAGTAGTTAACCAATCAATCCCTAGAATCACATCAAATGCAAGTATTTTCAAGGAAATAAGATAGACAGGTAACGCGCGGGTGCCGATTTGAACTAAACAAGACTTATAAATAGTGGATGTAATGAAGGTTTCTCCCAACAGAGTTTCAACAGATAAGTCAAAGTCTAATTTCTCTGGAGTCAAATTTAAACGTTGAGCGAAAGTAGGAGAAATAAAAGAATGGGTAGAACCAGTATCAAATAAAGTATAAACTTCGCTAGAGTTTATGATAAGCTTACCCGTGATGACCTCGTTTGGGTTCCTTGCTTTCTGGGAGGTCACAACAAACGCTCTCCCTTGCACTATCGGCTTTGTCTTTTCTGGGACAGCCTTTGGTGCCTCCATCCCAGCTGAACTTATCTTTGGTGAACGACAAAATCGGGCTAGGTGACCTTCTCTTCCATAATTATAACATGCTTTGGAATGATCATCGTTAGCAGTTTAGGATCGATGTGTCCCTCCCTCCACATTTGAAGCGCACGCGACGATAGGTGATCGTTCTCCTTCTTTAACAACGGGTGCTGGTGCTGACGTCTTTCCATCATTATTGAATCTCCTCTTCTTGAAATGTCCATTCTTATTATTTTGACCCTGATTACCACCGAAGTAGTTACTATTTATGGCCTGTAGATTCCCTCCACGCTTGTTGTCACCGATTCGATGACTGCTCTCACTAGTATTATCATTTTACCGGTTGCTATCTTTTGGTTGGGTTGACTCATTATCACGCTCCAATAACTGAGTCCTATTAACAACATCTGAATACAAACATAGTTTATGAGAGATAAGATATTGACGTATCTCAGGTTTCAAACCTCTTAAAAACATTCGCGTTATTCTCTCCTCATTATCAACCAAATGGGACGCAAATCGGAACAACTCGGCAAACTTGGCTTCATACTGTGATACGGTCATGTTGTTTTGTTCCAGCTTGATGAACTCTACCTCTTTCATGTGATGAATACTTTCGGGAAAGTACTTGTCGTTGAACAGTTCTTGGAACTTCTCCCAAGACATCTTCAGTGCAGCAGGTTGAGTATGCTTTACAGATTCCCACCACTAATCTGCCTCTGCACGCAACATGAAGATGGTAAAGGGAACTTTTTTCTCCTCGGAGCATCCCAAGACATCAAATATCTTGCAGATCTGCTTTATCCACGTCTCCGCCTTAAGTGGTTTTGGCTCTCCAAAAAACTCTGGTGGTCCCAGTTCCTTAAACTGCTTGGCGGTGACCGTCCGAGAGTTGCCAGTATTTCCACCTGCATTTTGGACAAGAGCCGCTCTTGCTTGATGTTGCATGAATTGCATAAAGCCTCTGAACATTCCATCGTTCATCATTTGGTCAGTGTTGTTGTTTGCTTGAGGAATGTCGCCTTCTTGATGCATATTATCCTGATTATTGATCTGTGGAGACTCAACGGTCTCCTGTGCTCCATTGATATTCTCAACATTCTCGGATGTCATTTTCAAATACTGCCACAAAACAAGGGTTAAATAACATATCACATATTATCCTTATACTCTGACAGACCAATTAAATACCAAATAAACTTAGGTAGGTCATACTAGTGAAAGAATTCCCCGTCTCTCCCCTCCTAGTTCTTGTCTCACATCTTAGCCAGGGATCATATCCCTAAGCTTTGATACCAACTGTGACGCCCCCAAAATTAGGTATACATCACCCATCTTGGGTCGCCACTTACATAGTAAAGAATACAAATACAATCTTAATTATACAACTGTCGTGTAATATACGACAAACAAATGCTTTGAGTTTTAATACAAATATTGTCATCTAGACAATATCCACACTCAATGGAGTCCTCATTACATTTATTGTCACACTATTTAACAGAATAGTGAGGACAACTAATACTATCATCTGGACCATCACGCCATTCCCCGAATCGTCCCAGCTATATTCTCATTTCCTAAAGAGAACACTGAAAGAAAGGGTGAGCTCAACTAGCCCAGTAAGAAATATTATGACTAAGATAATGCAGAATAAATTATCATTAGCCTTCAACAATGTTAAACTGATAAAATACAATAGACATCAATTTTAACTGCAACGAAACAAGTAATCCATTTAAGGAGTCAAGTAGAGAATAAAATCTACTATCTTTTATGATTTAAAAGGTTTTTCATCACTTTTATCGCTGAGACTCAACTTAGTAAATAATCCACATCATCAAATCACCCCTGCACTACGGCCAAGGATATTCTTTAGTATCACTACCACAAATTATCCATGCACTACGGGCCAAGGACATTCGTGTTGTGACGCCCCCGATCTCCGCCAGAGATCATATCCCTAAGCTCTAATACCAACTGTGACGCCCCCAAAATAGGTATACATCACCCATTCTGAGTTGTCAATACATGAATGCGTAAACAACTACAACTTTATTATTACAACAAGAAGCTGTGAGTTTGAATACAAATATTATCTTCTAGACAATATCTATACTCAAATAAATCCTCATCACATTTATTGATACATTATTTTACAAAAATGGTGAGGACTACTAAACAACTCTCTTTAGAACCTTCATTCCATACCCTCACTCAGTACTCGCTTATATTCTCGCCTCCCGAGAAGAAAATGGAACAAAAAGGAAAAGGGTGAGCTCAACTAGCCGAAAGAAAGAATATTATGACTAAGATAATATACAACAAATTAGTCTTCAACAGGGAAAAATCTAATAGAATACAATAGATAACAAGTTTTTAAATCAATATTCGCAGCGGAAATAATAATTTATTAGAAGAGTTAAGTAGAGAGTGCAAACTACTATCTTCTATGTATGAATTTAAAAGTTCATCGTCTATCTTTTATCCCTGTAACATCAATCAATATACATCTGGAATCAAATATTCATCTTTGCATTACAGGCCAAAAAATTTCATCAGGTTGGTCATGTTCATCTAAACACCTATTCTCCTTGGCATACGGGCCAAAGATATTCATCAGAAATCATTCATCTTTGCACTACAGGCCAAAGATATTCAATAATATCATCATTTAAGACTGAAGATGATGAAAAATATTTTTAAAGAAACGAATCCAGTAAAACAAAATGACAAGGATTAAGGATTCGTTCTTTGTTTTATCCATGTCCAAAATTACCTCAAAAATAATCATAGTGGTGTAAAATTCAAGAATGATCAAAACATGGATACAATCAAAGCTAGTATCCAGAATAGATATTTTGGATGAAAAGGAAAATTTTCATTTTTCGATGAATAGTGCCGTATTCGTGAATAGTACCGTATACGTGAATAGTGTCGTATACGTGAATAGTAACCCCGACACTAAAAGTTCCAAATTTGATTAAAAAGTTTAGATCAATACTTCGGCATCATGATATTAGAATAAATAATATCATAAAAAAAATATCCTTTACCTCGAAAGATCAGTACTTCTAGCTGAAACACCGGATATAGGCTATGACTTGAACTTGCACCGTATAGCAATACTCAAAGTATACTCAAAATACTCACAAAAATACGCTCGATAATATAGAGAGAGAAAACTTTAGTTTCTGGTGTGATTTTCAATTCTAACCTAAGCACCCTATTTATAGGAAATTGCTTAGAACACCAAAGCAGAAAATTTAATAAAATATTAATAAATTTATATAAATCATACGCAAACTTGAAAATTCTGATTTCAGCATATTTTTCAACACATGTGCCTACCAACCAACCACAAAAACGTTTTTGTTATTTTAAACAATTAAAACTTCCAAAAATCAATTATTTCGGAACTCCGAAACTTCAATAATTCACAATAAATATCCCTTTTGTCAGAAAATTCGAAACTCGTGCATTTTTATAGGAAATTCAATTCTCTACAACTTTTCAGAAGAAAGTTTTTCCAAATTCCAAATAAAAATTGACCGAAATCCACAAACGGACGATTTTACTGGCTATAATCAAATTTCAGTCAATAAATGGAGTCCACCGACATGTTTAACATGTTTTAAACATTTATTGCAACAAAAATACTCTTCCTCCTCGTATACTCATATATCCCACATTCGTTGTAAAAAATTTCACCATTATTATATTATTAAAATATAATAATATATTTAAATGAATTATTTTATCAGAAAAAGATAAAATTTCAATTTTCAACAATTGTCACATTAAAAATTTTCTCCATCTATATCCACATAAAATCAATATTTTTCTCATCATATGAATCAATAATTAATTATTCACAAATAATATTACGTAATCACAATATTGACAACAAAGCAGCTCCTTAAGAAAGAGGGGCTTTCAATAAGAATTTCTCCTTCATCGGGCGCATGCAATTAGGTGACCAAACCTCTCCTTAGACGTAACTTTCTAGACATTGCCAATAATGTTATCTAATAATATTATTAAGATAATATGAATTATTGCTTCGATAATGAAAAATACTATGTAATGACAATTATTGAAACAACAAAGAATATAAAATATCAACACAAAGAATTATTAAATCAATAAAATATTGAATAAAGAATTACTATAACCATTATTGAAAAAGCCTTTCACGTAAGAATCAATAATTGGTGCAAATAGGTGTGCTACTATGTTTTAACCATCGAGTATTTTAACAAAGATTAACTGTAATAACTATTTGTTATTTTTAAACAACTTATATTTGTCGTTTTCTTCATCCAATAAACTTTTCGTTATGGGGCCCACATGGTTTTTACTTCGTCGCATTTAATATTCCCAAACAGATCGAATATTCCACGACCAAACGAATATTCCCAACAATAATGAATATTTTATAACCACTTGCTTATTTTAAAATATTTGCATATTTTACCCCTAACTATCCACATTAATCAAATCAACCCTTACTATCAAAATAATAAATAGAGAAAATTAAATTTCATTAATAATAAGTTGGGTTCTTACAACCTCCCTTCCTTATGAAATTTTGTCCTCGAAATTGACGTACGTACCTGGTGTTTCGAAAAGGTGAGGATACCTCGCTTTCATTTCTGTTTCCAATTCCCAGGTCATTTCCTCTATAGCATGATTCCTCCACAGAACTTTAACTTGTGGTATGACCTTTGCGCGTAGGACATGCTCCTTCCTATCCAAGATCTTGACAGGTACCTCCTCATACGTTAAGTCTTCGGCTATCTCGTCCGGTTTTAACTCTATAACGTGGTTCGGGTCTTTCACATATTTATGAAGTACAGATATGTGAAACACATTATGAACACGAGACATACTCGGAGGTAACGCGAGTCTATAGGCTACATTTCCTACTCGGTCAAGAATTTGAAATGGACCAATAAATCGTGGATTGAGTTTTCCTCTCTTCCCAAATCTTGTAACTCCCTTCCATGGAGCAACTCGCAATAATACATGATCCCCTATACTAAATTCCACGTCCTTTCGATGAAGATCCGCATAACTCTTTTGTCGATCTTGTGCCATTTGTATACGTTGTCGAATCATTTGGATCTTTTCGGTAGTCATACGTACTAACTCGGGTCCCAACAATGTTGCTTCACCCACCTCATCCCAACATATTGGAAGCGACATTTTCGTCCATATAATGCTTGAATGGAGCCACACCTATACTTTCACGATAGCTGTTGTTGTAGGAGAATTCCACCAATGGTAAATACTTATCCCAACTGCCCTTGAAGTCTAGGACACAGAGTCTTAATAGATCTTCAAGAGTTTGAATAGTCCTCTCTGATTGTCCGTCCGTTTGGGGATGGTATGCCGAACTAAATCGTAAATCCATGCCCATAGCTTTTTGCAAGCTAACCCAAAATCTTGAAGTGAATCTTGGGTCACGATCCGAAACTATAAATACTGGCATGCCATGCAACCTCACAATCTCATTCACGTACAAATTAGCAAGACGTTCAAGGGAATAAGTCTCCCGTATCGGCAAGAAATGAGCAGACTTGGTTAATCTATCAATAATAACCCAAATAGCATTGATGCCTTGAGAAACCGTAGGAAGACCCGTAACAAAATCCATAGTAATGTGTTCCCACTTCCATTTCGGAATCTCAAGTGGTTGCAACGGACCCTTAGGTACTAGATGCTCCGCCTTTACACGTTGGCAAGTTAAACACATCGAGATAAACTTTGTAATCTCTCTCTTCATATTGTTCCACCAAAATGTATGTCGAAGATCACGATACATTTTGGTACTTCCAGGATGGATTGCAAATGGTGTATTGTGTGCCTCCATCATAATCTTGTACTTCAAATCGTGAGTCGTTAAGGACACAAAGTCTAGAGTGGACTCAAGTATTCCTTCTTCATCAATTCTCGCCGGAATAGCTCCTTCTTGTACTTTCTTCTTCATATGCATCATTTCCGGCCGGTGGCTTGAGCAACCTTAACTTTTCTATTAAAGTTGGCTCTATGCGTATACTTGACATCATCGCACTCATTCCGTGATATGATCTTCTACTCATCGTCATTACTACCACGTTCGCTTTTCAGGATGGTATTGAATAGTGTGGTCGTAGTCTTTCAATACCTCGAGCCAACGTCGGCTGCCAGATGTTGAGTTCTTTTTTAGTGAAGAAATATTTAAGGCTTTTTATGGTCCGAATATATCTCCACTTTCTCCCCATATAGATAGTGCCTCCATATCTTTTAGCTTGAAAACAAGCTGCCGCCAATTCTAGATCATGAGTAGGATAATTCCTTTCATACTCTTTAAGTTGTCATGAGGCATTGGCTAGGACTTTCCCACGTTGCATGAGAACACATCCTAACCCTTTTCACGAAGCATCATTTGTAGATAACAAATCCATCCGAACCGGATGGTATTGTTAGAACAGTTAGAAATAAGTCTCCTCTTAAGCTCTTGGAAACTCTTCTCGCATTCTTTGCTCCAAACGAATTTTGTATCCTTTCGAAGTTAATTTGAGTTAATGGAGTAGCGATTCGAGAAAACCCTTCCACAAATCTCCGATAATAACCACTAAGCCCAAAAGCTACGTACTTGGCCACGGACTTTGATTTGCTCCTAACTTTGTATTGCTTCAATCTTCACGGATCAACAGATACTCCGTGTTTCGACACCACGTGCCCAAGGAATGCTACTTCCTCAAGCCGTAACTCACATTTCTTCAATTTGGCATATAGTTTATTTTCACGAAGCCTTTGGAGTACCGACTTCAAATGGTGCTCATGATCTTCACGACTTTTGGAATATATGATGATGTCATCAATAAAAACAAGAATGAATCGATCCAAATATTCCTTGAATACTCGGTTCATCATATCCATGAAAGCCGCAGGAGCATTAGTTAGTCAAAGAAAGACATGACTAAGAATTCATAATGCCCATACCGAAGTTTTGAAGGCGGTCTTTGGAATATCCTCGATTCTAATCTTCAAATTGATGATATCCGTAAGCTAAGATCGATCTTTGAAAAAAATTGTGCCTCAGAATCGGTCAAACAAGTCATCAATACGAGGTAGAGGATACCTATTCTTGATGGTGACATGGTTCAATTCCGATAGTCAATACAAAGTCGCATACTCCCGTCTTTCTTCTTTCTGAATAAAACAGAGCACCCCAAGGAGATGTACTAGGGGCGAATGAAATCGATGTCCAACAATTCTCGTAGTTGGACCTTTAACTCTGAAGTTCAATAGGAGCCATTCGATATGGGGTTTTAGAAATGGGCTTTGTACCGAGTTCAAGATCAATAAAGAATTCAACTTCATGTTCGGGGGTAGGCCAGGAAGTTCTTCAGAAATACGTCGGAAAGTCAATAACAACAGAATATTATTCAAATTTGACGTGTCTTTATTCAAATCCATAACATGGGCTAAGAAAGCTTGACATCCATTTTCAATAAACGAATAGCTTTATGATTAGATATAGCGTTGATTGATTTTAATGGTTTAGTTGCTTGAATTGCATACAATGAGTTGTTTAGGAATATGAAAGCTAACAACCTTACGAAAACAATCAATTTTGGCATGATGTGTAATTAACCAATCAATCCCTAAAATCACATCAAAAGCAAGTATCTTTAAAGAGATAAGGTCAATAGGTAAGGTGATGGTGCCAACTTGAATCAAACAAGATTTATAAACAGTGGATGTGATGAAAGTTTCTCCTAACGGAGTTTCCACAGATAGGTCAAAGTCTAATTTCTCCGGAGTCAAGTTTAAACGTTGAGCACAAGCAGGAGAGATAAATGAATGAGTAGCACCGGTATCAAGTAAGGTATAAACTTCGCAAGAATTTATAAATAGCTTACCCGTGATCACCTCGTTTGGGTTCCTCGCATTTTGACCAGTCACAACAAATGCTCTTCCCGGAACCGTTGACTTTGACTTTTCTGGGACAGTCTTTTGAGTCACCGTCCCCGCTGAACTAGGTTTCGCTACAGTACAATCTCGAGCGATATGTCCTTCCTTTCCACAATTATAGCATACCTTGAACTGTTGTGGATAGTTTGGACTGATATGTCCCTCTTTCCCGCATTTATAGTATATGATGGGTGGTCGTTCTCCTCCCTTAGAACCGATTCATTATCGGCAAGACCTTTATCGTTTCACATGGTCGTTGTTAAATCTCCTCTTTTAAAATCTCCTTCCGACTCGCTTCTTCTATTTTCATGGCTATGATTACCACCAGAGAGTGGTTACCATTTTGTCCGTCTTTTTCTTTCTCCGATGGTTATCGTTGTTTTGTTGACTACCATCTTGGTATGATCCTGGTTGTGGTCCTCGGTTGACCGTACTCGTTATCTCGCTTCTAATAATTGAGCCCGCATTTACAACATCCGAATAAAGAAAAAATTTATGAGAAATGAGATCTCGACGTATCTGGGGTTTCAAACCTCTAAGAAACATCCGCGTCATCGTTCCTCATTCTCCACCAAATGAGGTGCAAACTGGATAACTCGCAAACTTTGCCTCGTAATGAGACATCGTCATGTTGTTCGCTCCGCCTAATAAACTCCACTTCCTTCATTTGATTGAACACTTTCGTGAAAGTATTTGTCATTAAATAGTTTCAAACGTCTCCCAAGACATGCCGAGTGCAGTGCGGATGGATGGGGTACGCTTCATGACTCCCACCGAAGATCCGCCTCGCCACGGAACATAAAGGTGGTGAATGGAACCTTCTGTTCCTCCGTGCATCCCAAGACATCGAATATCTTGGTAATTTGCTTGACCCATGTTTCAGCCATGATCGGATCTGGCTTTCCATAAATTCTGGTGGTCTCAACTCTTTGAACTGCTTGGCTGTGACAACCCGTGAATTGCTATCATTTCCTTCTGTATTTTGAACACGAGTCTCCTGTTAGGTTTGTAATATTCATGAACGCAATCAAATTGCAAAAATAAGTGGAAACGAGATAAATCAGAGTTTTAAAAATTTTACAAACCATATACCCGGACCACCCTTTATGCACAATTATTAATTAAACGAAAAGATAAAGAATAAAATCATACCCTTGAAGATCGAGCTTCCTCAGGTACAAGTTCACCTCCAAATCCTTTCGCGTTCAACTTGAATTCACCGGGTTTGATTCCTTCCTTTGATCAACGTTAGCCACCCAAGTGTTTGGCCTCTAGAGGTGATCCACCAAGGAAGAAGAAGGATTCAAGAAGATGGGTGGTTGGCTAAACCCTAGTTTTTCTATCTCTATAGAAAAGAACGTACTCTCCAACTATTGGAATTGCGTATATAAGATATCTGATTTAAGACTACTCTTATAAAGATATCAGGTAACCTTATTTAATAAAATAAGGTATTATTTAATTAAACTCTTTTAATTAAATGGGCTCCCTAATCTTATTAGGGATAATTAATTAAACTCCTTTAACTAATTTTCCTCATAATCCTATTAGGAATAAATGAGAGTACTTATATTAAATTAATTTCTAACTTCTTTTAGAAATTAAAATAATAATAATAATTGTAATAATATTAATAAGACTCCTCTTATTAATTTATATTTAATATTTCTAAAATATTAAATATTAAATATTAAGCTATTTAATTTATTCTATCACCATAGATTAAATTAAATATACATAACATATTATTACGATTATGCCATTAACTTCTTAAATAATTATTCTTCCTTTTATGGTGTGACCCTTTAGGTTCTTCATATTAAACCGGTTGTGAATAAATCAATTAGAACAATTCTAATCTTATTTAAATAAATAAATTAAACAATTAATTTATTTAAATAAATAATATTTATTCTACAATAGGGATAAGCCTCCCTAACGATCAACGACTTTCCAGATAATATAGATTTCAACATTAATCATAAAAGAACCTTTGAGTAAATAGTTACCGTACAATTCAATCCTTCCACCATACAATGTCCCAATTAAATATAAGACATGGAATTACTCTGTCAAGTCTTATTTTATTTAATTATATGTATTTCGACTCTTAAATGCCTAACTCAAATAATGCAAATTAGAAACTCCTTTCTAATTTCATTCTCGCCTTGCCAAGGACTACTAAGTTGTCATTTATCGAATCACATAGGACATTCTCTTCTTTTAAATAAGTGGTAGATTCTTTATTGATCATACATTATCTCCATGTACAACTTATTATACCCAAGCATACCCTTTGATATACCCTAAGGGTCTTAAGGAATAAGTCAAAGTATAACTCATCATACACAAGATACTATGATGATCTCAAGTCCAAGGATCACTTGTACTACTATCACTCTGAGAATTCCTATTGACAGCAAGTAAAACTCCATTAGGTATTCCTTAGCGAGCCAACGTTCAATTGAACTTATTCTCTAAAAAGCACCTACATACTTGCTTTAGTGTCTCCACACAAATGATCATGAGATCAATCATCCTCATCCAATGAGCAAGTTAACGTATGTACCAATCTATTCGGATTCACTAATCCCCAATTTAGTAATCCAATGATTGGGAACTATTTTAGTTTTAAGCTTTCTAAGAATTTAGATCTCATTAGAATGATCATCATCATTATTCTAAAAGCATTGCTTAAAACTATGGGTTTATCACATATTATAAAACAAAGATCATGTAGATAATTAAAAGCCTTTAATAAATTAATACTTTTTATTAATAAATGAATAAGATTGTTACAAAGTATATGCTTTATCATCAAACATGATTGGCTTGTGTGCATACTACTTTCAATCTCCCACTTGCACTAAAGCCAATTGTCATGGTATCTCATACTCTTCTTCTCTAAGTGACGATTATCCTGCTGTTGGATAAGCTTTAGTTAATGGATATGTAATGTTGTTCATGAGAGTCCACTATCTCTATAGTGATTTCCCATCTTTCAATGATTCCTATAATCAAATGAAAGTGCTACAACACATGTTTAGATCCAAGATGAGACTTAGGAACTATTCCTAGTTCTGTAATGAACTTATCATCCAAACAATCAACTTGCAGCTTCATTTACAGCTATATACTTTGTCTTTATCATTAAACCAACAACCTTTTGCTATTTGGAACCTTTCAAATTCACTACACCACTGTTCAAAGTAACACTTTACCTTAAAGTTGATTTTGGTCGTTTTGGTGCGTTCGAAAAACTTGAGTGCGTAAAGCCCTCTAGTTTTAATTCGGACCCACCATGTATGCTCACATCCTTAGTGCTTGGGTTAAGAACTTTAAGATGTTTTTCAACGTCTTCTGGTGATCTTCTCCGAAAATGACCGATCAACATTAGATCTTGTATATTTCATTGCATACGACATGATAGTCACTCATGTGATCTCTCTTTCGTGAGTCTGTGGGGACTATAAAGAGATACACTCCATAGCTCATCAACATGAGACATCTCTTGGAGTTTGCCATGCTAAACGACTTTAGCATCAAATGAATATCGTTCCTTGGGTTAAGTCAAGCATCCTCTTAAATCTATCTATATAGATTTATATCCCCAATTAAGATACTCTTCCAAATCATTCATGGAAGAATGTTTAGACAACTTTATCTTTCTTGATTGTAGCATTGGTATGTCATTCCTTATCCGTAGTATATCAACATATAATACTAGAAATTTCACGACGCTCCCCAATCGACCCTTTTGTACACACTAGAAGTCTTACCTCATCGAATGTAACTCGGATCATCATCTTCTATGATGTGTACCTCATCATCATCATCCATGATGAATCCATACCTCCTAGGTATCTTTGGTACTATTCCATTTACGATTAGGTTGTGGTACAATAGGTTACATCTACTGAGTTCCTCTTATTTGACTTATAGTTTTTGTGGTTCTTGAACTCTTCAAGATCTATTATCCTCCCACTAGCCCCTTTTAATGATAAAAACCTTTATCTTAGAAAGCGTGTTTCGTAACAAACACCTTTTGCTAAGTAGAATTATAGAACATATACCCTAAACTTACTTTAGGATGTCCCACAAATCTGTACATGTCAAATCTTGTCCCAAGCTTATCCTTGAAACCTTTTTTCACATAAGTTGGACAACCCTTATCTTAACATACTTAAGATTAGGAATCTTCCACATCCATAACTTTTATGGAGTCTTGGAAATTTGGATTTTGAGGTTACCTTTTCAGTAGATATGTAGCCATTTCTAGGACATGATCCTAAGAAGGATCTTTGGAATGTCGGTAAAATCATTTTGGACCGTACCATGTTCAACAAGGTATGATTTTTCCATTCAGATACATCAATCAATTATTGCGTATCAGGATGTGTCCATTATGAGAAAACTATTTGAGATGATCTAGAAACTTATTGTACAAGTATTTATTCCTTGATCTAATCAAAGAATCTTAATACTTTGTCAATTTGTTTTAATTCTGAATTCTTTGAACCTTTCAAATAATTCACACTTGTATTTCAGCAAATACATATATTCAACTCTTTGAATGATCATCTCCTTTTCTTATACTAGTTTGTTCAATATGTAAAATTATTTTTCATGTAAGTCAAGTACATAAAATCCATTAAGTAATATTTCAGTTCTATACAAAACATTATTATTATAAATAGAATAACAATTGTTCTTAATTATAATACCAAAAATCTTATTGTCCAACAATAAAATGGAAATAATGTTTCAAACAAGAATTGGAATACAATAATAACTTATTGACTTAATAGATTTGCCCGTAGGCATTGCTAAACTATAAGTTTCTATGGCTAATGCAGCAACCTTTGCTTCATTTTCCACACATAGGATTACTTATCTTTGTTTAACTTTCTACTTCTATTTGGTCCCTTCATAAATCTATATTTATGATAACCAAAGTCGGTATCCAATACCCAAGTAGAACCTTGACTTAAAGAAAAAATTATTTTAAATCATGAACAAATTTGTATTTGTAACCAAAACTTCACTAAGCTTCTTTGATTAGCCTCAAGATGCTTCTACGCTTTCTTTCCGGTGTCGTGCTTATAGCAGTGGAAACAAACTCCTTTGCTATCCGTATCAGTTTTGTTCTTATTATCCTTTGTTTTTGCCTTTCTATTTACCTTCTTTGAATAGTTCTTCTTTTCAGAAGATCCTTTGGCCCCTACCAGTAAGACTTGATCTTTCTTGGTTTGAAAGTGACTCTCAACATTTTTTAATATGTTAAGCAAATCAATGAGGTCGATATCTAGCTTGTTCATATGAAAAATTCACAACAATTAATGAAAGGAGTAGGGAGTAAGTGCAAGATCAAATCTTGGCTCAACTCTCCATCCATGACAAAACCGGTTGTCTAATTGATCAATCAAATTGATTATGTTAAGAACTTTTTTTATGCATCTTATAGTGCCATTGGCCATTCTAGATCGGAAGAGCTCCTTAGATATCTCGATATCTATCGGTCCTACTTTCCTCACCATCAACTACTTGATGTGCAGAATATAGTAGGAACATCCATAGTTTCATGCCGATTTGAAGCTCGTTACTCATGGATGCGAGCATGATGCATTGAGCCAATGTGCATCATCTTGCCACTTTCTAAAAGTAGCAATCTCTTCCTCGAGGCATTATGCGCAACCATTGCGAGGATAGGCGTATTAAGGACATAAGATAGCTTTTTCAATATTATGAGAACTATTCTCAAATTCCTTAACCAATCCATTTAATTTGATGCGGTTAATTTAGCATCTAATATGCTTCGCAGTTGATAGTAATTTTAGACATTGTAAAATTCTGTAAATGAATTTGTAATTAACAACATTTTAACATACATTCTTTTATTAATTACCAAAATAAATTAGGTCTTGTTTTAAATTGGTATCTCCCACTATTTTCTTCAAACTATATTACCCACACTTATATAGTTCGGCAAAATCTAATTAAAGATTTGCTAGTGAGAATAAGGATCCCATTTCAAATGTATATAGCCTTGTGGTGACACAACAAACTATATATAAATAAATAGGTAGACAACTTTTGTCAATTACATCAACTATGCAACTCCTTTTCTTTTGCCTCTTAGATTATTTTGATCAAGTGGTGGCACATCCGAATCAAAATTATCCAAGTTAAGTCCGACCTAGCACTCCATATATTCAAAAAAGAAAAATATCATCCTTGTGGTGACACAACAAAACAATATTGTTCAATTTTCTTTATAAGCATCAAATGTGATAAATTAACATCTTAAATACTTAATACTTGCCTTGTGGTGACACAACAAACTCATATTAAATATTTAATACTCTATTAATTTTATCATGCTAGAAGGCGACGTTCGATATTCCAAATATCTTTGAACGCTTAGGACTTAATATAAAAATTGAGGGATTTATTATTAAATGTCTCATCTTGTTTAGCGCACATGCACATATATATATAAAATACGCGTCATATTAATTAACATGTGAAGCATGTTTGCATAATATATAATATATATAGTATAAGCATGCACATATAGAATACTATATTCTACCCGGATTGATTATGGACTTTTATTCTAGTTTGGTTCACTAGAGCCACCAAGTGAACTAAAAGGTCAAACCCCAGGGTGCAAGAAATAATATTTAAATATAACTATTACATTTAAAAACGGGCTCCATTACAAACGGGTCTTCAAGCGCTCCTTGCTCCTTGATCTCCAATTTTTCAAAATTAATTCTAACTATTCCTATTACAAAACTAATTAAAATAAATAGAAACCTTGATCAGCAGTCAAGGGGAAGTAAATAGGAGGGAGTTAGAATTTACATTAAGAAAAAATTAGAGAAGACGAGGTATGCAGACCCCATTTAATAAAACACATACATTCATGCATTCAACTAAAATAAAATCCAATCACATTGGTTAATAGTCCATAATCAATCCCATTTATTATCATACACATCACCATATGTATCAATAAATAACATTCATCTCATGAATAATAAACATTTAATATATATATATTGATATCATTTAATGGGCAACATTTAGTTGGTATAAAATCTAATTTTGAATCAAAATAAACTCCTTTATTTTAATCCAAATTTAAATCAAAATAAAACTATTTTATTTTAATTTATCCAATTTTGAATAAAATAAACTATTTTATTTTAATCAAAATCTTTAATCAAAATAAACTCCTTTATTTTAATTAATTATGGAATCCAATTCCATGTAAAAAAAAACTCCTTTATTAAAGGAAACACGGATTCTCTTTCCTATTCACAAATAAACTACTTTATTTTGAATAATATGAAATCTTATTTCATATCTAAATAAACTCCTTTATTTAAGGAAATTAGGATTCTCTTTCCTATTCACAAATAAACTCTTTTATTTTAGAAAATATGGAATCCAATTTCAACTCCAATTAGTTATCATGGAATCCAATTCCAACTCTAATTAGTTAGCATGAAATTTAATTTTAAAATTAAAATAAAACCTTTTATTTTAAGATTAAAATAAACTTTTTATTTTAAAATTAAAATAAACTTTTATTTTAATTATAAAATAATTGAGAATAATATATATATATATATAATAAAAATCATTCCGCGAAGCTTCGGTAATAAATTTACCAATCAATAACGGATCACGAAAATCCGTACACACTTAATGAATCTTGCTGGGTGAACATCATAGTATAAAACTATAATAGTGAACATCCAGATAATCCTCATCTTCTTTTAATAGAGAACTCCTTGCTAGTGACCACGTGATAGCTAAAATACGGATGCACGGAATCAGGGAGTATATTTGATTACTTTTGTTTAGGAAGCAGCCGTGAATACCTTGAACAGGATATATAAGGTTACGCGAATCAAATGCTTTTCCGTTTTTTTTATTATTATTAAATTTTATACAACAAAATAATGCCCAATTAAATTATTCTAAACACATATCAATATACATATTAAATCTGAACAATTAATAATTCGCATAAAAGTTTGGCTCTGATGCCACTGTTAGGTTTGTAATATTCATGAACGCAATCAAATTGCAAAAATAAGCGAAAACGAGATAAATCAGAGTTTTAAAATTTTACAAACCATATACCCGGATCACCCTTTATGCACAATTATTAATTAAACGAAAAGATAAAGAATAAAATCATACCCTTGAAGGTCGAGCTTCCTCAGGTACAAGTTCACCTCCAAATCCTTTCGCGTTCAACTTGAATTCACCGGGTTTGGTTCCTTCCTTTGATCAACGTTAGCCACCCAAGTGTTTGGCCTCTAGAGGTGATCCACCAAGGAAGAAGAAGGATTCAAGAAGATGGCTGGTTGGCTAAACCCTAGTTTTTCTATCTCTATAGAAAAGAACGTACTCTCCAACTATTGGAATTGCGTATATAAGATATCTGATATAAGACTACTCTTATAAAGATATCAGGTAACCTTATTTAATAAAATAAGGTATTATTTAATTAAACTCTTTTAATTAAATGGGCTCCCTAATCTTATTAGGGATAATTAATTAAACTCCTTTAACTAATTTTCCCTCATAATCCTATTAGGAATAAATGAGACTACTTATATTAAATTAATTTCTAAACTCTTTTAGAAATTAAAATAATAATAATAATTGTAATAATATTAATAAGACTCCTCTTATTAATTTATATTTAATATTTCTAAAATATTAAATAATAAATATTAAGCTATTTAATTTATTCTATCACCATAGATTAAATTAAATATACATAACATATTACTACGATTATGCCATTAACTTCTTAAATAATTATTCTTCCTTTTATGGTGTGACCCTTTATGTTCTCCATATTAAACCTAGGTTGTGAATAAATCAATTAGAACAATTCTAATCTTATTTAAATAAATAAATTAAATAATTTATTTATTTAAATAAATAATATTTATTCTACAATAGGGATAAGCCTCCCTAGCGATCAACGACTTTCCGGATAATATAGATTTCAACATTAATCATAAAAGATCCTTTGAGTAAATAGTTACCGCAGACAATTCAATCCTTCCACCATACAATGTCCCAATTAAATATAAGACATGGAACGAATCGTATCAAGTCTTATTTTATTTAATTATATGTATTTCGACTCTTAAATGCACAACTCAAATAATGCAAATTAGAAACTCCTTTCTAATTTCATTCTACTTTGGCCCGAGGACTCTTGGGTTGTCAATTATCGAATCACATAGGACATTTCTCTTCTTTTAATAAGTGGTAGATTCTTTATTGATCATACATTATCTCCATATACAACTTATTATACCCAAGCATACCCTTTGATATACCCTAAGGGTCTTAAGGAATAAGTCAAAGTATAACTCATCATACACAAGATAATATGATGATCTCAAGTCCAAGGATCACTAGACTACTATCACTACAGAATTCTATTGACAGCAAGTAAAACTCCATTAGGTATTCCTTAGCGAGCCAGCCGCGTTCAATTGAACTTATTCTCTAATAAGCACCTACATACTTGCTTTAGTGTCTCCACACAAATGATCATGAGATCATCATCCTCATCCAATGAACAAGCAACGTATGTACCAATCTATCCGGATTCACTAATCCCCAATTTAGTAATCCAATGATTGGGAACTATTTTAGTTTTAAGCTTTCTAAGAATTTAGATCTCATTAGAATGATCATCATCATTATTCTAAAAGCATTGCTTAAAACTATGGGTTTATCACATATTATAAAACAGCATCATGTAGATAATTAAAAGCCTTTAATAAATTAATACTTTTTATTAATAAATGAATAAGATTGTTACAAAGTATATGCTTTATCATCAAACATGATTGGCTTGTGTGCATATTACATTCATCTCCCTCGTCTAATTTTTGCATGAACTGCAAAAAGCTTCTAAACATCCCCTCGTTCATCATCTGCTCAGTGGTGTTGTTCACAGGAGGAACATTGCCAGCCTGGTGCACGTTCTCCTAGTTGGTGAGTACAGGCGTCTCCACGGTCTCATTTCCATTGTTAATATTCTCAGTCGACATTCTCAAATACTATCATAAAACAAGGGTTAATTAAGGAAATCAATATATCACATAATATCCCTATATCTTGACCAACTAACAAATAAGCTTAGGTAGGACACACTAGCGAAGGATTTTCGTCTCTCCCTCCTAGTTCTATTCCCGATCTCCATAGGAGATCATATCCCTAAGCTCGATACCAATTGTGACGCCCCCAAAATAGGTATACATCACCCATTTTGAGTTGTCAATACATAATGCGAAACAACTACAACTTTATTATTACAACAATAAAGCCGTGAGTTTGAATACAAATATTATCTTCTATACAATATCTATACTCAAATAAATCCTCATCACATTTATTGATATATTATTTTACAAAATGGTGAGGACTACTAAACAACTCTCTCTAAAACCTTCATTCCATACCCTAGGCTCGTACTCATTTATATTCTCGCCTCACGAGAAGAAAAATGGAACAAAAAGAAAAGGGTGAGCTCAACTAGCCCGATAAAGAATATTATGACTAAGATAATATACAACAAATTATCATTAGTCTTCAACAGGAAAAATCTAATAGAATACAATAGACAACAAGTTTTTAAATCAATATTCGCAATGAAATAATAATTCATTAGAAGAGTTAAGTAGAGAATGCAAACTACTATCTTCTATGTATGAATTTAAAAGTTCATAAATCTATCTTTTATATCCTGTAACATCAATCGATATACATACGGAATCAAATATTCATATTTGCACTACAAGCCAAAGATATTCATCGAGTTGGTCATGTTCATCTAAACACCTATTCATCTTTGCACTACGGGCCAAAGATATTCATCGAAATCATTCATCTTTGCACACTACAGCCAAAGATATTCAATAATATCATCATTTAAGGTGAAGATGATGAAAAATTTTTAAAGAAAGCGAATCCCGGTAAAACAAAATGACAAGGATTAAGGATTAAGGATTCAGTACTTTTGTTTTATCCATGTCCAAAAATACCAAAAAAAATAATCATAGTGGTGTAAAATTCAAGAATGATCAAAACATGGATACAATCAAAGCTAGTATCCGAATAGATATTTTGAATGAAAAGGAAAATTTTCATTTTTCGATCAATAGTCGTGATTCGTGAATAAGATCAAGTATCATTGTGAATAGTGTAGAAATATCGTGAATAGTAACCCCGACACTAAAAGTTCCAAATTTGATTAAAAAGTTTAGATCAATACTTCGACATCATGATATTAGAATAAATAATATCATTAAAAAAAATATCCTTTACCTCAAAAGATCGCCTTTCTCTAAATTTGAAACACCAGGATATAGGTTATGACTTGAACTTGCATACCAGATAGCAATACTCAAAGTATACTCAAAATACTCACAAGAATACTCGATAATATAGAGAGTGAAAACTTGATTTACGGTGTGATTTTCAATTCTAACCTAAGCACCCTATTTATAGGAAATTGCTTAGAACACCAAAGTAGAAAATTTAATAAAATATTAATAAATTTATATAAATCATACGCAAACTTGGAAATTCTAATTTCAGCATATTTTTCAACACATGTGCCTACCAACCAACCACAAAAACGTTTTTGTTATTTTAAACAATTAAAACTTCCAAAAATCAATTATTTCGGAACTCTGGAACTTCAATAATTCACAATAAATAGCCCTTTTGTCAGAAAATTCGAAACTTGCGACTTTTTATAGGAAATTCAATTCTCTACAACTTTCTAGAAGAAAGTTTTTCCAAATTCCAAACAAAAATTGACCGAAATTCACAAACGGGCGATTTTACAGGCTATAATCAAATTTTCGATCGATAAATGGGGTCCAATTTGACATGTTTAACATGTTTTAAATATTTATTGCAACAAAAATCCTCTTCCTCCTCGTATACTCATATATCCCACATTCGTTGTAAAATTATCACCATTATTATATTATTAAAATATAATAATATATTTAAATGAATTATTTTATCGAGAAAAGATAAAATTTCAATTTTCAACAATTGTCACATTAAAATTTTTCTCCATCTATATCCACATAAAATCAATATTTTTCTCATCATATGAATCAATAATTAATTATTCACAAATAATATTATAGAATCACAATATTGACAACCGAGGCGAGTTTCAGGAAAGAGGGGCTTTCAATAAGAATTTCTCTCTTTGCATACAATTAGGTGACCAAACCTCTCCTTAGACAAGACTTTCTAGACATTGCCAATAATGTTATCTAATAATATTATTAGGATAATATGAATTATTGCTTCGATAATGAAAAATCTTGTGTAATGACAATTATTGAAACAACATCAATATAAAATATCAACGCAAACAATTATTAAATCAATAAAATCTTGAATGATAATTATCGTAACCATTTTTGAGTAGTGCCTTCTTACGTAAGAATCAATAATTGTGCAATACCAAAGTTTTCTTGTGTTTTAACCACCGAGTATTTTAACAGTATTAACGGTAACAACTACGTTGTTATTTTTAAACAACTTATATTTGTCGTTTTCTTCATCCAATCGCTTTCCGTTATGGGGCCCACACATGGTCATTTGCGTCGTCGCATTACGAATATTCCCACAAAGCGATCTGAATATTCCACGACCAAACGAATATTCCCCAACAACAATGAATATTTTATAACCACTTGCTTATTTTGAAATATTTGCGTATTTTACCCCTAACTATCCACATTAATCAAATCAACCCTTACTATTTCAAAATAATAAATAGAGAAAATTAAATTTCATTAATAATAAGTTGGGGTCTTACTAGTGTATTCATTAATGGTCATGATCATGCCAATAACTGTCCATCAATGCACTACGGGCCAATGAGGACTTTTACCACATCATTTGTAACATTACGGCCATGATTATACAAGAATAATCCACGGTCATAATCACACCAAGTCCATCTACGCACTACTGAAGCCACAGATGACTTTCAACATAATATAAACATGAGGATGATGAAAATGATATAAGAATTCAATAAAAACAAGTTCAAGAATTAATTTGTCCAGGAACCGTCCAAATTGTCAACATGATACTTCTTTGTAGAGTAAAATTCAAGAATGCTCAGAAGAATATTTCCATGAAAAGATTCTGGATGAAGCGCAAATATCAAGGATATTCCACTAATTTCATGAAGTATAGAAGTCAAAGCTTTAACCAACTGAATATAAGAGAATATATGAAACTGCAAATGGATTTTTAAATCGCCATGCAGTAATCCACTTAGATGGATCATTTCCACAATTTAATAAGGAATGAATACAAAGGATCATTCACCATGCATGTGATAATCCACATAGACAAAGTTATTCCAATGTAATAATAAAGAATGGAATAACAGAAGAAATCACCATGCATGCGATAGATCGCACCGATAGGTTATTCCCAACAGAATAATAAATAATGGAACCAGGTCTGGAGTAAATACACAGACAGGATATTCCGACAGAATAATAAATAATGGAACCAGTCAACGTAAGCTATTCGCTTGTGAGGATATTCCGGCGAGAATAATAAATAATGGAACCGGTCCAACAGTAAATGCACGTATGAGGCGAGGATATTCCGGCGCGAATAATAAATAATGGAATAATAGAAAATGTCACCACGTATAGGGTAGTCCGCGTATACAGGTTATTCCAACAAAATAATAAGGAATGGAATAACAGAAGTTCTCTTCATGAATACAAAAGAAATAATACCCCTTACCTTAGAAAGAAGAGTACTGGATATAGAAGTAGTGAAGCAGCAGAACACTTTTCTTCTTTCTCTCTATAATTTCTCTCACTAGAGTTTCAGTGAATTCGTAAGAAATAATGAAGGAATGAGCTTCTATTTATAGAAGAATGGACTGTATAGTAACTAATTCATGAACGGTCTAGATTGATTTACTTTAAACGGACGGTCCAGATTTAAAACAAAATCTTTTAAATAAAATATAATATATTCTATTTATAATCTAATTAAACGAATAACTTTATAAAAGTATTATGTTTTATATAAAAAGATTTTACTATACAAAACACTATGCAGGCACTATGCAACACTATGCATAATAAATTATAATATATTCTATTTATAGAATAACTTTATAAAAGTATTACTTTTTTATATAAAAAGATTTTACTATGCAAAAACACTATGCATAATAGAATATAATATATTCTATTTATAGAATAACTTTATAAAAGTATTACATTTTATATAAAAAGCTTTTACTGTTTTATTACATTAATAATACTAATAAAACAAAACTGAGTGACTTATCACATAAGCATCAATAATCAATACCGTGTGCTACTATGCAACTAACGCCAGACATCGTACTTTCTTACTACCGAGTAGTAGTTCAACAAGATTAATTAACGGTAAAACTTCCGCCATTATTTTCATAAAAATATTTTTGTCATTTTCTCAATTCGACAATAATTCTGTTGTGGGGTCCACCAATGATTGTGCCATCATACGAATATTCCCTGTCAAAATGAATATTTCCCGACCAATCGAATATTATATAACAACTTGTGTACTTTGCAAAATTTATAAATATTACCCACAATTATTATATCAAATTCATTCCATAATATTTATTAATGATATTCATAGAAAAATCATCTTTATTTATAAAAGTTGGGGTCATACACATGAGATCAAGTATAGTCAGTTCTCTTACACTTATTCATTGTTTCATATTGTGTTATTATTGATCAACTGTGGTATTATCAAACACTATTAATTCAACTAGTCCTCTAGTTGATGTTCGTTAAATTTCAAATTACCCTTGAAAGCTTATCCAAACCAAACTTTCTTTGTTGCGGACTTGTACTCTAAATATTGAGATAAACAACCCTATTATTATTATTAGGGGTTAACTTATGCGTAGCGTTAAAATGTTTGTGCACAATACATTGTACGAAGGGCTGATCCCCCTAAATACGAGGTCCTTATAGTCTTGTGACTGTTAAAGTTGGAGTTGAAAGATTACTTGCAACTGTGGACGTAGTTCATGGTCTTATGACCCTCAGTGATGTATATTCCATATCTTGGATTCCAGTTTCTGATTATCATTGTTAGAGTACTATTCAGTCTTGATGAGCATATTATTGCCAGTTATTATCTTTTATACTCATGTTGATTCTCTATTATTATCCAGTGAGCAATTGTTTTGCTCACTCTTGCATATTTTTAAACTCATTGCAGCTAAAGAGGAGAAGGTAGATGAACCTTCGACTAGCAAAGGAAAGGGAAAAATGTACAAGTGATGAAGACTTGTAATTTTGATTATGGTTATGATGTTAGACTTTTATTATGATGATCTTAGACTTTATTTTAAAGAAGTTATGTAATAATTTAATTCTGCATTTGAATGACGTTTAAAGGTTAGATAACCTGGATGTTTTTGAACTTAATGATGTAACCCTATTTAAGGGGAGGTTTTATGATTCAAATATTATTTTATTTGGGTAGATAGTATGAATTTTTGAATAGTGAACACCAAATCTTGTGGGAATGAAATACCTAGATTTGGGGTTGTCACAAATACCATCCTGGAAAAGTGAACGTGGTAGCTCACGCATTGAGTAGAAGATCATATGCGGGTACAAGTGCGTTATTGTCAATGCAAAGGCCCATTTTGTGTGACTTGCAAAGGATGGAGATAGAGTTAAAGACTCCAGGGACCTATGTGATGATGGCGAATATACGAGTAGAACCGAGTTTAATTGATAAAGTTAAAGATGCTCAAGCTACAGATCTGGAGTTGATGCGTATGAGGAAGAAAGTACAAGAAGGTGCTATGCCGGAAGCAAGAATCGATGAAGAAGGAATACTTCGAGTCAACTCCAGACTTTGTGTTCTTAACGATCCTGATTTAAAGTATAAAATCACGATGGAGGCGCACAACACACCATTTGCAATCCATCCTGGGAGTACCAAAATGTACCTTGATCTTGGTCATACATTTTGGTGGAGCAATATGAAGAGAGAGATAGCGTTGTTTATTTCAAGGTGTCTAACTTGTCAACAAGTCAAGGAGGAGCATCAAGTACCAAAAGGTCCATTGCAACCACTTGAAATTCCAGAATGGAAGTGGGAGCACATTACCATGGATTTCGTTACTAGTCTTCTCAAGGTTTCTCAAGGCATAGATGCAATTTGGGTCATTGTTGATAGATTGACCAAGTCTGCTCATTTCTTACCAATACGAGAAAATTATACACTTGAACGTCTTGCTCGTATGTACATAAACGAGATTGTAAGACTGCATGGTATGCCAGTATCCATATCTTCTGATCGGGACCCAAGATTCACTTCACGATTTTGGGTTAGTTTGCAAAAAGCTATGGGCACAGATTTACGATTTAGTTCGGCATATCATCCTCGAGACAGATGGATGACAATCGAGAGGACTATTCAAACTCTGGAAGATTTATTAAGACTCTGTGTCCTTGACTTCAATGGAAGTTGGGATAAGTTCTTACCATTGGTGGAGTTTTCCTACAACAACAGTTATCAAGCAAGTATTGGCATGGCTCCATTTGAGGCGTTATATGAAAGAAAGTGTCATTCTCTAGTATAGAGTTAGAACCGGACGAGATAGTAGAAGACTTAACGTATGAGGAGGTACTGTCAAGATTTTGGATAGGAAGGAGCATGTCCCTACGCCAAGAAAGGTCATACCACAAGTTAAAGTTTTGTGGAGGAATCATGCTATAGAGGAAATGACACGGGAATGGGAAGCGGAAATGAAAGCGAGGTATCCTCACCTTTTGAAACACCAGTGCGTCACGTCAATTTCGAGGACGAAATTTCATAAGGAGGGAGGTTGTAAGATCCCGAAAAATTTTTAAATAAAAGGAATTTCCTTTATTTATTATTTTGAAATAGTAAGGGTTGATTTGATTAATGTGGATAGTTAAGGGTTAAATACGCAAATATTTCAAAATAAGCAAGTGGTTATAAAATATTCATTATCGTCGGGGAATATTCGTTTGGTCGTGGAATATTAAATCTGCCTGGGAATATTAAATGCGACTACAGCCTTGACCATGTGTGGGCCCCATAACTGAAAGCGATTGGATGAAGAAAATGACAAATATAAGTTGTTTTTAAATATGGCGTAGTTATTACCAAATTATCTTTGTTGGAATACCCGGTGTTTAAAACACTTATAATGGCGTTGTTGAGCGATAGCTGCAGATTGCACCAATTATTGATTCTTACGTAAGAAGGCACTACTCAATAATGGTTACGATAATTATTATTCGAGTATTTTATTTTATTGATTCAATAATTCTTTGCGTTGATATTTTATATTCTTTGTTGTTTCAATAATTGTCATTACACGGTATTTTTCATTATCGAAGCAATAATTCATATTATCCGAATAATATTATTAGATAACATTATTGGCAATGTCTAGAAAGTTTCATCTAAGGAGAGGTTTGGTCACCTAATTGCTGCCAAGAAGAAGAAATTCTTATTGAAAGCCCCCTCTCTTCCAGGAACCGCACGGTTGTCAATATTGTGATTACGTAATATTATTTGTGAATAATTAATTATTGATTTATATGATGAGGAAAATATTGATTTTATGTGGATATAGATGGAGAAAATTTTTAAAATGACAATTGTTGAAAATTAATATTTTATCTTTTACGATAAAATAATTCATTTAAATATATTATTTTAATAATATATTAGCGGTGATATTTTTACAACGAATGGGGATATATGAGTATACGAGGAGGAAGAGTATTTTTGTTGCAATAAATGTTTAAAACATGTTAAACATGTCGGTGGACCCCATTTATTGATTTGAAATTTGATTATAACGTAAAATCGCCTTCGTTTGTGGATTTCGGTCAATTTCTATTTGAATTTGGAAAAACTTTCTTCTGGAAAGTTGTAGAGAATTGAATTTCCTATAAAACTCGCGAGATTCGAATTTTCTGATGAAAGGGCTATTTATTATGAATTATTGAAGTTCCGGATTAATTGATTATCATTTTTTTGGAGTTTTAAGTAACTTTTGCATGAAAAACGTTTTTGTCACTTATGGGACATGTGTTAGTGGTTGATTTCAGCTGATGGTGTGTGTAGGAAGATGTGGAAAAATAATATTATTAATATATTAAATTTTTCGCTTTGGTGTTCTAAGCAATTTCCTATAAATAGGTGCTTAGGTTAGAATTGAAAATCACATTTAAATCAAGTTTTTCTCTCTATATTATCGGCGTATTCTTGTGAGTATTTTGAGTATACTTTGAGTATTGCTAGACGGTGCAAGTTCCCTTCAGCACTATACCCGGTATTCTAGCTAGAAGTACTGATCTTTCGAGGTAAGGGATATTATTTTTTTCGTAATGATATTATTTCTTCAATATCATTATGCTGAAATGTTGATCTGAAGTTTTTATCAAATTTGGAACTTTTTCATGTCGGGGTTACTATTCATGAGTTACTATTCACGAGTTACTATTCATGAGTTACTATTCACGAGTACTATTCATGAAGCGTGAAGATATTTTTGTGGAATTTCTATCTTTTGGTGTCGGAGTTACTATTCACGATTATCAAGACTATTCACGATACTTGTACTATTCATAGAAAAATAAAATTTCTTCTTTTCGTCAAAACATTTATTCGGATACTAACTCGATTGTATCCATGTTTTGATCATTCTTGAATTTTACACCACTATGATTATTTTTGAGGTATTTTTGGGACGTGGATAAAACCAAGTACGAATCCTTAATCCTTAATCCTTGTCATTTTGTTTCTTTGGATTCGTTTCTTTAAAAAAATATTTTCATCATCCTCGGTCTTAAATGATGATATTATGGAATATCTTTGGCACAGAGTGCAAGAGATGAATGATTTCTTAAGAATATCTTTGCCCTGTAGTGCAAAGATGAATGATTTTGAAGAATATCTTTGGTCCGTAGAAAGAAGATGAGCAGTGTTTAAATGAACATGATTAATCGATGAATATCTTTGGCCCGTAGTGCAAAGATGAATATTTGATTCCAGATGTATATTGATTGATGTTATAGGGATAAAAGATAGACGATGAACTTTTAAATTCATACATAGAAGATAGTAGTTTGCATTCTCTACTTAACTCTTCTAATGAATTATTATTTCCGCTGCGAATATTGATTTAAAATTTGTTGTCTATTGTATTCTATTATATTTTTCCCTGTTGAAGACTAACGATAATTTGTTGTATATTATCTTAGTCATAATATTCTTTACTGAGCTAGTTGAGCTCACCCTTTTCCTTTTTGTTCCATTTTTCTCAGGAGGCGAGAATATAGTATTTAGCCTGGGTATGGAATGAAGGTTTTAGAAAGGATTGTTTAGTAGTCCTCACCATTTTTGTAAAATAATGTATCAATAAATGTGATGAGGATTTATTTGAGTATAGATATTGTCTAGAAGATAATATTTGTATTCAAACTCACAGTTTTACTGTTGTAATAATAAAGTTGTAGTTGTTTCTGTACCATGTATTGACAACTCAGAATAGGTGATGTATACCTATTTTGGGGGCGTCACACAACGTTGTTGGGACCAGAGTTGGTACGTATGACTACGAAAAAGATTCAAACGATCCGACAATGATAAAAACCTCACAAGATTGACAAAAGAGTTATGCTGATCTTCATCAAAAGGACGTGGAATTCGATATAGGAGATCATGTGTTATTACGTGTTGCTCTATAGAAAGGAATTACGAGATTGGAAAGAGAGGAAAGCTCAATCCTCGATTCATTTGCCCGTTTCTAATCCTCGATCGAGTAGGAACTGTGGCATATAGACTCGCTTTACCGCCAAGTATGTCTCGTGTTCATAACGTTTTTCACATATCCATGTTACGTAAATATGTGGAAGACCCGAACCACATTATTGAGTTAGAACTGGATGAAATAGTGGAAGATTTAACGTATGAAGAGGTTCCTGTTAAAATCTTGGATAAGAAGGAACATATTCTACGCTCCAAGGTTATACCTCAAGTTGAAGTTTTGTGGAGAAACCACGATGTTGAGGAAATGACCTGGGAGTTATAATCATAAATGAAATCAAGGTATCATTACCTCTTCGACATACCAGGTACGTACCCTAATTTCGAGGGCGAAATTTCATAAGAAGGGGCGGTTGTAAGACCCCAACTTTTTAATTAAGATGATTTTTCTATAAATATCATTTTTGAATATTATGGAATGAATTTGATATAATGTTATAATTGTGGGTAATATTTATAAATTTTGCAAAGTACGCAAGTTGTTTTATAATATTTGATTAGTCGGGGAATATTCGTTTTAACAGGGAATATTCGTACGACGGCACAATCATTAGTGGACCCCACAACGGAATTATTGTTGGATTAAGAAAATGACAAAAATATTTTTATAAAAATAATGGCGGAAGTTTTACAGTTAAAATTGTTGAACTACTCGGTAGTAAAAGTACAGTAATATGCGTGGTTGCATAGTAGCACACGGTATTGATTATTGATGCTTATGTGAGAAGTCATTCAGTTTTGTTTAAACAGTAATTGTTGCATAGTATCTCATGTTATTTGATTCAATTATTGTCAATATTTTATATATTATTAAATCAATAATTGAAATGATAGAGTTATTAATATGATTATTTGCAATATTAACGATGTCTAGAAGTTCTGCCAAGGAGAGGCTTGGTCATTGTTCGGGAGCATTTTACCTACCTACATTTGGACCGAAGGCTTGAGACTAGAAGGGGATGTTAAGTCCAATGGGCCGAGGCCCTAAAGGGTGTTGAAGGGGTTTGGGCATCCCGAGTCCTCTGGGTCGGGGTCTCAATTGAAACATGGCTTTCAGGTTCGGGTATCTGAGCCCTTTGGGCCAAAACCCTGTTCTGGAAGTAGGAGTTCGGGGTCGAGCCTTCGAGTCCTCTAGGCCGAAGCCCGAACCAAGTAAAAGTCAGAGGTAGTGTTGGGCATGTGCAGTGGGCTGTCCTGTGTACAGAGTCTAAAGTCCAAGTCGTACTTGAATAAGGTAACTTCAGAGGTAGTGTTGGAGTTAGATTCTACTTCCATATTTTAAGGAGATTGTGTTGGACCGAAATATTGGTAACTTACCATATTTAGGAGTCCCAATCCGACTCAGAGAAGGATGCTAAGGTGGTGAGAGTACTATAAATACAAGGCTTAGGTTACAATTAACAGGCAATACATACTTTTGAGCACTAAACACTTAGCCTCCATCGTTAAACCTTGTAACGGCCTATACTTATTCTCACATCAGAGCTATCCCCCGGCGGCACAAGCCATCAAGCTTCTGTGTGATCTGTTATTATGCAGGTTCTAGCGCGTGGATTCTATGATTGGACGCGCCGGCGAAACTTGGTGTTAACATTGGTGCTAGAAGGAGGGGCTTTTAGTGTTCTTACCATCATAAACCAACTTTTCCGGTAGCAGGCCATGGCGAGTAAGGAGAACAGAGCTGCTAACCTGAAAAAGGAAAAGACCCACCAAACCACACTGGTGAGGGGGTCGGTGAAGGACAGGCTGGGATCTCGAGTCCAAGGAGATTCGGTGGAGCCAGCTGGCTCCCCCCGGCGGAGGCACTTCCATGATAGCCTTCATACCCCCATCCAGGCTAGTCAGGCGGATGAGAATCATTCTCGGGCACTAGAGGTGCGTGGAAAGACCTGAGGGGAGGACAGCCGAGATCAGAGGGAATTCATCTTGTAAAAGAAGATGCAAGAGAATAAAGACACCATGATGGCCCTACGACTTCAGCAGGAGGAGCTCGAACAGCAGATAGCGAAGGTGGCTAGGGAGCAGGAAGCCACCTCAAAAGGCGCAGATATAGGAGCCGATCCCAGTCAGCTCGATGGGGAGAGGCAGGAAGAGAAAGGAGCCGACACCGAAGTCGTTCGCGGGACAGCTGAAGTAGAAGAAAAAGTTATTCGGTTGAAAGAGCTCCAGTGCATCAAGGTCGATCGGGACAGAGGAGGCGAGACGCGTCTCCCGAATACGGGAGGGACAGACACATATCTTCCCCTCGCAAAGAGGATACCAACCCCCTTGCTCGAAGGCTGGCTGAATTGGAAAAGATGTTGTTGGCAAGAATTCGATGGGTATGCCCTCGGCTTACGTTGGGTCACCCTTCTCGCCAGAAATCAATCTTATGATGGCTGACCCCAAAAAAAAGATGCCCCCAATGGAGACCTATGATGGGCTGGGGGATCCGTATGACCACTCAGATGGGTATGATAGGCTGATGACATACTGCGGCCATTCTGATGCGGCCAAGTGTCACATGTACGCAACCACTCTGAAGAAGAACACCCGTGAATGGATGGGGACCTTGGCATTGGGGTCAATTCATTCATGGAATGACCTTCAGGAGAAGTTTCACGCCCGCTTTGGGAGCAACAAGAGGAGAGGAAAGATCACAGCTTCCCTCATGCAGGTCAGACAGAAGTCGGATGAAAGCCTGGGTCAGTACGTTAAAAGGTTCAAAGAGGCTGTGGGGTCGGTAGCAGAGTTAAACTCCCCGCAAGCCCTGGGATTTTTCACTACTGGTCTAGATGTCGGAAAATCGAAGAAGTTGATGAAGGATCTGGTGATCAACCCTCCGACAGATTTGATAGAGGCCTTCCACCGAACCAAAGTTCACATAGCGATTGAAGAGGCAATGGGGAACTTCAAACCGCATTCCCAATCTTACGAGAAGTCCAGGGATCGGGATAAGCAGAGTTACCAAAAGTCAGACAGTCAGGGGAAGTTGGATAATTACGGTAAGAGAAGCTACTATGGGGGTGGTTTGGATAGCGGACGACCACCTTTCCCGAATAAGAATGTCAACAAGGTCTACACCGCACTCAACACTGACCGGGCTAAAATATTGGAGGAGATGCAGGATAAACCCTACTTCGAGCCAAGCCCAATGATTCTGAAGCCGGGAAAAAGAGGACGGGACAAATATTGTGCATATCATCAAAGTCGGGGGCATACGACGGAAGATTGTAACAACCTAAAAGATCTGATAGAGAAGAACGTTCAGAATGGGTAACTGATGCAGTATGTTGTTAGTCGAGAAGGCTCAGAAGCCCCCCGGGAGGAGAACAGGGAACCGACTAGGGAAGCACAGCCGCAGCTGCACCCACAAGCCCGAGAGGTTATTAATGTGATTTCGGGTGGGTCGGTAGGGAGTGTAACTGGAAGGAAGAGGAGTGGACACCTCGAGGCGGTGTTATCAGTAGCAAATTCGTCACCCCAAAAAGACAGGGTCTACTCGGGAGTCTCCATCTCCTTCTCGGATGAAGATTACCCTACCGACCACATCGAACCGCATGATGGGGCGTTGGTGATAACGGCACAGGTCGGACTAGTTGACATAAAAAGGATGATGATCGATAACGGGTCCTTGGTTGACATACTGTACACGCACGCCTATCAGAGGATGGATCTAGTAGGAAAGAAGATGTAGTTGGGAGGAGAGAGTCCATTGTATGGGTTCAGTGGGGACCTAGTGCATGTGTCAGGAACGATTGAGCTCCCCATCAGGTTCGGTACAGCACCCCAGCAAGCAGAAATCATGGTTAGATTTTTCGTGGTACAGGTGGATTCGACCTATAATGTTATTCTGGGAAGGCCGACCCTAGCAGCCCTACAAGCGGTGACATCCATCCCACACTTCAAGATCAAATTTCCAACACCGAACGGGATCGTGGAGGTAAAAGGCGACCTTGATATAGCCTGAAGGTGTTACCGGAACACTCTGATCTCTTCAGGGGTTGGGGTCAGCAAACAAAAATAGACAATGGCCATCAAGATAGAGCCATTTACCGAAAGCAGTACCGAGCCGATGGCACTTCCAGCAGAAGAGACAGATGATGTTGAGTTGATACCGGGGAACGCAAAAAAATTGATCAAGATTGGAGCAGGATTAACAAAACCATTACGGACAGGGCTAGTGGACTTGCTTTGGGTATACGCCGATATTTTTGCTTGAGAGCCTAGCGACATGTCCGGGGTAAGTAAATCGATGGCGCTACACAGACTACATATAGACCCAAAGAGAAAACCAGTGATATAAAAGAGAAGGATCTTCGCCCTGGAAAGGTAGAGGATCATAGATGAAGAGATTACCAAGCTACTGGAGGCGGGATTCATCTTCGAGATCGACTACCCCGAATGGCTGACAAACGTGGTACTGGTTCAGAAACATAATGGAAAGTGGAGGCTATGCATTGACTACATTGATCTAAACAAGGCTTGCCCAAAGGATTTCTACCCTTTTCCCAACATAGATCAACTGATTGATGCCACTTCGGGGTACGGCATGCTAAGCTTCATGGACGCTTTCTCGGGCTACCACCAAATTTCGATGGACAAGGAAGATATCCCGAAGACAAGCTTCATCACGCATCGGGCCATTTATGCGTATCAGAAGATGACCTTCGGATTGCTGAACGCAGGGGCAACTTATCAACGGATGATGAATTTCGTATTTAGAAGACAACTGGGCCGAAGTATGGAAGTGTACGTGGATGACATGATCGTAAAAAGTATGTCAGTCCGGGATCATCTGGAGGACCTGGAAGACTGCTTCAAAACACTAAGAGAACACAAACTGAGGATGAACCCAACTAAATGTACCTTCGGCTTGTGTTCAGGGAAGTTTCTGGGATATTTGGTCAGCAAAAGGGGAATCGAAGCAAACCCAGAGAAAATTGTGGCGATCTTAGACATGAAACCTCTGAAGACATTTAAAGATGTGCAGAAGTTGATGGGCCGGATAGCCACCCTTCGTAGATTCGTGTCAAGATTAGCCGAAAGGTGTTTACCCTTCTTTGACACTCTCAAAGGGCCGAAGAACGAGAAGAGCTTTCAGTGGACATTGAAATACGAAGACGCGCTAAACATTCATACATCATACATTCATTCAATTGAAAAGTCTCAAAGAATTCACATAACTTCTATATATTCAAATTAATATTTACTTCTTCCGTGTTCTAAACCCATTACAAAGGTTCTTTGTCATAATATTCATTACATTACAACCATAGACCTATACTATTACAAGACAGCTTAATAATATGTCTTAGCCTTTCCCTTATCCTTATTTGATCCTTCGGGACATTCAGTCTTAGCTGCATTCATATGGTTCAAGTAAGAGTGAGCATAACTAGCTCAGCAAGTATAACAATTTCAATAACATGCTTGATACATATGAATCGTATATCTTCGATAACTGAACAATAGTTATGAAGTACTATTGATAATTCAAAATAGTACTTCATCTTTCTTTTAAAATGTTTCACAATGAATAATATTCAGTAAAACATTCACTCCGGTCAAAGACCTCGAGTATTCATTCTTTCTTTGAAAAGGACAACCCGGAACTAAGTTCGTAAGCCGGTTAATTACTTACGAGCACTTCTAGGTGATCACCTATTGTACTCTATGTTGATCAACACTACATCCATTAAACGTATGTACGTTTAATCATTTGGCAACCTCACGTGCCTGCGTTTTACCGACAAAACTTTTGTTTAACATTTTAGTCTTCTTTTGAAAACAACATCAAGTAGTTGACAAAAGATAATCACATTTGATAACAGATGAATAGATTATCAACAATCCACTCAATATGTCAAGTCTAGCCAAAAGAACTGGCTTTAACTTCATTGTACTTCAATTAAATGCGTAAAGATACATGAACTTCAAAAACTTGTTGATTGAATCGAGACAAGAGTTAGAATACTTGCCTTTAGCGCGATACATTCATCGTGTATTTTACTTTACGTTCAAGTCTTTCAAGTCTCTACAATACATGATCACATAATGCCTTACATTAGGTCACATATAATCAAGTATGTATCTCGATTATATCTTACCCTTCATCTCAATCTAATTTGTGTATTAGATTTTCGTTATTAGGGTTTCCGGCTTTTATTCGTCATTCACATTCCGCTAATCTTCAATTGATTATTAACTCTTAATCAACATGCATTAATGTCTTATAAGTACCTTACAATGTCTTAATCATGTTATGATTACATCTTAATTCATTACTAACCAGTTCTCTTTTCTTCTATACTTGAAAACATTCTTTACTATCAACTTCTTAAGACTGGTGTCGTGGCGCCAAGATTGGCTTTGTGACTTCGTGACTGCGGCTTGCGAGTTAGTTTGAGTACTGACTCCGACGCCTCGGCTTTGGCATAGCGGGCATTCTAGGCTTAGAGTCGCGCCGCGGCGCGGACTCTGTGCCACAGACAATTATGCAGTTTTGACATTTTTACGAACTTCCGGACGCATAACTTCTTCGTTTTAAGTCCGAATTGGTCCGTTCAAAAGCCTACGGTTCACAAATTACGCAATCTATGCGTTCATGCAAGAATTTTATCTATTTGACTTCGTTTGCTAAAAATTCACCTATTGGTTCATTTTTAACGAAAACGATAAACGTTCGTGAACGTTAAGCGCTTTCGTTCTTCGTTCTAAGTTGGAATTCGCCCATTTTGAGTTCGCAACTCTTAAATGATGAACATGACTTGTCTCCATTGGAAAATAACATTTCTGAGCTCAAACTCAAAATTTGACTTCCATTCCAGGAATTTTACGAATTCGACGATTATCTTCTAATCGTGCGATTTCCGGCAAATCTTCGTTCTTATGACTTGTTCAACATTACCAATGAATTACATTCATAATGTGAACATCTTAACATTTTTTTTCCAACAACTTATACTCATGGTTGGATTTTGACTTATTTCATTCTCGAGCTTATAGCTTATTCTATTATAAACTACTTATTACTTTCATTGTTCCTAACTTAAGAAAGTTAGTCTTTTAATCATCATGCATACATGTTTTCACATATAATTCCATCCTTGTATATATAATTCATATACATACAAATTCATTACTTTCATTAATAAACTTATTACAAGTTCATAATCTTTCACATAAGTTTATAACTTATGCTAGCTTAAATGACTTATTACCAACTTATGTGGCTTAAGTTCATTACTTACACATTCTTCTTATTTATTAACATCCATGACCCCTTAATCTATCTTTGTTTATCAACCTATCATGAATAGAGATAGAAGATAAAGTAGAGAAGGAGTCTTACTCTAGAAGTTCTTGATAAGTAGCTTCTTTCTTCTTCTTATGTAAGTGGCTTATTTGTAACTTAATCTTCCTAACACTTAAGCACTTTGAGAGAGTGTGGATTGTTTGAACAATTATCAAATGGCTTGTAAACCTCCTCTATTTATAGATTTTCCAAGGTTAGGGTAGTTTAGTCTTTTCCATCATCCCACCTCCTTTTGCACCTCCTTTATTCATCACTTGCATGGCACAAAATCTATCCATTGCTTGGCCATTACACATTTAACATTTAACTTGGTCATTACATAACTTGGTCACCACTTAAAAGGCTTGGTTACCACACTAACTTGATCACCACTCATAAAACTTGGTCATTACTCATTTACCATATTCCTATGGTTTGCCTCATGGATCAAACAATCCATTGGACTCTAGCTTGGGCTTTATCAACTTAATCCTTTGGGCTTTACATTAACAAACACTCTCTTGTTTATTAATTCATTAGATGGGCCTTACACTTAATTGACTTGGACTTATACAAAATCCTAGCCAATCCTTACAAGTCCATTAATATTACATAATATATATACATATAGCTTATGTATCATTCTCGTATTCTAATTCATATAGAATTTATATACGATAATTCATTCTTCATACAAACTCGTATAATACTTCATATCATACTCGTTTTCTTTCCTCGTACAATACTCACATATCATACGATTATCTCTTAACGCATTAATTCTTCACTTTCCTTACATTCTCAATTTAAGTCCGCAAGCGAAATATTACATTTTCCATAACTAGATTATTATTACATAATCCATCTTACCTTAATATTCTATCATTACGTATTTCTCAAAAATTCAAAAATAACTCCCGAGCAAATACCGATGAATAGTGTTTTTAGAAAATTTCTCGGAAAACTTTCATTTTCGTCTTAGAAATTCAAACACTTTAATTCCTTCACGTAGCTCAAATACTACGATATTCCAATATCAATAGGTTATAGAACGACAACCATCTTGATATCATAAATAATATGATTTTATTATTATTTAAATTAATAAAATCATTTTACAATAAGATCTGAATTTCTCGGTCGTTACATTCTTCCCCCCTTATAAAGATTTTGTCCCTAGAATCTCGTCTTACTTAATCAAATAGATGAGGAAAATTTTTCTTCATCTTTTCTTCTAATTCCCACGTTGCTTCTTCGGCATCATGGTTCTTCCATAATACCTTCACCGACGGTATTACTTTGTTCCTCAGAACTTGCTCTTTCCTATCAATGATTTGAATCGGCGATTCTTCATATGACAAATCCTTCTCAATATGAATCGGCTCATACTCGATTACGTGCTTATAGTCCGGCTTATATGGACGTAATACAGATACGTGAAACACGTTATGTATTCTTTCTAGGTCTGGAGGTAATGCTATTATATACGCTACCTCTCCTACCCGTTTTAATACTTCAAAAGGTCCTATAAACCTTGGACTTAACTTCCCTTTCTTTCCAAAGCGTATCTTTCCTTTCCAGGGAGATACCTTTAGAAACACATACGAACCTACTTCAAACTCTCGGTTTAATCTATGCGAGTCCGCATATTTCTTCTGTCTGTCTTGAGCTGAAACAAGACGCATCCGAATTAACTTAACCACATCGTTGTTTGCTGCACCAATTCTGGTCCTAGCATTCGGCGTTCTCCCACCTCGTCCCAACACAATGGTGTTTTGCACCTTCTTCCGTACAGAGCTTCATAAGGCGGCATACCGATGCTTGCATGATAAGCTGTTGTTATATACAAAAACTCTACAAGTGAGGGTGATCATCCCAACTACCCTTGAAATCCATGACGCAAGACCTCAACATGTCTTCTAACGTCTGAATTGTTCTCTCGCTCGCCCATCAGTTTGGGGATGATAAGGTGTGCTTAACTTTAAACTGTGTTCCCAGTTGTTCTTGCAAACTTCTCCAAAAGTTCGATGTGAATCGTGGATCACGATCTGACACAATCGACATTGGTACTCCATGTCGGAAATTATTTCCTTGACATAAAGTTTAGCTAAGCGGTCTAAGTTATACTTGACCCTAATTGGTAAGAAGTGAGCCGATTTCTTCAATCGGTCGACTATTACCCAAATCGAATCGTACCTTTTTTGCCGTTGTTGGAAGTCCCACCACGAAATCCATCGAGATATGCTCCCACTTCCATTCTGGAATCTCCAATGACCGTAACAACACCCTTTGGGTCGTTGATGTTTGGCCTTAACTTTTGACAAGTCAAGCACCTACTCACATATTCTCGTTATTTCTCTCTTCACATTTGGCCACCAAAAACTTCTGTCGAAGGTCTTGATACATCTTAGTGCTACCGGGATGTATCGAGTACCTCGAACTATGAGCTTCTTGTAACACTTGTTCCTTTAATTCCGTCTCATTGGAACCCAAATTCTTCCTTCAAATCATAATAATCCCTCATTATCAAGACTATACTTAGTATCTTCCTTCTCGGATAACCGCTTCTTCATTTGGTTACACTCATCAGTCTTGAGTTGTACCTCCTTGACTCTCTCTACGATGGTAGATTGCATCTCCGTCGTAAAAAGTATCTGTCCCGATTCACTCGGCATCTTTAATTCTATTTCCATCCTAGCCATCTCTGTTATTAACTCATTTTGAGTCGTTAACATAGACAACTTTTCCGACCCTTCCTACTTAAGGCGTCAGCAACTACATTGGCTTTCCCAGGGTGATACAGGATTTCACAATCGTAATCCTTTATCAACTCTAGCCATCTTCTCTGCCTCATATTCAACTCCTTCTGAGTGAAGATATACTTTAGACTCTTATGGTCCGTATATATCTCACATTTCTCCCCATAAAGATAATGTCTCCATATCTTTAGGGCAAATACTACTGCATGGCTAGTTCGGATCATGAGTAGGATAAACTTTCTCATAATCCTTCAATCGCTAGTGATGCATCTGTATAATGACTTTGCCATCTTTGCATGAGTATGCAACCAAGTCCCCTATCGAAGCATCACTATATACTACTGAAATTTCACGTGTCATCAGCGGCAATGACAAAGCAGCGCTTCACTTAATCTTTTCTTGAGTTCTTGGCTGTCTTCACATTTATCGTCCCATACGTATTTCACCGTCTTTCTTGTCAAGTTAGTCAACGGGTAGCTATCTTGAAAAATCTTGGATAAATCTTCGATAGTATCCGCTAACCCTAGGAAACTCCGCACCTCGATTCGGCATTTTTGGTTGTTCCCGATTCATCATCGCTTCTACCTTTGCTGGATCCACTGAAATCCCTTCGTGGTCAATGACATGACCTAAAAACTGTACTTTCTCCAGCCAAAATTCACACTTAGTAAATTTCGCATATAACTTCTCCTTTCTTAGTGTCTCCAACACTAATCTTAAGTGTTCAGCATGATCTTCTGGCGTCTTAGAATAGACTAGAATATCATCGATAAACACAACGACAAACTTGTCCAAATATGGTTTGAACACTCTGTTCATCATATCCATAAATGCAGCTGGTGCATTCATCAACCCAAATGACATCACCAGAAACTCGTAATGACCATAACGAGTCCTGAATGCCATCTTTGGTACATCCTCCTTCCTCACCTTCATTTGGTGATACCATCTCGCCATAAATCTATTTTAGAAAAATACTTTGCTCCTTTCAACTGATCAAAGAGATCATCGATCCTGGGCAATGGGTATTTATTCTTTATCGTTAACTTGTTCAACTCCCGATAGTCGATACAAAGCCTTAACGATCCGTCTTTCTTCTTGACAAACAACATCGGTGCCCCCCACGGAGAAACACTTGGCTGAATGTACTTTCTATCCAATAGTTCCTATAAATGAACCATTAGCTTTTTCATTTCCACATGCGCCACACAGTACGGTGCTCTTGAGACTGGTGCCGCTCCTGGCATAATGTCTATTACGAATTCGATCTCCCGATCCGGTGGTAACCCCGGTAACTCACTTGGAAATACATCCATAAATTCGTTTACTATAGGTATTTGTTCTATGGTTGCTCCCACTCGCTGGGTATCAACAACATGGCACAGATAACCTACACACCCTTTCCTTAGAAGTTTTCTAGTTTGTGTCATCGTAATAAGAAAACTGAGCGTCAAAGCAATTTATTATTATCGTAAAATACTACAGGAGGAGGTTGTTTCCGCGTTCTGTTGCTTACACATTTCTTTTGGCAATCTATAATTGCTCTATGGTTAATCAACCAATCCATTCCGAGAATTACATCGAATTCTCCCAACTTTATCGGTATTAAATCTACCGATAGCTTACACCCACGTATATCCACGAAACAACTCCTATGAATATTTTCAACAGGAATTATCTCTTCGTTTGCTACCTTAATGTTCAAAGGTATAGGCAACATTTTGGGAAGTAATTCTAGTCGTCTAGCAAAATCACATGCTATAAACGAACAAGTAGCACCCGAATCAAATAGCACGTATGCATTTATGTTATTGATCGAATAATAATACAAACTACATCCCCGATGCCTTGCATCTTGGACCGTCATATTAAAAGTGCGGGCCATTGATCTACCGTATTGATTTGGACCACTAATAGCCAACTTACCGCTATTAGTGCCCTTATTTCCTTCCATACCCTTCTTGGGCAATTCTTTCGCTATGTGGTCGGTTGATCCACATACAAAACATCCGTGATTTTTCTTGAATTTGGGATAGTTAAGCAAAATATGCCCTTTCCATCCACAATTATAACATCTGGCCTTTCCTTTGAGATGAGACTCTAAGTGAGTCTTCCCGCAGTTTTCTGAGCCTCCATCCTCTCTTGGAATCCCCTTGCTTTACTCTCGGTATTCCCGAGTAAAAACCTTCCTCTCTTCGACCGTCGCCCTCTCTGGCTGGCTCCTTCGGTCTTGATTCCCCCATCAACTTTCCCCTTATTTTTCTTATCTTTGTGGTACTGGCTGAGAGCCTCATTCCCACCTTCGGCAATTATTGCCTTTTCTAATATGGTTCCAAAGGAAGTACTTTGAAACACCGAGATCCAGCTATAGAGCCAGGGTTTCAAGCCCTGCTCGAATCTCCTAGCCTTTCTCACTTCAGTGTCCACTTGGTGTGGAGCAAATCGTGTGCCAGTTCATTAAACTTGGCAGCATACTGGGGAACTATCATATCCCCTTGTTTTAATTCTAGAAACCTCATTTCCATTCTCCCTTGCATACTCGTGGGAAAATAGTTCTCGAAGAAAATCTCCTTAAACCTTTCCCACGTTAGGTTTCCTATATCGGCCCTAGCCTGGTTTGCCTCCCACCAGAAGTTGGCCTCTCCTTTCATCAAATAGGTTGCAAAGGCAACCTTTTGACCCTCCTCAACATTTGCTATAACAAATGCTTTCTCAATTTCTTTTACCCAAGTCTGGGCTTCTATAGGGTCCGTAGTTCCTTTGAACTCCGGCGGACCTACACTTTTAAAGTCCTTAAAAGTAGTAGCTCATACTACTCCAGGAATTACGGGTACATTAGCCCCCGTTCTATTAAATGCAGCCGTTAAAAGATTAACGAACTCCTGCATTGGATTAACCGGACCACCCTCCGGTTGATTAACATTATCGTCTTGATTTCGTTGTCTCCTTCTTGGCGGCATTTTGCTGTTAAGAAAACAACACATCATTATTACTTTCTTCTTGTTGATTAGTTATTATTTGCGATAAAACAATAACTCATCCTCATTACTCAATATGTTCCATAAAAGAAACTTATATTGATTCTTATCTTGTAGTGTAATACTACATTGTTTACATTACTCAGCCTTAGCTGATTACATTACCATCCCGCAATTACTTTCCAAAAATTGGGATTTGCAAAAGACTACCCTTGATATACAAAAGAGGGTTTTACGTCACTACTAGATACATAATATTTACATATCTAATCTACTCTAGCTATTGCTAGATTACATCTGCCGAATGGCATTCTCGAAATCTTTCTTGGCCAAACCGGCTATGACATCTCGACTAATGGTATGTCGAGTCTGCCCTGCTTCCACTGGATATCCAGCTACTTGCTATTGGAAGTCCACGTGAGAACTCCTATGTATATAGGACATCCTCTCCAACTTCTGCTGTTTAGTCTTTAGCTCCTGCTTGAGCTCAAAGACTTCACATTTCAGCTCTCGGACCTTGTCCTTAGCTAGAATTCTATCATCGTGCTCTTCTTCCCACATACCCTCCATGCTAGTCTTGTCCTCACGGACAGCTTGGAGTTCCTCTTCCAACTCCTTCACCTCTTGGCAGTAATGGACATTCCTATCCAATACTGACATAAATAGTGCCTTCATTGACTCTTTAGTAGTCAATTCTTCTGTAGGTGGAACCTGGTCAAAGGACATCACGTCCACCTCCTCCTCTAGCATGCCATCGAAAATAGACATATAGTCTAAATCGTCCGAGTCTCCAGACTCTATTACTACCACCTCTGGCTCAATCGCTACTGGATTGGGTAGTATCTCTACCCGATTAACTGAATCCTCGCTCACTACATGTATATTTCTATACATATCATTTTCTCCTGACATCTACAATAAAACAATATAGTTTGATTAGTACACGTCAGTAAAATAATAAAAACACATAACATAATATAATGCATTTTTATAAGGTTATCTTTCATCTTTTACTTCTTTATTAAGGTTATGACTTAAGGTTCTAATCCCCCTTAAGTTTTATAACCTAGGCTTTGATACCAACTTGTAGCGCCCCCAAATCTGGGTATCTTCCAACCCGACAGATGGTGCTATACTGTACAAACATTCATACATTCATTCAATTGAAAAGTCTCAAAGAACGAACATAACTTCTATATATTCAAATTAATATTTACACTTCCCAGGTTCTAAACCCATTACAAAGGTTCTTTGTCATAATATTCATTACATTACAACAATAGCCCTATACTATTACAAGACAGCTTAATAATCTGCCTTAGCCTTTCCCTTATCCTTATTTGATCCTTCGGGGCGTTCAGTCTTAGCTGCATTCATATGGTTCAAGCAAGAGTGAGCATAACTAGCTCAAAGAAGTATAACAATTTCAATAACAACATGCTTGATACATATGAATCGTATATCTTTGATAACTGAACAATAGTTATGAAGTACTATTGATAATTCAAAATAGCACTTCATCTTTCTTTCAAAATGTTTCACAATGAATAATATTCAGTAAAACATTCACTCCGGTCAAAGACCTCGAGTATTCATTCTTTCTTTGAAAAGGACAACCCGGAACTAAGTCCTGTAAGCCCGGTATTACTTACGAGCACTTCTAGGTGATCAGCCTATTGTACTCTATGTTGATCAACACTACATCCATTAAACGTATGTACGTTTAATCATTTGGCAACCTCACGTGCCTGTCGTTTACCGACAAAACTTTTGTTTAACATTTCAGTCTTCTTTTGAAAACCATATCAAGTAGTTGACAAAAGATAATCACATTTGATAACAGATGAATAGATTATCAACAATCCACTCAATATGTCAAGTCTAGCCAAAAGAACTGGCTTTAACTTCATTGTACTTCAATTCATGCGTAAGGATACATGAACTTCAAAAACTTGTTCAGATTGAACTGAGACAAGAGTTAGAATACTTGCCTTTAGCGTCTGCTACTGTGTATTTTACTTTACGTTCAAGTCTTTCAAGTCTCTACAATACATGATCACATAATGCCTTACATTAGGTCACATATAATCAAGTATGTATCTGACTATATCTTACCCTTCATCTCAATCTAATTGTGTATTAGATTTCGTTATTAGGGTTTCGGCTTTTAATTCGTCATTCACATTTTCGCTAATCTTCAATTGATTATTAACTCTTAATCAACATGCATTAATGTCTTATAAGTACCTTACAATGTCTTAATCATGTTATGATTACATCTTAATTCATTACTAACCAGTTCTCTTTTCTTCTATACTTGAAAACATTCTTTACTATCAACTTCTTAAGACTGGCGCCGCGGTGCCAAGATTGGCTTTGTGACTCTCGTATTTGCGGCTGTGAGTTAGCGATAGCACCGACTCCGGACTCGTCGTTTATGTACGTGGGCATTCTAGGCTTAGAGTTACGTCGGCGTGGCTGGACTTTGTGCCCTGAATAATTTTGATTTTGACATTTTTACGAACTTCCGGACGATAACTTCTTCGTTTTAAGTCCCGAATTGGTCCGTTCAAAAGCCTACGGTTCACAAATTACGCAATCTACGTATTCATGCAAGAATTTTATCTATTTGACTTTGTTTGCTAAAAATTCACCTATTGGTTCATTTTAACGAAAAGCGATAAGCGTTTCGTGAGCGTTAAACGCTCGTTTCTTCGTTCTAAGTCAGAATTCACCCATTTTCGAATCCGCGACTCTTAAATGATGAACATGACTTGTCTCCATTGGAAAATAACATTTTCGAGCTCAAACTCAAAATTTGACTTCCATTCCGGGAATTTTACGAATTCGACGATTATCGTCTAATCGTGCGATTTCCGGCAAATCTTCGTTCTTATGACTTGTTCAACATTACCAATGAATTACATTCATAATGTGAACATCTTAACATATTTTTTTCCAACAACTTATACTCATGGTTGGATTTTGACTTATTTCATTCCTGAGCTTATAGCTTATTCTATTATAAACTACTTATTACTTCATTGTTCCTAACTTAAGAAAGTTAGTCTTTTAATCATCATGCATACATGTTTTCACATATAATTCCATCCTTGTATATATAATTCATATACATACAAATTCATTACTTTCATTAATAAACTTATTACAAGTTCATAATCTTTCACATAAGTTTATAACTTATGCTAGCTTAAATGACTTATTACCAACTTATGTGGCTTAAGTTCATTACTTACACATTCTTCTTATTTATTAACATCCATGACCCCTTAATCTATCTTTGTTTATCAACCTATCATGAATAGAGATAGAAGATAAAGTAGAGAAGGAGTCTTACTCTAGAAGTTCTTGATAAGTAGCTTCTTTCTTCTTCTTATGTAAGTGGCTTATTTGCAACTTAATCTTCCTAACACTTAAGCACTTTGAGAGAGTGTGGATTGTTTGAACAATTATCAAATGGCTTGTAAACCTCCTCTATTTATAGATTTTCCAAGGTTAGGGTAGTTTAGTCTTTTCCATCATCCCACCTCCTTTTGCACCTCCTTACTATTCATTACTTGCATGGCACAAAATCTATCCATTGCTTGGCCATTACACATTTAACTTGGTCATTACATAACTTGGTCACCACTTAAAAGGCTTGGTTACCACACTAACTTGATCACCACTCATAAAACTTGGTCATTACTCATTTACCATATTCCTATGGTTTGCCTCATGGATCAAACAATCCATTGGACTCTAGCTTGGGCTTTATCAACTTAATCCTTTGGGCTTTACATTAACAAACACTCTCTTGTTTATTAATTCATTAGATGGGCCTTACACTTAATTGACTTGGACTTATACAAAATCCTAGCCAATCCTTACAAGTCCATTAATATTACATAATATATATACATATAGCTTATGTATCATTCTCGTATTCTAATTCATATAGAATTTATATACGATAATTCATTCTTCATACAAACTCGTATAATACTTCATATCATACTCGTTTTCTTTCCTCGTACAATACTCACATATCATACGATTATCTCTTAACGTATTAATTCTTCACTTTCCTTACATTCTCAAAACCATATTTGAATCATAAATAAACCATTTTCATGAAAATGCCAAATTATTTCCCAAAAATTATTCTTTTCTTGGATTTAGATAAAAATATAGTCCCATATTGAACATATATTTTTTCTCGTAGATTTTAAAATTCATTTACTATTTTCGAAAAATCAATTTCTAATTAATTCCTTAAGAAATTAGCTACCTCAAGTTTAACGACCAAAAGATAAATTTCCAAATCTTGGTGAGGATCTTACACATGTTAATGTGAGCTTCATCATTTAAATTTCTTGGTCATGAGAGTTATAGAACTCAACATCATTTAGTTATAGAATTTTCATTGAAAAACCTAAATATTGAAATGGTCATAACATGCTCATTTAAGTAATATTATAATAAATGAGCTCATTTTTGGACAGGATAATTACTTTTATACCATATACTTTCATGTCCCAAAAGGCCTAAATTTTTCTCACAAATTAAGTGGCCGAAAATGCCCTTTTTAAAATTTTGGACATAGAGCCTTTTTGGAAATTTTAAAGGTTTTGACTCCTTTTCTTTTAATCCTTTAAAATTAGTCCACACACGAAAATCTACAACACCTTTTCCAGTGATTCCACTTGGATAAGTTAGCAAACTCATAGATCTAACTCTAGAACTTGACCACACTCAAAAAATTGAAATATAATAGGAGATATGGTCAATTGAATTTTATAGTCTATTTTCACCAAAATCTGATTTTTCAACCCTTTGTGATTTCTAAGAAACTTTCATGTTTTCACATAATAACACACATAACTCATCATAACACTTACTAATACCTCATATACCCATGATTTTCATCAGTCCAATGCTTTTATTATGACTTTCATCATAATCCACGTAAACAGATCATTTCCACAATTTAATAAGGAATGAAATACAAAGGATCATTCACCATGCATTTGGTAATCCACATAGACAGGTTATTCTAACAGAATAATAAAGAATGGAATAATGTATGATTCATTATAAATGCGATATTTATCTGCATGCATGTGTTATTCCCAATAGAATAATAAATAATGGAACCAGTATGTGAAATCAGGAATACATCGAAATGATCCTGCCTTGTAAACGCACGTATAAGGATATTTTCGAGAATAATAAAGAATGGAATAACAATAGAAATCACCATGCATGCGATAGACAAAGATGACATGTTATTCCAATAGAATAATAAAGAAGCGGAACCAGGTCAAAGTGAAAATTCAATCGATAGTGAGGATATTCAATGTAATAATAAAGAATGGAATAACAACAAAAATCACCATGCATGCGATAGATCGCATGCATGAGTTATTCAATAGAATAATAAATAATGGAACTGTGTCAGTGTAGTAGTACATGCAAGCGTAATATTCCAAATGAATAATAAAGAATGAAATAACAAAAGAATTTCACCATGTATGCGGTACTTGATGTAGTACACAAAGTTATTCCAACATAATAATAAAGAATGGAATAATGTAAGAATTTTACCAAGTATAGGGTAGTCCCGCGTGATATCAAAGTTATTCTAATGAGAATAATAAAGAATGGAATAATGTAAGTTCTCTTCATGAATACAAAAGAAATAATACCCCTTACGAGTACAACAAATAATATCCCTTACCTTTGAAAGAAGAGTATTCCGACTAGTAGGGTGAGGATATGCTCGAAGAAAACTTGTACTACGCTCAATGCTTTCTTAAACTCTAAAAAAATACGTTCAAGATTATAGAAGAAGAATTCTCTCTATAGTTTCTCTCTTTAGAGTTTCAGTGAATTCGTAAGAAATAATGAAGGAATGAGCTTCTATTTATAGAAGAATGGACTGCATAGTAACTAATTCATGAACGGACCAGAATGATTTACTTTTAATCGGACGATCCATATTTAAAGCAAAATCTTTTAAATAAAATATAATATATTCTATTTATAATCTAATAAAACGAATAACTTTATAAAAGTATTACATTTTTTATATAAAAAGATTTTACTATATGCAAAATATTATGCAGCACTATACAATTCTATGCATAATAAAATATAATATATTCTATTTATAGAATAACTTTATAAAAGTATTACATTTTATATAAAAGATTTTACTATACAAAATACTATGCTAGGCACTATGCAACACTATGCATAATAAAATATAATATATTCTATTTATAGAATAACTTTATAAAATTATTCTATTTTATATAAAAAGAATTTACTATGCATAATAGAATATAATATATTCTATTTATAGAATAACTTTATAAAAGTATTTTGTTTTATATAAAAAGCTTTTCTGTTTTATTACATTAATAATACTAATAAAACAAAACTGAGTGACTTATCTCGTAAGCATTAATAATCAATATCGTGTGCTACTATGCAACCACGCGTATTACTGTACTTTCACTACCGAGTAGTTCAACAGTTTTAACGGTAAAACTTCCGCTGTTATTTTCATAAAAAATATTTTTGTCATTTTCTCAATCTGACAATAATTCTATTGTGGGGTCCACCAATGATTGTACCGTCGTACGGATATTCCTCGACAAAAAAAATATTTTATATCAACTTACTTACTTTGCGAAAAATTTCACATATTACCCTTAACTTTAAACTTTTATCAATTTAACTATTTACCAAAATAAAAAAATTGAATACTTTTATTTCATAAAATTTGGGGTCTCACACATGTTCTTCGGGATGTAGAGACAAGGTACCCGAACCTAGAAAAGTTCGTCTATGCCTTAATCATTGCCAGCAGAAAGCTCAGGCACTATTTCTAGGGTCGGCTAATAGTGGTGTACACGGATCAGCCGTTAAAGAAGATTTTGCACAAGCCGGAGGTATCGGGTCGGTTGGCCGCATGGGCGATGGAATTAACACAGTTTGCTATAGAGTATCATCACCAAATAGCAATCAAAGGGCAGGCATTAGCAGACTTTGTGGTGGAATGCTCTTTCACCGATCCCGACGTAAGTACGGTAACCGAAACCCAACAGGGGTTTGCCTCATGGACTCTATATGTGGACGGATCATCGACTTTGGACGTCAGCGGAGCAGGGGTCATTCTGACAAGTCTCGAAGGGTTCAAAATCCAACAGGAAATTCAGTTTCAGTTCAAGGCCACAAACAATAAAGCAGAATACGAGGCTATACTAGCTGGGCTCCGATTGGCCTAAAGCCTGGAAGTACAGTGGTTAGTCATCTACAGTGACTCGCAGTTGGTGGTCAAGCAGTTATTAGGGGAGTATGAGGCTCGGGGGGCAAGAATGTCAAAATATCTGGCCATAGTGAAAGATAAGCTCACATACTTCGCATCGCATAGTTGTCAGGGAGTTGATCGGTCGGATAATACGGTAGCAGACGCCTTAGCCAGGTTGGCGACCACAGAAACGAGCTCCTTCAATAGATCGGTCTATCTGGAGGTTTTAGAACAGCCAAGTGTATCGAAGACAGGCGTATTAGCTCTGGACCGACTTGACTATTGGCTCATGCCTTATATCTCCTACTTGGCAGATGGGACTCTCCCATCAGACCGAATTCGAGCAAGACAAGTCAAGCACCGAAACTCAAATTTTGTCCTCATTGACGGGGATCTTTACCAAAGGGCTTTCAGCTCTCCCCTACTCAAATGCTTAACCCCATCGGAAGCAGAGTATACACTTCGGGAAGTACATGAAGGGATCTGTGGGGATCACATGGGAGCCAAGTCACTAGCGCATAAGATCTTGAGGTAGGGGTATTATTGGCCAACTATCTACACTGAGGCAAAGGAATTTGTCCGACGGTGTCCCAAGTGTCAGCTAAACAACACTATCCCACATCAGCCTCTAGAAGAGTTGTACTCAGTCTTATCCGCAATTCCCTTTGCTGTATGGGGAATCGACATCCTAGGGCCTCTGCCGAAGGCCAAGGGACAAGTTAGTTTTGTAATCGTGGCTATCGACTATATGACAAAATGGGTCGAAGCCAAACCACTGCAGAAGATCACCGAACAAGAATGCTTGAAATTTTTCAAAGAAGGAGTGGTTTATCATTTTGGTATCCCGATGGCAGTGGTCTCAGATAATTGCAGATAGTTTGTGGGGTCAAAGTTCGAAGGCTTTCTGAAAGAGTTGGGAATCCAGCACCGCAAGACCTAAGTCGCTCACCCTCAATCGAATGGTCAAGTCGAAGTGACCAACCGAACCCTACTCAACGGGATAAAGCGAAGGTTGGATTAATTAAAGGGTCGGTGGCCCGAAGAGCTACTCAGTGTTTTGTGGGCGTGTCGGACTACTCCGAGGACAACAACTGGGGATTTTCCTTTCCGACTGGCATACGGAACTGATGCACTCATACCTGTCGAGATCGGGTCCCCCACTCTTTGAGTCAGTTAGTACAAAGAACTATACAACAATAAAGGTTTGAAAACAAATCTGGATCTGCTGGAGAAGTTCGGGACTCTGCTACATTGAGGTTGGCTCTCTATCAACAAAGAACAGCCCGACACTACAACCAGAAGGTGAAGTTGAGGAGGTTTGAAGTGGGCGATTTGGTCCTCCGAGAGTCAGAGGCATCAACCCCCCAGAATACCGGCAAGCTGATGCCTAACTAGGAGGGAACTTATGAGGTGGTAGAGGTGCCGAAGCCAGGTACTTACCGGCTTTGAGCTATGGATGATTCGGAGGTAAAGAATACATGGCATGCTGGAAGACTTAGAAAATCTTACCAGTAATAGCTATGTCACTCTTTTCTTTATCCATGTAACCGCTTCAACTTTTAATGAAATAAATGCAAGTTTATTTTTACAGATGTTTAACTTCATCTATGTTCATATGGCTCTTAATACTCGAACAGATAAACTTCGGGAACTATCCGATCAGAAGGTTTGGAAAGACACCCCTGATCGAGATAAGTCCCGAGTATAACTGATCGAGAATTTAATAACTTCTCAAATCAGACAAGCTTCAGACACTATCCGATCAGAAGGTTCGGAAAGACACCACTGATCGAGATTAGTCACGAGTATAACTGATCAAGGAAACTGTAAACTTTTTCATATAAACTTCGGGCATGGTCCTATGAGTAGGTTCGAAAAGACACCACTGATCGAGATAAGTCACGAGTATAACTGCCTATAAAAATTTATAAATAAAAACACTATTTCATTCATACTTTAAAATCTTTACAGCACCCGATCGCTTACGATTTGGGCGGGATACAAGCAAAAAAGAAGGAAGATAAAAGTTACAAGTCCTAACAAGAACTATTCAGGAGGAGGGTTATCTTCGGCTTTGGCCTCAGATTCGTCATCAGAGGAGTCAAGGATGGAAGTATCGATCCCAGAAGCCATCAACTTTACCTTAGCCTTTTCCCGATAAGTTTCGTACCCTTCTCCGAATTGGGCCATGACTTTATCGTTCAAGGCTTCAGACTCTTCATATTTGGCAATCGCCTGCTGCTTGGGCTCGGAAAGCTTCCCCAGAAGGGAGTCAGCTTCAGCGGTTAGGGCGGTGTTTTCACGCATCACATGCATTATCTTGGCCAAAATCTTAGAATACTTCTCTGCGATGGTGTCAACCGCCTTCTCCCGATCCTTAACCTCCACAGCCAGATGCTCCTTCTCCTTGATAAGCTTCTTGGCATGACCCTCGAGGCCGACAAACTCTTGTTCAAGCAGCAAATATTGTTATTTGAGCTCGATGGCCTGGCATTCAGCCTGAGTTTCCTTATTACGGGTCTCAGTATGGAGATCTTGTTCCTTCTTTAAGTCCGCGTTTAGGCCCCGGACCTCAGCCTCGAGCAACGCCACGTCCAACCTCAGCTGAATTTCTTTCTTGGTTGTTCGGGCTAGAGGAGGAATGGCTCAGGAGAGGACAGTGTTGGCCTATAGCAGATAAAAAGATGGGTCAGCGATGCACAATAAAGAATAGAAACTACCGAAAAAGTTAACCAATTCGAAAGTTACTTAACACTGAGGCCGGATGTAGGCTACCAGGTAGTCTTCGGATGTGAACCCTTTAAAATGATCGTCATCACCAGGGAGGTTGAAATGATCGAACAGTTGGAAAGGGAACACTTCAAAGGGACTCCTTGGCCAACAAGTGGTCGGCGATCCGTTAGAAGAGCTTGGCTTGGAAGAGGGTGTGGATGCGACGACGGGATTGACCTCGACCACTTGTTGTTCGGGAGGTTGTTGCTCTAGGCCTTCAGTGAGTCACGGCTTTTTGGATCGAGGTTCGAAAGGAGCCTCCTCGGTCTCCTCCGAATCCTCGATCACAGTGACTTGAGGAGGGGGTGGAGGAGTCGGCTTCAGAGGGATTGAAGAGATGGCCTTGGCGGGGGCTTTTGTCGAAGGCTTGGAAGGCTTCTTGGACTTCTTCAACAAAGTTGTCTTCTCCGCTCGGCTCATCTTTAACACAAATTTGTTGCTAGTCGGGGGGTCAGGACCTGAAGTGGATCCCACCGACAGCTCGGTGATGGGGATGGTTTCTTCTTCAGCCGCCTCGTTAGTGATCGGGAGGCGAATCAGTTCGATTGTAATTGAAAGGGGGGGTTAAGGAATCAGCTACCCCTTTGGGCTTGAAAATTGTCACTGAAAAAAAAGCGAATGGGTTAAGGCATAAAATATTAGAAGGCAAAGAAGGAAATTCAAGAGGGGAGATACTTACAGCCATGTTTGTACAACCAGGTTTCATTAGTTAGAGCCCCCAGACTCCATTTGGTCTTGTTCCACTTTTTGTAAAAGGCTTTGAAGGCGTCGGCCTGATCCTTAGGGAACTTGGAAACCTTCGCAATGGGATCTTGGGGATGGGCCCAACTGGGCAAGAATTGGAGATCAATTCCTTTCGCGAAGAACCATTGTTCATGCCACCTCTTGTTGCTTGAAGGAGTCTTGATGGGGATAGAACGAGTGGGTCGTTTGTTTAATTGCCGAAGGCCGGGCTCTTTCGACCCGCCAACGGTGAATAAGGCAAAGAAAAAATCGAGGCCAGGAGTGATTCCCATCTCCTGGCATATGGCTATGAAGGAGACTAGGTGGATGTACGAGTTCGGCACGAGCTATGCGAACCCAACTCCCACGAAGCACAGGAAGGAAGAGATAAATTCATGCAAGGGGAACCAAACCCCGCACTTCAGAACATACAGAGGGACGACCACCCATTCGCCCTCGGGCCTCAAGAACATTTTCTCATCGGGCTTCGGGATCCGAAGCTTGTATTCTTTGGGGATGTTAAAGAGGTTTCGAATATCGGAGATTTGAGAGGGTGTGATGGTAAAGGGAGTGTGGAGATCGGAAAACTCTTCACTGGAGTGATAAGCGTTTTGGATCCTATCCTCGGCGCTTATCGGAGTAGGCAGGACCGAGGAGGGAGAGGTGTTGGAAGGGACCAATGGTAGTTCAACTAGAACTAGGTCACCGGAGGTGACGAAGGGGGGAACTGATTCAGTGGCAGGAGGAGGAATGCTAGAATTGGCCATTTATGGTAAATAAAGTAGGAATGTGGAGTTTAAAAAGCACAAAGAAATGAAAGGAGGTGGGAAATACGAAGATTTTGACCGAAAAAGTGTGAAATAGAGGAAGTTAGAATGGACTGAAAGCTCGCCGGAAATTGTCTTGCCGAAAAAGATTAGCAGAGAATTTTAAAAATGAGAAGATTCAGGAAAAGTGATATTGATGGGGGTTGTGGGGGTTTTATAGGCACAGTCGCACGATACCCAAGGGCGGCTATTAAATGCCCCGGGTGGGGCCAGACGTGGGAAGGCATGCAATGTTTCAAGAAATGAGGACAGACTGTTTGGCTTCCCCAGACAACTCATCATTAGCTGTCGTGACCTTTCGGATACCTGACCTTTCAAGTCTCCAATTATAAGTACATTATAATCAGAGACTAGGGGGCAATGTTCGGTAGCATTTTACCGACCTGCATTTGGGCCGAAGGCTTGAGACTAGAAGGGGATGTTAAGTTCAATGGGCCGAGGCCCTAAAGGGTGTTGAAGGGGTTTGGGCATCTCGAGTCCTCTGGGCCGAGGTCTCAATTAAAACATGGCTTTCGGGTTCGGGTATCCTAGCCCTTTGGGCCGGAACCCTGTTCTGGAAGTAGGCATTCGGGGTCGGGCCTTTAAGTCCTCTTGGCCGAAGCCCGAACAAAGTAAAAGGCTCGGTTGGATTGGGCCTGTGCAGTGGGCTCTCCTGCGTGCAAAGTCTAAAGTCCAAGTCGTATTTGAATAAGGCAACTCCAGAGGTAGTGTTGGAGTTGGATTCTACTTCTATATTTTAAGGAGATTATGTTAGACCCAAATATTGGTAACTTACCATATTTAGGAATCCCTATCCGACTCAGAGAAGGATGCTAAGGTGGTGAGAGTACTATAAATACAAGGCTTAGGTTACAATTAACAGGTAATACCTACTTTTGAGCACTAAACACTTAGCCTCCATTGTTAAACCTTGTAATGGCATGTACTTATTCTCACACCGGAGCTATCCCCTGGTGGCACAAGTCATCAAGCTTCTGTGTGATCTGTTATTGTGCAGGTTCTAACGCGTGGATTCTGTGATTGGACGCGCCAGCGAAACTTGGCGTTAACAGTCACCTAATTGTGCTCCAATAGAGAGAAATCCTTATTGGAAAGCCCCCTCTTTCCTGGGAACGACCTGGTCGATTAATAGTGTGAATAATAATAATGATGATGAGTTTTGTTTTAGAAGTATTATTAATGTAATAAAACGGAAAATCTTTTTATATAAAATAGAATACTTTTATAAAGTTATTCATTTTATTAGATTATAAATAGAATATATTATATTTTATTATGCATAGTGTTGCATAGTGCCTGCATAGTGTTTTGTATAGTAAAATCTTTTTATATAAAACAGAATACTTTTATAAAGTTATTCGTTTTATTAGATTATAAATAGAATATATTATATTTTATTTAAAAGATTTTGTTTTAAATCTGATTTGTCTGTTTTAAAAGTAAATCAAGCTAGAATAGTTCATGAATTAATTACTATGCAATCCATTCTTCTATAAATAGAAGCTCATTCCTTCATTATTTCTTACTTAATTCTTTGAAACTCTAGATAGAGAAACTATAGATGTAAAGAAGAAAAGTGTTCTGCTACTTCACTACTCCTATATCCAGTACTCTTCTTTCTAAGGTAAGGTGTATTATTTCTTTTGTATTCATGAAGAGAACTTCTGTTATTCCATTCTTTATTATTCTGTTGGAATAACCGGAATACGCGGACTACCCTATACTTGGTGAAATTCTTCTGTTATTCCATTCTTTATTATTATGTTGGAATAACCTGTCTATGCGAAGTACCGCATACATGGTGAAATTCTCCTATTATTCAATTCTTTATTATTCTGTTGGAACATCCTGTCTGTGCTTTACGCATGACCTGGTTCGGTTATTTATTATTCTGTTGGAACATCTTGACTGTGCTTTACGCATGACCTGGTTTCGTTATTTATTATTCTGTTGGAACATCCTGTCTATGCGTTTACACATGACCTGGTTCTGTTGTTTATTATTTTGTTGGAATATCTCGTATGTAATGCGTTTACGCATGATTCGGGTTCCATTATTTATTATTACGTTGGAATAACACATTCATGCATGGTCTATCGCATGCCTGGTGATTTCTTTTGTTATTCCATTCTTTATTATACTCAGTTGGTTAAAGCTTTGACTTCTATACTCCATGAAATTAATGTAATATCCTTGATATTTGAGCTTCATCTAGTATCTTTTCATGGAAATATTCTTCTGAGCATTCTTGAATTTTACTCTACAAAGAAGTATCATGTTAACAATTTGGACGTTATTAGTTCCTCGATAAATTAATTCTTGAACTTGTTTTATTGCATTCTTATATCATTGTCATCATCCTCATGTTTATATTATGTTGAAAGTCATCTGTGGCTTGTAGTGCATAGATGGACTTGGTATGATTATAACCAGGGATTAATCGGTATAATCATGACCGTAATGTTACAAATGATGTGGTAAAAGTCCTCATTGGCCGGTAGTGCATTGATGGACAGTTGTTGGCATGATCATGACTATTAATGAATACATGAATGTCCTTGGCCCGTAGTGCATGGATAATTTATGGTCGTGATACTAAAGAATATCCTTGGCCGTAGTGCAGGGGTGATTCGATGATGTGGATTATTTATTAAGCCGAGTCTCAGCGATAAAAGTGATGAAAAACCTTTTAAATCATAAAAGATAGTAGATTTTATTCTCTACTTGACTCTTTTAATGGATTGCTTGTTCCGCTGTAGTTAAACTTGATGTTTGTTATATTGTATCAGTTTAACACTGTTAAAGGCTAACGATAATTTATTCTGCATTATCTTAGTCATAATATTTCTTACTGGGCTAGTTGAGCTCACCCTTTCTTTCATTGTTCTCTTCAGGAAATGAGAACGTAGCTGGGCTAGTCGGGGGAACAGAGTGATGGTCCTAGATGGTGCATTAGTAGTCCTCACTATTCTGTGAAATAGTGTAATAATAAATGTAATGAGGACTCCATTGAGTGTGAATATTGTCTAGATGACAATATTCTTATTAAAACTCTCATCTATGTTTTGTCGTATTTTTACACGACTATTGTATAATTAGTTTGTATTTGTATTCTGTACCATGTATTTGACAACTCAGAATAGGTGATGTATACCTATTTTGGGGGCGTCACATATAATATAATGTGTGTGTGAATGGAAAGTGGTGGAAAATGAGTGAAAGTGATAGGTAGAAGAAATGTGGTGGTGGGAAGAAAAAAGAAGAGAAAGTGTGTGTGTGTGTGTGTGTGTGTGTGTGTGTGTGTGTGTTTGTTTGTAATATTAATGTGGTGGATGGTGGAGGATACTCGGGAGAAAAAAAAGGAAGTATGTGTGTATGTGTGATGGAATGAAAAGGGGGGTGAGGGGAGATTCCTTGGGGAAAGGGAAATGTGTGTGTGTAGAATAATGTGTGTGTACGATTTGTGTGGTAGAGTGTGTGGGAGGGAAAGGAGTATATATATCCTTATCGTAAAGGTAAGGAAATATTACTTATATATATTATATTAGTTTTGTTTTTTATGAAAAATAGAATATATTATATTTTATTATGTATAGTGTTTGCATAGTGCCTATGTAAGACCCCGAATTTTATGAAATGAAAGTATTCAATTTTCTTATAATTATTATTTTATTTCGTAAATGGTTAAATTGATAAAAGGTTAAAGTTAAGGGTGATATGTGAAAATATTTGCAAAAGTATGCAAGTTGTTATATAATATTCGTTTATTGGGGAATATTCTTTTTTATCGAGAAATATCAAATGACGACCAAGACAATCATTGGTGGACCCCACAACGGAAGTATTGTCTTAGTAAGAAAACGACAGAATTATCATTTTATAAAAATAATGGCGAAAGTGTTACCGTTAAAACTGTTGAAGTACCCGGTAGTAAAAGTACAAGAATGTCTGGCGTGGTTGATAAGAAGCACAAGTATTGATTATTGATGCTTACGTAAGAAGTCACTTAGTTATACTCAATTATTGCTACAATAATTGCTGCATCATATCTCTCATATTATTGATTTAATTGTTGTCATAGTATCATCTGCATAATATGATATATTATTTAATCAATAATTGAGACGACAAAGTTATTCATATTATTATTTGTAATATTGACAATGTCTAGAAGTTCTGTCAAGGAGAGGTTTGGTCACCTAATTGTGCGCCAATAAGGAGCAATCCTTATCGAAAAGCCCCCTCTTTCCTGGGAACGACCTGGTTGTTAAATATTGTGAGTTATAATATTAATGATGAATAAGTTCGTGTTGATTAAAGATAAATTGATAGTTCCATTGTGTTGGGATTATTAGTGTTAGTGGAAATCGACATTTATTTCGATAATATTTGATGTCTGGAGGTTATATTGACCAATCGGGTAATTCACCGGATAAATGAGCAATTAATTGCTATTAATTCACATGCTTATAACTATGTGTTCACATGTGTGTACTATTGATTCACATGATTTACTATTAGGGGAATTGGTGTAAGATTGATAATACTTGCATGACTAAATTAAAAATGGAGGTATAAATGAAGGTACTATACTATAATTAATTTTTTCACATATTTAGAACTATTGAGTCACATGATTTACTATTAATTCACATGATTTACTATTAGGGGAGGTGGTGCAAGTTTGATAATACTTGCAAGACTAAATTAAAAATGAAGAAAAAGAGAAAGGTATTATATTATAATATTTCTAGCCCCAAAATGTGCAATTATTGAAACTATATTTTCCTATAAATAGAAGCTCATTCTTCCTTCATTTCTCACCAATTCACTAAGTCTCACAAGAGCAATTCTTATAGCGAGAAATTATAGAGAGAAAGATGAAGAGAAATATGCTACCTCACTATTCCAGTATCCAGTCTTCTTCTGAGGTAAGGAGTATTATTTCTTTCGTATTCATGAAGAGAGTTATTTTCTTTCAATACTTGTAACAGTTGTTATTCCATTCTTTATTATTCTGTTGGAATAACATGTCTACGCGGACTACCGCATGCATGGTGAATTCTTTTGTTATTCCATTCTTTATTATTCTGTTGGAATAACCTGTCTACGCGGACTACCGCATGCATGGTGAATTCTTCTATTATTCCATTCTTTATTATTCTGTTAGAATAACCTGTCTATGTGGACTACCACATGCATAGTGAATTCTTCTGTTATTCCATTTTTTATTATTTTGTTGGAATAACCAGTCTACGCGGACTACCGCATGCATGGTGAATTCTTCTGTTATTCCATTCTTTATTATTCTGTTGGAATAACCTGTCTACATGGACTACTACATGTGTGGTGAATGACCCTTCGTATTCATTTGTGGAAATGATCTGTCTACATGGATTACCGCATAACGGGTGAAAATCCATTTACAGTTTTGTATATTCTATTATACTCGTATGAGATATCATCTGTTTTGTACTCGTCATGGAATATCATTTTCTTTGGTATTTTTCTTTTACGAGTTACTATTCATGGGTTACTATTCACCCGCTTACTATTCACTCTAGTATTATTTACTTGGGTATTCGGGACACTTTTCGTGCCAGAGTACTATTCACGAGTTACTATTCACGGGTTACTATTCACCCGATTACTATTCACTCTAGTATTATTCACTCGGGTATTTGAGATACTTTTCATGCCGGGGTACTATTTATGAGATACTATTTCTGAAGTACTATTCACAGGGTACTATTCATGAGGTACTATTCACCTAAAAAATATATTTCTTTTCTATCCAAATTATTGTACATGAATATTATTCTTGAATTTTACTCCACAAAGCAGTATCATGTTGACAATTTGGATATTTTTAAACTCTGGATAAATTTAAAGTCTTTAATATTTATTCTTGATTTCGTTTTATTAATGCTTATATCATTGTCATCGTCCTCATGCTTATATTGTGATGAAAGTCATCTTTGGCTTACGTGCATAGATGGATTTATTGATTATTAGTTTTCTATTGTATATCTTTCGCTTACGTGCAAAGATGGACTGTTGATTATTGGTTGTACAATTGTACATCTTTGGCTTACGTGCAAAGATGGACTGTTGATTATTGGTTTTACAGTTGTATATCTTTGGCTTACGTGCAAAGACGAACTGTTGATTGATAGCTTTGGCCCGTAGTGAAAAGATGGACAGGTGTATAACATGATCATGACTACTGGTGATAATAACGAATATCCTTGGCCCGTAATGCATAGATAATTCGATGATGTGATTTGCAAGATCATGACCATTAGTTAACAGTTGAATGTCTTTGGCCGTAGGTCACTGACAGACAATTGATTGGTATGATCATGACCATTGGTTTTATAGTTGAATATATTTGGCCCATAGTGCAAAGGTAGACAACTGATTGGTATGATCATTGTTATTACATTTGAATATCTTTAGCCTTTGGGGTAAGGTTATTGAGTAAACGTTCTATTAAGCCTTTGTGGCAAGGAGAAATTGTTGATTTACATGATTATAAATATGAATTGTGGATTTAACTATAATCTTTGGTGGTTTAGGTGAAGACAGGTGATGATAGTTCTTTTTGTCTTCGGTATAACAAAGAACTATTGTTGAGTATTATAGGAATGAAATATTAACGATGGAATTTTAATCTAGAAGAGATAGTAGACATTATGTTCTACTTGACTCTTCTAATGGATTGCTTATTCCGCTGCAGTTAAACTTCATGTTTATTGTATTTTATCAATTTAACACTGTTGAAGGCTAAGAATAATTTATTCTGCATTATCTTAATCATACTATTTCTTAATGGGCAAGTTGAGCTCACCCTTTTCTTTCACTATTCTCTTCAGGAAATGAGAATATAGCTGGGACTGGTCGGGGAACGGATTGACGGTCCAGATGGTTGTTTTAGTAGTCCTCACTATTCTGTGAAATAGTGTGATAATAATTGTAATGAGGACTCCTTTGAGAGTAGATATTGTCTAGAAGGCAATATTCTTGTTTAAACTCTCAGCTATATTTTGTCATATATTACCCGATAGTTGTATAATCAAGTTTGTATTTGATTTATGTACCATGTATTTGGAGACTCAGAATGGGTGATGTATACCTGTTTTGGGGGCGTCACAGTTGGTATCAAAGCTTAGGGATATGATCTCTGGCTGAGATGTGAGATAAGAACTAGGAGGGGAGAGACGGGGAATTCCTTCGCTAGTATGACCTACCTAAGTTTATTTGGTATTTAATTGGTCGGTCAGAGTATAGGGATAATATGTGATATGTCAATTAACCCTTGTTTTGTGGTAGTATTTGAAAATGGCATTCGAAAATGTTGAGATCAACAATGAAGCACATGAGACCGTTGAGTCACCAACGATCAATACCCAGGACAATGTGCAACAGGAAGATAATAATCCTCATATAAATAATAACACCGATGAAATGATGTATGATGGGATGTTCAGAGGTTTTATGCAATTCATGCAACATTAGACGAGAGAGACTCCTATTCAAAATTCAGGTGGAAACACTGGCAACCCACAGCTGGTCACTTCTAAGCAGTTCCAAGAGCTGGGATCGCCGGAGTTTTTGGGAAAGCCAGAACCACTTAAGGCGGAGACGTGGATAAAACAGATTACCAAGATATTTGATGTCTTGGAATGCTCAGAGGAGCAAAAGGTTCCCTTTGCCACCTTTATGTTGCGTGAAGAGGCAGATTATTGGTGGGACTCTGTAAAGCGTACCCAGCCTGACGCACTCAAGATGTCTTGGGAGAAGTTTCAAGAGTTATTCAACAACAAGTACTTTTCCAAAAGTATTTGTCACATGAACGAGGTGGAATTCATCAAGTTGGAGCAAAACAATATGACCGTGTCGCAATACGAGGCTAAATTTGCAGAGTTATACCGGTTTGCATCCCATTTGGTCGATAATGAGGAGCGAATGACACGAATGTTTCTAAGAGGTTTGAAACCCAATATACGTCAGTACCTCATTTCTCACAAACTTTGTTTATATTCAGATGTTGTGAATAGGGCTCAGTTATTGGAGCGCGATAATGAGTCAGCACAACCAAAAGGCAATGACCAACAACACGATAATAATCGTACCCGTGGCAACGGCCATCGGAATAATGATAACCATCGTGGGGGAAATTATCATGCCAAGAATGGTAACCACTTCGGTGGTAATCATGGCCAAGATAATAGGAGTGAAAATTTCAAGAAGAGAAGGTTCAACAACGATGGAAAGACAGCAGCACCAACACCCGTTTTCAAGGAAGGAGAACGACCACCAATTGTATGCTTCAAATACGGAGGGGAGGGACATATTAGTCCAAACTGCATGATGCAGTCCAAAGCATGTTACAATTGTGGAAAAGAAGGTCACCTAGCCCGATTTTGTCATGCACCAAAGTCAAGTTCAGCTGGGACGGTAGCGCCAAAGGCAGATATAGACAGAACAAATTCGGTGGTTTCAGGAAGAACATTTTTCGTGACTTCTGAAAAAGCGAGTAACCCGAACGAGGTTATCACGGGTTAGTTAATTATAAATTCTTGCGAAGTCTATACCTTATTAGATACCGGTTCTACCCATTCTTTTATATCTCTTGCTTGCGCTCAACGTTTAAATTTAACTCTAAAGAAGTTAGACTTTGACTTATCGGTTGAAACTCCGTTAGTAGAAACCTTCATTTCATGTGTTATCCAAGTCTTGGATGAGAGTCACAGTTTTTAAATGATATTTCTATCGTTAATAAATTTCCTGACGTATTCTTGAAGAACTTCCTGGCCTACCCCTAAAGCGTGAAATCAAATTTTGTATTGACCCCAGTACAAAACCCATTTCTAAAACCCTCAAATATTTCTTTACCTAAAATGATCGTATAATGTGCCAAAGATGTTGGCTCGAGCTATTGAAGATTATGACTATACCATTCAATATCATTGTGGAAGAGCGAACGTGGTAGCTAACGCGTTGAGTAGAAGATCGTATGCATTCACAACTGCGATGTTGTTAACACAAAAACCCATTTCGTATAACTTACAAATGATGAAGATAGAGTTAAAGAATCTAGGGACCCACGTGGTGATATCAAATATACGAGTAGAATCGACTTTAATCGATAAAGTTAAAAGTCGTTCAAGCTACAGACCTAGAGCTGATGAATACGAAGAAGAAGGTTCAAGAAGGCGTTATTCTAGAAGCAAGACTCGATGAAGAGATGAAATCTCAACCCTTGATTTAATTGGCCCATTTGAAATCCTCGATCGAGTAGGAACTGTGGCCTATAAACTCGCCTTACCGCTAAGTATGTCGCGTGTTAATAGCATTTTTCACGCATCGATGTTATGTAAATATGTGGACGACCTGAACCATATTATTAAATTAGAACTAGACGAGATAGCAGAAGATTTAACGTATGAGGAGATACGTGTTAAAATCTTGGATAAGAAGGATTATATTCGACACTCAAAGGTTATACCTCAAGAGTTAGAATCTAAAACGAAGTCAAGGTATCCTCACCTCTTCGGCATACCAGGTACGTACGTAAATTTTGAGGGTGAAATTTCATAAGGAGGGGAGATTGTAAGACCCCGAATTTTATGAAATGAAAGTATTCAATTTTCTTATAATTATTATTTTATTTCGTAAATGGTTAAATTGATAAAAGTTTAAAGTTAAGGGTGATATGTGAAAATTTTTGCAAAGTATGCAAGTTGTTATATAATATTCGTTTGGTCGGGGAATATTCTTTTTATCGGGGAATATCTGTACGACGACACAATCATTGGTGGACCCCACAATGAAAGTATTGTCGTGGTAAGAAAATGACAGAATTATCATTTTATAAAAATAACGGTGAAAGTGTTACCGTTAAAACTATTGAACTACCCTTTAGTAGTAAAGTACGAGAATCTGGCGTGGTTGCATAGTAGCACACGGTATTGATTATTGATGCTTACGTAAGAAGTCACTCAGTTATACTCAATTATTACTATAGTAATTGCTGCATCATATCTCTCATATTATTGATTCAGTTGTTGTCACAGTATCATCCGTATAATATGTTATATTATTAAATCAATAATTGAGACGACAAAGTTATTCATATTATTATTTACAATATTGACAACGTCTAAAAGTTCTGTCAAGGAGAGGTTTGGTCACCTAATTGCGCGCCAATAAGGAGAAATCCTTATCGGAAAGCCCCCTCTTTCCTAGGAACGACCTGGTTGTTAAATATTGTGAGTTATAATATTAATGATGAATAAGTTTGTGTTGATTAAAGATGAAATTGATAGTTCTATTGTGTTAGGATTATTACTGTTAGTGGAAATCGACAATTATTTTGATAATAATTGATGTTTGGAGGTTATATTGACTAATCGGGTAATTTACCGGATAAATGAGCAATTAATTACTATTAATTCACATGCTTATAACTATGTGTTCACATGTGTGTACTATTGATTCACATAATTTACTATTAGGGGAGTTGGTGCAAGATTGATAATACTTGCATGACTAAATTAAAAATGGAGGTATAGATGAAGGTACTATACTATAATTAATTTTTTCACATGTTTAGAACTATTGAGTCACATAATTTACTATTAATTCACATGATTTACTATTAGGAGAGGTGGTGCAAGTTTGATAATACTTGCATGACTAAATTAAAAATGAAGAAAAAGAGGGAGGTATTATACTGTAATATTTCGAGCCCCAAAATGTGCAATTATTGGAACTATATTTTCCTATAAATAGAAGCTCATTCTTCCTTCATTTCTCACCAATTCACTAAGTCTCACATGAGCAATTATTATAGAGAGAAATTATAGAGAGAAAGAAGAAGAAAAGTTTGCTACCTCACTATTCCAGTATCCAGTCTTCTTCTAAGGTAAGGGGTATTATTTCATTCGTATTCATGAAGAGAGTTATTTTCTTTCAATACTCGTAAGGGTTGTTATTCCATTCTTTATTATTCTATTGGAATAACCTGTCTACGCGGACTACCACATGCATGGTGAATTCTTTTGTTATTACATTCTTTATTATTCTGTTGGAATAAGCTGTCTACGCGGACTACCGCATGTATGGTGAATTATTCTGTTATTCCATTCTTTATTATTCTGTTGGAATAACCTATCTACATGGACTACCGTATACATGGTGAATTCTTCTGTTATTCTATTCGTTATTATTTTGTTGGAATAACCTATCTACGCGGACTACCGTATGCATGGTGAATTCTTCTGTTATTCCATTCTTTATTATTCTGTTGGAATAACTTGTCTACGCGGACTACCGCATGCATGGTGAATGACCCTTCGTATTCATTTGTGGAAATGATTTGTCTACGTAGATTACCGCATGGTGGGTTAAAATCCATTTGCAGTTTCGTATATTCTATTATACTCGTATGAGATATCATTTGTTTTGTACTCGTCATGGAATATCATTTTCTTTGGTATTTTTCTTTTACGAGTTACTATTCAGGGGTTACTATTCACCCGGTTACTATTCACTCTAGTATTATTCACTCGGGTATTCGGGGCACTTTTCGTGTTGGAGTACTATTCACAGGTTACTATTCACCCGGTTACTATTCACTCTAGTATTATTCACTGGGGTATTTGTGACACTTTTCATGCTTGTAGCGCCCCCAAATCCAGGTATCTTCCAACCCGACAGATGGTGCTATACTGTATAAACATTTATACATTCATTCAATTGAAAAGTCTCAAAGAACGAACATAACTTCTACATATTCAAAGTAATATTTACATTTCGCAGGTTCTATACCCATTACAAAGGTTCTTTGTCATAATATTCATTACATTACAACAATAGACCTATACTATTACAAGACAGCTTAATAATATGCCTTAGCTTTTCCTTTATCCTTATTCGATCCTTCGGGACGTTCAGTCTTAGCTGCATTCATATGGTTCAAGCAAGAGTGAGCATAACTAGCTCAGCAAGTATAACAATTTCAATAACAACATGCTTGACACATAAGAATCGTATATCTTCAATAACTGAACAATAGTTATGAAGTACTATTGATGATTCAAAATAGCACTTCATCTTTCTTTCAAAATGTTTCACAACGAATAATATTCAGCAAAACATACACTCCGGTCAAAGACCTCGAGTATTCATTCTTTCTTTGAAAAGGACAACCCAGAACTAAGTCCGTAAGCCCGATATTACTTACGAGCACTTCTAGGTGATTAGCCTATTGTACTCTATGTTGATCAACACTACATCCATTAAACGTATGTACGTTTAATCATTTGGCAACCTCACGTTGGCCATTGCGTTTACCGACAAAACATTTGTTTAACATTCCAGTCTTCTTTTGAAAACCATATCAAGTAGTTGACAAAAGATAACAACATTTGATAACAGATGAATAGATTATCAATAATCCACTCAATATATATCAAGTCTAGCCAAAGGAATTGGCTTTAACTTCAACATACGTCAATTCATGCGTAAGGATACATGAACTTCAAAAACTTATTCAGATTAAACTGAGACAAGAGTTAGAATACTTGCCTTTAGCATCTGCTACTATATATTTACTTTATGTTTGAGTCTTTCAAGTCTCTACAACACATGATCACATAATGCCTTATATTAGGTCACATATAATCAAGTATGTATCTGACTATATTTTACCCTTCATCTCAATCTAATTGTGTAATAGATTCATTTTCTATTCATTCCGGTTTATTATTATACTTACATTCATATTTGACTAGGTTATCTCAACCTTTACTCAACATCCTTAAGGTTTAACAAAGTTTAAACAATGTTACTTTACGTTCCTTAAAGTATGTTTACTTTTAAAATTAATTACCATTCTTTCTCTGTACTTATAATCATTTATCACTATCCATGTCTTGAGGCAGCCTGCTGGCGCTTGACTTTATAACTATATCTCGTCTTTGCTGGGCCTTGAGTTAGCGATGGAGAGGTCCGGACTTAATGCCTGCGGTGCGAGTCCTTACTTAATGGGCCGCGCTGCGGCGCCACTTTCTATTATGTCATGGTCCTGTACATGGCGCTGCGGCGCCACAAAATGTACTATAGTTAACGCTACAGCGCGAGTTTCCAGTGTGCTCAGACACTGTTATGGCGCTGCGGCGCCACTCAAATAGCCTAGGGTTGGCACCGCGGCGCCAACTCTGTGCACCAGAAAATTTTTCAAGCTTAAAATTTTTGTGAACTTCCCGGACGCATAACTTCTTTGTTATAAGTTCGAATTGGCTCGTTCAAAAGCCTACGATTCACAAATTATGTAATCTACGCGTTCATGCAAAAATTTTATCTATTTAATTTTGTTTGCTAAAAATTCACCTATTGGTTCATTTTTAACGTAAACGATAAACGTTCGTGAACGTTCAATGCTCGTTTCTTCGTTCTAAGTCAGAATGCAATCATTTGCAAGTCCACAACTCTTAAATGATGAACATGACTTGTCTCCATTGGAAAATAACATTTCCGAGCTCAAACTCAAAATTTGACTTCTAATCCGAGAATTTCACGAATTCGACGATTATCGTCTAATCAAGCGATTTCCGACAAATCTTCATTACTATGATTTATTCAACATTACAAATGAATTCTATTCAGTATGTGAACATCTCAACATACATATTACAACCACTTGTATTCATAGTTGGATTTTGACTTATTTCTTTCATAAGCTTATAACTTGATAAATTATAAACTACTTATGAACTCATCATTTATGACTTATGATAATTAAAGTTTCTTAATCATCATACCTATATGTTCTCAACATATAGCTTTACTTATGTATACTTCATACATATGATCATACAAGTTCTTTTACTTCCATATTACTTCTATTAATAAACTCATTACAAGTTCATAATACTTTCACATAAGTTTATAACTTATGCTAGCTTAAATGACTTATTACCAACTTATATGGCTTAAGTTCATTACTTACACATACTTCTTACTTTTTATCATTCATGTTCCTTAATCCCAACTTTTCTTATCAACCTATCATGATAGAGATAGAAGATAATTGGAGAAGGGATCTTACTTTTGAAGTTCTTGGTAGAAAGTCTTCTTCTTCTTCTCTCAAATGAAAGTGACGTATTTGCAACTTAATCTCTCTAACACTTAAGCACTTTATATGAGTTGGATTGTTTGAACATGTGCTAAATGACTTTCCAACCTTCTCTATTTATAGAATTCCCAAGGTTAGGGCAATTTAGTCAATTCAATTATCCCACCTCCTTTTGCACCTCCTTACTATTCATTACTTGCAAGGCACAAAACCTATCCTTTGCTTAGTCATTACTCTTTTAACTTAGTCATTACATTACTTGGTCACCACTTATCTTGGTCATTACACATTACTCTTGATTACCAAGTTGAACCATATTTAACATGGGTTGCCCCATGGGTTTGTCAACTCATAGATTCTAGCTTGGGCTTACCTTAAATCAACCTTTGGGCTTTGTATTAACAAACACTAATTGATTCATTAATCCATAGTTGGGCCACACCCTTAATCCATTTGAGCTTGTACCAATTATAATCAATCTTCCAAGTCCCTTTTTATTACTCAATACATATACTTATAGTTTATGTATTATTCTCGTATTATTATTCGTATACAACTTCATTATATACGATATTCCTTCCTTCATAAAAAGTCGTATAATACTTTGTATTATACTTGTTTTAATTCCCTTGTACAATACATAAGTATCATACCCTTATTACTTTCCTCATTCCTACTTCGCTTTACTTAACGTTTATAACTTAAGTCCACAAGAGAAATATTACGTTTTCCATAACTAGATTATTATTACATAATCCGTCTTACCTTAATATTCTATCATTACGTATTTCTCAGAAATTCAAAAATAAATCCCGAGCAAATATCGATGAATAGTGTTTTTCAGAAAATTTCTCAAAAAACTTTTATTTTCATCTTGGAAATTCAAACACTTTAATTCCTTTACGTAGCTCAAATACTATGACATTCCAATATCAATAGGTTATAGAATGACAACCATCTTGATATCACATAAAATATGATTTTATTATTATTTAATTTAATAAAATCATTTTATAATAAGATCCGAATTTCTCGGTCGTTACAATGCTGGGGTACTATTCACGAGGTACTATTTCCGAAGTACTATTCACATGGTACTTGTGAGATCCCAAAATTATGAAATGAAAGTATTCAATTTTCTTATAATTATTTAGTAAGTGGTTAAATTGAGAAAGGGTTAAAGTTAAGGGTAATATGTGAAATTTTTTTAAAATAAGTAAGTTGTCATAAAATAATCGGTGATAAAAGTATAGTAATACGCGTGGTTGCATAGTAGCACATGGTATTGATTATTGATGCTTACGTGAGAAGTCACTTTCGTTATACTCAATTATTGCTTTCTGATAATTCTTTGCGATCATATCTCTCATATTATTGATTCAATTATTGTCACAGTATCATCTGTATAATATGTTATATTATTAAATCAATAATTGAGTCGGTAAAGTTATTCATATTATTATTTGCAATATTGACAATGTCTAGAAGTTCTGTCAATAAGAGGATTGGTCACCTAATTGCGCGCCAATAAGGAGAAATCCTTATCGGAAAGCCCCCTCTTTCCTGGGAACGACCTAGTTGTTAAATATGGTGAGTTATAATATTAATGATGAATAAGTTCGTGTTGATTAAAGATGAAATTGATAGTTCCGTTGTGTTGGGATTATTAGTGTTAGTAGAAATCGACATCTATTTTGATAATAATTGATGTCTGAAGGTTATATTGACTAATCGGGTAATTAACCAGATAAATGAGCAATTAATTGCTATTGATTCACATGATTGTAACTATTTGTTCACATGTGTGTACTATTGATTCACATTCATTTACTAATAAGGGAGTTGATGCAAGATTGATAATACTTGCATTACTAAGTTAAAAATGGAGGTATAGATGGAGGTACTATACTGTAATTCATATTTTCACATGTCTAGAACTATTGATTCACATGATTTACTATTGATTCACATGATTTACTATTAGGGAAGGTGGTGCAAGTTTGATAATACTTGCAGAACTAAATTAAAAAGGAAGAAAAAGAGGAAGGTATTATACTATAATATTTTGAGCCCCAAAATGTGCAATTATTGAAACTATATTTTCCTATAAATAGAAGCTCATTCCTTCATTATTTTTCACCAATTCACTAAAGCTATAGAGCAATTTATAGAGAAATTATAGAGAGAGAAGCTATAGAGAGAAAGAAGAAGCGAAGTCTGCTACTACACTATTCTAGTATCCAGTCTTCTTCCGAGGTAAGGGATATTATTATTATAGTAAGGGGTATTATTTCTTTCGTATTCATGAAGAGAGCTATTGTTATTCCATTCCTTATTATTCTGTTGGAATAACCTGTATACGCGGACTACCGTATACATTGTGAAATTCTTCTGTTATTCCATTCTTTATTATTATGTTGGAATAACCTATCTATGCGAAGTACCGCATACATGGTGAAATTCTTTTATTATTCAATTCTTTATTATTTTGTTGGAATATCCTGTCTGTGCGGATTATGCATGACCTGGTTCCATTCTTTATTATTTTGTTGGAATATCCTGTTTGTGCGGATTACGCATGACCTGGTTCCATTCTTTATTATTCTGTTAGAATATCCTATTTATGCGGATTACGCATGACTTGGTTCCATTATTTATTATTCTGTTGGAATAACCTGTCTGTGCGGTCTATCGCATGCCTGAATTCTTTTGTTATTCCATTCTTTATTAGTCTGTTGGAATAACCTGTCTGTGTGAATTACCACATGCATGGTGAATGATCCTTTGTATTCATTCTTTATTAAATTGTGGAAATTATCTGTCTACGTGGATTACCGCATGGTGGGTGAAAATCCATTTGCAGTTTTGTATATTCTATTATACTCGTCTGAGATATTATTTCTTTTGTACTCGTCATGGAATATCATTTTCTTTGGTATTTTTTTACGAGTTACTATTCTCTCATTTACTATTCACTATAGTATTATTCACTCGGATATTTGGGGTACTTTTTGCGTCGGAGTACTATTCACGAGTTACTATTCATGAGTTACTATTCACCCGGTTACTATTCACTCTAATATTATTCACTCGGGTATTTGGGGTATTTTTCATGTCGGGGGAATTATTCAGGGGGTACTATTCCCGAAGTACTATTCACGGGGTACTATTCACCTGAAAAATACATTTCTTTTCTGTCCAAATTATTTTTGGTACATGAATGTTATTCTTAAATTTTACTCCACAAAGTAGTATCATGTTGACAATTTGAACGTTATTAATTTCTGGATAAATAAAATTATAAATCTTTAAATTTTATCCTTGAACTTGTTTTATTGAATTATTATGTCATTGTCATCATCCTCATGCTTATATTTTAATGAAAGTCATATGTGGCTTACGTGCATAGATGGACTGTTGATTATTGGTTTTATAGTTGTATATCTTTGGCTTACGTGCAAAGATGGACTGTTGATTATTGGTTTTATAGTTGTATATCTTTGGCTTACGTGCAAAGATGGACAAGTGTATGACATGATCATGACCACTGGTGATACTAACGAATATCCTTGGTCGTAGTGCAGGGATAATTCAATGATATGATTGGCAGGATCATGACCATTAGTTAACAGTTGAATGTCTTTGGCCGTAGTGCACTGACAAGTAATTGATTGGTATGATCATGACCATTGGTTTTATAATTGAATACCTTTGGCCCGTAGTGCAAAGGTAGACAACTGATTGGTATGATCATTGTTATTACATTTGAATATCTTTAGCCTTTGGGGTAAGGATATTGAGTAAATGTTTTATTAAGCCTTTGGGACAAGGAGAAACTGTTTAGTTATATGATTATAAATATGAATTGTGGATTTAACTATAATCTTTGGTGGTTTAGGTGAAGACGAGTGATAATAGTTCTTTTTATCTTGGGTATAACAAAGAACTGTTGTTGAGTATTACAGGAATGAAATATTAACGATGGACTTTTAATCTAGAAGAGATAGTATACAAGAGATACTATAATCTTTGTTGACTATTTATAGTCTAATAAAATGAATAACTTTATAAAAGTATTCTATTTTATATAAAAAGCTTTTCTATTTATTACATTAATAATACTAATAAAACAAAACTGAGTGATTCCTCACGTAAGCATCAATAATCAATACCGTGTGCTACTATGCAACCACGCGTATTATTGTACTTTTACTACCGAGTATTTTATGACAACTTGCTTACTTTGAAAAAATTTCACATATCACCCTTAACTTTAAACTTTTATCAATTTAACTATTTACCAAAATAGAAAAATTGAATACTTTTATTTCATAAAATTCGGGGTCTCACAAATAAGGAGAAATCCTTATCGAAAAGCCCACTCTTTCCTGGGAATGATCTGGTTATTAATATTACAAGTTATGATATTAATGATGAATAAATATGTTTTGTGAAGCAAAGTGAATCGAGATAAATAGAGGGGTTTTTATTGAAGTATTTGTTATAAATTTGGATTATCACATGGACCCCACTTACTCATTTTTTAAAATTGTCGGTAGAAAGTTATCTCAGTTTTGTTTTATTATTTATATATATATATAGGGGTTCCATCCACAGCAACCGGTTGCTGTGGAGCAACCTCTTTTTTGGCTTGTTAAAATTTTGACTGGAGCAAAAAAAAATCAATCAAGCCAAAAAGAGGTTGATCCACAAAGAATAGGTCAATTCGTGGATGGAACCCTATATATATATATATATATATATATATATATATATATATATATATATATATATATATATATATATATAAGTTTTGTTTTTTATATAAAATAGAATATATTATATTTTATTGTTGCATAGTATTGCATAGTGTTGCATAATGCATCATAGTAAAATCAATTTTTTTAAAAAAGTTTCAATCGAACGCACGTGAATCCTTTACTCTGCACCCGTGATTTTCTAAATTCAAATAGTACCCTGTCATTCTCCTATAAATAGGATGCTTAGTTTAGAAATAAAAATCACACCAGAATCAGAGAATTCTTCTTCTATAATATTGAACGTATTTCTTTTGAGTTTAAGGAAGCTTTGAGTGTAGAAAACAGTATAAGTTTTCTTCAAGAATATCCCCGCCATACCAGTCAGAAATACTCTCATTTTAAGGTAAGGAATATTATTTTTGTTCAATATTCGTAAGAAATAATATTTTCTTCCATACTCTGTAGTATGTAAGTAATATTATTTCGTTTCATATTCCTAATTCTACACTTATTTTGATAAGTATTGCTTCTATACTCCTTGAAATTAGTTGAATATCCTTGAAATTTGTGCTTCATCTAATATCATTTCACAAGGATATTTTTCTGAACATTCTTGTTAAATTTTAATCTTTTCATATCGGGGTACTATTCATGACAAAAATTGATTTCTTTTCTGTCCAAATTATTTTTGATACATGAATATTATTCTTGAATTTCACTCCACAAAGAAATTATCATGTTGGCAATTTGGACATTCTTGAACTCAGGATAAATTGAATTATAAATCTTTAAAATTTATCCTTTGCTTTCACTTAATTGAATTCTTATATCATTTTCATCATCCTCATGCTTATATTGTGATGAAAGTCATCTTTGGCCCGTAGTGCATAGATGGACTGTTGATTGATATGATTATGATCAGGAATTATGTATCGGTATAATCATGACATGTAATATTATAAATAATGTGGGAAAAGTCATCATTGGTCCGTAGTGCATTGATGGACAGTTATTGGCATGATTATGACCATTGGTGATAATAACGAATATCTTTGGCCCGTAGTGCATGGATAATTCAGTGATGTGGATTATTTATTAAGATGTGTTACAGTGATGAAATATTGATGATGAACTTTTAAATCATAGAAGATAGTAGATATCATGCTCTACTTGACTCTTATAATGGATTGTTTGTTCCGCTATAATTAAACTTGTTGTCTATTGTATTCTGTCAGTTTAACACTATTGAAGGCTAACGATAATTTATTCTGCATTATCTTAGTCATAATATTCTTTACTAGGCTAGTTGAGCTCACAATTTTCTTTCATTGTTCTCTTCAGGAAATGAGAATATAGTTGGGACTAGTCGGGGAATGGAGTGATGGTCCAGATGGTTGCTATAGTAGTCCTCACTATTCTGTGAAATAGTGTGATAATAATTCTAATGAGGACTCCATTTGAGTTTGGATATTATCTACGAGACAATATTCATGTTTAAACTCTCAGTTTATGTTTTGTCGTATTTTACACAACAGTTGTATAATTAAGTTTGTATTTGAATTTTGTACCATGTTTTTGGTGACTCAGAATGGGTTATGTATACCTATTTTGGGGGCGTCACATGTGTAAAACCATAAATAACCAAAAGTTTTTTTTTACGTTTTTATTCCTGTAATGATCCTAAAATTCATACAATTTAATTCTTAAACTTGGTCGTTAATAACACGTCTACCTTCTAATTTTACATCATTATTCGATGTTAAACTTTATAAAATGCGGAATAATTTAAACTTTTATGTCTTTTTACTTTAATTCCCTGAATCAAAACCTTTATCATCTACATGTTTTTGAATCAATCTTATTTTATGATTCACTTTATCACTGTTATTATATAAAATTTTATATTTCAATCTAATAACCTTTACATATCAGATAACTCTAACTTTAGCTTTACAGCTCAACATAAAACTATACATCATAAAACATTTAATACATCTCATGAATTTTAATCATGGTATAAAGAAATAACAACTTTAGCTAAAATATTAATCTTCGTGTATTATTTCTGATCCACGTCATTCAAGTAGCACATAGTGTTACCTTCAATCCTTAACCTGCAAAACTGGTTATTTGCAAGGTTGAGCTCGACAGCCTAGTAAAATCTAACAGTTTTCATGCATCACATAGAACATAATAGCATGCTCAACATATATCTCATAAACATTAGACTAACATAACATACATGTTCCAGTTCATATAATCAAGTATAAAGACTGAGTTCCTTACTCAATCAGCATGTTTTACTCAATCAACTTAGTCGTAAGTTGACTTTAACATTTCACACATTCAACATATATATAACAAATCATGCTCTTTGCAATAAAGATTTAAAACAATTAATCACCAATTCACATAGCAAATAGGAACTGAAAGACTTGCATTAATCGTTGTTTACCAATAACAGTTTAAGAGCTTATAGTTATCTGCACTTCACGTGCCCTACACAATTATATAATGATGAACATCAACTATTATTCACATAGCAACGCATAGTAGTTGTAATGTAAACTTTAATTTACGTCTCATAACCCTTCCTATCATAAATACACAATATTCAATTTGATTGTGTTAACTTTCAACTTATATCTCACTGTATTTCATATTTGAAGTTCATTCAAGTGCTTAAGTCTTGCTAGGAATCATTATTGGTTTTATATTAAACCCATTTCATACCTTATAATGTTCATTTCATTTGACTTAAAACACTTTTTACGTTCATTAACACTTATCACGGCGTTTCAACGTCTATTCGTCACACGCCCGATTTGTCTCTCTTGTGTGTGCTTAGTATGCGTATACAACTTATCTAATATATCATTTATTAATGTTAAGCATCATTATACTTCATAATATTTATGTTCTATAACTTAAAACAACATCTTTTATCGTCAAGAGCACTACACTTACATACGTGCATACCCGACGCCCTCCGATTGTCCCTGAAAACATAACAGTCCTACAAATGACCATTTTGACCCCTGTTCTAGACCTCAAATTGAAAACCTTAAAGAATAAAAGTTTTAGGTTTATTCGTCCTCGTTCCGGATCATTTTGAATCACCTCAATCGGAGTTCGTGAAAACGTTATGATAGTTTTACCAAATTAGGTCAAAGCAGTCACACCTTGCACACTAGGCGCGCGGCCGCGCCCAACTCCTTCATAGATTCAGCTCGCCCGCGTGACTTGGCAGCGCCCATCTGTGCACTCGCGCTCTTGGGATGCACTGCCGCGCTTGGCTACGCCCAGATTACAGTGTTTTACGATTTTTGACCCTTTTCTCCTACTAATCTTCATAACTTGAGTTATACACATCCAAATTAGTCTGTTTTCAATTCTATGGATTCATAATTCATAGAAATACACTATACAAGAATTCTAACAATTTATAAAAATATTAACCAACCTAAAATTTGACCCAAAATACATGTTCATACTCTATTTTCATGTTATAAACATATTTAGCAAATTCATTCACTACGAATTCGTTTTACATCCGTTTTTGTTCATTCCAATTGGGTTGTTTTCGTTTTTCCAAGTACTATCAGAATACATCATCAATTTAAGGTTTTCATCATGATTTCATAACTAAACTTTGACTCCAACTAAGCCATAACATACATATTTCATTAAGAACATAAGTTCTTCATCCTTAGATAGTTTTATGAATTCAATTACCTAAAAATTGCTTATACATGATATATAACAGATTATATATACCCATAAACATATTCAAACTATACTTCAACAAATTCAACCTCCAAAAACCTAATTACAAAGACTTTAGAAAACAAAAATCAAAAACTAGAAACTTAGGAATTTACCTTTGATTCTTCTAAGCTCTAGTTAGATAATTGGAAATCCTTGTTTAATCATCTTTTTCCTCTTGATTCTTAGAGTGTCTCTTCCCTCTTCTCAATTTCTCTCTAAGCTCCATCTTTCTCTCTGTGTTTTCTCTTAGGCTTATCAACTAGAATGCGTAAAAAGAAATACGCACACTAATTGGGATATCAGTTACCCCTTAACGTATATGTTATAATTATATTATATTTATTATTTTAATTTATTTTAATTTATTTTATTTATATTAATTAAAATTCAAAATTAAAAACCAAAAACCATAAGGCTTTATTTGGCAAAACTCTTTAAATTTTAAAGAATTAATATATTTAAGCCTTGTTTAGCAAAACTAAATTAAACTCCTTTAATTTATTTTAATAAACAATTTAGTTTATAATTTATAATCACATATTATTTATTTGGATCTCCATATCCAACATTAATCAAATAAATCAATCACATACTATATTTTAAAATAAATATTCCACTTTAACAAATATCACAAATTATAATTTCATTATAATTTTATTTAATAACTTAATATACCACCTTAAATTATTAAATTAAAACAACAATATAACATCTCATGTTATATTACAACTCTCTAAATTATAAATTAATTTAATTTAGAATATTATCTAATTAATTTAGATTCATAAGTATTTACTAGCAACCATTACATCAATAAAATATTTATCTCATCAATTTCAACAATAAACACATCAAATAAATATTTATATTTTAATAAATATTTAATATTAAAATTTGAAATTAGGATCAATTCTAATTCCAAATCAATATATAAATTTTTAATGTCAAATCTTACAAGTCTCCGTTCAAAATCAACTTCTTAAATGTTTGGATAATAGCAAAAGAGTGAGAATCAAACAATTAGATATTTTTTATGCTATAAGTTTTCATTCAAAATCTATTTGTATGTTTTAAATGTTATTCTTATAAGTCTTAATTCAAAATCAACTTCTTAAAAATATTTGAATAATAAAAAGAAAAAAAAGAGCATTAAATAAGATGGAATAAAAAGTTATTATAAATTAGTCCCCCACAATTTCAAAGAAAAGTTTTAAGAGAAATATGAATAAAAATCAAGAAGTGAAAATGCAATGCTTAAGTATTGGTGCCTTTTGGGCTATGAACCAATACATAGAATAAATAAGGTTAAATTCACAGGAAATAGGTGAAACAATAATTTCTATGAACCACATTCCTTTAGTATGAATTTAAACACTTATCATTCACATTATAATTTCGAAGCGGGTTTGTTCAACGCGGTTGGGCACATTTTCAACCATGCGTCAAATCCTGATTTCATGAAAGCTTTAGAGAACTTGCCTAAGTTCTCATAAAGGCAGCCCCACCTTTACTGTCACATAGCTATTTTTCATCAAGTGTGTATTGTAGCTTACCACACTATCCAATATGGACTATGAAAATATTAAGAGTTTAAAGCTCAAGCCTCATTCGCTACAAATTCACTATCATACACCATAGGGATGAACTTAAAATATATAAATTAGATAGCGCCACAACGATCAACCCATGACTTGTTATTACCCATATGAACCTAATTCCTGGGATCTCTATTCACATAAGTTGGGTTACCATCATTGTTGATCTTTGTTCTAAGCATAACTCTCATCCCCCTCAATATAGTCTCTATAAACCTTTTGTTAAGAGGTTTGGTCAAAGGGTCGGCTAAAATTTATTTTCGACCTTACATACTCTAGAGATATCACACATCAATAAGCAGCTGTCGAATATTTTTATGCCTTAAGTGAATATGCTTATTCTTGTCATTATGATTTTGATTTAAAACTTGACCTATTGTGGCATGGCAATCACAACACATAGAAACAAATGGAACTGGTCTCTTCCATAAAGGGATATCTGCTAATAGGTTTCTCAACCAATCAGCCTCAGACTTGCCTCCAAAGTAATAAGCTCAGATTCCATAGTGGAACAAGCAACACAGGTCTTGTTGGTTGATTTCCAAGTGAAAACGCCACCACTAAGGGTGAACATAAATCCACTTATGGATTTAATCTCATCTGAATCAGAGATCTAGTTAGCATCAGTCATGTAAGATACGACAAAACATAATCTAAGAGTTTTAATAAGAATATTGTCATCTATAATTTATCCACACTTAATGGAGTCCTCATTACATTTATTGTCACACTATTTTATAGAATAGTGAGGACTACTAAAACAACCATCTGGACCGTTAATCCGTTCCCCGACTCAACCCAGCTATATTCTCATTTCCTGAAGAGAACAGTGAAAGAAAGGATGAGCTCAACTAGCCCAGTAAGAAATATTATGACTAAGATAATACAGAATAAATTATCCTTAGCCTTCAACAGTATAACAACTGATAGAATAAAATAGACATCAAGTTTTAGATCAACAACTGTAGCGGAATAAGCAATCCATTAGAAGAGTCAAGTAGAGCATAAAATCTACTATCTTCTATGATTTAAAAAGTATTTCATCAACTTTATCGCTGAGACTCAGCTTAATAAATAAAATTGAATCATCCATGCATCATGGCCAAGGATATTCATGTAATCATCAATGGTCATGATTATACCGAATAATCCCTGGTCATAATGTAACGCCCGAGAAAATCGGATTTTTATGACAATTAAATTTTTATTTGATTATATGAATTAAATGAATTTAATTGATTTATTTGTGAGTAAGCTATCTGAAGGTCGTTCTATGACCTAGAATGTGCTAACGTGGTTAGTATTCTGGCTTTGTGATAGAATTATTTGTTTGGAATTTCCAAGACGAAAATAATTATTTTCCAAGAAATTTCTGTAAAAACACTATTCATCCATTTCTGTTCGGGGAATTATTTTGAAACGAGAAACGCGTGATGATAGAATATTGAGATTAAATGGAATATCTGATAATATTTCATTTATGGCAAATGAAGTTTTTGCCTGCGGACTTAAAACCTAAGGGTTGAGTATATTGATTTCCAAGAAAGAAATAATATGCGTAGAAGGAATTGCGTTAGGGTTAATGCGAGTGTTATACATTTGGTGATACTATTTAGTATCTATGTATAATACGATGTACAATATGATTATTATATGAGTAGTATACGGTGAAAATACGTAAATTGTACGTTTAGAATACGATTCGTATTATAGGATTAAGATTAAGTCTTATGTTAATTCATTTGAGTTGGATTATAAATTAGTCCAATTATTTGAATGAGCAAACCCAAGTGATTAGTGGGTTAAGCCCAAGTCAAGGCCCAATGCTAATTTAGTTAAGCCCAATTCATTAAAACTGAACCGTGGGTCGAACCGATGGGTTATCGAATGGGTAAAACCCATGGGGCAACCCATGGGATGTCAAATGGCAAGAGGTGGGCCGGACACCTTGGTGTGGAAGCCAAGCATAAGGCTTGGTCACCAAGTATTTTACTTGGTGACCACACATGAATAGTAAAGAGGTGATGGTTCGTTGTCAATTATGCCCTCCATTCTAGTTTTCTATAAATAAAAGGCTAGATTGATTCATTTGAGGAGTTTTACAAATTCCAACCTAGATTATTTGAGAGAGAAAGAGAGCTAGACTCATAAATTATACACTTTGGAAGCTTGAACTTAGAGTCTTCCAAGAGAGTTTCATAAGAGTTCTTGAGGTAATATTCTTATCTTTTATCTTCATCTCTTTTGGATTTTCTTTTATTTTAGAGAATCATAGAAGGGGTGGTATATGTCTTGTATGAGGGATTAAAGATGACTTACCGTAGATTCAATCTCTACAAGTCATGAGATTATAAGAATCATAAGGTTTAATATAGTTTTGAACCATGAAAATATTGTTTGTGGAGGTTAATTGTTTATAAACGATTGAACTCCATCAATACATTAATATATGCATCTTGCTTGGTTAGGATGTAGATATGAAATCCATGGAGTATTCCTTGTGATTTGGCTTAGAGAACGCTAGTAACGAAGTTATGGCAAATTTCACGGAAATAGACGTTAAACGTTGAAAACGTTAAATTCTGGATTGAGGGTCAAAAGTTGCCGTAAGACTTGAAAACATTGGTTTTCAATGTCAACACGTGAGATAGGGTGATTAAGAGTTGTGGATTCGAGAATTGTCGGATTCTGACTTAAAACGAAGAAAACGAGCATTGAACGCTCATTAACGTTTACGAACGTCTAGAAAATAAACTTAATAGTGGATTTTGAGTTATCGGATTCGAAAGTGTTGAATTCTTATATGAACACATAGATTATGTCATTTATTATTTTTAGGCTTTTGAATGGACCAAATCGGGCTTATAACGAAGAAGTTACGGCCTCGGGAAATTCACAAAATTTTTCTAAGTTCGGGAATTACTGGAAGGTCCGAGGTGCAGTGCTTGCGATGCGAACATAGTGTTAAATTCATGTGCGCAACATGACAAGAGCCATGATGTAGAAGCTGACATTGCTAATTAGCCAGCAATACCATTGATAAGTATAGAGTCTCGCATAAATTGGCCGATCTAGGGAGTCGACCATCGCTAACTAGTCTGCATGGCCTTGTCTAATCTCGCATAAGCCCTCAGCGCGAGTGTAAGGTCTTGGATTCTAATTTAGGTTTTGAACTTCAATTGTTTGAGGACCTAAAGGGATAAGGTTTGTACACATCATAAGTGTATTAAAGTTATTCCTATACTACCTATACCAAGGTATATGGTATGAAACTTAGGAATGTAATGCATGTTAACAAGATATGTACGATAAACAAAGTTGGTACCTTATCAACGATGTTTGAGTTCGGTTAATAAACGTCAGATGAGTGATAAACCGGGATGGAGGGTAATAAGTCTTGTTGACTTTAATAAAGATATTAAGTTAACAAAGACATAGAAGAGAAAGAAGCTTGTAGGAACAATGTGAATAGTTGTTTGATAGCTAATTACAGTGTGCTATGTGAATATATCATGTAGATTCTGTAAAGGTTGTGGTCAGTTGAGTAAGTTAATTGAGGACGCTAAAAGTCAAGTTTTCTTAACCTTGTCTAACTTCCATGTTAGCCAAGTTTTATGTGATTCGTTAAAGTGAATTGCAAGACTTGTTTTAAAGAAAAGGTCAATGTCAGATTTTAATTCGGCTAGACTATTCGTAATATATAGGTGGATTGTTGTTCATATCTTTCTATATAGAAATGTTAACGCTATCCTATGCCAAGTAATTGGTATGGACGTGAAGGTAAGGTTTGTTTATGAACAAACAAAAGTATTTTTCATCGATTGTTCGATGGGCACGCGAGTTTGCCAAAAATATTAAACGTAAATACGTTTAATGAATGAGTGTTGATCAACATAGAGTACTGTAGGCTGATCACCTAGAAGTGCTTGTAAGTTATACGGATGAACGGCCTTAATGCTTTGGACTCCTTTTTAAGTATGAAAACGGAAAGATTACTGTTCATGGTCTATCGACCGGTTCAAAATTCCTAATCTATTCCATACTTTGGGAATTGATGTTATAAATTGTTAAAGTATTATTGATTTATAATACTTCATAACTATTGTTCAGTTATGTTGGAATTGTTATATAATTCATGAATGTGGTATTCCTGTTATCCTTGATAAACTTGCTGAGCTGTCATGCTCACTTCTTGCGTGAATTATATAACTGCAATTAAGGATGAACGTACTGTGAATGTCAAACGAGATAAAGGCAAAGCTAAGATGGATGCTTATCCATTGTGTAATAGTTTAGTAAGTTTGTATGTATTATACATTATGAACAATGAACGATGTAACCGGTTTATGAACCTAGGAAGGATTATACTTTGATTGTAATAAGAAAATAATAATTACATTCATTTGGTTGTATTTCAATGGAATGATTGTATGGATATTAGTACAGTGGAGCATCATATGTCGGGTTGGAAGATACCTGAATTTGGGGGGCATCACAGGTTGGTATCAAAGCTTTAGGTTATAAAACTTAAGGGGGGGAAACCTTAGGCTAATAGCCTCGTAAGGAAGGTAAAGTCTGAAGAATGAAATTCAAGTTCATTGAAATAATAAGGTATGGAGATAACTCAGTATCGAAAGGATTAAAAGATGGAAATTAATCTTAAATATATTAAATGTGATTTGTGTTTATACTATTTTGTATTATGTACTAATCAACGTGTTATGTGTTTGTAGATGTCAACCGATAGCTTGATGTTTAGAAACGTGGAAATGATAAGTGAGGATTCAGTGAATCAAGTTGAGATAGTACCAATGCCAGTGGTGGAGGTACCGATAGTTATACTAGATGACTCAGACATTGAGGAGTACATCTCTGAGGAGGAATACTCTGAGTAGACCATGGGATTAGCATCATACCTTAACGAGATGCTAGACGTGGAGGAGGAGATGGAGGTGACATCGATTAACACGGTGTTACCTACTCAGGAGCCAACACCTCCGGATGCAACGAGAGCATTGTATCTAGCAGTGTTGGATAGGAATGTGCATTTATGCACTGTGGTAGAGGCACAGAATGAGGAAATAACTGCCTTATATGAGGCAAAAGAATCTGCAGAGGCAGACTTTGAGTCAGAGTACGACGAGAAAGTGCTTATAACTGATAAGGCTCATGACTATAAGAAAGAGGTTCTTGAGCTACAAAATAAACTGGTTGAGAAATACCAGAAGATAGCTAGGATGTCATACATCCACGAATGTGCTCATGAGGATTTCAAGCTGAAAATTGCTTGTTATTCTATTAAGTCAGGACAGACTCGGCATACCATAAGTCGAGATATTGTGTCGATTCTGGCAAATTAGAAATATGAGAATGTCGTTCAACAGTGTTAATAGATCATTAGATCTTTTTGTATGTAGTAGTGACGTAAACCCTCTTTTGTATAGTTTAAGGGTAGTCTTTTTGTAAATCCTAATTTTTGTAGAAGGCAATCGCGGAATAGTATGTAATAGCTTTTGGCTAAGGGAATATGATGTAAATAGTTTTGACTATGAAAGCATATGTATATAATGAAGTTTTTATTAAATGTGTTTGTGGTAATATGAATGATTATTGTTAATTGAGAATGATAACCGAATAGTTAAATAGATAATAACAAAGCTTTATTTATTTAATCAGAATTATGCAACCAAGAAGGAGACAACGTAACCAAAAGGCCGAGTCTCATAATGAGAATCAAGGGGGTCCTAATAACCCTATGCAAGAGTTCGTTAATTTATTAACGGCTGCATTTAACCAAGTGGGGGTGGATTCACAGTAGCTCACGGGGTAGCAAGAACCACTACCTTTAAGGACTTTAAAAGTGTGGGTCCTCCAGGAGTTAGAGAGAGCGAGAACCACTAGAAGCCCAGACATGGATTAGAGAGATTGAAAAGGCGTTTGTGATAACAAACATAGGTGAGGCACAAAAGACTTATTTTGCGACTTACATGATGAAGGGGGAATCCAACTACTGGTGGGAGGCTCACCAGGGTGGGGCTAGAACAGAGGCTGTTACGTGGGAACGGTTTAAGAAGGTTTTCTTCGAGAACTATTTCCCTACTAGCATGCAGGGTAGGATGGAAATTAAGTTCCTAGAACATAAGCAGGGGGATATGACAGTTCCCCACTATGCCGCCAAGTTCAATGAATTGGCGAGATTTGCTCCACACCAGGTGGATACAGAGGAGAGAAAGGCGCGTAAGTTTGAGCAGGGCTTAAAACCCTGGCTCTATAGTAGGATATCGGTTTTTCAGAGAGCTTCCTACGGGACCATTCTGGAAAAAGCGATAATAGCTGAAGGTGGTGGTGAGGCATTGTCTCAGTACCACAAAGAGCAAAAGATCAAGAGCAAGTTAGAGAGAGGTAGTAAGGCTGAAGTTGTCAGCAAAAGCGAAAACTTGCCAAAGAGAAAGAGTTTTAACCCTGGGAATACCGGGGTAAAGCAGGGAGATTCCAAACGGAGGATGGAAGCATGTAAAACATGCAGAAAGCCTCAAATGGGAGTCTGTTTAAAGGGAAAAGTTATCTGTCAGAATCTGTGGATAGGAGGGCATTTGTCACCTTGTTGTCCTAACCTTAAGAAGAAACCGGGGATGCTTTATTCGTGGGTGATGGACCACATGGCAAGAAATTGTCCGAAGAAGGGTTTAGAGGGGAATAAGAGTTCTGGTAGTGGTAAATTAGCCATTACTGGACCAACACCATCGGTGGGTAGACCCTCAGCTTGTACGTTTAATATAACTGTCCAGGATGCGGTCGCATCAACGGATGTGGTAGCAGGTATCATTTCGATAAGATAAATGCTTATGTGCTATTTGACTCGGGTGCTACTTGTTCTTTTATAGCATGTGAATATGCTAAGCGATTAGGTTTAATCCCTGAAAAGTTACCTATACCTTTAGACGTTAAGGTAGCATTTGAAGAGATAATCCCCATTGAACATATTCATAAGGATTGTTGCGTAGAAATTAGAGGGAATAAGTTATCGGTAGATTTGGTACCGATAAGGTTAAAAGAATTCGATGTAATTCTTGGTATGGATTGGTTGGTTAACCATAAGACGATTATAGATTGCCATAGGAAAAGTGCAAACCTTTGGCTTTCTAAGAAAACCAAGGTAGTATTCTTCGGTAATAAATCACCGAGACGCTCTTGTTGTCTGTCGATGACACAAACTAGGAAGATGTTGAGAAAAGGGTGTATAGGTTATCTATACCATGTTGTGGATACTCAAAGAGTGGGAACATCCTTGTACCAAATACCTATAGTGCAAGAGTTCGCGGATGCATTTTCGGATGAGTTACCGGGTATTCCACCGGACAGGGAGGTGGAGTTTCTAATTGATCTATTACCGGGAACGACACCAGTTTCAAGGGCACCATATCAGATGGCACCAGTTGAGATGAAGGAGTAAATGGTTCAATTACAAGAACTATTAGATCGGAAGTACATTCAACCGAGTGTGTCTCCTTGGGGAGCACCAGTGTTGTTTGTAAAGAAGAAGGATGGGTCGTTAAGGCTTTGTATCAACTATCGAGAGTTGAACAAATTAACCATTAAGAATAAATACCCTTTGCCCAGGATCGATGATCTATTTGATCAGTTGAAAGGGGAAAAGTATTTTTCTAAGATAGATTTATGCACGGGGTATCATCAGTTAAAAGTGAGGAAGGAAGATGTACCTAAGACGGTGTTCAGAACTCGTTATGGTCATTACGAATTTCTGGTGATGTCGTTTGGGTTAACTAATGCGCCAACCACATTTATGGATATGATGAACAGAGTGTTCAAACAATAATTGGACAAGTTTTTCGTAGTGTTCATTGATGATATTCTAGTCTATTCAAAGACGCCAGAAGATCATGCAGAACATTTAAGAATGGTGTTGGAAACACTAAGGAAGGAGAAGTTGTATGCGAAATTCACAAACTGTGAATTTTGGCTTGAGAGAGTACAGTTTCTAGGGCATGTTATTGATAAGGATGGCATTTCCGTAGATCTGGCAAAAGTAGAAGTAGTTAATGAATGGGAGAAACCGAAAATGCCAATTGAGGTTCGAAGTTTTCTGGGGTTAGTGGGATACTATAGAAGGTTCATTCCGGACTTTTCTAAAATAGCTACTCCATTGACAAATCTGACAAGAAAGTCGGTGAAGTATGTGTGGACTAAAAAATGTGAAAACAGTTTTCAGGAGTTGAAAAAGAGATTAAGTGAGGCACCTGTATTGTCCTTACCCGACGATACAGGGAATTTTGTAGTGTATAGCGATGCTTCGCATAAAGGACTAGGTTGCGTGCTCATGCAACATGGCAAAGTCATTGTGTATGCATCACATCAATTGAAGGATTATGAGAAGGTCTATCCTACTCATGATTTGGAATTGGCAGCTGTAGTTTTTGCCTTAAAAATATAGAGGCATTATCTTTATGGTGAGAAATGTGAGATATGCACGGACCACAAAAGTCTGAAATATATCTTTACACAGAAGGAGTTGAACATGAGACAAAGAAGGTGGTTAGAGTTAATCAAAGATTATGACTGTAATATTTTATATCATCTGGGGAAAGCAAATGTAGTAGCCGATGCGCTAAGTAGGAAGGGTAGAGAGAAACTGTCAATGTTAACAACTCAGAATGAGTTGGTAACAGCGATGGCAAGAATGGAGTTAGAAATTAAGTTACCAGAGGAAGCAGTGGAGATCTTATTTTCCATGGAAACCCAACCGACTATAGTGGAGCGGGTTAAGGGAGTACAACTGAGCAAAGAGGAGTGCAAGCAGATGAAGAAGAGGATAGAAGACGAAGAAAAGACTAGATATAACCTCGATAAGGAGGGATTACTTCATTTTGAAGGAAGAATTTGGGTTCCGAATGATCCCGAATTAAAGGAGGAAATAATGATAGAGGCTCATAGTTTGAGGTACTCGATACATCCCGGTAGTACGAAGATGTATCAAGACCTTCGTCAGAACTTTTGGTGGCCGAACATGAAGAGGGAGATAGAAAAATATTATGTTAGTAGGTGCTTAACTTGTCAAAAAGTTAAGGCTAAACACCAACGACCTAGCGGGTTATTGCAACCGTTAGAAATTCCAGAGTGGAAGTGGGAGCACATCACGATGGACTTTGTGGTGGGACTTCCAGCAACAAGAAAAGGATACGATGCTATTTGGGTGATAGTGGATCGATTGACGAAATCGGCTCATTTTCTACCAATAGGAGTTAGGTATAACCTAGATCAGTTAGCTAAGCTGTATGTCAAGGAAATTATTTCCAGACATGGAGTATCTATTTCGATTGTGTCAGATCGTGATCCACGATTCACATCGAACTTTTGGAAGAGTTTGCAAGAGCAATTGGAAACGTAGTTAAGATTGAGTACGGCGTATCATCCTCAAACGGATGGTCAGAGTGAAAGGATAATTCAGACGCTAGAAGATAGGTTAAGATCTTGCATTATGGATTTCAAAGGGAGTTGGGACGAATATTTACCGTTGGTGGAATTTTTGTATAACAACAGTTTTCACGCTAGTATAGGCATGCCGCCTTACGAAGTGTTGTATGGAAGGAAGTGCTGAACTCCTTTGTGTTGTGATGAGGTGGGTGAACGTCGGATGTTGGGACCTGAGATGGTACAACAAACGGCGGACATGGTGAAGTTAATACGTACTCGATTAGTTGTTGCTCAAGACCGGCAGAAGAAGTATGCAGATTCTCACAGAGAGAATAGAGAATTCGATATAGGGTCTTTTGTCTTTCTGAAAGTATCGCCTTGGAAGGGAAAGATATGTTTTGGGAAGAAAGGGAAGTTAAGTCCAAGGTTTGTAGGACCTTTGAGATTTTAAGAAGGGTAGGAGAGGTAGCTTATCTATCCAAATAGAGAAAGACTTGTCCTATGAGGAACTTCCAGTTCAAATTATTGATAGGAAGGAACAAGTTTTAAGAAATAAGGTAATACCTTCAGTGAAGGTGTTATGGAAAAACCACAATGCTGAAGAAGCAACGTGGGAGCTCGAAAGTAAAATGAAGGAAGATTTTCCTCATTTGTTTTTAATTATAAGCTAATATTCTGGGGACAGAATCCTTATAAGGGGGAGAGAATGTACCGCCCAAGAAAAATAGATTTTTATGACAATTAAATTTTTATTTGATTATGTGAATTAAATGAATTTAATTGATTTATTTGTGAGTAAGCTATGTGAAGGTCGATTCATGACCTAGAATGTGCTATAATGGTTAGTATTACGGCTTTGTGCTAGAATTATTTGTTTGGAATTTCAAGACAAAAATAATTATTTTTTGAGAAATTTCTGTAAAAACACTATTCATCCGTTTCTGTTCGGAGAATTATTTTGAAATTTCGAGAAACGCGTGATGATATAATATTGAGATTATATGGAATATCTATTAATATTTCATTTATGGTAAACGAAGTTTTTGCCTGCGGACTTAAAACCTAAGGGTTGAGTATATTGATTTTTGAGAAGGAAATAATATGCGTAGAAGGAATTGTGTTAGGGTTAATGCGAGTGTTATACATTTGGTGATATTATTTAGTATCTATGTATAATACGATGTATAATACGATTATTATATGAGTAGTATACGATGAGAATACGTGATTAAGATTAAAGATTATGTTAATTCATTTGAGTTGGATTATAAATTAGTCCAATTATTTGAATGAGCAAACCCAAGTGATTAGTGGTTTAAGCCCAAGTCAAGGCCCAATGCTAATTTAGTTAAGCCCAATTCATTAAAACTAAACCGTGGGTCGAACCGATGGGTTACCAAATGGGTAAACCCCATGGGGAAACCCATGGGATGTCAAATGGCAAGAGGTGGGCCGGCCACCTTGGTGTGGAAGCCAAGCATAAGGCTTGGTCACCAAGTATTTTACTTGGTGACAACACATGAATAGTAAGGAGGTGATGGCTCATTGTCAATTATTCCCTCCATTCTAGTTTTCTATAAATAAGAGGCTAGATTGATTCATTTGAGGAGTTTTACAAATTCCAACCTAGATTATTTGGGAGAGAAAGAGAGCTAGACTCATAAATTATACACTTTTGAAGCTTGAACTTAGAGTTTTTCGAGAGAGTTTCATAAGAGTTCTTGAGGTAATATTCTTATCTTTTATCTTCATCTCTTTTGGATTTTCTTTTATTTTAGAGAATCATAAAAGGGGTGGTATATGTCTTGTATGAGGGATTAAAGATGACTTACCATAGATTCAATCTCTACAAGTCATGAGATTATAAGAATCATAAGGTTTAATATAGTTTTGAACCATGAAAATATTGTTTCTGGAGGTCAATTGTTTATAAACGATTGAACTCCATCAATACGTTAATATATGCATCTTACTTGGTTAGGATGTAGATATGAAATCCATGGAGTTTTCCATGTGATTTGGCTTAGAGAACGCTAGTAACGAAGTTATGGCAAATTTCACGGAAATAGACGTTAAACGTCGAAAACGTTGAATTCCGGATTAAGGGTCAAAAGTTTCCGTAAGACTTGAAAACGTTGGTTTTCAATGTCAACACGTGAGATAGGGTGATTAAGAGTTGTGGGTTTGAGAATTGTCGGATTCTGACTTAAAACGAAGAAAACGAGCATTGAACGCTCATTAACGTTTACGAACGTCTAGAAAATGAACTCAATAGTGAATTATGAGTTATTGAATTCGAAAGTGTCGAATTCTTATATGAACGCGTAGATTATGTCATTTATGATTTGTAGGCTTTTTGAACGGACCAAATCGGGCTTATAATGAAGAAGTTACGGCCCCGGGAAATTCACAAAATTTTTCTAAGTTTTGGGAATTACAGAATGGCCAACAAGAATGAATAGCAGACCTGATGTAGTTACACCGCGCTAATTGGCACCCCAACGCCATTGATAGTATAGAGTCTCGCCGCCATGACGTCGATCATCTGGGAGTCGACCATCGCTAAGCTGGCGCCTCGATTGCCGATCTAATCTTGCATAAGCATGTGCATGACACAGTGTAAGGTCTTGGATTCTGATTTAGGTTTTAAACTTCAATTGCTTGAGAACCTAAAGGGATAAGGGTTGTACACTTCATAAGTGTATTAAAGTTATTCCTATACTACCTATACCAAGGTATATGGTATGAAACTTAGGAATGTAATGCATGTTAACAAGATATGTACGATAAACAAAGTTGGTACCTTATCAACGATGTTTGAGTTCGGTTAATAAACGTCAGTTGAGTGATAAACCAGGATGGAGGGTAATAAGTCTTGTTGAATTTAATAAAGATATTAAGTTAACAAAGACATAGAAGAGAAAGAAGCTTGTAGGAACAATGTGAATAGTTGTTTGATAGCTAATTACAGTGTGGTATGTGAATATATCATGTAGATTCTGTAAAGGTTGTGGTCAGTCGAGTAAGTTAATTGAAGACGCTAAAAGGCAAGTTTTCTTAACGCTTGTCTAACTTCCATGTTAGCCAAGTTTTATGTGATTCGTTAAAATGAATTGCAAGACTTGTTTTAAAGAAAGGTTCGATGCCAGATTTTAATTCGGCTAGACTATTCGTAATATATAGATGGATTGTTGTTCATATCTTTCTATATAGAAATGTTAACGCTATCCTATGCCAAGTAATTGGTAAGGACGTGAAGGTAAGGTTTGTTTATGAACAAACACAAGTATTTTTCATCGATTATTCGATGGGCACGCGAGTTTGCCAAAAATATTAAACGTAAATACGTTTAATGAATGAATGTTGATCTACATAGAGTACTATAGGCTGATCACCTAGAAGTGCTCGTAAGTTATACGGATGAATGGCCTTAGTGCTGTGGACTCCTTTTCAAGTATGAAAACTGAAAGATTACTGTTCATGGTCTATCGACCGGTTCAGAATTCCTAATCTATTATATACTTTGGGAATTGATGTTATAAATTGTTAAAGTATTATTGATTCATAATACTTCATAACTATTGTTCAGTTATATTGGAATTGTTATATAATTCATGAATGTGGTATTCCTGTTATCCTTGATAAATTTGTTGAGCTGTCATGCTCACTTCTTAAGTGAATTATATAACTGCAGTTAAGGATAAACGTACTGTGAATGCCAAACGAGATAAAGGCAAAGCTAAGATGGATGCTTAGCCATTGTGTAATAGTTTAGTAAGTTTGTATGTATTATACATTATGAACAATGAACGGTGTAACCATTTTATGAACCTGGGAAGGATTATACTTTAATTGAAATAAGAAAATTGTAATTACATTCATTTGGTTGTATTTCAATGGAATGATTGTATGGAGATTAGTACAGTGGAGCACCATATGTCGGGTTGGAAGATACCCGAATTTTGGGGCGTCACACATAATCATACCAACAACTGTCTATCAATGAACTACAGGCCAATGAGGACTTTTACCATATCATTCATCACATTACGGTCATGATTATACCGAATAATCCCTTGTCATAATCATACCAAGTCCATCTATGCACGTAAGCCAAAGATGACTTTCATCACAATATAAGCATGAGGATGATGACAATGACATAATAATTCAGTAAAACAAGTTCAAAGATAAATTTTAAAGATTTATAATTTAATTTATCCAGAAATCAATAACGTCCAAAATGTCAACATGATACTGCTTTGTGGAGTAAAATTCAAGAATGCTCAGAAGAATATTTCCATGAAAAGATACTGGATGAAACGCAAATATCCAGGATATTCTACTAATTTCATGGAGTATAGAAGTCAAAACTTTAACCAACTGAGTATAATAGAATATATGAAACTGCAAATCCATTTTCGTCTGCCATGCGATAATCCACGTAGACAGATCATTTCCATAATTTAATAAGGAATGAATACTAAGGATCATTCACCATGCATGCGGTAATCCACATAGACAGGTTATTCCAACAGAATAATAAAGAATGGAATAAAACAAGAATTCACCATGCATGCATTGAGTCGCGTGTAGAGCGAGGTTATTCCAATGAATAATAAAGAATAGAATAACGATGAAGAATTCACCGGGCATGCGATAGGCCGCATGCATGAGTTATTCCAACAAAATAATAAAGAATGGAATAACAGGAGAATTCACCAGGCATGCGATAGACCCCACAGACAGGTTATTACAACAGAATAATAAAGAATGGAATAACAAAAGAATTCACCAGGCATGCGATAGACCGCACAGACAGGTTATTCCAACAGAATAATAAAGAATGGAATAACAGAAGAATTCACCAGGCATGCGATAGACCGCACAGACAGGTTATTCCAACAGAATAAAAAAGAATGGAATAACAACCCTTACGAATATTGAAAGAAATAACTCTCTTCAGGAATACGAAAGAAATAATGCCCCTTACCTTAGAAGAAACTGGATACTGGAATAGTGAGGTAACAGACTTCTCTTCTTCTTTCTCTCTATAATTTCTCTCTATAATAATTGCTCTTGTGAGACTTAGTGAATTGGTGAGAATGAAAGAAGAATGAGCTTTTATTTATAAGAAAATATAGTTTCAATAATTGCACATTTTGGGGCTCAAAATATTACAGTATAATACCATCCTCTTTTTCTTCATTTTTAATTTAGTCCTGCAAGTATTATCAAACTTACACCACCTCCCCTAATAGTAAATCATGTGAATTAATAGTTCATTCATGTGATTCAATCATGTAAAAAAACTAATTACAGTATAGTACCTTCAACTATACCTCCATTTTTAATTTAGTCATGCAGGTATTATCAATCTTGCACCAACTCCCCTAATAGTAAATCATGTGAATCAATAGTACACACATGTGAACACATAGTTATAAGCATGTGAATTAATAGCAATTAATTGCTCATTTATCCAGTTAATTACCCGATTGGTCAATATAACCTCCAGACATCAATTATTATCGAAAAAATATCGATTTTCACTAACACTAATAATTCCAACACAATGGAACTATCAATTTCATCTTTAATCAACACGAACTTATTCATCATTAATATTATAATTCATAATATTTAACAACAGTGTCGTTCGAGGAAAGAGGGGCTTTCAGATAAGGATTTCTCCTTATTGGGCGCGAAATTAGGTTACCAAACCTATCCTCGATGAACTTCTAGACATTGTCAATATTGCAAATAATAATATGAATAACTTTGTCGTCTCAATTATTGATTTAATAATATAAATAATGCATATGATACTTTGAAAATAATTGAATCAATACTATGAGAGATATGATCGCAATTCTTTGTGAGCAATAATTGAGTATAAGCGAGTGACTTCTCACGTAAGCATCAATAATCAATCTGGTATTGCTACTATGAAACCATGCGTATTCATTGAAATTTTACTACTTAGGGTAGTTCAACGGTTTAACGGTAAAACTTTAAATCGTTATTTTTATAAAAGATAATTACATGCGTTTTCTAACTACAATAATACTTCCGTTGTTGGGTCCACCAATGATTGTGTCGTCGTACTAATATTCCCTGTTAAAATAAATATTTCCTGACCAATCGAATATTATATAACCACTTGCTTACTTTGCAAAATTTGTAAAAATTACCCACAACTATAACATTATATCAAATCCACACCATAATATTCAAAAAATATATTTCATGAAAATTATTCTTTATTCATAAAAGTTGGGGTCTTACAACCTCCCCTTCTTATGAAATTTTGTCCTCAAAATTAGGGTACGTACCTAGTATATCGAACAGGTGAGGATATCTTGACTTCATCTTAGATTCTAACTCCCAGGTCATTTCTTCCACATCGTGGTTTCTCCACAAAACTTTGACTTAAGGTATAACCTGGGAGCGTAGAATATAATCCTTCTTATCCAAGATTTTAACAGGTAACTCTTCATATGTTAAATCTTCCTCTATCTCGTCTGGTTCTAATTCAATAATGTGGTTCGGGACTTTCACATATTTACATAACATAGATATGTGAAAAACGTTATGAACACGAGACATACTTGGCGATAAGGCAAGTCTATAGGCCACAGTTCCTACTCGATCGAGGATTATAAATGGGCCAATGAATCAAGGATTGAACTTTCCTCTCTTTCCAAATCTCGTAACTCCTTTCCATGGGGCAACACGTAATAACAAATGATCTCCAATATTGAATTCCACGTCCTTTCGATGAAGATTAGCATAACTCTTTTGTCAATCTTGTGAGGCTTTTATACGTTATCGGATCGTTTGAATCTTTTTTGTAGTCATACATACCAACTTCGGTCCTAACAACGTTGCTTCACCCACCTCATCCCAGCATACTGGAGAACGACACTTTCTTCCATACAACGCCTCAAATGGAGCCATGCCAATACTTGTTTGATAACTATTGTTGTAGGAAAACTCCACAAATGGTAAGAACTTGTCCCAACTTCCCTTGAAGTCAAGGACACAGAGTCGTAATAAATCTTTAAGAGTTTGAATAGTCCTTTCCGACTGCCCATTCGTTTGAGGATGATATGCCGAACTAAATCGTAAATCCGTGCTCATAGCTTTTTGCAAACTAACCCAAAATCTTGAAGTGAATCTTGGGTCTCGATCAGAAACTATGGATACAGGCATACCATGCAATCTTACAATCTCGTTTATGTACATACTAGCAAGACGTTCAAGTGTATAAGTTTCTCGTATCGGTAAGAAATGAGCAGACTTGGTCAATCTATCAACAATGACCCAAATCGCATCTATGCCTTGAAAAACCTTGGGAAGACCAGTAACGAAATCCATGGTAATGTGCTCCCACTTTCATTCTAGAATTTCAAGTGGTTGCAATGGACCTTTTGGCACTTGATGCTCTGCCTTGACTCGTTGACAAGTTAAACACCTTGAGATAAACCCCGTTATCTCTCTTTTCATATTGCTCCACCAAAATGTATGTCGAAGATCACGATACATTTAGGTACTCCCAGGATGGATTGCAAACGGTGTGTTGTGCGGCTCCATCATGATTTTATACTTCAAGTCAGAATCGTTAGGAACACAAAGTCTGGAGTTAACTCAAAGTATTCCTTCTTCATCGATTCTTGCTTCCGGAATAGCACCTTCTTGTACTTTCTTCCTTATACGCATCAGCTCCAGGTCCATAAGTTGAGCAGCTTTAACTTTATCAATTAAAGTCGGTTATACTTGTATATTTGCTATCATCACATGGGTCCCTAGAGTTTTTAACTCTATCTCCATCCTTCGTAAGTCATACAAAATGGATCTTAGCGTTAACAATATTGCACTCGTACCCGCATATGATCTTCTACTCAATGCGTCAGCAACTACGTTCGTTTTCCAGGATGGTATTGGATGGTATGATCATAATCTTTCAACAGCTCAATCCATCGTCGTTGTCACATGTTGAGTTCCTTTTGAGTGAAGAAATATTTGAGGCTTTTATGATCTGTATAGATCTCCACCTTCTCTCCATACAGGTAATGCCTCCAAATCTTAAGCGCAAAAACGACTGCTGCCAACTCTAGATCATGAGTAGGATAATTCCTCTCATATTCTTTGAGTTGTCGCGAGGCATATGCTATGACTTTCCCATATTATATGAGAACACATCCTACCCCTTTGCCTGAAGCATCACTGTAGATGACAAATCCCTCCGAGCCAGATGGTATTGTCAGAACAGGTGCTGAAATGAGTCTTTTCTTAAGTTCTTGAAAACTCTTCTCACATTCCTCGCTCCAACCAAACTTTGTATCTTTTCGAGTCAGCTGAGTTAATGGAGTAGCAATTCGAGAAAATCCTTCTACGAATCTCCGATAATAACCAACTAAGTCGATAAAGCTACGTACTTCGGTCACTGACTTTGGTTGCTCCCAGCTTTGGATTTCTTCAATCTTCGTTGGGTCAACAGATATTCCATGATTTGATATCACGTGCCCAAGGAATACAACTTCATCAAGCCAGAACTCACATTTCTTCAACTTGGAATAAAGCTTGTTTTCATGAAGCTTTTGAAGTATCAGCCTCAAGTGTTGCTCATGGTCTTCACGGCTTTTGGAGTATATAAGGATGTCATCAATAAAGACGACCACAAAGTGATCTAAATATTCCTTGAATACTCGGTTCATGATGTCCATGAAGGCAGCAGGAGCATTAGTCAATCCAAAAGATATGACTAGGAATTCATAATGCACATACCGAGTTCTGAAGCAGTCTTTGGAATGTCATCAGTTTTAATCTTCAATTGATGATATCCAGAATGAAGATCAATCTTTGAAAAGAATTTGGCTCCTTACAACTGGTCAAACAGGTCATCAATGCGAGGCAATGGGTACCTATTTTTTATGGTGACATAATTCAACTCCCGATAATCAATACAAAGTTGCATACTTCCATCTTTCTTCTTCACGAATAGAACAGGAACACCCCAAGGAGGCGTCTTAGGGACGAATGAAACCGATGTCTAACAATTCCTGTAGTTGGGTTTTTAACTCCTGAAGTTCAATAGGGGCCATTCGATATGGGGCTTTGGAAATGGGTTTTGTACCGGATTCAAGGTCGATACAAAATTCAATTTCAAGCTCTGGGGATAGGCCAGGAAGTTCTTCAGGAAATACGTCAAGAAATTTAATAACAATAGAAATATCATTCAAATCTGACGTATTTTTATTTAAATCCGTGACATGGTGTGAGATCCCGAAATTATGAAATGAAAGTATTCAATTTTCTTATAATTATTATTTTATTTCGTAAATGGTTAAATTGATAAAAGGTTAAAGTTAAGGGTGATATGTGAAAATTTTTGCAAAGTAAGCAAGTTGTTATAAAATATTCGTTTGGTCGGGGAATATTCTTTTTGTCAAGAATATTCGTACGATGGCACAATCATTGGTGGACCCCACAACGGAAGTATTGTTGTAGTGGGAGCTGTCGTTGACACTCCTAAATTAACATCAATTTCACTTCACAATTTATAATAATTAGCACAGTAGCAAGTAAGGATCGATCCCACAGAGAGTAAAGTTGTTTTAGAATTATTCTACTATTTCAACAGAAAATAAAGATTGGGGGTTTTTGAAAATTATTTTTAAACTAAGAGAATAAGAATTAATGATGAAGTTAAACAAATATGTAAAAAAAATCAGTTCTGCAGTTCAGTTTCACCAACTACAACAATCAATTAATCAAGTAATTTTTATTTTTCTTTCAATGAAATTATTAGCCCTAGATAACAATAAGCTCTGCTATCCGAAATTCTTCTTAGATTATCACTGTATGAAATAAGCTCTTCACCAGATTCTAACTAGCATACAACCTAGAATAAGCTCTTTAGATTTAATATGGTAGAAGCATTAAGAAATAGAGAATTAGGCTAATCCAAGCAACAAACACATAAGCACGATTTGTTTAACTTATTTTCTGATAATCTTAGCAATACACAAAAGCTTGTCCATAATTAGTATTACCAAGTTGCTACTTATGATGAAGACAAATATCAATTACACGTAATACCAATCTTAATCTAGCATATGATAATGATCAAATTAACTCAATTCGCCATATTAAATCAATTAGATCAATTAGCATGCAATCAATGAAAATAGATTATCAGAAGAAATTTCACACAAGAAGGAATAAATAATAATACTCAATTAATCAATTACTTTTAACAAGTATTCACCTCCCTTTAGAACTAAATGAAAAGAACTAGCCTGACATGCTCTTAAGTCTGCACTCCAATATATGATAGTTGAATGTTGAATGCCTAAAACCCCGACTCTCATCCTCTATTTATAGTGCTAGAGAAAGTCCTAAATCCTATAGGAAGTAGAAATCCAAATCTTAAAAGGAATTACAAATCATAACTAATTTCCATAAAGAAATAGAATCTAATTTGGAAATAAATCTTAGTCTAAAAGAAATCCTAAAGCTAATAGAAATATCAATCTAATTCCATGTAGAACTCTATCAAAATTTGCATTTAGAAACTTTCCAAAAATCTAAGATTTCCCAATTTTCCCGCTCAAATTCGCTGGGGCTAATTTCCATTTCCTGATGCAACGTCCTTTAGTAAAATGAGCACAACTTTTGATTCGGGAGGAGTTACGAGGCCTGATTCCTATCAAAACGAAGATACCGACGAGATCTACAATTTTCATTTTTTGAGAATCGACAGAATCTTTCTGCATCAAGGTCGAAATTGGGCTCCAGGTGACTACTGTGTAAATTGCAACTTCCAAACTTTGAGGTTCAACGTCCGTTTAGTAAAAATATTATAACTTTTTTATATGAACTCCGATTGGGACGATTCAAGATGTTACAGAAAGCTAAGGAAGAGCTCTACAATAAAATTTAAGTCCCAAGCCAAGAACATGCATCCAACTTAATGCTAAAAATCCTGCAATTTTTCTTTTTTTCTCATTTCAGCTCCAATTCCTCCTGAAATCATTAAACACCTTAATAAGCTCATATACACATGAAACATGCAATAAAACTAAACATAAAAGAATCAAAATAAATGAATAATGTGCACTCATCAAATTCCCCCACACTTAGCCTTTACACGTCCTCGTGTAAAACAAAAGTTTGATTTCCAGAAAAATTCTATTCAATCATTATGTTTAAAGGTTTAAAGGTTTCAAGGTACAAATCATGATTATCAACACTACATTTGCATAAATCTAATCAACGCCTTATCAATCAACTCACAATTACCAACCTTACCATTTTACCAATGAATTTCATTAAATTTAACTGTAGCCACATAAGTAACTTTCCCAAAATCATCATACTTACTCAACTTAGTTACCATGGAGCAAAAACCGTGCACACTGACTCACAACCAAGAATAAATTTTTCTTGCTTTTTAAGTTTTTTTTCATAGAACCTTCTTTTTAGCACAGATGAATGTATTTTCATGCTTCTTTCTTTTCGTATACTTTTTTTTTCTTGACATGTGCAATGTCTCCTTTTCTTAGGCTTTTCAGAGTTACCCATTAGCGAACTTTCTACCAACGACTCCCAAACCAGATGATCTTAGGGCGCTAGGTGTAGAAACACCCCTAACGCTTACTTATTCAAGTAACAAAGGCCACAAAAGTCGACTAGTCAAGCTACTTTTATCCATCACACTTTTCAGCGTGAATACCGATGCTTCCCGGGGCTTAAATACCCAGTTATTTCGCACAATGGACATTGAAGCAGATTTTCAATTTTCATTTTTTTCCTTCTTTTTTTTCTCTTTTTTTTTCATTCATCCTTTTTTTCACATGGTTCTGCAACAACATAAGCAAGTTAAACAGTTCTAAGTCATGAAATCAGTGCACATAGACAACTCCACAAATAACTTAGCCAAATAAACATGCTTCTCATATTCAAGTACTCTGCAGGAAAGATTAGTTCGTTCACCTGCACTAAGACATCTTCAATAACCCCTCGGGGGTAAGTGTTAGTACGATCTGCCAATTGAATAATCACACCAGTATTTTTCAAAGGACCTAGATTTAAGGAAGCATAAATAGATAAAGGCATAACATTAATTGAAGCTCCTAAATCTAGCATGGCTTTGTCAAATTTGGTGTTTCCTGTTTTGCACAGGATTGTAAACATTCCTGGATCTTTACATTTAGGAGGAATTTTTATTTAAAGAATAGCAGATACATTTTCCCCGACTGTGACTTTTTCATTATTTTACAATTTTCTTTTATTAGTGCATAATTCTTTCAAAAACTTTTCATACCGTGGCACTTGTTTAATTGCATCAAGGAGAGGAATGTTCACTTCTACTTTCTTAAAAGTTTCCAGAATTTCTTTTTCTTGTTCATCTTTCTTTATAGTTTTAGAATTTCTAGGGGGGAAGGGTAGAGGAATGTTTTTAAGCTTACAAGGAGAGTGAGATTGTACCTTGGATTTTTTAGTTTCCTCCTTAGTTGCTTCCTTTTCAAACTCAACGGTGGCCGATGGTGTATCCATTTGTTTTCCACTCCGCAAAGTTATGGCACTTGCATTCTCCCTTGGGTTGACTATTGTTTGAGATGGTAATTTTCCTGAGCTTCTGGATTCCAATATCCCCACAGTTGTAGCCAGTTGTCCTACTTGGTTCTTCAAATCTTGAACCGAAGTTTTTGTCTCTTGCATGAATTGTTGTGTTTGTCCCATGAATGCTTTGAACATATCCTCCAATGATGTTCCAGTAGGTGCAGGGACTGCTTGCTTTAGTTGATATTGAGGTTGGGCTGGTTGGAAGCCATGTTGCCTAGGTGGAAATGCAGGTGGTGATGCTTGCTTACTCCCATAACTCAGATTTGGATGATCCCTCCATCCTGGGTTATACGTGTTTGAGTACGGATCATACTTTCTCTAAGGTGGTGGCTGATAATTTCCCATTGCATTAGCTTGTTGCACAGCCTCGTCAACTTGTAATGTTGGGCATTCATCTGTATTGTGATTTGGTTATAGACATATTCCACAAACCTTTGTAATTGGCAGTTGAATTGTAGCTAATTGTCTAACTATAGCAGTTAATTCAAAAATTTGTTGACCATAATCACAAGTGCTTACCTCGCATACCCTTACTGGTACATGATTTGTTCTAGTGCCATATTGTTGCTAGTTTGTTGCCATGTTTGCAATAAAATTCCTTGTTGCCTCTGGGGGTCTTGTCAACTAGTGTTCCTCCGCTAGCTGCATCAATCATGCTTCTATCCATCGGTACCAACCCTTCATAGAAATACTGGATCAGGTGTTGTTCATGTATTTGGTGCGGTGGACAGCTGGAACAAATCTTTTTGAATCTTTCCCAATACTCGTATAGTGTCTCCCCACTGAATTGTCTAATCCCACAGATCTCCTTCCTTATGTTGGCTATTCTTGAGGCTGGAAAGTATCTCTCCAAGAACAACTGCTTCATGTCATTCCAAGACTGTATTGATCCTGAGGGTAGGTAGTACAGCCAATCCTTTGCCTCTAGGGAGAATGGGAATGCTCTAAGCTTCATTTGCTCTTCGGTGATTCCGTACGATTTCATAGTGGAGCACACCACATGAAATTCCTTCAGATGTTTGTAGGGGTCCTCACATGTAAGACCACGAAAAGTAGGCAGTAAATGGATTAGTCCGGATTTAAGTTCAAATGCAGTATCTAAATTAGGATATTCAATGCACAGAGGTTGTTGATTTAAATTAGGAGTTGCCAACTCCTTGAGAGTTCTATTGTTGTTTTGAATTGCCATCTCTTCTTCTTTATCAGATGCGGTGGATGATTCGTTGGATAATAATTCCAAAGCTAAGTTAAGGCCTGGTGATGATGCATAAGCCTCGTCTATATCTGCAGAAGACTGTTGAATTTTAAGTTTTTCCTTCCTTAGCCTCCTTGCAGTTTTCTCAATCTCTGAATCAAAATCTAATACAGTAGCCTGAGAAGATCAAGTCATAAAACAAGAAAAAAAACATATAATAGAATAAAAACAAAACGAGAAATTACTCCCCGGCAACGGCGCCAAAATTTGGGATCTGTCGTTGACACTCCTAAATTAACCTCACTTTCACTTCACAATTTATAATAATTAGCACAGTAGCAAGTAAGGATCGATCCCAAAGAGAGTAAAGTTGTTTTAGAATTATTCTACTATTTCAAAGAAAATAAAGATGGGGGTTTTTTTTAAATTGTTTTTAAACTAAGAAAATAAGAATTAATGATGAAGTTAAACAAATATGTAAAAAATTCAATTCTGCAGTTCAGTTTCACCAAGTACAGCAATTAAATAATAAAGTAATTTTTATTTTCCCTTCAATGAAATTATTAGCCCTAGATAACAATAAGTTCTGTTATCCGAAATTCTCCTTAGATTATCACTGTATGAAATAAGCTCTCCACCAGATTCTAACTAGCATACAACCTAGAATAAGCTCTCTAGATTTAATATGATAGAAACATTAAGAAATAGAGAATTAGGCTAATCCAAGCAACAAAAACATAAGCTCGATTTGTTTAACTTGTTTTCTGATAATCTTAGCAATACACAAAAGCTTGTCCACAATTAGTATTACCAAGTTGCTACTTATGATGAAGACAGATATTGTAAGACCCCAACTTATTATAAATGAAATTGAATTTCCTCTATTTATTATTTTAAAATATTAAGGGTTTATTTGATTAATGTTGTTAGTTATGGGTAAAATACGCAAATATTTCAAATAAGTAAGTGGTTATAAAATATTCATTGTTGTCGTGGAATATTCTTGCTGTCGGGGAATATTCGTACGATGGCGCAGCCTTGTGTGAGCCCCATAACGGAAAGCAATTGGATGAAGAAAATGACAAGTATAAGTTGTTTATAAATAACGACGTAGTTATTACTGAATTAATCTTGTTGAAATACTCAAATGGTTTAAACACACAAGATACTGCGGTATTGCACCAATTATTGATTCTTACGTAAGAAGATACTACTCAATAATTGTTACAGTAATTACTATTCAATATTTTATTTTAGTGATTCAATAATTGCTAGGTTGATGTTTTATATTACTGTTGTTTCAATAATTGTCACTACACAGTATTTTCCATTATCGGAGCAATAATTCTTATTATCTGAATAATATTATTAGATAACATTATTGGCAATGCTTAGAAAGTTACATCTAAGGAGAGGTTTGGTCACCGATTCTTGGCGCGATGAGAGAGATCCTTATTGGAAAGCCCTCTTTCTCTGAGGAAGCTATGCAGTTTGTCGAGATTGTGATTACATAATATTATTTGTGAATAATTAATTATTGATTTATATAATGAGGAAAATATTTATTTTATGTGAATATAGATGGAGAAAATTTTAATGTGACAATTGTTGAAAATTAATATTTTATCTTTTACGATAAAATAATTCATTTAAATATATTATTATATTTCAATAATATAATAATGGTGATATTTTTACAATGAGTGTGGGATATATGAATAAATGAGGAGGAAGAGTATTTTTGTTATAAAAATTATTTAAAACATGTTAAACATGTTTGTGGGCCCATTTCTTGACTGAAATTTGATTATAGCCTGTAAAATCGCCCGTTTGTGAATTTCGGTCAACTTCGACTTGGAATTTGGAAAAACTTTCTTCTATAAAGTTGTAGATAATTAAATTTCCTATGGAATAGACATAAAATTTGAATTTTTCTGATAAAAGGGCTATTTATTATGAATTATTGAAGTTCTGAAGTTCCAAAATAATTGATTTTTGAAGTTTTAATTATTTTTTTAAGAAAAACGTTTTTGGTGAGTTGAGTGGGTCTTGCATGTGACATAAATGTGTTGAATTCAGATACTTGAGGTGGGCGTGACAAAAATTTAAAAATAATAATATTTTATTAAATTTTCTGCTTTGGTGTTCTAAGCAATTTCCTATAAATAGGGTGCTTAGGTTAGAATTAAAAATCACACCAGAAACTGAAATCTTCTCTCTCTATATTATCGAGCGTATTCTTGTGAGTATTTTGATACTTTGAGTGTTGTTATACGGTGCAAGTTCCTTGAGCACTATATCCGGTATTCCAGCTAGAAGTACTATCTTTTCGAGGTAAGGGATATATTTTTTTTTATAAATGATATTATTTCTTTCAATATCATTATGCCGGAATATTGGTAAGATTTTTCTTGTGAAATTCTTATCTTTTAGTGTCGGGATTACTATTCATGTATACGACATTATTCACGTATACGGCACTATTCACGAATACGGCACTATTCACAGAAAAAATAGATTTTCGTTTTTGTTCAAAACATCTATTATGGATACTAGCTTTGATTGTATCCATGTTTTGATCATTCTTGAATTTTACTTCACTATGGTTATTTATGAAGTATTTTTGAACTTGGACTGTTTAAAGTACGAATCCTTAATATTTGTTCTTTTGTTTCACTGGATTCATTTTCTTTAAAATATTTTTCATCATCCTCAGTCCTAAATGATGATATTACTGAATATCTTTGGCTTGTAGTGCTAAGATAAATGATTCTCTGATGAATATCTTTGGCCCGTAGTGCAAAGATGAACAGGTGTTAAGATGAACATGACCAACTGATGAATATCTTTGGCCTGTAGTGCAAAGATGAATATTTGATTCATGATGGTTCTAGAAGTTGTTTTAGTAGTCCTCACTATTTTTATAAAATAATGTATCAATAATTGTAATGAGGACTTATTTGGGTGAGGATATTGTCTAGAAGGCAATATTTGTATTTAAACTCACAGTTTAAGTGTTGTCGTATTTTGCACGACAAATGTATCAATAAAGTTGTAGTTGTTTCTATACCATGTATTTGACAACTAAGAATGGGTGATGTATACCTATTTTGGGGGCATCATAGTTAGTATCAGAGCTTAGGGATATAATCTCTGGCGGAGATCGGGGAATAGAACTAGGAGGGGAGAGATGAGTAAATCCTTCGCTAGTGTGTCCTACCTAAGCTTATTTGTTGGTCAGTCATAATATAGGGATATTATGTGATATGTTAATTTGTTTAATTAACCCTTGTTTTTATGGCAAGATTTGAGAATGGCAAATCGAGAATGTTAATGATGGAGTAAATGAGACCGTGGAGACGCTCAGACTCACCAATGAGGAGAACGTGCTGTGCAGTAAGCAATGTTCCTCCTCAGAACAACACCATTGATCGACGATGAGCAGCGGAATGTTTAGAAGTTTTTGCAGTTCATGCAAAATCGACGAGGAGACTCGTGTTCAAAATACTGGTGGAAATGATAGAAATTCACGATTTGTCACGCCCAAGCGATTCAAGGAGTTGGGACCACCGAGTGCAGGGGAAAGCTGGATACAATTAAAAGCGGAGGCGTGGGTTAAACAAATTACCAAGATATTCGATGTCTTGGGATGCACGGAGGAGAACGAAGGTTCCATTCGCCACCTTTATGTTACGTCAGAATGAGGCGACATTGGTGGGAATCGTGAAGCGCACTCCATCTAGCATGATTAGCATGTCTTGGGAAACGTTTTAGAAACTGTTCAATGACAAGTACTTTCCTGAAAGTATTCGTCATATGAAGGAAGTAGAGTTTATTATACTGAAACAAAACAACATGACGGTGTCCCTGAGAGGTTTGAAACCCGGCATACGTCAATATCTCATTTCTCATAAATTTTCTCTCTATTCAGATGTTGTCAATAGGGCTCAATTATTAGAGTGAGATAACGAGTACGTTCAACTGAGGGACCACAACCAGGATCATACCAATGACAGCAGTCATCAGAACAACGATAACCAGCGAAGAAAGAAAAATACGGACAAGAGCGGCAACCACTCTGGTGGTAATCATGGCCATGTAAATAGAAGAAGCGAATCGGGGGGAGATTTTAAAAAAAAAAAAGATTCAACAATGACAATGCAAAGACGTCAGCACTAGCAGCAACTGGTTCCAATGGAGGAGAAAAACCACCGGTCGTATGCTATAAATGTGGAAAAGGACATATCAGCCCAAACTGCCCACAACAGTTCAAGGTATGTTATAATTGTGGAAAAGAAGGACATATCGCTCGAGATTGTACTGTAGAGAAACCAAGTCCAGCGGGGATGGTGACTCAAAAGGCTATCCCAAAAAAGTCAAAATCAACGGTTCCTGGAAGAGCGTTTGTCGTGACTGGTCAAAATGCGAGGAACCCAAACGAGGTGATCACGGGTAAGCTAATCATAAATTCTTGCGAAGTTTATACATTACTAGATACCGGTGCTACCCATTCATTTATCTCTCCTGCTTGTGCTCAACGTTTAAACTTGACTTCGGAGAAATTAGACTTTGACTTATCTGTGGAGACTGCGTTAGGAGAAACTTTCATCACATCCACTGTTTATAAATCTTGTTTGATCCAAGTTGGCACCATCACATTACCTATTGACCTTATCTCTTTAAAGATACTTGCCTTTGATGTGATTTTAGGGATTGATTGGTTAACTACTCATCATGCCAAAATTGATTGTTTTCGTAAGGTTGTTAGTTTTCATATTCCTAACCAACCTGTTGTACGAATTCAAGCAACTAAACCACTAAAATCAATCACTGTCATATCAAGTCATAAAGCTATTCATTTATTGAAAAATGGATGTCAAGCTTTCTTATCCCATGTTATGGATTTGAATAAAGACACGTCAGATTTGAATAATATTCCAGTTGTTAGTAAATTTCCTGACGTATTTCCTGAAGAACTTCCCGGTCTACCCCCAGAATGTGAAGTTGAATTCTTTATTGATCTTGAACCTGGTACAAAGCCCATTTCTAAAACCCCATATCGAATGGCTCCTATTGAACTTCAAGAGTTAAAGGTCCAACTACAGGAGTTGTTGGACATCAGTTTCATTCGTCCTAGTACATCTCCTTGGGGTGCTCCTGTTTTATTTGTAAAGAAGAAATACGGGAGTATGAGACTTTGTATTGACTACCGGGAATTGAACCATGTCACTATCAAGAATAGGTATCCGCTACCTCGCATTGATGACCTGTTTGACCAGTTACAAGGAGCACAATTCTTTTCAAAGATCGATCTTCGTTCTGGATATCATCAACTGAAAATTAGAACTGAGGATATTCCAAAAACTGCCTTCAGAACTCGGTATGGGCATTATGAATTCTTAATCATGTCTTTTGGATTGACTAATGCTCCTGCAGCTTTTATGGATATGATGAACCAAGTATTCAAGGAATATTTGGATCAGTTCGTTGTTGTCTTTATTGATGACATCCTCATATATTCCAAAAGTCGTGAAGATCATGAGCACCATTTGAAGCTGGTACTCCAAAGGCTTCGTGAAAACAAGCTATATGTCAAGTTGAAGAAATGCGAGTTCTAGCTTGAGGAAGTAGCATTCCTTGGGCACGTGGTGTCAAAATATGGAATATCTGTTGACCCGGCGAAGATTGAAGCAATACAAAGTTGGGAGCAACCAAAGTTAGTAACCGAAGTACGTAGCTTTCTGGGTTTAGCTGGTTATTATCGAAGATTTGTGGAATGATTTTCTCGAATCGCTACTCTGTTAACTCAACTAACTTGGAAGGATGCAAAATCCGTATGGAGCGAGGAATGCGAGAAGAGTTTTCAAGAGCTTAAGAGGAGACTCATTTCGGCGCCTGTTCTGATAATACCATCTGGTTCGGATGGATTTGTTATCTACAGTGATGCTTCAGGCAAACGGTTAGGATGTGTTCTCATGCAATATTGAAAAATCATAGCCTATGCCTCGCGACAACTTAAAGAATATGAGAGGAATTATCCTACTCATGATCTAGAGTTGGCAGCAGTTGTTTTCGCGCTAAAGATCTGGAGGCACTATCTATATGGGGAGAAGTGGAGATATATTCAGACCATAAAAGCCTCAAATATTTCTTCACCCAAAAGGAACTCAACATGCGAAAACGACGTTGGCTCGAGCTGTTGAAAGACTACGACCATACCATTCAATACCATCCTGGAAAAGCGAACGTGGTAACTGACGCATTAAGTAGAAGATCTTATGCAGGGACGAGTGCGATGTTGTCAACACAAAGGCCCATTTTGTGTAATTTATAAAAGATGAAAATAGAATTCAAGACTCCGGGGACCCATGCAATGATGTCAAGTATACGCGTAGAATCAACTTTAATCGATAAAGTTAAAGTTGCTCAAGCCACAGACCCGGAACTGATGCGCATGAAGAAGAAAGTACAAGAAGGTGTTATTCCAGAAGCAAGAATCGATGAAGAAGGAATACTTCGAGTCCACTCCAGACTTTGTGTTCCTAACGATTCTGATTTAAAGTACAAAATCATGATGGAGGCGCACAATACACCATTTGCGATCCATCCTGGAAGTACCAAAATGTATCGTGATCTTCGACATATATTTTGGTGGAACAATATGAAGAGAGAGATTGCAAAGTTTATCTCGATGTGTTTAACTTGTCAACGTGTAAAGGCGGAGCATCAAGTGCCAAAGGTTCCATTGCAAGCACTTGAGATTCCGAAATGGAAGTGGGAACACATTACCATGGATTTCGTTACGGGTCTTCCCACGGTTTCTCAAGGCATAAATGCTATTTGAGTTATTATTGATAGATTAACCAGGTCTACTCATTTCTTGCCGATACAGGAGACTTATTCTCTTGAACGTCTTGCTCGTATGTATGTAAATGAGATTGTGAGATTGCATGGCATGCCAGTATCCATAGTTTCAGATCGTGACCCAAGATTCACCTCACGATTTTGGATTAGCTTGCAAAAAGCTATGGGCACGGATTTACGATTCAGTTTGGCCTACCATCCTCAAACGGACGGACAATCAGAGAGGACTATTCAAACTCTTGAAGATCTATTAAGACTCTGTGTCCTAGACTTCAAAGGGAGTTGGGATAAGTATTTACCATTGGTGAAATTCTCCAACAACAGTTATCAGGCAAGTATTGGTGTGGCTCCATTTGAAGCATTATATGGACGAAAGTGTCGCTCTCCAGTATATTGGGATGAGGTAGGTGAAGCAACATTGTTGGGACCAGAGTTGGTACGTATTACTACAGAAAAGATCCAAATGATTCGACAACGTATACAAAGCAAGCCACAGGATCGACAAAAAAGAGTTATCGCGGATCTTCATCGAAAGGGCGTGGAATTTAGTATTGGGGATCATGTATTGTTGCGAGTTGCTCCATGGAAGGGAGTTACAAGATTTGGGAAAAGAGGAAAGCTCAATCCACGATTTATTGGTCCATTTCAGATTCTTGACCGAGTAGGAAATGTAGCCTATAGACTCGCGTTACCTCCAAGTATGTCTCGTGTTCATAATGTTTTTCACATATCCGTGCTTCATAAATATGTGAAAGACCCGAACCACGTCAGTAAGACCCCAACTTATTATTAATGAAATTTAATTTTCTCTATTTATTATTTTGAAATAGTAAGGGTTGATTTGATTAATGTGGATAGTTAGGGGTAAAATACATGTAAATATTTCAAAATAAGCAAGTGGTTATAAAATATTCATTGTTTTGGGAATATTCGTTTGGTCGTGGAATATTAAATGCATTGTGGGGAATATTCGTAAGACGCCAGCAATGACCATGTGTTTATAAAATATCCTTTGTTTATAAATCTTGTTTGATTCAAGTTGGCACCATCACCTTACCCATTGACCTTATCTCTTTAAAGATACTTGCTTTTGATGTGATTTTAGGGATTGATTGGTTAACTACTCATCATGCCAAAATTGATTTTTTCGTAAGGTTGTTAGTTTTCATATTCTAACCAACTGCTGTTTATTTAATTCAAGCAACTAAACCATTAAAATCAATCACGTCATATCTAATCATAAAGCTATTCGTTTATTGAAAAGCGGATGTCAAGCTTTCTTAGCCCATGTTATGGATTTGAATAAAGACACGTCAAATTTGAATAATATTCTGTTGTTATTGACTTTCCGACGTATTTCACGAAGAACTTCTGGTCTACCCCCGAACATGAAGTTGAATTCTTTATTGATCTTGAACACTGGTACAAAGCCCATTTCTAAAACCCCATATCGAATGGCTCCTATTGAACTTCGAGGAGTTAAAGGTCCAACTACGAGAATTGTTGGACATCGGTTTCATTCGTCTAGTACCTCTCCTTGGGGTGCTCGTGTTTTATTCGTAAAGAAGAAAGACGGGAGTATGCGACTTTGTATTGACTATCGAGAATTGAACCATGTCACTATCAAAAAATAGGTATCCTCTACCTCGTATTGATGACTTGTTTGACCCGGTTGCAAGGGCACAATTTTTTCAAAGATCGATCTTCGCTCGGATATCATCATTTGAAGATTAGGCGAGGATATTCCAAAGCGCCTTCGGAACTCGGTATGGGCATTATGAATTCTTAGTCATGTCTTTCGGACTAACTAATGCTCCTGCTGACTTTCATGGATATGATGAACCAGAGTATTCAAGGAATATTTGGATCACTTCGTTGTTGTTTTTATTGATGACATCCTCATATATTCCAAAAGTTGTGAAGATCATGAGCACCATTTGAATTTGGTACTCCAAAGGCTTCGTGAAAACAAACTATATGCCAAATTAAAGAAATGTGAGTTCGGCGAGGAAGTAGCATTCCTTAGAGCACGTGGTGTCGAAACATGGAGTATCTGTTGATCCAAGCGAAGATTGAAGCAATACAAAATTAGAGCAACCAAGTCGGTGGATCAAGTACGTAGCTTTTGGGCTTAGTGGTTATTATCGGAGATTCGTGGAAGGTTTTCTCGAATCGCTACTCCATTAACTCAACTAACTCGGAAGGATACAAAATTCATTTGGAGCGAAGAATGCGAGAAGAGTTTCCAAGAGCTTAAGAGGAGACTCATTTTAAGACTGTTTCTAACAATACCATCCGAGTACGGATGGATTTGTTATCTCTGACGATGCTTCAAAAGCAAAGGGTTAGGATGTGTTCTCATGCAACGTGGGAAAGTCATAGCCTATGCCTCGCGATAACTTAAAGAATATGAGAGGAATTATCCTACTCATGATCTAGAGTTAGCTTGATCGTTTTGCGCTAAAGATATGGAGGCACTATCTATATGGGGAGAAAGTGGAGATATATTCGGACCATAAAAGCCTTAAATATTTCTTCTTCAAAAAAGAACTCAACATGCGACAATGACGTTGGCTCGAGCTATTGAAAAGACTACGACCACACTATTCAATACCATCCTAGAAAAAGCGAACGTGGTAGGCGACGCGTTGAGTAGAAGATCATATCTTGGGGAATGAGTGCGATGATGTCAAGTATATACGCGTAGAGCCAACTTTAATAGAAAAAGTTAAGGTTGCTTCAAGCCACCAATCCCGAAATGATGCATATGAAGAAGAAAGTACAAGAAGGAGCTATTTAAGCGAGAATTGATGAAGAAGGAATACTTGAGTCCACTCTGAACTTTGTGTCCCTAACGACTCGATTTGAAGTATGAGGATTATGATGGAGGCGACATGATACACCATTTGCAATCCATCTCGGAAGTACCAAAATGTATCGTGATCTTGACATACATTTTGGTGGAACAATATGAAGAGGAGATTGCAAAGTTTATCTCGATGTGTTTAACTTGCCTAGCGTGTAAAAGCGAAGCATCTAGTACCTAAGGGTCCGTTGCAACCACTTGAGATTCGAAATGGAAGTGGGAACACATTACCATGGATTTCGTTCACGGGTCTTCCTACGGTTTCTCAAGGCATCAATGCTATTTGGGTTATTGTTGATAGATTAACCAAGTCCGCTCATTTCTTGCCGTCACGGAGACTTATTCCTTGAACGTCTTGCTAGTATATACGTGAATGAGATTGTGAGGTTGCATGGCATGCCAAGTATCCATAATTTTGGATCGTGACCCAAGATTCACTTCAAGATTTTGGGTTAGCTTGCAAAAAGCTATGGGAAAGGATTTATGATTGATTTGGCATACCATCCTCAAAGCAGACGGACAATCGAGAGGACTATTCAAACTCTTGAAGATCTATTAAGACTCGTGTCCTAGACTTCAAGGCGGTTGGGATAAGTATTTACCATTGGTGGAATTCTCCTACAACAACAGGTTATCGTGCAAGTATAGGTGTGGCTCCATTGAAGCATTATATGGACGAAAATGCCGTTCTCAATATGTTGGGATGAGGTGGGTGAAGCAACATTGTTGGGACCCGAGAGTTAAGACGATATGATCACCGAAAAGATCCAAATGATTCGACAACGATACAAAGCGGCACAAGATCGACAAAAGAGTTATGCGGATCTTCATCGAAAGGACGTGGAATTTAGTATAGGGGATCATGTATTGTTGCGAGTTGCTCCATGGAAAGGAGTTACAAGATTTGGGAAGAGAAAAACTCGATCCATGATTTATTGGTCCATTTCAAATTCTTGACCAAGTAGGAAATGTAGCCTATAGACTCGCGTTACCTCAAAAGTATGTCTCGTGTTCATAATGTGTTTCACATATCGTACTTCAGTAAATATGTGAAAGACCGAACCACGTTATAGAGTTAGAATTGGACGAGATAGTAGAAGACTTAACGTATGAGGAGGTACTGTCAAGATCTTGGATAGGAAGGAGCATGTCCCCTACGCACAAAGGTCATACCACAAGTTAAAGTTACGTGGAGGAATCATGCTATAGAGGAAATGACACGGGAATTGGAAAGCGGAAATGAAAGCGAGGTATCCTCACCTTTTGAAAACACCGGTATGTCACGTCGATTTCGAGGACGAAATTTCATAAGGAGGGAGGTTGTAAAACCCCAACTTATTATTAATGAAATTTAATTTTTCTATTTATTATTTTGAAATAGTAAGGGTTGATTTGATTAATGTGGATAGTTAGGGGTAAAATACATAAATATTTCAAAATAAGCAAGTGGTTATAAAATATTCATTGTTGTCGGGGAATATTCATTTGATCGTGGAATATTAAATGCATTGTCGGGGAATATTAAATGCGATGGTAGCGACCATGTGTGGGCCCATAATGGAAAGCGGTTGGATGAAGAAAGCGACAAATATAAGTTGTTTAAAAATAACGGCGTAGTTATTCTGAATTAATCTTGTTAAAATACTAAATTGGTTAAAACACAATTGTAGCACCGGTATTGCACCAATTATTGATTCTTACGTAAGAAAGGCACTACTCAATAATGATTACAAAGTAATTCTTTATTCGTTATTTTATTGATTTAATAATTCTTTGCGTTGATATTTTATATTCTTTGTTGTTTGATAATTGTCATTACACAGTATTTTTCATTATCGAAGAAATAATTCATATTATCTGAATAATATTATTAGATAACATTATTGGCAATGTCTAAAAGTTACATCTAAGGAGAGGTTTGGTCACCTAATTGCAAGCCAAGAAGGAGAAATTCTTATTGGAAAGCCCCTCTTTTCCAGGGAGGCTATGCCGGTTGTCGATATTGTGATTCGTAATATTATTTGTGAATAATTAATTATTGAGTCATATGATGAAAAATATTGATTTTATGTGGATATAGATGGAGAAAATTTTTAATGTGACAATTGTTGAAAATTGAAATTTTATCTTTTTCTGATAAAATAATTCATTTAAATATATTATTATATTTTAATAATATAATAATGGTGATATTTTTACAACGAATGTGGGATATATGAGTATACGAGGAGGAAGAGTATTTTTGTTGAAATAAATGTTTAAAACATGTTAAACATATCGGTGGACCCCATTTATTGACTGAAATTTGATTATAGCCTGTAAAATCATCCGTTTGTGGATTTAGATTAATTTTTGTTTGGAATTTGGAAAAACTTTCTTCTGCAAAGTTGTAGAGAATTGAATTTTCTATATAAAGTCGCGAGTTTCAAATTTTCTGACAAAAGGGCTATTTATTGTGAATTATTGAAGTTCCGGAGTTTCGAAATAATTAATTTTTGGAAGTTTTAATTGTTTAAAATAACAAAAACGTTTTTGTGGTTGGTTGGTAGGCACATGTGTTGAAAAATATACTGAAATCAGAATTTCCAAGTTTGCGTATGATTTATATAAATTTATTAATATTTTATTAAATTTTCTGCTTTGGTGTTCTAAGCAATTTCCTATAAATAGGTGCTTAGGTTAGAATTAAAAATCTTTTAAAGCGAAGTTTTCTCTCTATATTATCGGCGTATTCTTGTGAGTATTTTGAGTATACTTTGAGTATTGCTATACGGTGCAAGTTCAAGTCATAGCCTATATCCGGTGTTTCAGCTAGAAGTACTTATCTTTCGAGGTAAAGGATATTATTTTTTTAAATATATTATTTATTCTAATATCATGATGTCGAAGTATTGATCTAAACTTTTTAATCAAATTTGGAACTTTTAGTGTCGGGGTTACTATTCACGATACGACCTTTATTCACGATATCTACTGGTATTATTCAAGAAATACGCAAGACTATTTATCGAAAAATAAAATTTTCCTTTTAAGTTCAAAAATATCTATTTTGGATACTAGCTTTGATTGTATCCATGTTTTGATCATTCTTGAATTTTACACCACTATGATTTTTTTTGAGGTATTTTTGGACATGGATAAAACAAAGTACGAATCCTTAATCCTTAATCCTTGTCATTTTGTTTTACTGGATTCGTTTCTTTAAAAATATTTTTCATCATCTTCAGTCTCAAATGATGATATTATTGAATATCTTTGGCCTGTAGTGCAAAGATGAATGATTTCTGATGAATATCTTTGGCCCGTAGTGCGAAGATGAACAGGTGTTTAGATGAACATGACCAACTGATGAATATCTTTGGCCTGTAGTGCAAAGATGAATATTTGATTCTAGATGTATATTGATTGATGTTACAGGGATAAAAGATAGGCGATGAACTTTTAAATTCATACATAGAAGATAGTAGTTTGCATTCTCTACTTAACTCTTCTAATGAATTATTATTTCATTGCGAATATGGATTTAAAACTTGTTGTCTATTGTATTCTATTAGATTTTTTCCTGTTGAAGACTAATGATAATTTGTTGTATATTATCTTAGTCATAATATTCTTTCTTGGGCTAGTTGAGCTCACCCTTTTCCTTTTTGTTCCATTTTTCTTCTCGGGAGGCGAGAATATAGCGAGTGCTAGCCTGGGGGTATGGAATGAAGGTTCCAGAGAGAGTTGTTTAGTAGTCCTCACCATTTTTGTAAAATAATGTATCAATAAATGTGATGAGGATTTATTTGAGTATAGATATTGTCTAGAAGATAATATTTGTATTCAAACTCACGATTTCTTGTTGTAATAATAAAGTTGTAGTTGTTTCTGTACCATGTATTGACAACTCAGAATGGGTGATGTATACCTATTTTGGGGGCGTCACAACGTTATTGAGTTAGAACCGGACGAGATAGCCGAAGACTTAACGTATGAAGAGGTACTTGTCAAGATCTTGGATAGGAAGGAGCATGTCCTACGCACAGAGGTCATACCACAAGTTAAAGTTTTGTGGAGGAACCATGCTATTGAGGAAATGACCTGGGAGTTGGAAACAGAAATAAAAAAGAGGTATCCTCACCTTTTCGAAACACCAGGTACGTACGCCAATTTTAAAGACGAAATTTCTTAAGGAGGGGAGGTTGTAAGACCCCAACTTATTATAAATGAAATTGAATTTCCTCTATTTATTATTTTGAAATAGTAAGGGTTTATTTGATTAATGTTGTTAGTTATGGGTAAAATACGCAAATATTTCAAATAAGTAAGTGGTTATAAAATATTCATTGTTGTCGTGGAATATTCTTCTCATTGTGGGAATATTAGTATGATGGCCTGACCTTAATATGTGGGCCCCATAACGGAAAGCAATTGGATGAAGAAAGCACAAGTATAAGTTGTTTATAAATAATGGCGTAGTTATTCTGAATTAATATCTTGTTGAAATACTAAATTGGTTAAAACATAGTCGCACACGGTATTGCACCAATTATTGATTCTTATGTAAGAAGACACTACTCAATAATTATTACAGTATTTACTGTTCAATATTTTATTTTATTGATTCAATAATTGCTACGTTGATGTTTTATATTATTGTTGTTTCAATAATTTTCACTACACAGTATTTTCCATTATCGAAGCAATAATTCATATTATCTGAATAATATTATTAGATAACATTATTGGCAATGTGTAGAAAATTCTGTCTAAGGAGAGGTTTGGTCACCTAATTGCGCGCTAGTAAGGAGAGATCCTTATTGGAAAGCCTCCTCTTTCCTGGGAACTGCCTGGTTGTCAGTATTGTGATTCTATAATATTATTTGTGAATAATTAATTATTAATTTATATGATGAGGAAAATATTTATTTTATGTGGATATAGATGGAGAAAATTTTTAATGTGACAATTGTTGAAAATTAATATTTTATCTTTTTCTGATAAAATAATTCATTTAAATATATTATTATATTTTAATAATATAATAATGGTGATATTTTTATAATGAGTATGGGATATATGAATAAATGAGGAGGAAGAGTATTTTTGTTACAAAAATTATTTAAAACATGTTAAACATGTTTGCGGGCCCATTTCTTGAATGAAATTTGATTATAGGCTGTAAAATCGTCCGTTTGTGAATTTCGGTCAACTTCGGCTTGGAATTTGGAAAAACTTTCTGTAAAAATGTAGATAATTAAATTTCCTATGGAATGGACATAAGATTTGAATTTTTCTGATAAAATGGCTATTTATTATGAACTATTGAAGTTCCGAAGTTCTAGAATAATTGATTTTTGAAGTTTTAATTATTTTTTTTAAGAAAAACGTTTTTGGTGAGTTGAGTGGGTCTTGCATGTGACATAAATGTGTTGAATTCAGATTCAAGAGGTGGGCGTGACAAAAATTTAAAAATAATAATATTTTATTAAATTTTCTGCTTTGGTGTTCTAAGCAATTTCCTATAAATAGGGTGCTTAGGTTAGAATTAAAAATCACACGGCGAAATCTTCTCTATATATTATCGAGCGTATTCTTGTGAGTATTTTGATACTTTGAGTGTTGCTATACGGTGCAAGTTCCTTCAGCACTATATCCGATATTCCAGCTAGAAGTACTATCTTTTCTAGGTAATGGATATTATTATTTTTTATAAATGATATTATTTCTTTCAATATCATTATGCCAGAATATTGGTAAGATTTTTCTTGTGAAATTCTTATCTTTTAATGTCGTGGTTACTATTCACGTATACGACACTATTCACGTATACGGCACTATTCACAGAAAAATTAAATTTTCGTTTTTGTCCAAAATATCTATTATGGATACTAGCTTTGATTATATCCTATGTTTTGATCATTCTTGAATTTTACTTCACTATGGTTATTTATGAAGTATTTTTGAACTTGGACTGTTTAAAGTACGAATCCTTAATATTTGTTCTTTTGTTTTATTGGATTCGTTTTCTTTAAAATATTTTTCATCATCCTCAGTCCTAAATGATGATATTACTGAATATCGTTGGCCTGTAGTGCTAAGATAAATGATTCTCTGATGAATATCTTTGGCCCGTAGTGTAAAGATGAACAGGTGTTGAGATGAACATGACCAACTGATGAATATCTGTGGCCTGTAGTGCAAAGATGAATATTTGATTCATGATGTATATTGATTGATGTTACAGGGATAAAATATTGATGATGGTCTTTTAAATTTATAGATAATAGTAGATTTCATTCTCTACGTAACTCTTCTATGAATTATTATTTCCGCTGCGAATATTGATCTGAAACTTGTTGTCTATTATATTCTCTCATATTTTTTTCCCTGTTGAGGACTAACGATAATTTATTCTATATTATCTTAGTCATAATATTCTTTACTTGGCTAGTTGAGCTCACCCTTTTCCTTTTTGTTCCATTTTTCTTTTCAGGTGGCGAGAATGTAGCGAGTACTAGTCGGGGTATGGAATGATGGTTCTAGAAGTTGTTTTAGTAGTCCTCACTATTTTTATAAAATATTGTATCAATAATTATAATGAGGACTTATTTGGGTGAGGATATTGTCTAGAAGATAATATTTGTATTTAAACTCACAGTTTAAGTGTTGTCGTATTTTGCACGACAAATGTATCAATAAAGTTGTAGTTGTTTCTGTACCATGTATTTAACAACTCAGAATGGGTGATGTATACCTATTTTGGAGGCGTCACAGATATCAATTACACGTAATACCAATCTTAATCTAGCATATGATAATGATCAAATTAACTCAATTGGCCATATTAAATCAATTAGATCAATTAGCATACAATCAATGAAAATAGATTATTAGAAGAAATTTCACACAAGAAGGAATAAATAATAATACTCAATTAATCAATTACTTGTAACAAGGATTCACCTCCCTTTAGAACTGAATGAAAAGAACTAGCCTGACATGCTCTTAAGTCTGCACTCCAATAGATGATAGTTAATTGTTGAATGCCTAAAACCCTGACTCTCATCCTCTATTTATAGTGCTAGACAAAGTCCTAAATCCTATAGGAAGTAGAAATCCAAATCCTAAAAGGAATTACAAATCATAACTAATTTCCATAAAGAAATAGAATCTAATTTGGAAATAAATCTTAGTCTAAAAGAAATCCTAAAGCTAATAGAAATATCAATCCAATTCCATGTAGAAGTCTGCCAAAATCTGCATTTAGAAACTTTCCAAAAATCTAAGATTTCCCAATTTTCCCGCTCAAATGAGCACAACTTTTGATTCGGGAGGAGTTACGAGACCTGCTACCTATCAAAACGAAGATATCGACGAGATCTACAACTTTCATTCTTTGAGAATTAACAGAATCTTTCTGCATCAAGGTCAAAATCGGGCTCCAAGTGACTGCTGTGTAAATTGCAACTTCCAAACTTTGAGTTTCAACGTCCGTTTAGTAAAAATATCATAACTTTTTCATATGAACTCCGATTGGGACGATTCAAGATGTTACGAAAAGCTAAGGAAGAGTTCTACAACAAAATTCAAGTCCCAAGCTAAGAACATGCATCCAACTTAATGCTAAAAATCCTGCAATTTTTCTTTTTTTCTCATTTCAGCTCCAATTCCTCCTGAAATTATTAAACACCTTAATAAGCTCATATACACATGAAACATGTAATAAAACTAAACATAAAGTAATCAAAATAAATGAATAATATGCACTCATCACGTAGTAAGAAAACGACAGAATTATCTTTTTATAAAAATAACGGCGAAAGTGTTACCGTTAAAACTGTTGAACTACCCGTTATTAAAAGTGCGATGTCTGGCGTGGTTGCATAGTAGCACTACAGTATTGATTATTGATGCTTACGTGAAAAGTCACTCGGTTATACTCAATTATTGCTACAATAATTTGCGTATATCGTATCTCTCGTATTATTGATTCAATTATTGTCACGCGATGTCATATATCATAATATGTTATATTATTAAATTAATAATTGAGAAGACAAAATTATTCATATTATTATTTGTAATATTGACAATGTCTAGAAGTTACGTAAAAAGAGAGGTTTGGTCATCTAATTGGCGCATGATAGAGAGAAATCCTTATCGGATAGCGCTTTCTTTCCGTGGAACGACACGGTTGTTAAATATTGTGAGTTATAATATTAATGATGAATAAGTTCATGTTGATTAAAGATAAAATTGATAGTTCCAGTGTGTGGGAATTATTAGTGTTAGTGAAAATTGACATTTATTTCGATAATAATTGATGTCTGGAGGTTATATTGACCAATTCCGGGTAATTAACTTAGGATAAATGAGCAATTAATTGCTATTAATTCACATGCTTATAACTATGTGTTCACATGTGTGTACTATTGATTCACATGATTTACTATTAGGGGAGTTGGTGCAAGTTTGATAATACCTTGCATGACTAAGTTAAAATAGAGGTATAGATGAAGGTACTAAACTATAATAAATTTTTTTCACATGTTTAGAACTATTGAGTCACATGATTTATTATTGATTCACATGATTTACTATTAGGGGAGGTGGTGCAAGTTTGATAATACTTGCATGACTAAATTAAAAATAAAAGAAAAGATGAAGGTATTATACTGTAATATTTTGAGCCCCAAAATGTGCAATTATGGAAACTATATTTTTCTATAAATAGAAGCTCATTCCTTCATTATTTTTCACCAATTCACTAAAGCTATAGAGCAATTATTATAGAGAGAAATTATAAAGAGAAAGAAGAAGAGAAGTCTGCTACCTCACTATTTCAGTATCCAGTTTTCTTCTAAGGTAAGGGATATTGTTATTATAGTAAAGGGTATTATTTCTTCGTCGTATTCATGAAGAGAGTTATTTCTTTTCAATATTTGTAAGGGTTGTTATACCATTCTTTATTATTCATTTGGAATAACTTCCGAAGCGATCTATCGCATGCCGGTGAATTCTTCTATTATTCCATTCTTTATTATTACATTTGAATAACTTGTCATCTTGGCCTATCGCATGTCCGGTGAATTCTTACGTTATTCCATTCTTTATTATTACATTGGAATAACTTTTATCTGTCCGATCTATCGCATGCACGGTGAATTCTTTCGTTATTCCATTCTTTATTATTCGCTTGAATAACCTATCTGCATGACGGTCTTTCGCATGCTCGGTGAATTCTTACGTTATTCCATTCTTTATTATTACGTTGGAATAACTTCGTCTACGGACTACCGCATGCATGGTGAATTCTTCATTATTCCATTCTTTTTATACATTGGAATAACATACATGTGAATTATCGCATGCGTGGTGAATGATCCTTCGTATTCATTCTTTATTAAATTATGGAAATGATTTGTCTCACGTGGATTACCGCATGACGGGTGAAAATCTATTTGCGATTTCAGTATATTCTATTATACTCGTATGAGATATCATTTCTTTTGTACTCGCCATGGAATATCATTTTTTTGGTATTTTTCTTTTTACGAGTTACTATTCACGCAAGTTACTATTCACCCGGTTGCATTATTTACTCTAGTATTATTCACTCGGGTATTCGGGGGACTTTTCGTGACGGAGTACTATTCACGAGTTACTATTCACGGGTTACTATTCACCTGATTACTATTCACTCTAGTATTATTCACTCGGGTATTCGGGGCACTTTTTGTGCCGGAATACTATTCACGGGTTACTATTCATCTAATTACTATTCACTCTAGTATTATTCACTTCGGGTATTCGGGACACTTTTTTCGTTGCCGGGTACTATTATTCACGGGTACTATTCTCAAGTACTATTCATTGTGGTACTTTTTACGAAGTACTATTCACTAGAAAAATATATTTCTTTTCTGTCCAAATTAGTTTTGGTACATGAATATTATTCTTGAATTTTACTCCACAAAGCAGTATCATGTTGCCAATTTGGATATTTTTAAACTCTGGATAAATTTAAAGTCTTTAATTTTTAGCCTTGATTTGATTTCATTTGATTATTGTTTATATCATTGTCATCATCCTCATGCTTATATTGTGATGAAAGTCATCTTTGGCTTACGTGCATAGATGGACTTGGTATGATTATGACCAGGGATTATTCGATATAATCATGATCGTAATGTAACGAATGATGTGGTAAAAGTCCTCATTGGCCTGTAGTTCATTGATGGACAGTTGTTGGTATGATTATAAGCAGGGATTATTCGATATAATCATGACCATTGTTGAAAACACGAATATCCTTGGCTCGTAGTGCATGGATAATTCGTGGTTATAATGCTAATGAATATCCTTGGCCGTAGTGCAGGGATGATTCGATGATGTGAATTATTTATTAAGCTGAGTTTCAACGATAAAATATTGATGATACACTTTTAATTCGTAAAAGATAGTAGATATCATGCTCTACTTGACTCTTCTAAAATACAGTTGTATGTCTTTAGCCTGTAGTGCAAAGATGAATTGGTAATGAATATCTTTGGCCGTAGTGCAAAGATGAATTTATTAGTATGATTATGAGAAAGAATCGTGATTTGGTATAACCATGATTTTTGATGTTCCAGGTAAAGATAGGTGATGAAAATTATCTTTGTCCTGGGTGCAAAGAGGAATTTAGAATTACAATTATGATTATGAGTTATTCACATGATTGTGGACAGTAATTGTTGATTGATGTTACAGGGATAAAAATATTATTGGTGGACTTTTAACATGGAGAAGATAATAAACCTGGTGGTCTATTTGACTCTTCTAATGGATTGCTCGTTCCGCTGCAACTATGGTTGAAAAGTTTTACCATCTACCATATGTTCTAAATCTCTGATTTATTACTGATGAAGGCTATTGATAATTTAATTATCTTTAATCATGATATTCTTTACTGAGCTAGTTGTGCTCACCCTTTTGCTTTACAATTCCTTTCAGGTAATAAGAGTGTTATCAGGTCGAGCGGGGATAACAGGGGAATAGAACGGTGGTCTATAGCTGTTGAGGTTCTCCCTAAATAGTATGGAAATAATTTTGTTGAGAACTTTAGATAAGTGTGTCGTATTGTATAAGTCATTTGATATTTAATTTTGGTGAACCGAATAGGGTGAGGTGAACCCAACTTTGGAATAGTGTTTTTGCCACTATCATACAAGATGTCTAATGACAGACGACTTCGTGTTATCATAAAACAGGGTTATGCACATCCACTTGTTGAGTATATCTATGGGCACTACCTATATAATCTTAGAGTTTGTTTAAAATATAATTCTCAATTGGAGACAACGGAGATAATTATATGTCAAGAGAAGACTCACCATTGGAAAGAAGATGATAGCAATCTTCTTGTTTTTCTTTGGGGACTATTGGGTCAACCAAGGATAATTCTTGAGTCATATGAAATATATCATAACTTAGATGCATGGCCTCCCATGTACGAAGGTTTCCTTGAGCACTTTCCAAGGATTTTAATTTCTAAAAGAGTTTTTGACTGTACTTTTATGTAAAGTACCATTGTTAGGTTGTGGTCGAGGCACCATGAGAGTACATACATTTGTATTAAAACTCACAGTTTAACTGTGGTCGTATTCTGCACGACAGTTCAATAGTTGTATAAATGAAGTTTGTATTTGATTTTTATTGTGTGATATCTGGCGACTCAGAATGGGTCGTGTGGACCTATTTTGGGGGCGTCACAAATGGTATCAGAGCTTAGGGATATGGTCGCTGGCGGAGATAAGAGTCTAGAACTAGGAGGGAGAGGCGAGTTATATACTTCGCCAAGAGTGTGTGACTTACCTAAGTGAAATTATTTACTTGATAAGTTGACAAATTGTGATATGTCAATTAACCTTTGTTTTGAAGATATATTCTAGAATGATATCTGAAATACAGGAGATAAGCAATGGGAAAATCATGATACAGAGGAAATAACCGGGAAGGTACAATCTAAAAAGAAAGCAAGGTATTCTCATCTCGTCGAATATCAGGTACGTACGTAAATTTCGAGGTCGAAATTTCATAAGGAGGGGAGATTGTGAGATCCCAAAATTATGAAATGAAAGTATTCAATTTTCTTATAATTATTATTTTATTTCGTAAATGGTTAAATTGTGAAAAGGTTAAAGTTAAGGGTGATATGTGAAAATTTTGCAAATTAAGCAAGTTGTTATACAATATTTGTTTGGTCGGGGAATATTCTTTTTATCGGGAATATCCGTATGATGGCACAATCATTGGTGGACCCCACAACGAAAGTATTGTCGTAGTAAGAAAACGACAGAATTATCTTTTTATAAAAATAATGGCGAAAGTGTTACCGTTAAAACCGTTGAACTACCCGTTAGTAAAAGTACGATGAATGCGTGGTTGCATAGTAGCACACGGTATTGATTATTGATGCTTACGTGAGAAGTCACTCAGTTATACTCAATTATTGCTATAGTAATTACAGTATCTTATCTCTCATATTATTGATTCAATTATTGTCACAGTATCATCTGCATAATGTGACGCCCCTAAAACATGTATACATCACCAATCTTGGGTCACCAGATACATGGTACATAAATTCAAATACAACTAAATTATACAACAGTCGTGTAAAAATACGACAAAACATAATCTAAGAGTTTTAATAAGAATATTGTAAGACCCCAACTTTTTAATAAAGATGATTTTTCTATAAATATCATTTTTGAATATTATGGAATGAATTTGATATAATGTTATAGTTGTGGGTAATATTTATAAATTTTGCAAAGTACACAAGTTGTTTTATAATATTCAATTGGTCGGGGAATATTCGTTTTAACAGGGAATATTCGTACGACGGCACAATTATTGGTGGACCCCACAACGAAATTATTGTCGGATTGAGAAAATGACAAAAATATTTTTATGAAAATAACGGCAGAAGATACAATTAAAACTGTTGAACTACTCGGTAGTAAAAGTACAGTAATACACGTGGTTGCATAGTAGCACACGGTATTGATTATTGATGCTTATGTGAGAAATCACTCAGTTTTGTTTAAACAATAATTGTTGCATAGTATCTCACATTATTTGATTCAATTATTGTCGATATTTTATATATTATTAAATCAATAATTGAAATGACAGAGTTATTAATATTATTGTTTGCAATATTAACGAGATCTAGAAATTCTGCCAAGGAGAGGTTTGGTCACCTAATCATACGTATGATAGGAAAAATCCTTATTGGAAAGCCCCTCTTTCACAGGAACGAATTCGGTTGATTAATAGTGTGAATAATAATAATAATAATAATGAGTTTTGTTTTATTAGTATTATTAATGTAATAAAACAGAAAAGCTTTTTATATAAAATGTAATACTTTTATAAAGTTATTCATTTTATTAGACTATAAATAGAATATATTATATTCTATTACGCATAGTATTTTGCGTAGTAAAATCTTTTATATAAAAAATGAATACTTTTATAAAGTTATTCGTTTTATTAGATTATAAATAGAATATATTTTATTTTATTATGCATAGTGTTGCATAAGTACTGCGATAAGTGTTTTGCATAGTAAAATCTTTTTATATAAAATAGAATACTTTTATAAAGTTATTCATTTTATTAGATTATAAATAGAATATATTATATTTTATTTAAAAGATTTTGTTTTAAATCTGGACCGTCTGTTTAAAAGTAAATCAATCTGGACCGTTCATGAATTAATTACTATGCAGTCCATTCTTCTATAAATAGAAGCTCATTCCTTCATTATTTCTTACAAATTCACTGAAACTCTAGAGAGAGAAACTATAGAGAGAAAGAAGAAAAGTGTTCTGCTACTTCACTACTCCTATATCCAGTACCCTTCTTTCTAAGGTAAGGGATATTATTTGTTGTACCCGTAAGGGGTATTATTTCTTTTGTATTCATGAAGAGAACTTTTGTTATTCCATTCTTTATTATTCTGTTGGAATAACCTGTATACGCGGACTACCTTATGCTTGGTGAAATCCTTCTGTTATTCCATTCTTTATTATTATGTTGGAATAACCTGTTTATGCGAAGTACCGCATACATGGTGAAATTCTTCTGTTATTCTATTCTTTATTATTATGTTGGAATAACTTGTTTATGCGAAGTACCGCATACATGGTGAAATTCTTCTGTTATTTCATTCTTTATTATTATGTTGAAATAACCTTTTTATGCGAAGTACCGCATACATGGTGAAATTCTTCTATTATTACATTTCATTATTATTACTTGAATATCACATGCATGCGTTACGCATTTAACTTTGGTTTCATTATTTATTATTTCGTTAGAATAACACGTTGTGCTGCCTATCTATCACATGTATGGTGATTTCGTTGTTATTCCATTCTTTATTATTTCATTGAATATCACCGTTTATGCGTTACGCATTGACCGGTTTCATTATTTATTATTCTGTTGAGAATAACCTGTCGGTGCGATCTATCGCATACATGGTGATTTCTATTGTTATTCCATTCTTTATTATTCTGTTGGAATATCCTATTGGAGCGTATTACACCTGACCTGGTTCCATTCTTTATTATTCTGTTGGAATAACCTGTCTATGTGGATTATCACATGCATGGTGAATGATCCTTTGTATTCATTCCTTATTAAATTGTGGAAATGATCTGTCTAAGTGGATTCTGCGCATATGCAAAAAATCTATTTGCGTTTCATATATTCTATTATACTCAGTTGGTTAAAGTTTTAGCTTCTATACTCCATGAAATTAGTAGAATATCCTTGATATTTGCACTTCATCCAGTATCTTTTCATGGAAATATTCTTCTAAACATTCTTGAATTTTACTCTACAAAGAAGTATCATGTTGACAATTTGGACGTTATTGGTTCCTAGATAAATTAAATCTTGAACTTGTTTTATTGAATTATTATGTCATTGTCATCATCCTCATGTTTATATTATGTTGAAAGTCATTTGTGGCTTGTAGTGCATAGATGGACTTGGTATGATTATGACCAGGGATTATTCGGTATAATCATGACCGTAATGTTACAAATGATGTGGTAAAAGTCCTCATTGGCCTGTAGTGCATTGATGGACAGTTGTTGGCATGATCATGACCATTAATGAATACACGAATGTCCTTGGCCCGTAGTGCATGGATAATTTGTGGTAATTGATACTAAAGAATATCCTTGGTTGTAGTGCAGGGGTGATTCGATGATGTGGATTATTTATTAAGTTGAGTCTCAGCGATAAAAGTGATGAAAAACCTTTTAAATCATAAAAGATAGTAGATTTTATTCTCTACTTGAATCTTTTAATAGATTGCTTGTTCCGCTGCAGTAAAACTTGATGTATGTTATATTGTGTCAGTTTAACACTGTTAAAGGCCAACGATAATTTATTCTGCATTATCTTAATCATAATAATTCTTACTGGGCTTGTTGAGCTCACCCTTTCTTTTATTGTTCTCTTCAGAAAATGAGAATGTAGCTGGGACTAGTCGGGGAACAGAGTGATGGTCCTAGATGGTGCATTAGTAGTCCTCACTATTCTGTGAAATAGTGTAATAATAAATGTAATGAGGACTCCATTGAGTGTGGATATTGTCTAGATGACAATATTCTTATTAAAACTCTCAGCTATGTTTTGTCGTATTTTTACACGACTGTTGTATAATTAGTTTGTATTTGTATTCTGTACCATGTATTTGGTGACTCAGAATAGGTGATGTATACCTATTTTGGGGGCATCACAGTTGGAATCAAAGCTTAGGGATATGATCCTTGGCTGAGATGTGAGATAAGAAATAGGAGGGGAGAGACGAGGAATTCTTTCGCTAGTATGACCTACTTAAGTTTATTTGATATTTAATTGGTCGATCAGAGTATAGGGATAATATGTGATATGTTATTTAACCCTTGTTTTGTGGCAGTATTTGAAAATAACATTCGAGAATGTTGAGAATATCAATGGAGCACAAGAGACCGTTGAGTCTCCACAGATCAATAATTAGGATAATGTGCATCAAGAAGGTGACATTCCTCAGGCAAACAACAACACTGAACAAATGATGAACGATGGAATGTTCAGAGGCTTTATGCAATTCATGCAACATCAGGAAAGAGCAGCTCCTGTCCAAAATGCAGGTAAAAATACTGGCAACTCTCGGACGGTCACCGCCAAGCAGTTTAAGGAACTGGGACCACCGAAGTTTTTTGGAGAGCCAAAACCACTTACGGCGGAGACGTGGATAAAGCAGATTTGCAAGATATTTGATATCTTGGGATGCTCTGAGGAGCAAAAGGTTCCCTTTGCCACCTTCATGTCAAGGTGCGTGCGGGCAGACATGGTGGGAATCAGAAACGACTCAACTCCGCCGCACTAAAGATGACTTGGGAGAAGTTCCAAGAATTGTTCAACGACAAGTACTTTCCCGAAAGTATTCGTCACATGAAAGAGGTAGAGTTCATCAAGCTGGAACAAAACAACATGACCGTGTCGTAATACGAAGCCAAGTTTGTCGAGTTGTCCCGGTTTGCGTCCCATTTGGTTGATAATGAGGACAGAATGACGCGAATGTTTTTAAGAGGTTTAAAACCTGAGATACGTCAATATCTTATCTCTCGTAAACTGTGTTTGTATTCAGATGTTGTTAATAGGGCTCAGTTATTGGAGCGTGATAATGAGTCCACCCAACCGAAGGATAGCAACCGGCAAAATGATAATACTAGTGAGAGTAGTCATCGAAGAGGTGACAACAAGCGTGGAGGGAATCAACATGCCAGAAATGGTAACCACTTCGGTGGTAATTAGGGCCAAAATAATAAGAATGGACATTTCAAGAAGAAGAGATTCAACAATAATGGAAAGACGTCAGCACCAGCACCCGTTGTTAAGGAAGAAGAACGACCCCTTATCATATGCTTCAAATGCGGAGGGGAGGGACACATCAGTCCAAAATGTGTATGCCGTCCAAAGCATGTTATAATTGTGGAAGAGAAGGTCACCTAGCCCGATTTTGTCATTCACCGAAGACAAGTTCAGCTAGGATGGAGGCACCAAAGGTCATTCCCGTAAAAGTCAAAGCTTCAGAGTAGTCTGAGGAGAGCGTTTATCGTGACCTCCCAGAAAGCAAGGAACCCGAACGAGGTCATCACGGGTAAGCTTATCATAAACTCTAGTGAAGTCTATACCTTATTTGATACCGGTTCTACCCATTCTTTTATTTCTCCTACTTGCGCTCAACATTTAAACTTGACTTCGGGGAAATTAGACTTTGACTTATCTTTTAAAACTTCGTTGGGAGAAACCTTCATTACATCCACTGTTTATAAGTCTTGTTTAGTTCAAATTGGCACCCGCACGTTATCTGTCGATCTTATTTCTTTAAAAATACTTGCATTTGATGTGATTCTAGGGATTGATTGGTTAACTACTCATTATGCAAAAAATTGATTATTTTCATAAGGTTGTTAGCTTTAATATTCCTAACCAACCTATTATGCGAATTCAAGCAACAAAACCATTAACATCAATCACTGTCATCTCAATCCATAAAGCTATTCGTTTATTGAAAAATGGATGTCAAGTTTTCTTAGCTCATGTCACGGATCTAAACAAAAATACGTCAGTTTTGAATTATATTTCTATTGTTAAAAAATTTCCTGGCGTATTCCCTGAAGAACTTCCCGCCTACCCCGTAACGTGAAATTGAATTTTGTATCGACCTTGAACCCGGTACAAAACCTATTTCCAAAGCCCCATATCGAATGGCTTTATTGATTTTCGTGAGTTAAAGACCCAACCGCAGGAATTGTTAGACATCGCTTTATTCGTCCTAGTACTTCTCTCGGGGTGCTCACATTCTATTCGTGAAGAAGAAAGATGGGAGTATGCGACTTTGTATTGATTATCGGGGAATGAATCATGTCACCATCAAAAAAAGGTACCCATTGCCACGTATTGATGACTGTTTGACCCGGTTGCAAGGAGCCAAATTCTTTTCAAAGATTGATCTTCATTTGGATATCACCAATTGAAGATTAGAACCGATGACATTCCAAAGACGGCGCCGGAACCCCAGATGGGCATTATGAATTCCTAGTTATGTCTTTTGGATTGACTAATGCTCCCTATCGCCTTCATGGATATAATGAACCGAGTATTCAAGGAATATTTGGATCACTTTGTGGTCGTCTTTATTGATGACATCCTTATTTATTCCAAAAGCCGTGAAGATCATGAGCAACACTTGAGGTCGATACTCCAAAAGCTTCGTGAAAACAAGCTTTATGCCAAGTTCAAGAAATACGAGTTCGCTTGAGGAAGTAGCATTCCTTGGGCACGTAGTATCAAGTCATGGAATATCGCTGATTGACCAAAGAAAGATTGAAGCAATTCAAAGTTGGGAGCAACCTAAATCAATGATCGGCAGCGTAGCTTTCTTGGCTTATTTGGTTATTATCTCTGAGATTCGTAGAATGGTTTTCTCGAATTGCTACTCCACTAACTCAGCTAACTCAAAAAGATACAAAATTCGGTTGGAGCAAAGAATGTGAGAAGAGTTTTCAAGAACTCAAGAGGAGACTCATTTCAAAGACTGCTCGACAATACCATCCGGATCTGAGGGATTTGTCATCTACAGTGATGCTGCGGGTAAAGGGTTGGGATGTGTTCTCATGCAACATGGGAAAGTCATAGCCTATGCCTCACGATAACTCAAAGAATATGAGAGGAATTATCCCACTCGTGATCTAGAGTTGGCAGCAGTCGTTTTTGCACTTAAAATTTGGAGGCATTACTTGTATAGGGAGAAAGTGGAGATCTTTACGGATTATAAAAGCCTCAAATATTTCTTCACTCAAAAGGAACTCAACATGCAACAACGACATTGGCTTGAACTCTTGAAAGATTATGATCATACCATCCAATACCATCCTGGAAAAGCGAACGTGGTAGCTGACGCATTGAGTAGAAGATCATATGCGGGTACGAGTGCGTTATTGTCAACGCAAAGGCCCATTTTGTATGACTTGCAAATGATGGAAATAGAGATAAAGACTCCAAAGACCGACGTGATGATGGCGAATATACGAGTAGAACCGACTTTAATAGATAAGGTTAAAGCTACTTAAGCTACAGACCTGGAGCTAATGCCTATGAGAAAGAAAGTGCAAGAAAGTGCTATGCCGGAAGCAAGAATCGATGAAGAAGGAATACTTCGAGTCAACTCCAGACTTTGTGTTCCTAACGACCCTGATTTAAAGTATAAAATCATGATGGAGGCGCACAACACACCATTTGCAATCCATCCTGGGAGTACCAAATGTATCGTGATCTTCGTCATACATTTTGGTGGAGCAATATGAAGAGAGAGATAGCGCTGTTTATTTCAAGGTGTCTAACTTGTCAACGAGTCAAGGCGGAGCATCAAGTACCAAAAGGTCCATTGAAACCACTTGAAATTCTAGAATGGAAGTGGGAGCACAATACCATGGATTTCGTTACTGGTCTTCCCAAGGTTTCTCAAGGCATAGATGCAATTTGGGTCATTGTTGATAGATTAACCAAGTCTGCTCATTTCTTACCAATACAAGAAACTTATACACTTGAACGTCTTGCTCGTATGTACATAAACAAGATTGTAAGACTGCATGGTATGCCAGTATCCATAGTTTCTGATCGGGACCCAAGATTCACTTCAAGATTTTGGGTTAGTTTGCAAAAAGCTATGGGCACAGATTTATGATTTAGTTCGGCATATCATCCTCAGACGGACGGACAATCAAAGAGGACTATTCAAACTCTGAAAGATTTATTAAGACTCTGTGTCCTTGACTTCAAGGGAAGTTGGGATAAGTTCTTACCATTGGTGGAGTTTTCCTACAACAACAGTTATCAAGCAAGGGAAGTTGGGATAAGTTCTTACCATTGGTGGAGTTTTCCTACAACAACAGTTATCAAGCAAGTATTGGCATGGCTCCATTTGAGGCGTTGTATGGAAGAAAGTGTCGTTCTCCAGTATGCTGGGATGAGGTGGGTGAAGCAACGTTGTTGGGACCAAAGTTGGTACGTATGACTACGAAAAAGATTCAAACGATCTGACAACTTATAAAAACCTCACAAGATTGACAAAAGAGTTATGCTGATCTTCATCGAAAGGACATGGAATTCGATATAGGAGATCATGTGTTGTTACGTGTTGCTCCATGGAAAGGAGTTATGAGATTTGGAAAGAGAGGAAAGCTCAACCCTCGATTCATTGGCCCGTTTCTAATCCTCGATCGAGTAGGAACTGTGGCCTATAGACTCGCTTTACCGCCAAGTATGTCTCGTGTTCATAACGTTGTTCACATATGTGACGCCCCCAAAATAGGTCTAATCCATCCAACCTATTCTGAGTCGTCAATAACATGGTACAGAAAACAACTACAACTTTATTACTACAATTGTCGTGCAAAATACAACAACACATATACTGTGAGTTTTAATACCAACTGTGACTCATGTCCCAACTATGGATAGCACCTCACATTGATACATTACATAAAAGTACAGTCAATAACTGTTTTAGAAATTAAAATCTTTGGGAAGTGCTCAAGGAAACCTTCGTACATGGGAGGCCATGCATCTAGGTTATAATAAATATCATATGCCCACAGAATTATCTTTGGTTGACCCAATAGACTCCAAAGAAAAACGAGAAGGTTATTATCATGGTCCTTCCAATGGTGAGTCTTCTCTTGACATATAACTATCTCCACCATCTGCAATTGAACATTATGTTTCAAATAAACTCCAAGATCATATAGGTAGTGCTTTCAGAGATATACTCAAAGAAGTGGATTTGCACAACCCTGTCTTATGATAACTCGTAGGTCATTAGACATCTTGTATGATAGTGGCAAAACACCCTTCCAAAGTTGGGTTCACCTCACCCTATTCGGTTCACCAAAATTAAATATCAATTGACATATACAATACGACACACTTATCTAAGTTCTCAACAAAATTATTTCCATACTATTTAGGGAGAACCTCAACAGCTATAGACCACCGTTCTATTTCCCTGTTACCCCCGCTTTACCCAGCTACACTCTTATTACCTGAAAGGAATTGTGAGGCAAAAAGGGTGAGCACAACTAGCCCAGTAAAGAATATCATGACTAAAGATAATTTACATCATCAATAGCCTTCATCAGTAATAAATCAAAGATTTAGAACATATGGTAGATGATAAAACTTTTCAACCATAGTTGCAGCGGAACAAGCAATCCATTATAAGAGTCAAATAGACCATCAGATCTATTATCTTCTCCACGTTAAAAGTCCACCAACAATGTTTTATCCGTGTAACATCAATCAACAGTTCCTTTCCACAATCATATGAATAACTCATAATCATAATTGTGATTCTAAATTCCTCTTCGCATCCAAAACTAAGATAATTTTCATCACCTGTCTTTACCTGAAACATTAAAGATCATGGTTATACCAAATCACAGTTCCTGTTCATAATCATACTAATAAATTCATCTTTGCACCACGGGCCAAAGATATTCATTAACAGTTCATCTTTGCACTACATGCCAAAGATATTCAACAACAAGTCATCTTTGCACTACGGGCCAAAGATATTCATCAATAATTGATCTTTGCATTACAGGCCAAAGATATTCATATCTCAAAGAAATACATAATCATTTCAGAATTTATATAAACCATAATTATAACCATATATGTTGATCAATTCACCTTTGCACTTAAGCTAAAGATATTCAATTATAAATTCAATGGTCATGATCATACCGGTCAACAATTCAACTTTGCACTACTGGCCAAAAAGAACCTATAGTTACGATCATACCAATAATCTACCCATCTTTACACTCAAGTCAAAGAAAAATATCATCATTAGGGTTATAAGAATGTTATATATGATAATAAAAATAATATAATCAACATATAGATTTAATCTCAAGAGTAAGATTCATAAATCAATGATTTCATAACACCTTAATCAAAATGTTATAAAACACTTCATAATCTCATAATCTAATATTATTAATATTACCACAATATTTTAATCATTTCTTAAACTTATAAACAATTAATTCTGATTGTTCACACTTTACTAATTAATGCATTTAATCATCTTAAAATGTCAACCTCATAAGATCTCATCACCAATAACCAAAACCCTCATAAAAAAACTGCATATACCTCATATATGATTCTCAAGCCATAAAATTATATTTTCCAATTTTCTTACTTCACATAACATATTCAATTCATTTACTTATAACTAGAACATTTTCATGAAAAATACCAAATCAGTTCCAAAAATATTTTTTTTCTAAGATTTAGCATAATATAGTCCCATATTGAACATATATTTTTCTCAGAATTTTTAAAATTCATTTACTATTTTTTATATGGCCAAAACTGCCGAATATTTAGACATTTATCATAAATTGTACTTTTGTCCAAAAATTCCAAAATTTACAGGGTATATTGATATTATATAGATGTACTCCCAATAAAAATTTTATCAATTTTGGAGTCAACCACGAGGAGTTATAAGGGTTTACTTTTAAAATAGTCTTTTCTCATAAAATCCATAACTCCTAATCTATATATTCAAAAATAGACATTTTTGGACACAATCTACAAAACTTATCAAATTATCATTTCAAAGTTTTCCAGAATTTTTGAAGGTTCAGAAAAATTTCGAAATTGAAAAACATAATAACCCTTAAAATCACTTACATAATAACGACAATATCCCTTACCTCAAAAGAGCAGTACTTCTGACTGGAATAACGCTGAACGAACTTGCACCGTATAGAAACACTCAAGATATCAAAATACTCACAAGAATACACTCGATAATATAGAGAGAGAAGTAGAGAGAAAACTTCAGTTTCTGGTGTGATTTTCAATTCTAACCTAAGCATCTATTTATAGGAAATTGCTTAGAACACCAAAGCAGAAAATTGAATATACTAATATTATTTATAAACAAAATTCCTAAGCACACCACCAGCTGATTTCAACCATTTAACACATGCCCCTCAAATGAAAAAAACGTTTTTCTTAAAAATAATAATTAAAACTTCCAAAAATCAATTATTTCGAAAATTCGGAACTTCAATAATTCATAATAAATAGCCCTTTTATCAGAAAAATTCAAAACACATGTCTTTTCCATAGGAAATTCCATTCTCTACAACTTTGTAGAAGAAAGTTTTTCCAAATTCCAAACAGAAATTGACCGAAATCTACAAACGGACGATTTTACAGGCTATAATCAAATTTCAGTCAAAATTTGTGTCCACCAACATGTTTAACATGTGTTAAACATTTTTTTGTAACACACAAAACATGTGTTTAGCATTTAATGCAACAAAACTACTCTTCCTCCTCATTTATTCATATATTATACATTCATTATAAAAATATCACAATTATTATATTACTGTAATATAATAATATATTTTATCAGAAAAGATTAAATATCAATTTTCAACAATTGTCACATTAAAAATTTTCTCCATCTATAACCACACAAAATGAATATTTTTCTTATCATATAAATCAATAATTAATTATTCGCAAATAATATTACAGATCCACAATAATCGACAAGGCGGTAGGTTCCCGAAAAGAGGGGCTTAATAAGGATTTCTCCTCATCGGCGGCGCAAATTAGATGACTAAACCTCTCCTCGATGTAACTTTCTAGACATTGCCAATAATGCTATCTAATAATATTATCCAAATAATATGAATTATTGATCCGATAATGGAAAATACTGTGCCGTGATAATTATTGAAATAACAATAATATAAAATATCAACGTAGTAATTATTGAATCAATAAAATAAAATATTGAACAGTAATTACTGTAACAATTATTGAGTAATGCCTTCTTACGAAAAAAAATTTATCATGCTTCATGAATAGTACTCGTGAATAGTAACTCATGAATAGTAACTCGTGAATTGTAATTTTAACTATAAAAAATTGAATACTTTTATTTCATAAAATTCGGGGTCTTACAATATATTCATGTTACGTAAATATGTGGAAGACCCGAACCACATTATTGACTTAGAACCGGATGAAATAGTGGAAGATTTAACGTATGAAGAGGTTCATGTTCAAATCTTGGATAAGAAGGAACATATTCTACACTCCAAGGTTATACCTCAAGTCAAAGTTTTGTGGAGAAATCACGATGTTGAGGAAATGACCTGGAAGTTAGAATCTAAAATGAAATCAAGGTTGTAAGACCCCAACTTTTATGAATAAAGATGATTTTTTTATAATTATCATTTTTGAATATTATGGAATGAATTTGTTATAATGTTATAGTTATAGATAGTATTTATAAATTCTGCAAAGTATGCAAGTTGTTATATTATATTCGATTGGTCGGGAAATATTCGTACAATGGCGCAATCATTGGTGGACCCCACAACAGAATTATTGTCGGATTGAGAAAACGATAAAAATATTTTTATTAAAATAACGGCAAGAAGTTTCTGCTATTATCTTGTTGAACTACTTAGGTAGTAAAAAAAAGAATGTCTGGCGTGGTTGCGTAGTAACACCGGTATTGATTATTGATGCTTACGTGAAAAGTCACTCGGTTATACTCAATTATTGCTACAATAATTGTTGCATCATATCTCTCATATTATTGATTCGATTATTGTCACAGTATCATCTGCATTATATGATATATTATTAAATCAATAATTGAGACGACAAAGTTATTTATATTATTAAATTACAATATTTACAATGTCTAGAAGTTCTGCCAATGAGAGGTTTGGTCACCTAATTGCGCCAATAGGGAGAAATTCTTATTGGAAAGCCCCCTCTTTCCTGGGAACGACCTGGTTATTAAATATTGTTAGTTATAATATTAATGATGAATAAGTTCGTGTTGATTAAAGATAAATTTGATAGTTCCATTGTACTGGGATTATTAGTGTTAGTGGAAATCGACATCTATTCCGATGATAATTGATGTCTGAGGGTTATATTGATAAATAGGGGAATTTATCGGATAAATGAGCAATTAATTGCTACTAATTCACATGCTTATATAACTATTTGTTCACATGTGTGTACTATTAAATCACATTCTTATACTATTAGGGGAGTTGATGCAAGATTGATAATACTTGCATGATTAAATTATAGATGGAGGTACTATACTGTAATTCATATTTTCACATGATTATAATTATTGATTCACATGATTGAACTATTGATTCACATTATTTACTATTAGGGGAGGTGGTGCAAGTTTGATAATACTTGCAGGACTAAATTAAAAATAAAAAAAAAGTTGGAGGTATTGTACTGTAATTTTTTCGAGCCCCAAAACGTGCAATTATCGAAACTATATTTTTCGATAAATAGAAGCTCATTCTTCCTTCATTTCTCACCAATTCACTAAAGCTATAGAGCAATTATTATAGAGAAAAATTGTAGAGAGAAGCTATAGAGAGAAAATCTATAGAAGAAGAGAAGCTTGCTACCTCACTATTTCAGTATCCAGTTTTTTCTGAGGTAAGGGGCATTATTCCTTTTGTATTCATGAAGAGAACTTCTGTTATTCCATTCTTTATTATTCTGTTGGAATAACCTGTATACGCGGACTACCCTATACTTGGTGAAATTCTTTTGTTATTCCATTCTTTATTGTTTTGTTGGAATATCATGTTCATGCATGCTTTTTCTGTGGGAATTGGTTTAAAATCTTTATTATTACGTTGGAATATCCTCATGCATGCGTTTTAATACTGGACCTAGTTCCATCTTTATT